>CM014274.1:51792575-51820263 GCA_004135705.1 Alloteropsis semialata | reverse complement strand
ACAGTCACTCAGCCGAAGATGGGCCCGATCGGTGCCGATAGACGGTCGCCCGACCTGGTCCGGAGGCCAAACCGCCTCATCCTTCTGGTACGTGTTCCCAGCGCCTCCAGAAGTCCATCTGTGCCGTGCATCACTCAAGGCGGTGGATTGAACGTCGGCCGATCTCCCCGAATCGCCCGACCTGTGACTAAGTCCGTTCGTCCTCATCTTCCACGTGTCCACTCCCAACCGCCTCTACAAGCTATAAATAGTTGCATACCGGTCATTGAAGAGACACACAAGATTGAGAAGCCACAAGCTCCACTCCAAGGCGAAGCTCTACTCCAGTGTAGTATCTAGAGAATAGGGAGAGAGTGAGGGGTAGTCCGGGGGAAGTGCCGGGACTGTCGGCACTCTTCCCCGATCTTGTACCTCGACGGATGCTTCCTTCTTCTAGTAAGTGTTCGTGATCTCTTATGGTATTGAGTTCTCTTGATTAAGTAAGTTCCATTCTATAGTCGCTTGCGGGTTCATCATTCATTAATCATTTGTGAATGCTTAGTGAATACTTTGGTCCAGGAACAAGACTAAAGTAGTAATTGATATATAGCATAGATGTGGTGTCTGGGCTAGAAGTTACCTTTGTTTGCCTCATAGCCCCACGGATTAGAAGAGGTAGGCGGCAGGTGGTGACAGCCCTGTCCGTCCTTTGTAATCCTCCACGTACGGGTACGGCGTAGAGCTGTTGGCTGGCAATTTCCTAGAGGCCTAGGATACCCCGGTGCCCAAAGTAAGCAAACTATAGACGCTGAGCTTATTCTTCTTCAAGGTCCTTAAACCATAGGAATCCTCTCTACCCTCGCCAATCATTTCTCTTGTTGTCCTTGGACGATCTAGTTAGAAGATTAGTACACATGTTCCCTATGGATTCGATACCCTGAATACTTCTGGGTGAAAGCTACAACGGTATCCGTGCGCTTGCAGATTTATCTGCGATCGTAAGAAATACCAACAGTCCACTCTGCAATGAAATCTGCCAGAGCCTACGACTTGATGGCAGTTCTGGGTATGAATTCAATGTTGTAAGCCCCCAGTTCCACAGACCATTATGCAATCCTTCCCACGGCATCCCGATTATGTAAAATGTTGCCTAGGGGGTAGGTTGACATGACCTTGATCTTGTGGCTCAGAAAATAATGCTTGAGCTTCCTGGAAGTCATTAGCACAGCATATAGTAATTTCTGAATCTGAGGGTACCTTGTTTTGGCGTCATGTAGCACCTCGCTCACGAAGTAAACGGGGTGTTGTGTTGTTGACTTTTCCGTTGGTCTCTCGACCACCAGAACCGTGCTGACAACAGTTGGTGTGGTTACAATGTACAACAGCATCTCCTCTTGTGGTTGCGGCGGGACCAATAAGGGCATTTTCCGTAGGTATTGTTTGAACGCCTGGAAGGCCTCTTCTGCTTCTGCCGACCACTCAAAATGATCAGTTTTACGTAGCAATTTATAGAATGGCATACCTCGTTCGCCTGACTTGGATACGAATTGACTCAGGGACGCCATCATTCCTGCCAACTTCTGGACCTCGTGGCAGCTGCGTGGAGACTTCATGTCGTCGAGTGCCTTGATCTTGTGTGGATTTGCCTCTATACCTCGCTGGGAGACAAGGTAACCAAGGAGCTTACCCGATGATACACCGAAGGTGCATTTGGCGGGGTTGAGCATTATTCTGTTTGCACGCAAGTTGTTGAATGTTTCAGTTAAATCAGTGATTAGATCGCCTTTTAACTTACTTTTCACGATAATATCATCTTTGTATGCTTCCACATTACGGCCGATTTGGCCCTCGAGAACAATGTGAACACATTTTTGATAATTGCAACCTGCGTTTTTCAGACCAAAAGGCATCTTTATATAGCAATAAACACCGAAGGGGGTTACAAATGCAATTTTCTCCTCATCGTCAATGCACATGCTGATTTGATGATACCCCGAATAGGCATCTAGAAAACAAAGCAGCTCGCATCCAGAGGTTGAATCTACAATTTGATCTATCCTAGGTAGTGGATACTCGTCCTTCGGGCAAGCTTTATTCAGATCGGTGTAGTCCATGCACATCCGCCACGTTCCGTTGGGCTTCTTCACCATGACTGGGTTTGCCAACCACTCCGGGAAAGGAACCTCTCGAATGAAGTCAGCTTTGAGTAGTCGATTGATTTCTTCGTTAATGGCGTCTCACTTCTCCGGGGTATATCTCCTTTGCTTCTTCTTGACTGGTCGGACGCCAGTTCGTATGCCAAGGTTGTGCTCGATCACCTCCCTGGGGATCCCGGGCATATCAGACGGTTCCCAAGCGAACAGATCCGCGTTTGCCCAGAGAAAAGCAATGAGCTCAAGTTCCTATTTGTCACCCAGACCAGAGCCCACCTGGGTGGTCTTGGTCAGGTCTGCCTCATCAAGGGCCACCGATTTGGTGCCCGGTTCGGAGCGTTTTGCCGGTGGCGCTCTTGGCGAGGCGGCAGCTGGCGACTCGCCTGCTTGCTGTGATGGCGTCTCCTTGATCGGGGTCTGGTCCACCATAGTCTGCTTCTCGGCGCCGTCATCGGTCTTCTTTTCCCCCGCAGGCACCGGTTCGGGAACTTCTTTTCCCTTGGCCTTTGATCGGGTCTCCGCTGCTCGGGAGGTTTCAGCCACTGCCGCCTTCGCGGCAGCCTTTGGCTGACTCTTGGTCTTTTTCTTGGCAGGTTCGGCAGCCTTGGCTGGCTCCTGCTCGTCTCCCTTGATCATGTCCAGGGTCTTCATGTCGCACTGGACCACGCCCTTGCGGTCACCGCAGACGGTGATCGGGCCCAATGGCCCCGGGACCTTGATCATGGAGTAGGCGAAGTGGGCGACCGCCATGAACTTCTTCAAGAACGGCCGTCCCAGGATGCAGTTATAGGCCAACGTGATGTCAGCCACCTCAAAGGTGAGGAACTCTGTTCGGATGTTTTTGCCCTCCATGAGGGTCACCTGCAGATCGATCCTCTCTAAGGGAAAGGCTTGGATGCCTGGTATGACCCCGTAGAAAGGCTTCTCCACCGGGGACAAGGACCTCCTCGGGATCCCGAGCTCATCAAAGGCGTTGACAAACAGCAGGTTGAGGGCGCTTCCACTGTCGATCAGGGTTCGCCCGATCTTGCGGGGCCCGATCCAGGGTTTGATACACAGTGGGAGTAGCGGCCCGTCGTACAGCGTCTCGGGGTGATCCCTCTGATCAAATGTGATCGGGATTTCGGACCACCTCAACGGATGCTTGCAGGGCTCGGTGCTTGCTATCTGCCTCTCGACCAGCTTTAGCTGGGATTTGGAGGTTCGGGTAGAATAGCCACTGAAAATTGTGGCGATCTCCAGATCCTCAGGAAGGTCTGGCTCATCGTCACAATCCATGTAGTTCGCCGTCCAAGGATTTTGAGCGGCCTGGTCACGTGGAGCCCCCTGCTGCTAGCTCTCCTCCTCCTGCTTCTGCTTCTTGTACACCATGCAGTCCACAAAGTGATGCTTTGTAGATCGGTGAATCGGGCAGTACATCGGGAGATTGGTAGGTTTGCCTTGACGCCTGTACGGGGGTTTGTTGTCCACGGCCATGACTCGTCGCCCTCGGTCTTGTGCTTCTTGTTCTTATGCTTATTCTTCTTCTTACCTTCCCCAGCTGGCTGGCTTTGTTTGGGCTTTCCGTGGACCCGTGCTCGGGCATCCGCCATCTTGGCGGTCTCTTCCAGGATCCCGTAGAGCTCGGCCACCGTCTTCGGGTTTTTCTTGGCAAGCTCCTCCGCCGTTCGCTCGTCCTTGCAGCCCTGATTAAAGGCCACAATCACCCGATCATCCACCATATCGGGGATGGTGTTACGGGTGTCGCTGAAGCGACGGATGTAGTCTCGGAGGGACTCTCCAGGTTTCTGCACACAATTGAGCAGATCTCCTTCGTGTTCGAGGCGTTTGTAGGTGCCTTGGAAGTTGGCTTCAAACGTCTCCCGGAGGTGGCTCCATGATTTGATGCTGGCCTCGGGCAGGTTCATGAGCCATGTTCGGGCTGACCCCTACAGGGCAGTCGGCAAGTAGTTGGCCTTGACGTAGTCGTCACCCCTGGTGGCATCGATGATCGTGGAATAAATCTGAATCCACTCGCGGGGGTTGGTTGTTCCGTCATACTTCTCAATGTTGGTAGGATGAAAGTTTTTCCGGCCACCTGACCTTGCGCAGGCCCGGGGAGTATGCGAGACATCCTCCTGTTCCTGGTCGGGAGTCACGTGGCGGCGAATCTGGATGGGACCGGTAGTTGCCCTCACGTGCTCGGTAATCTCGATTGTAGTTGAGAGTCTCCCGAGCGTCGCGGGTGCGACGGTTGCGTTCGAGCTGCGGCCTCATGTCGCGCCCTTCGTGCGGGCGATAGCGGGGTCGTCCGTTAACAGATCGGGAGCGAACAGGTTGTGGTTCACCAGGCCTGTTTGACGGAGCCTGTGGTGTGGCAGCGGCGGCCTCGAGGCGCTTCTTGACCTTGTCCGCTGCTTCCCGAGCCTTCTTGGCAATGGTGGCCATTGGGGTTCCCTCGGCCATTGCCTCCATCGTCTCCAAGAGAGTTCGGATCTGCAGGTTCGACAGCCCAGAAATCGTTGTTAAGATTTCAAGGAGCCAGTGAGGACGCGACCTGCTGAGGGGGGGGGGGGGGGGGGGGGGGGGGGTGGGGGGGGGGGGGGGGGGGGGGGGGGGGGGGGGGGGGGGGGGGGGGGGGGGGGGGGGGGGGGGGGGGGGGGGGGGGGGGGGGGGGGGGGGGGGGGGGGGGGGGGGGGGGGGGGGGGGGGGGGGGGGGGGGGGGGGGGGGGGGGGGGGGGGGGGGGGGGGGGGGGGGGGGGGGGGGGGGGGGGGGGGGGGGGGGGGGGGGGGGGGGGGGGGGGGGGGGGGGGGGGGGGGGGGGGGGGGGGGGGGGGGGGGGGGGGGGGGGGGGGGGGGGGGGGGGGGGGGGGGGGGGGGGGGGGGGGGGGGGGGGGGGGGGGGGGGGGGGGGGGGGGGGGGGGGGGGGGGGGGGGGGGGGGGGGGGGGGGGGGGGGGGGGGGGGGGGGGGGGGGGGGGGGGGGGGGGGGGGGGGGGGGGGGGGGGGGGGGGGGGCGGGGGGGGGGGGGGGGGGGGGGGGGGGGGGGGGGGGGGGGGGGGTGGGGGGGGGGGGGGGGGGGGGGGGGGGGGGGGGGGGGGGGGGGGGGGGGGGGGGGGGGGGGGGGGGGGGGGGGGGGGGGGGGGGGGGGGGGTGTACGGGGTTTTAGCCGTCTGAAGAGTTGGCGCGTTGCTGAAACGCGGAGGAGGTATGGATCTGCGCGAGTTGGAGGACTCAGCGGCGGCCTCGCTCCTGTTTGCAGCTAGCACATGAATGCGATGGTCATGGGGCTGTTCCGACCCATCGCTAGATCCACGGTAGTCGAGATCCAACCGTGTAGTGCGATCGGCAATGTCCTCGGGAGTTAGTTCCGCGAAGGTGGCGAAGACTTCCCGACCGGCACATGTGAGATCGGGATCATGGATCCCTGTCAGCTTGAGCTCGTAATCGCCTTGGTGCTCGAACATGAGATCCCCGAAGTGGATCTCTCGTGTAGGCACTAGATGGCTGTGAGCGTAGAGATCGGAAGCGGAAGCAAAACTCCCGATGGCCTCTGACTTGACAGAACTGGGCATGTAGGGCATCGATGAACTCGACGCGTCGGCGATCCAGACTCCGTTGACGATCAGCGTGATCTTTCTTCACGCAAGGGCCCCTACCTGGCGCGCCTCTGTCGAGGTTGTACTCGGCAGATATTTGTCCGGCAAGCACCCCGCTTTGTGCGAAGATTGATCATGGTGGATGAACGGAAAGACACGAGATTTTATACTGGTTCGGGCCCTCGAGATCGAGTAATAACCCTACATCCAGTTGCTGCTTGTATTATTTCGGCGAGTACAGATTACAATGATGTAACAAGTACCCTCGGGTGGATTGGTTAAGATTGGGAATACCCTCTACGTACACGACCCCCGCTATTTATATCCAGGGAGACGTGCCTTACAAGACAAAACAGACTTAAACCTAGTAGGACTCTAACTATCATCGGGCTTTCCTTCTGCGATCCGGCCATCGTGTCTTGTTCGGAGTCTTCATCGTTCGGAGTCGGTAGTCGGCAATCCTTGTGATAGGGCACCTTGGTATTATGGCCTCAACATGTCTATATTCCATTGTCATCAAGCTTGGAATTCGGATACGACTATCATGCTATGCTTGCTTGCCAAGTAACGCAAACACTACAAAGTTTTGGATCATGCCGGGTTGTTTGAAAACAACCCAGAAAGGCTATATTCAAACAAAAGCCATCTACTTTCTGTTTCACACAGAAGGATCAGGCACACAAAACAGATAAACAAGAAGTCTTGTTGATGAAACATTAGTATTTACATCTGTAACATCTCATTACAAAGGTTTTTCTTACAAGAAAACCTAGAACTTAAGGCCGGAAACAATCTTCTCCACTGTGTCCTTCTCCTCCCCCATGTAAGTATCATATATGCTTCGGGTGCATGCCGGGTTGATCCGACCTTCAGTAATACACAGGGGCTGGGTGGGGAAGCTGGATCGGACAAGACCGAGTACTTGCATAGTACACAATCTGGCGATCCGCTGGCAATACGCCCGCACCTGCCCAGGAGTTGCTCGAAGCCGATCAAGGAGAGGAGAAGCAACACTACCCACGGGTACCTTGGCATATACATCGACCAACGGAAGGGCAGCCTCTTTCCAGGACTCAATTTCTGCACCATGACGGTTGATCTCCACGCGAAGAGCCTGGATTTCCTCCTCCTGGTCACGGATCTTGGTCATGTCCTGGATGAGCTGTGCATCGGCGTGCCGACGCATCTTCTGCTCTTCAGCAAGCTTCGCCATGCAATCCTTCTCCCGCTGCTCGGCCTGGTTCGCGCGCTCTTGTTGCCGGTAAAAGCGGTTCTTCATGTCAATTACATCGGCTTTTAGAGCTTCAATGCACTTCTCACCCTCTGCAACCAAAGACATCATATTTATTATATGATCTACGCTAACAATGGGGAGAAGTACTCGGAAACATACCTGAGAGTTTCTGTCTCAGAGACTTGTTTCTCTCGAGTACATCCTCTCGCTGGTCTTGATATTTTCTTGTATGCTTCATCCAGCTCGAGGCGAAGCTTGGCACGCTCCTGCTCCCATGACTCTTGCCCTTTGGCTAAGTCGTTTGCAGCTTTTTCTGCTCGAATAATAGACGTGCTAGCCCTGCGGAGCATCTCAGATTTTTGATGCGACCGCACAAGTATGCTCTGTTCCCAAAAGAACAAGGTGGCAGAGTTGATCAGCAAAAGACCCAACGGAGATAAGTATTACTTACAGTATTGATTTACTCTATACTAACCTCTGTTAGCTTGGTGAGTTGCTTTTGCAGCTCGGCAGCCTTCTCAAGATCTTCCTGGTCAACTTGTGAGTTGAACAGGAAGGCATTGTCATCTTCATTGACATTCACGCCCGGTGTTCCAGTAAAAATCTGGAAAGGTTCCGGCAACGGCCCTCGAGGTTTCTTCTTCTCCCGGATAATCTCTTCGATGGTCGCCGCTTTCACCAGTCCAAAGGGCGCATCAAGCTCCTCAGTATGGAGATTCGCCATCTGAGTACTTTCTGTTGCTTTAGGCCAGGCCCTTGGAGCAGAAGTACCCGGAGCGGCTTGCTCCGGTACTTTGGAGGACGACGAAGTGGCGGCGCTCGATTCTTGCGGGCGAGGCTGTGGAGATGCTCGGGGGCTCGGCTCCTGCTCTACTCCTGCCTCCTTGTTATGGATCTCCACGGATGGGTTCACCTCCGGGATATTTGGCGATTGTGCGAGAGGAGGAGTAGGCGGCCGGCTGAACAAAGATAAAAGATTTTAAGAATCAATTTACTGCATATAATAAACAAGCAGATGGCACTGATTCAACAGAACAGATCACTTACCTGGTGAACTCCATGTCGAACTCCGGCTCATCCAGGTTAAACCCTTTAGACGGAGTGTCTTGGGGCTCGTGTGTTTCCTCTTGACGAGCGGGTTTTTCTTCTTGAGGTTTCTATATCAAAGATCTTGGATCAAAAGAAAGAACTCGGCACAAGTCAAGATGCAGGATTTTAAAAATACATTGACACACATTGGGGGGAGATGGGTGCTGTGGGATCCCCATAGGAATCTCTACATTTGCTTCCATCTCTGCCTCAAAGACCTCCACTTCAGCAAGGCTGGCGTCAGCAGGCTTCTCAAGCGAAGGAGACAACCTCTTCCGCACAGCTCGCCTCCTTTTGGGGACCTGAGGACTCGGCCCGTCTTCAGCGCTAGGCCTTTTTAGGCCTGATCCTCCTTGCCCAAGTATCTTGGGGCGAGGCTGTGGAGGCGCATCATCACCCAAAGACCCTTCCTCCAAAATCACCTTGTCGATGACTGGCGATGCTTTCTTCTTCCCTTTCCCCAAACATTCAGCAATTTGCTGGGGCTGTGGGGGTGGGGGCGTCTCAGACAAGCCGGACTGGTTTTCCGCCACGACAGGAGGAGCAGAGGAAAATCTGGTCCGCAATTCCTAAAATTAGGTGCAAAGGAAACTAATCAGTTTTTGTGAAGCAAGAATGTGGATATCAAAAAATGGTATCTGGGTTGATTTCAAGCTTACCACTGGTGGCGGACGACTTGCTGAGAATTCAGGTACCCAGCGCGACAGTTCTTGCACGTCCATAAACAATGCCTGGACGCGCATGGCAATTTCGTCTGAAGAAAGATCGTTGGGGGAGATCTTGGTGGGATCTTTGGGGCCGGTGTATTCATAGCCAGCGTGCTCCCGCTTCTGGCAGGTTTGTACGCGTCGACGCAGGAAGGAGCTGGCAACCCCAATGGCAGTCAGGCCTTTCTGCTTCAGGTCAGCAATCATCCTCAATAGGCTGGAGATCCCTTCAACCTTATCCCTGTCAAGGGCTTTATTCCAAGAATCCTGCTGACGCGGCGGGTGCCCATAGTGTTTGGAAAGCTTTGGGGGCTGGTTCTCTACATAGAACCATTTGTCCATCCAATCCTTGATGGAGTCGTTCATCTTAAAATCAAAATAGACACTTTTCATGCCTTGATGGAGCTGGATTCCGGCCCCGCCGACTACTTTGTCTTGACTAGACTTAACACGGAAAAGAAGGCGGAACAAATTGAAATGGGGGTTGATTCCATGGAAGGCCTCGCGGAGGTGAATGAAAAGAGAAATTTGGAGGATTGAGTTTAGGTTGAGATGCACCAACTCTAACTTATAATAAGAAAGGAGGCCACGGAGAAAATCATGAGCGGGGAGGGCAAATCCGTGCTCATAGAAGGCAGCAAAAGACTACAATTTCGTGGACTTCGTCAAAAGGCCAAGGCTTACCAATATCGGTGCTCAGCATGAGATTGACTTGTCCAGAAGATAGCCTTGGTTCACAAGGTCTTGCACCATCTCGTTTGACGCTCTAGATGGTTTCCAAACGATTGCGGGCACAGGTCCATTCTTGAAGACAGGCATGTCCGTGATTGGAATCTTCGACGGCTTCTTGCTCGATGTCGGCTTGCTCGATGCGGACTTGCTTCCTGTGGGCTTGCTGGGTGTTGGCTTCCGACCCATCTCGCCAGCTGAGGTCTTTGGATTCGATCTCGGACGGGGCCGGAGTGGATTGGAGTATGCGCGCGAGTATGGAGGATTGGGGATTTCGGATTTGGGAGTGGCGGCGGAACAGATGAGACTACGACGCGGTTTACCCTTTGTTTTTATTAACCAAAGTGGTAACCCTAGGCATATTCTCTAAAAGCCGTTTTCACTGCAAGCGTCAACACTTGTGTATTCGTGGTATTTTACCAGATGCGCATTTGTGCGGCAATTTTCTAACGAGCTAAGTCATTTTCCGATGTATTTTCATACTCGGGGGCTGATGCTTAATGGAAGTGATTTTTTTCTGAATCAAAGAATATACTTATTTCTACAGAAGTCTTTAAGCTTATTGTCATCTGCTTTAAGCTTGGGGGTTGGGGGGAAATAGTATATTTCTTTTAGAAAGTTTTTTCAATAATGCCCCTGGAATTGTTTTTAATCCTTGAAAACATTTCTAGGCTTGAGGGCTAGACCCATAATGGGTCCATCTTTTTTCAAAAGCTGGACACCATTATAGTAAATGGGGAAGTTTTTACATCATCTTTGGTTTACCAAACTAAAGCCCGGGGGCTGGCTGCAAAAAGAAGTCGGCAAGGAGCACATCATGTTCACTTCTGAAGGTTTTCAACAAGCAGGATGACGAGAAAACAACTCGGCTGATGCTGAGACTGTTGAGAAACAACCCGGCAGGCGTGAAGACATGAAGACGCTCGGGGGCTTGACGGTCCAAGATCCATGGGAGTCCTCATGAGCTGTAGGCCCACTAGGAAACTGGGCTGGCAACTCTAACAGATACAAGAAAGAGGCGTACAGCTTAAGGAAACTAGTCGGCTACTAGGAAACAACCCGGCCTACTCATGTTAGGACTCTGTGTATTGTATCCGACTAGAGTTTGTATTTCTTGCCTTGTAGACCCTGTCTCCCGAGTATATAAGGTGAGACAGGGACCCCTTGTAAAATCAGCGGAAACTTTTCTCTTTCAAAACATGGGACTTCAGTGATCGGGATTAAGCGGCGTATATGATACCCGGGGGGCCCGGACTCAAGGGAACCATCAATACGAAGCGATCCACCATACAAGACATAGGGTATTACGCTCTCTACTCGAGGCGGCCTGAACCTGTCTAAATCATCTCGTGTTCACCACCGTGCTTTTGGTTCCGGTGAGGCCCTCATGAACAACTCGACTACTTAGGGACCCCCTATTGTAGGCTAGCCAATATAAAAAACCGATATCTACTGCACCTATGGGCAAGACACATGGCTGGTGTAAAAGCCTAATCATCTTTTATTTAGAAAGCTAGTTTAAATTGACCATTGTCGGTATTTCTTAGCATCACTACTTAGAGTAGTAATGGTACTAGAGATACTCCATCGTAAATCTAGACGTTACAGATATTCTGCAAGCGCACAGAAGTACGTTGTAGCATTTCACCCGGGAGTATTCCAGAGTATCGTTATTTGTTTATCCGCAGGGAAAGCGTTTAGTTAAAAGAGAGATGTGCCATCCAATGCTTTTACTTACAACAATATTAATATACCATAATCTAAGCAGGGGTAAATGATATAGAAATGAATGGGTAGGTTGACACACAGAAGTTCATTGCTCATCATTATGGTAGTCTTAGTTAGTATAGTACACTAGTGAAGATTAATAAGGGTTCATTAGCATCATACATATGGGACTTGGATATACTACAATACCCTATACAAGCTCATTCAATGATCATATGCAAGAGGACATATCGAGGTATCCAGTGGTTCCCTCATCAAGGGACGACAGTAGGACGTCTTATCATAAAGGCCTAATACCCACTCCCGAACGTGGAGGATTACAATGGACGGATAGGGCTGTCACCACCTGCCGCCTACCTCTTCTAATCCGTGGGGCAGCGGTACCCTCAACAGTATTCCATATCCCAAACACCATGCTTGCAATATGTAATACAACTCTATCTATCATGTTAATAAATAGAGCAACCAAGAGGCACATTGAGCCAATGTCATAACATACATTCACTTGAATAAGGTGCAAGACATAAGTAGTATATGCTAAGTGGATAAGGTATAACTGAGGCATACAACATAAGTATGAAGGTATTTCCATTAAGCTCAGAGTACTACAAGTAAGTAAGAGAATACAAGAACTGAACTCTAGAACTTACCAAGACTCCTCCGGAAGCCCTTCAGAAGATCTAACACTAAGACTATCACTACTAAGACTGAGACTAAGCTTGTAGCAAAGGAGAGCTCTACTTCTAGTGTGTGTTGAGTACGGCGCCCTTTGCAGGTATTTATAGCATCACAAAGGTGGTTGGAGCCGGCCAGAGGCGGTTGAGGCAGTTGGGAGGTAGGCCTAGGTCGGCCGAATCCCCCAGGTCGGCCGACCCTTGGATCCACCGTCTTCAGCACTTCACGGCTCAGATGTAATCTCCATGGTGGTTTACAGTTGTAGGTCAAAGGAGGGCTGAGTCAGGCGCACACGGAGATCGGCCGACCTGGCTGGTTCGGCCGACCTGGCTGGTTCGGCCGACCCCCTATAACCGCCTTTAGGGCCCATCTTCCTCTGGGAGACTGATATGTGGGTCCTGAGGTCGGTTCCAGGTGGGTTCTGTCGATTTGGGTACACTTAACTCTGGTTATGGGCCCTTCAATCCATGGGATGGACATGTGGCTCATCTTTCACCATTAACTTTCACCGACCATGAATCAACGTTCACGATCCTTCCTTAGTGTGCTTCTTGACCTGTGTAGGAAATGGGCTCCATCGGGGTTCAGTCCAGGTCGCCCGACCTAGCCAGGTCGGCCGACCTGGGCCTGTGCCCAGTTTCGTCCATCTTCTGCACCGTAGTCCCTGTACTCAAATATATTCCAGATATGCATGGTACAACCTTATTTGAATACAAATGCCTAAGTTATGCTTTGATCTTTATTGGTTTCTGAGCCTATTGACGGTCGGATTTTATGTTATAAGGACCGTCAACAACTCCCCCAAGCTTAACCTTTGCTCGTCCCGAGCAAAGACTAGAACTTTTAGGCTCAGTGGATCAGGAGTTGCTTCCTCATTACTCTTCAAAAGTACCAGTGGTTCAGCAAGATATTCTACCAAGGATTGAATAAGCTGGTAAAATAAACTTCCCTTATTACCTTGGCCTTTCATCGGGGCTTGTAGCTTCTCCTTGTCTTGGGCGGTTGGTGGCTAGAACGACTTAGACCAGGCACCTTGCCTTCTACCTTGCTTGACAATCAAACCGGAGGTTTTGGGATTTTTCAAAAGGTGGAGTTCCTTAGGTGGTACTCTCAAGTCACTCATGGCGTATTTCCTTACCCTTTTCCTCTCTCAACTCTCTTGTCACTCATTGAAGTGGAGTTTGTGCTAGGAGAGCTATATAGCATACTTGTAATGCACATATTGTAAAGTCAAAATCAGGATTCAAGGAGAAATAAATCATACCTTCAAACCAAGATGTGCACGTGTGTATGTGGCATGGTGAATGATAGCTCTCTTTTTTTTACAGGCTCCTCTTCCCTTAAAGAGTTGCTTTTAGAGACATGGCTTTACTATTTGAACCTAGAGCCTTTATTTGCTCTCTCTTTTTATCTCTCTCTCTTTTTTTTCATCAGTCCCATGTCTCTTTTTGCAATAAAGCTAGGGAAGAGTACCAAACCTTATGTAGAGCTTTTATTTTGTGGATGGATGGGTGTCATGCTTACTTCCAGAGTAGAAGTATAACATGTGTATGGTGGCGTGTACGTGATCTTGGCTTTAAAAGCATGAAGTAAATCTCTAAGAATCACAGTGACCTTGACAAAACTCATTGCAAAAGCAAGTTGCTTATGTAGGGGTTTAAAACATTATGAGCTTTGGTAGGGAATTTAATCACCATAAGGAACTCTTTATTTTATTTTAAAAGAGAAAACTCCGGTTATCAAGTCCAGCTTAGTAAGATCTTAGGGCAACTCAAGTCTTATCATATCATAGCCAACAACAACCTAGACTAGAGCTTGCATATGCTACCCACAGATAGACAAGATAACAGAAAAGATCATGCTCAACCAGCAAACTCAAAGCTTAAGAGAATAATAGGTTGAAACAAAGGTACAAGAGAGAAATAAGAGCAACTTTTCATCATATCCAAAAGAAAAGATTTAAGCATGGACTTAAAACATTTAAGGGATTATCATGGATGGCTCTCATTTACTAACTTTATTTGAACGAAAAACTTTATTCAACAATACTTACCTGAACTTACCTGATTGAGGGTCCTCCCCCAAGCTAGTCTGTTGACACCGATGTACCTGTCGGCGCAGGACTCGTGTTTTACATCGTCGAGCGAAGACGTCTCCTTTGTAGGATTCAACTTGACGAAGCAGCATCTGACCCTAGAGATGAGGATACAGATGATTTAACCCGCCATACCTGTTTTACCTTTTTCTGGCGGTCGACAGCTTGTTTCGGTGTTTTCTTTGTCTGTGCTTTTGCACCTCGTGTAGACTTCTTGTTGTGCTTTGCATTATACCGGATGGGGAAATCCTTCTCCCAGAACTTCTCCATGAACTTAATCAGGCTGTCTTTCTCTGGAGGCGTCACCTCCACCTCTTTGACGTTCTGACTGTTTCTCCCATACTTGATTTTGATCATGGAGCATTGCTCCACCTTTGGCCTGAACTCAAACTTCTCCTTCTTTCCATTAATATGGAGCTGAATCTCTCCAGCACCCACATTGATGTGAGCATCTGCTGTACTCAAGAAGGGTCGCCCTAGGATGAGCGACGAGTCGTTGCCCACATCCATGTCCAACACCACAAAGTCGACAGGGATGAAGCAATCCCGGATGCGCACCAGAATGTCCTCAGCTATCCCCTCTGGGTAGCGGACCGTGGAATCGGCCAGCTGCAATCTCATGGGAGTAGGAGACAAGGTAGTATAGTTTAGGCGGTCAAAAACTACCTTTGGCATTACGCTGACACTTGCCCCCAGATCACAGAGTGCATGCTCAAAGTGCTGTGTCCCGAATTGTACACGTGATGGTGGGGCATCCTGGGTCCTTTTTCTTCTCCGGGACCCTGTTCAGGATGGCTGCACTGCACTCCTCAGTCAACTTTACGACCTCGGTACTCGGGAGTGGACGTTTGTTGTTGAGAATATCCCTCAAGTACTTTGCATAGGTCGGTACCTGCNGATTTAACCCGCCATACCTGTTTTACCTTTTTCTGGCGGTCGACAGCTTGTTCCGGTGTTTTCTTTGTCTGTGCTTTTGCACCTCGTGTAGACTTCTTGTTGTGCTTTGCATAATACCGGATGGGGAAATCCTTCTCCCAGAACTTCTCCATGAACTTAATCAGGCTGTCTTTCTCTGGAGGCGTCACCTCCACCTCTTTGACGTTCTGACTGTTTCTCCCATACTTGATTTTGATCATGGAGCATTGCTCCACCTTTGGCCTGAACTCAAACTTCTCCTTCTTTCCATTAATATGGAGCTGAATCTCTCCAGCACCCACATTGATGTGAGCATCTGCTGTACTCAAGAAGGGTCGCCCTAGGATGAGCGACGAGTCGTTGCCCACATCCATGTCCAACACCACAAAGTCGACAGGGATGAAGCAATCCCGGATGCGCACCAGAATGTCCTCAGCTATCCCCTCTGGGTAGCGGACCGTGGAATCGGCCAGCTGCAATCTCATGGGAGTAGGAGACAAGGTAGTATAGTTTAGGCGGTCAAAAACTACCTTTGGCATTACGCTGACACTTGCCCCCAGATCACAGAGTGCATGCTCAAAGTGCTGTGTCCCGATTGTACACGTGATGGTGGGGCATCCTGGGTCCTTTTTCTTCTCCGGGACCCTGTTCAGGATGGCTGCACTGCACTCCTCAGTCAACTTTACGACCTCGGTACTCGGGAGTGGACGTTTGTTGTTGAGAATATCCCTCAAGTACTTTGCATAGGTCGGTACCTGCATAGCATCCAGCAATGGCACATGTATATTTAATTTTTGTATAACTTCTATGAACCTGGCGAATTGCTTGTCCGCAGATGGTTTCTTTTGACGCTGCGGGAATGGCAAGACGTTGGAGTCGGAGAACTCATGTGGCGCAGTCTGTGCAGCTGGTGCTAGCTCGGCTTCAGGCTCTTCCCCTTCTTCTGGGATCTCCTTCCTTGGTGTTGTTTTCCCTGCATGGTTAGGTGGGACTGGATCCCGAGTAGCCTTACCACTCCTAGTAGAAACAGCTTTTACATTCTCAAAGGACGAATCCGGTTGTCTGGGAATTCGCCCCTTATCACCAAAAGGAATAGCGGCAGCTAGCTGAGCTAATTGGGTTTCTAACATTTTGTTAAAGCTCAGCTGGCTCTGGAAGGTGGAGGACAAACTTTCTATTTTAGAATTTATGCCCTCCAGAGCCTTATCATTAGCAGCAAGCCTCTTGGAAATAGACTCATTAATCTTGGCCTGACCAAGCACAAGATCTTTAAGGGAAGGTTGATTAGAGAAAGAGTTATTATTGTTACCTCCCTGGTAGAATGGGCATTGCTGATTCCAGTTCCCTTGAGGCCGGTACCCGTTGTTGCCGTTTACGAACTGTACCTCCTCTTGTGTCTCGGGGCAGTTGTTCCCTGAGTGGCCAGTTTCTCCACAGACCTCACACGTCATGTGTGAGTCCAGTGGCCCTTCGTTCTCGACGCCTTCATCCTTGGTGCGGTCGTCGAGGTGCTTCATAATGAGATCCATCTTGGCGGCCAGCATGTCCACCTCCTTTACGGTGTGCATACCGCGTTTGCATCCCTGAAGACGGTCGTCATTCCAGGATTGGTTTGACACCATCTTCTCGATGAGAAGCTTGGCGGCGTTCACGGTCAAGGAGAGGAATGCCCCTCCAGCAGCAGCATCCATGTGTTCACGGGCTGTCTGGGACAATCCATGGTAGAAGTTCTGAAGCAGGAGCCACTCTTGCATGCCATGGTGGGGGCATGCCAGAACGTAGTCCTGGAAGCGATCCCACGCCTCCAGGACTGTTTCTCCGGATTCTTGCTGGAAGCTGGAAATTCTTCCCCGAAGGGCATTGGTTTTCCCAATGGGGAAGAACTTTGCCAAAAAGGTGTTGGAGCACTTGGTCCACGTGTTTACCGCATCACGGTTGGAATAGAACCATTGTTTGGCTCTTCCCAATATTGAGAACGGGAACAAGCGGAGCCTGATGGCCTCTTGATCAACTCCTCAGATAGTGATGTTGCTGCATACCTCCAGGAAATGCTGCAGGTGAGCACTGGCGTCCTCATTGGCTTTCCCGTAGAAGGGGCTAGCCTGCACCATGTTGATTAGTGGGGCCTTCAGCTCAAAAGCATGATCCCCCACTTCCACTGCTGGACCCGTAGGGATCTGGGCAGCGGACGGGGCAGAGTAATCACGAATGGTCCTGTCGGCCATGGCTTCTTCCGATTGGGGTGCTACAGGAACGGGTTGTTCTCCTTGGTTAGAGGATTCTCTGATGACTGGTTCGGTTTCCGACAAGAACACCTGAGGGATTACGACACGAGAACGTACCCTCCTTCCAATGGTATTCGGGTTCTCAACGTAGTTGGATGGTAATTGGAAACCAGTCATGCACTATCCTGTTTCACATTATAGAGAAACAGAGCAAAAAGGGTAAACCTGCTAGATTACTGGCAATTAATCTTGTTGCACTAAATGCATGTATGATCAAATCTCTTTAACCAATGCTTTCCTCGGCAACGGCGCCAGAAATGCTTGTTGGTATTTCTTAGCATCACTACTTAGAGTAGTAATGGTACTAGAGATACTCCATCGTAAATCTAGACGCTACAGATATTCTGCAAGCGCACAGAAGTACGTTGTAGCATTTCACCCAGGAGTATTCCAGAGTATCGTTATTTGTTTATCCGCAGGGAAAGCGTTTAGTTAAAAGAGAGATGTGCCATCCAATGCTTTTACGTACAACAATATTAATGTACCATAATCTAAGCAGGGGTAAATGATATAGAAATGAATGGGTAGGTTGACACACAGAAGTTCATTGCTCATCATTATGGTAGTCTTAGTTAGTATAGTACACTAGTGAAGATTAATAAGGGTTCATTAGCATCATACATATGGGACTTGGATATACTACAATACCCTATACAAGCTCATTCAATGATCATATGCAAGAGGACATATCGAGGTATCCAGTGGTTCCCTCATCAAGGGACGACAGTAGGACGTCTTATCATAAAGTTCTAATACCCACTCCCGAACGTGGAGGATTATAATGGACGGACAGGGCTGTCACCACCTGCCACCTACCTCTTCTAATCCGTGGGGCAGCGGTACCCTCAACAGTATTCCATATCCCAAACACCATGCTTGCAATATGTAATACAACTCTATCTATCACGTTAATAAATAGAGCAACCAAGAGGCACATTGAGCCAATGTCATAACATACATTCACTTGAATAAGGTGCAAGACATAAGTAGTATATGCTAAGTGGATAAGGTATAACTGAGGCATACAACATAAGTATGAAGGTATTTCCATTAAGCTCAGAGTACTACAAGTAAGTAAGAGAATACAAGAACTGAACTCTAGAACTTACCAAGACTCCTCCGGAAGCCCTTCAGAAGATCTAACACTAAGACTATCACTACTAAGACTGAGACTAAGCTTGTAGCAAAGGAGAGCTCTACTTCTAGTGTGTGTTGAGTACGGCGCCCTTTGCAGGTATTTATAGCATCACAAAGGTGGTTGGAGCCGGCCAGAGGCGGTTGAGGCAGTTGGGAGGTAGGCCTAGGTCGGCCGAATCCCCCAGGTCGGCCGACCCTTGGATCCACCGTCTTCAGCACTTCACGGCTTAGATGTAATCTCCATGGTGGTTTACAGTTGTAGGTCAAAGGAGGGCTGAGTCAGGCGCACACGGAGATCGGCCGACCTGGCTGGTTCGGCCGACCTGGCTGGTTCGGCCGACCCCCTATAACCGCCTTTAGGGCCCATCTTCCTCTGGGAGACTGATATGTGGGTCCTGAGGTCGGTTCCAGGTGGGTTCTGTCGATTTGGGTACACTTAACTCTGGTTATGGGCCCTTCAATCCATGGGATGGACATGTGGCTCATCTTTCACCATTAACTTCCACCGACCATGAATCAACGTTCACGATCCTTCCTTAGTGTGCTTCTTGACCTGTGTAGGAAATGGGCTCCATCGGGGTTCAGTCCAGGTCGCCCGACCTAGCCAGGTCGGCCGACCTGGGCCTGTGCCCAGTTTCGTCCATCTTTTGCACCGTAGTCCCTGTACTCAAATATATTCCAGATATGCATGGTACAACCTTATTTGAATACAAATGCCTAAGTTATGCTTTGATCTTTATTGGTTTCTGAGCCTATTGACGGTCGGATTTTATGTTATAAGGACCGTCAACAACCATTAATCTAATTAATTGCTAAATTAATTCCAAAAACAAGTTTTATGAAAACTAACACCACTAACGCGTAGATTGGGTTGTAACGAAGCTAACGCAACTTGAACGGATCGAAACGTAGCTAAAACACAAAATCTATAGTGCAAGGACCTATTCATAATTAACCGTAGACTTCGAGGGCTAGCATCGAAGTTTTCCTAAGGCGCAGTCTGGACTGTGGGTTTTATTCTCAAGAAGAACAGGGTCTCTTTAACAAAAATGCCGAAGGGGTAAGTGCTATATGATCTCGGCCGTTGGTTGTCGATCGGGTGGTCCAGATCACCTCGCTAGCTTTTGCTCGTCGGCAACAGAAGAAGGGGCGGCGGCGCTGGTGGTTGACGGCGGCGGCTCACCGGCTTTAGGGCGATCTAAGGCTACAGGGCACCGTTTTGCACACGGATTGAACCACAAGAGAGAGAGGGACGAGGCGAACCTGGTTGGGGGGTTTCCGGCATCGATTGTGAAACAGGGGCGGCGGACGACGGCGATTGGCGGCCGGTTAGCCGATCGTCTCGTGGGCGACCTCCTCCGATGGCGAGCGGACGACTCCGATGGGGCAGGTGGACGCGGCGTGGACCGAGGGACCTCGTGGAAGTGGCGACGTGCTCCGATGGGTGGTTCTTGCGTTGAATCAAGCCAGCACCAGGGGCGGTGGCTTGGAGCTGTGGTGGCGGCGGCGATGCAGGAGAGCAGCAGTGCACGCGGAGCCTCGGGGCGTACTATATAGGAGGGCTCGGCCTTGGCGTCGCAGAGATCGCGACAGTGGTTGGGGAGCGGGGTTCGCCGTGGCGCGCACGCCGAGGAAACGGCAGCGACCAGGACTCGGCTCGGCCGGGGCTACCTGCAGCGATGGGGAAGGGAGGTAGGGGATGACAGCGGGCCCGGCGTGTCAGCGGCAGGTGTGAAGGTGGCCTGGCACAGGGCGTTTTCAGTGCAGGGATGCGGGAGCGGCTGGCAGCTGGACCGAGTGGGCCGAGTGGCTGCGGCTTGGGTCGGGGGTGAACTGGGCCTGGAGGGGGAAGGGAAGGCCGGGCTGGGCTGGGTCTGGATGGGTTTGGGTTCCGGCCCGTTTAGGGTTTTCCTTTTTCTTATTTCGGGAGAAACATTTTCAGGTTAAAAGAATATCCAGATAAGTCCAGATAATTTAGTTTAAACAGTGAAAAATATCCCGAAGTGTCCAAAAGTTCTAAGAAAAATCCCAGAGATAGAGTTGGACACGATGAACCAAAATAAAATATTTGGAGCTCATGAAAAGGCTTCTAGAAGCTTCTAAAAATTGGATTTGGCTCTAGAAAAATAGGAATAAATTCCAAAAAAATCCAAAAAATTCCCAAAGGCTTATTGGGATGTGATCATCCTAATAAAAACATCTATGGCTCATGCTAAGCTTTGCGGTCCTCTCTAATGCATCGATTAAGCTAGCAGAAAGCACGAGGAAATTCCCAGAAAGTCTGGAAAAACTCCCGGAACGCCGAGACAACTACTAGACTCAGTTAAAACAAATTTTATCACTCAACACAATGCAGCTCGGCATGAATGCAACACTCACAAACCTATATTCTAACCAAACTTTAGGATTTATTAGAAATTCTAAGACGGCCAAAAACTAGGGTGTGACAGATCTACCCCACTTAACAGGAATCTCGTTCCGAGATTCAGGAGGAGGCTAGCAAGAAAAAGGTTGTGGTTATAGGTATTGACTCTTCTTCTTGCTTCCTTGTGATCATCGGTTGTATCTCCTAAGTCTGCTGAAGTTTTCGATCACACCTCTTCCTGCTCTTTTCTTAACATGCCAATAGTTCCTTTCTTGAACCATCCATGTAGGCATTGGGTGGTTAATAGTCCTCCTATTTAAAGTGATTTGAATAGAGCTGGATCTGCTGCTCTATTATCCTGTTAGGCTTGCTTGATGGTGATTCCTTCTTGGTTTGCTTTGAACACACCTTCTTGTTTGCTTTTGGAGTGTTGAAGAAGTGAGTACCCTTCCATGATGCACGTTGCCGAAGTTCAGGGAGAGTCCACTCTATGTTGGAGTCTTGTATTGGGATTTCCATTGTGCGGCATGTTTCTCTCCAGCTGGTGTTCCTCAATGATGAAGCTTGTTCTCTATGTGCCTTCACTACATCTTTTATCCTTTGAAGCTCATTGTGTTCTACTTGCCTTGTCATGGGGATATGTACAAGCAACTCGGGGTGTTATGGGGATCTACCCAACTTAACGTGAATCTCATCCCGAGATTCGTGAAAAGTTTAGCAGGGTGAATATTGGTTGCTTCTTATGAACATCTTCTTAGCTTTCTTTCCTATTGTTGTATTCTTCCTTCTTTGAACCTTAATTCCATAGACACCCCTACACGATCTTCTTTCATTTGTCTTATGCACCCTTTTTGTAGCATTCCACAATTTTGAATGTGCTCCTCAATTGTTTCCAACTTCCTTCTAGCTCCAGCACTTGATATCTTGGGCATCTTATGTGTTGCAGTAGGAGTGTGGCTCAACACTACCCCACTTAACAAGATTCTTCTATACCCCAAGTTGAACTTTGGTAAAGGTTAAATCTTCTAGTGACTTCTTCGTGGCTAGAATAGATGGGTCCAAGGGAGGTGAGAGGAAAGACTAGGATAAGGTGCAAACGGGTAAAAGCATCCATCCTCTCATTGCTTGTTTCAATCCACATGTATACATAAACTTAGCTTTACTGAGTACATTTCTTGAGTACAACTTGCTACAAACTCTATTCATCTAGGTCTACTTGGTGTGCTTCTTGATGTAATCATGGGCCTGCTGCTCGGGACCAACTTCACTTGGAGGTGATTCCTTCATTTGGTGACTTGCTTGATACTGCTCTTTCGTATCTGCACATCTGCCTTGAATATAGCTTCTCTCCTTGCTTATTGGTTAGGGAGACCACCTTGGAACGGTAATCCATTATACTCTTATGCTCATGTAACCAATCCTTTCCTAAGATGATACCCATTCCTTTCATATCCAAGTCATTAGTATCCACCTTGAATCTAATTCCATCTATCTGCAATGGTACCTCTAGACATTCCTATCTAAGCATTATTTCTTCGTCTTCAGGCCAGATAGATATTGGTTTTCCTTGACAAGTGGTGCAATGTTGTTTTCCTTCACGAACCCTGTTGATATGAAGCGGTGCAAGGCTCTTGTATCAAACAAAGCTACCACTGGCTTGGACTGTAGCAAAGCATTCCCGAGTAGCCTGTTCCTTGCTTGCTTAGCTTGTTCGGCTTCCACATAGTCTACTTGTGCTAGTATGCAGTTTGGCTCCTCGGGCACTGTAGTCATCTTCAGCTTCTTGGTGGATTGGGGTCCATTGGTCTTGACTTTACGCTTTGCTTGCTGCTTTGGGTGCTTGTGTCTGCGTGGCTGAAACACACTAAAGGTTATGTCCCACCCACTGAGGTATGTGTCATTGACATTTTCTTCTTGAGCTTCAGTGTCTTGAACTTCTTGAGCATTTATTTTTGGAGAAGGTAGTTTCTTATCTCCACCAGTAGATGATTCTTGAAGTAGAGTTGATCGCAACATCTTCTTACTGCGATCATTCTGGAGACATGGATTACCAGCAACAATAGCAACTTCCTCGAGGTCCAAGCATCTTCATCGGCCATTGCTCCATGTCATCTGGGGATGATGAGTCCAGAGATGAAATGTCGATCTCACTGTTGGCCACACTTTCTTGAGGGCTTCTCTTGCTATACTCCATCTAGTTTGGGGATTAGGATGTGAAAGAGACAAGTTGAGCAAGGACTTGTAGACAAATTGCAGGGAAGTCAAGGGAACCCATCTAACTAACTATACTTACAATCAATATAAAGATCTAAATCAATACATAGCACAAGAACAATCAGCAAATAACACACAAGTGCACACTAGCAAACACCACCTTAGTATCGTTGATCTATCGATGAAAGAAAGGCTTGGGTTCAACTCCTATGACACAAAAACACTATACTATCGAGGACTTAGAGTTTGAGCGATCTTGAGGTCTTCGATGTAGTCACTGAAACTCTCTTCATGAGGTCTTCAGATTCCGCAATCAATGATGACTTGTTGAAGTAGTGTCTTCCTTAGTATCTTTAGCAACATCTTCATTGAACGTAGTAGACAAGTATGGTTGACATCTAAGAATAATCAAGGGTGAGGGAGAAGCAATTCTTTTAGTAAACAGAGTGAGTGTAGGATTCAAAAGAGAGATGAAAAATCCAAGGAGGTGAAATTTTGCAAAACAAAGAGAATTTATAACCTTAACATCGACCATTTCTATCTAGGTTGCGATCCTATAGTCAGCATGGCTCTGATACCACTCTGTCACACCCAGATTTACAAAGAAATCCGAATGCTACTATATGTGTACCCAAGAAGTCTTAAACACACATATAGCTCCAGAATAAGGTAAATCAAAGAAAACCAGTGCTCGAATTACAAAGAAAACTATTACAAAAGACAAGGGTCTTAAAACAAACCACAACAGAGGTCTATTTACTATCTCTCACGATGAAGTCTCCATTGCACAGGGACGCCGGCTGGTGAACCACAACCTAGAACTCTTCTGAAAATCATCATGAAAATCCTCGAGTGCTGCCCCATCTGAGTACCCATCCGGGATTTTGTTGAATAGTGCAAGTGTAAGTAAACCATCTTACTTAACAAGGATAACACGAGGTATGAAGGCTCAAAATGCTAGACACGGTTTAACTGCAGTAAGCACTTTTAGTAATTCAATTTTAACATTAACCAAGTTACTACAATGTAATAGGAAATAACCCAGTTGTAACCCAGATTAAGTATATAGAGAGGTATCATTATGTTGGCGTTTGTTAAGTCATGTTTATTTTGTAACGCCAACATAATAAAATGAAATAAATTAGTAATGATCAGTAGGATTTTATTTCAAATAACGTAGTTCCACTTGTACATGGAGATTATTTGATTGCAGGAGATATGGGCCAAAAGATGAAGCAAAACAGGGCCAGGTCCAGGTCGCCCGACCTCATCAGGTCAGCCGACCTGGCCTAATGTCAACTCCCCAAGCTAAGACCTTTGCTCGTCCCGAGCAAAACTTGGAGAGTTAAGAACTTAGGATCAGAATTGCTTACTTCCCATAAAAGAAATTCTTCAATAAGAAATCAATTCATGACTTGATTAAGTTGGCAAAGATTAAATTATTCCTTTTTTACCTTATCACTCATGGGGCTTTTTAGCTTTTTCTTCATCTTGAGCGGTTGAAAGCCAGAATAATTTAGCAAGAGCGCTTTTCCCTAAACCTTTGTTCCACCATCACACCAGAGGTTTTTTAAAAAGACTTTTGCAAAGAAAAACACAAGACTTCTCAAGTGACTCTCAAGTCGCTCATTTGTGTTTATACCTCTACCATCACTCCTCTTAATTTCCCTCAAAGAATAAACATATGGGGTTCATAAATGGGAAACTATTGTTTCACATATGCATTGCTTATCTTGTTGAGTCAAATCCAGGATCAAATGAAGAATTAAATCATACACTTAAATTGGAGTGTGCAAGTGTGGATATGTGGCATTGGAAGAATGAACTCCTTTAAGAGAATTTCTCTTCTTTAGAAATTTTGCTACAAAACTTGGCTCCCCCTTTTTTTTCATGGACTATACAGTGCCCATAATTTCTCTCTTTTTTTCATGGACCAGACTTATGTCCATATCTTTTATTCTCTCATTTGGTTTTCATAGGGAGCCTAAGCCTTGTTCCTAGAAATATTTTTGGAGAAGAGTCTCTTTGGAGTACTTTATTCTATCGAACAAGTGATAAGTATGTTGCTTACTCCCAGGATAGAAGTATTGCAAAAGTGGTGACGTGTACGTGACTCCAATTTTTAAGAGCATGAAGTAAATCTTACAATGATCACAATGAACTTGACAGAACTCAAAACAAATACACATGCTTTTTGTACGTGGTTGGGAAAATGGGGCTCTGGTAGGATTTTCACTCTTCACTGAGGAGTCTAGACATTTTGTTCTTTTTGAAATAAAAACTCCGGGATCAGATTTCACTGTGGTAAAGATAAAGCAACTTCTAACTTATTATCTCATAGCTCCCAACAACCTAGAATCAGATCTAGCATTTGCTACCCACAAGTTTTAAGTTTCAAGGAAGTCATTAATTTATGCCAACAAATTCAAGACACAAACGACTGCCTTATTGAGACTTGCATAAATTGGGAAAGTCATAGCAAATGTTCATCACTTCCTAATAGAGCTTCATCTTTCATTCGTTTCCATTTTCATCATTTTTCATTTTTTTAACAAAATAAAAGAAAACAAGGAGAATGGTTCAGACAACTTACCTGTACAGGGGGGTCCTCCCCCAAGCTGGACTTTTCACTGCTGGCGGTAACGAGGGTCGTTCGGGTCGAAGCCTTGGGACCGAAGGTAGGCAGTTAGGTTCTGGTTGCCCGCCTGGATGCTGTTCTGGAGGGTGTTGAAGTTCTGTGCTGACTGGTCCCACCAAGCTTGCGACTGCTGCACATGCTGGGTTAACGTATCATCAATACGGTGAGTGGTTACCTCTAGGGTTCCCATGCGGTTGGATAACCCATCCATGCTGTTGCGCCAGTCCCTTGCCGAAAAGGAACGTCGGGCGTTGAACGGAGGAGGGCCGCCACTTGAGCTAGATGACTGATGATAGCGCGGGTCTTGGGGATTCCATTGTGCGTGCGGCGCTTCCTGCCATCCCGAACCTCCTGCCATGTATGGTGGAGGCGGCTGCGGCTGCTCCCAGTTCGATCCTGTTGGTATGTACGGCGGAGTTGGAGGCTCCCATGCTGATTGTTCCTGCGGCACTCCGGTTTCTCCCCGTCGGGACATGCTTCTTGTCACCCTCCCTGTCACGCTTTGCCTGCCTTCCTGTTGCAACTCCAACAAAAGTGTTTTGCATCTGTACAACCAGTATTCCGGTGCTGGCAACGGAATTCTGATTGTGCTATTATGATAAACCAGAACAAGCTTTTGGTCTATGACATGAGTAACAAGGTGACTCTGAACAAAATGAGACTCGTCCAGAGTTGGGCGAGGCTGCGGAAGGAACTCGACTCGATAATTGTCTAAAAGGCCCATCGACTCAAAAATGCGAGTAACCAAAGAAGTACATTCAATGGGACCTTGCCTTTTAAAAACACCCATCCATTGATCAATCATGAAAATAACAGGTGAGACTTTTATCTTCTTAACCACTGCATATAACAATTTTAATTCATCAATGNGACCTTGCCTTTTAAAAACACCCATCCATTGATCAATCATGAAAACAACAGGTGAGACTTTTATCTTCTTAACCATTGCATATAACAATTTTAATTCATCAATGCGCACGGTTTGAAGATCATTTCAAGGAAATAGAGTCATGGCAAGCCAGCGGTGCATGAAACGAAGAGTGGGATTATGAATGTGACTAGTTCTAGGGGGAGTGCCATCTGTGATACCCGAGATATCCCTCCAAAAGGGTTCTCTCACAAAATGCCTCAGAACTTTATCAACTTCCAAACTGCAACGCTTGCTAAAACCCAGATAGGTGCTAAGCTGCCTCCAAGAAACGAAATACTCTTCCCTTAAAAAGCGAAAAGTAATCCCTTCCTCACCCTTTCTCAGAGTAGCAAGAAATTGGATTGTTAACAAATGACACCCATCCTCGTTAATGCGAGCAAAATCTGACCATCCCACAGCACCCCACACGGTTTCAAAATCAGTAGCCATACCTGATTTCTCCATGAGTTCGCTTGTGAACACACGCGTGTGATCAAAAGCGCGACCCAGAAGAATTTGATACGCTTCCATTTCGTAGCCTTCTTCGATGTCAAGTTGATCGTCGGAGATGAACGCCGGGCAAGGATCATCTTCGTTTTGGTTGCTGCTGGAGCTGTCCCCGTTGCCATCTCCATTGCCACCGCTGCCACCGCCTCCTGTAGCGCCAGCACCGGTGTAGTAGTACTGGTCTTCGGAGATCTCCATGGAGTGTTGGCTGTCCATCCTCTCTTCGGAGCCACCAGCTGATTCCATGATCTCCGTGCTAGAGGAGATCACCTCAGTGCTCCCTGAGTGTCGGCTCCTCCTTGAACTTGACCCCTTCAACTTCTTTGCTTTCTTCACGACTCCTCTGACGATGTTCATGATTTCTGCACAGAGAACAACAAGCAACAAGAACGACACTTGGAAGACACAAGGATTAGCGTTAGCAAGTTAGTCGTCCAAGAGTTAGTCGTTCTTGCGGGGCGTGAACGCCTCCACAAAAGTCGTTCTTGTGGGTTATGACACACCACAAATAAGCGTTCTTGTGGGATTTTGGTTACCTCCACAACACGTTCAAGAGTTTGAGCATGAAAATAACAGCACCGTTATGCAGAAATAAAGTCCATTTTTAATTGGATTTTCAAATTTTTTTAAGGTTAGGAGCTAAACACTTAAGAATCTAACAGAGGGAGAGAAGAAACTCCGAGGGCAAAACGCAGCTCGAGTTGGGGCGAAGTGAGCAAGCTTCTGGCCAGGGCTTTTTATAGCCGGAGATC
>CM014274.1:51753640-51791575 GCA_004135705.1 Alloteropsis semialata | reverse complement strand
AAATCTCCCGACTGGTCTCTTGTACCACTGCAGCTAACTCGGCTGACTGGGTTTCTAGAATTTTGCTTAAGCGCAGCTGGTTTTTCACAGCAACTGACAAGGCATGGAATCTAGAACTTAAATCATTCACCTTTCTCTTGGCAGGTATAGTGTATACGCTTCCTCCTTGCTGGGATGGGCCCCAGTTATGTGCTAGAAATAAATCCCTGCACTGCTGCCAAGACTCCATCTTTGCCTGGTGGTTGTAGTACCACTGCAGTGCTCTACCTGTTAATGAGAATGGGAATAACCATTGCTTTGCCCTTCCTGCTAGTTGACTGCATATTACTGAGAAATGTCGGAGATGTTCTGCTGCGTCTGTTATGGCCTTTCCGTTAAAGGGCTTGGCTTGCACCATGGTGATGTACGTTGAATCAATCATGAGAGTTTCAGTTGCCATCTTGGTGCAAAGGTACTTCGATTTCAATCGACAGAAATTGTAGAATCACTTTGAGTTCTTCGGCGAACCGATGATGTACCTTCTGTTCCATACAAAGAGAAACAAGACAAGGGTAAACCTGTCTAGAGATGGTAATTAATTGTGACATAAGTTAATACAGAGGTTAACATATTCTTTGACCAATGCTTTCCCCGGCAACGGTGCCAGAAATGCTTGTTGGCATTTCTTAGCATCACCACTACTGGAGTGATGGTACTAGAGATGCCTTAATATAGATCTTAGCGTTATACAAGTTCTGCAAGCGCACAGAAGTACATTGTAGCATTTCACCCGGGAGTATTCCAGAGTATCGTATTTATTTCCTCAGGGAAAGCGTATGGTAAAGTAATATATTTTCCAATGTATTCAACTATATCATAATTAATATACCAGGACTAGGCCAGGGGATAATATAATATGAAAGATTGAGTATGTTGACACACAGAAGATTTCACTGCTCATTATATAAGTCTAGTTAATATGAAGATCCTACGGGAGAACTAGGGATTCTATGTACTTCTTACAAATGGGTTACATTCATTACAAGCATATCCTATACAAGCTTAGTAAGTGATACATGTTAGAGGACAAATCGAGGAGTCGTGGGATCCCCTCATCCAAGGGTACTGTCACGATGTTTATCACAAAGGCCTGCAAACGCCCAAACCCGAACGGCGAGGATTACAAAGGACGGACAGGGCTGTCACCACCTGCCGCCTACCTCTGAATACGTGGAGTAGGGTATCCCCAACGGTATTCCATAACCCAAACACCATGTTTGTAATATGAAATACATCCTTACCAATTGTACGGAAAGGTAAAGAACAATCATATAGATTCATTGGGCCATTGCCATAACATGCACCATCCAAACTAAGGTGTAAGACATACAGCTCATATGATGAACACACAAGACTATAAGTCAAGTAACAAAGGTAAGAAAGTAATTCCATTAAGGCTCTAAGTCTTACAAATAAGCAAAGGATACAAGATAACTGAGCTCTAGGCTTACCAAGACTCCTTCGGAAACCCGTAGAAGCTCAACTCCTAGAACTACTTCTCTACTAACTAAGACTATGACTTGTAACAATTGGAGCTCTTCCTTCTGGTGTGTGTTGTACAGGAGGCATTGGCACCTATTTATAGCACTTGGAGACGGTTCAGGGCCGGTACAAGGCGGTTGAGGGCAAGTGGGCCCACCCCCGAGTCGGCCGATCCGTGGACGTCGCCCGACCATCAGATGAACCGACTGAAGTCATACACGGTGTAGATTTGCTGCTGAAGACGGTTTGGATACACCAGAGAAGGGAGGACCGTAACGGCCGCAAGACTGGGTCGGCCGACCTGGTCCAGGCACATTTTGCCTTGATCTTCTTCTGAGTCGCTGGAATGTGGACCTTGGTACTCGTGGAAGATGGGTATGGATCCTTGGAGTAACTGTTGATTCTCATGTGGGCTCATCAATCCTTGTAATACTCCTTATCCTTCTTGTCATCCCTTGGATATAACCGTCATTGATTCAACGTTATGGATGACACGAACGTGTGCTTCTTCTGCATGGCCAAAGTTGGGCTCGAATGGACATTAGGCCAGGTCGGCCGACCAGATGAGGTCGGGCGACCTGGGCCTGGCCCTGTTTTGCTTCATCTTTTGGCCCATATCTCCTGCAATCAAATAATCTCCATGTACAAGTGGAACTACGTTATTTGAAATAAAATCCTACTGATCATTACTAATTTATTTCATTTTATTATGTTGGCGTTACAAAATAAACATGACTTAACAAACGCCAACACATTATATCATCATCATTTCAATATCGTTCCATCATAAACATCACCAGGGTAATAGTCACTATTCCAAAAGGATTCAGGCCACTCGTAGCCGTGAGTACGGCTGATATATCAGTTTTCACTCTGCAGAGGATGTACACTTTCCCCACTGGTCGTGATTCCCGTGATGCCCGGGCGGATCAGACCCATTTCACATTGCCTTAATAATGCCACAACATCAAAAGTTGCAATTCCATCTAATGCAATGATCTAGTGTGTGGCAATTACCATAATATTGCAATAGAACAAAAAAACCGTTGCAATGCACCTATTACCACAAACTTATTTGCAACGGCTGGCAACCAAACTGACATTGATGTAAATGGTACCTATTGCCACAATTTGTGTCGTATTGCCATGGTTTTTCACCCTTGCAATAGGCCTTAAATCTAGTAGTGGCACTTTTCCCAATTTAGCATCAGGTCCTTGTCTCGGCATCTTTGCAGCACCCTATCTATGTTCTGCAGACAGTGATCAAAGGTTTTTCCATAGACTAAAAAGTCATCCATGAAAACTTCCATAATCTCTTCTATCATGTCTGAGAAGATGGACATCATGCACCCTTGGAACGATGTTGGTGCATTGCACAACCCAAACGACATTCTACGGTATGCATACGTTCCATACGTGCAGGTGAAGGTGGTTTTCTCTTGATCGTCAGGGTAGCTGGAATACCCATTAAGGAAACAGAAGAAGGAGTAGTTCGCGAGTCTCTCGAACATCTCATCAATGAAGGGGAGCGAAAAATGGTCCTTCTTTGTGGCCTTGTTAAGTCGGCAATAGTCAATGCACATCCACCACCCGGTGACGGTTCGCTGAGGGATCAGCTCATTTTTCTCATTACTTACGACGGTCATGCCTCCCATCTTGGGCACTACTTGGACAAGGCTGACCCATTCGCTATGAGGGATGGGATAAATGATCCCAGCGTGTAGAAGTGTTAAGACTTCTTTCTTCACGACTTCCCTCATCGCATTATTTAGCCTACGTTGAGGCTCCCTAGATGGTGTGGAGGACAGGTCTATGGGAATGCGATGGGTACAGAGCGCGGTGCTTACTCCCTTCAGGTCCTTGAGGGAGTACCTGAATGCCGAGCGGTGTTTCTCGAGCACCTTAATGAGTCTATCACTCTCATCCTGCGACAGCTTGTCACTAATGATGACGGGGGAGTCCCTGTCCTCATTTAGAAAGCCATAGCGGAGGCTAGCGGGCAAGGGTTTTAGCTCTATATGCGGCTTTGGTGCCTCCTCATCTTCAAATGGCTCAGAAGCGTCATCCACTTCTTCGATAAAGTCATGGATGTGTTTTTCTAGGAATGACTCAAATGGGTCACTTGGTTGGAGGGACTTCACTGCCTCGGCTGGGTCAGGCTCTACCTGAGGTTCAACTATGGAGTTTTTGACACTAGCTAGAGGAATGGTGAGGAGATTTCTTCCTACTTTGTCTAGGAGATTTTCTTTCGAGGTTACATCCTGAAGGAGGCCCTCAATAGGATGTCCTATCATGAGGTCAAAATCTGATGTCTCAAAGACATAAAAGTCCAGAGCCATCTGTATCCAATTATGCTTGAGGAGAAAATCTCATGCTAAACCGAGACTCTCGAGAATGTAACCTGAGGGTGTTCTAAGGAGCTTGGTGTTGGGGCCAGTTTATTGCTATGTCCAAGGATGTGCGCGAAAGAACTGGACATGATATTGGCCCCAACAGTTGGGTTATAAATGATCTCTACGGCCACCTTACTTACGAAACCTCGAATGGTTTGTGAAGGTGAGTTAATCCGAATGACTTCGGAAGAAGACTCAACTTCATTTGGCCATTCCATGTTTAGGATGGAAATGAGCTCTCGCACAGTTTCATTAAGGAATTCTGTCTCCAATTGAATGGAGGGGGTCTCTACCGTAGGTTTCTTCTGCATTGTGTAGTTCGAGGTATTCCCAAAATCTTCAAAGAGATCTTCCTCGAAGTCAAAAGGTAGTCCGAGATGTTGAGTTTCCTCCACCTCAATAGATGGGGTCTCAGGTTCTAGGTTTGGACTGGGCAAGTCTATGGGTAAGATAAGTTCTACTTGGAGGTCCTCTTGCTCAGTTTCATGTGCGACAGCAGGGGAGTTTTCCCGAATTGCTGCCAAGACCTCTTTTGCTCTAGCTGGGGTTATGTGTAGGAATGATCCTCCGGCTGCTATGTCAATGTACCGGGCATCTTCACTATTCAACCCAAACTGAAAGTGCTGCATAAGCATATAGTCTGGGAAGCCTAGATCCGTCCCGATTAGACACGAGTCCTGGAACTGATCCCATGCTTTCGTGATTGTTTCCTTCTCTTTTTGTTGGAAGTTAATGATTTCCTTCCGAAGTGCACAGATCCGGTGAACGGGGAAGTATTCTAGACAAAACTTGTCCCGTAACTTTCCCATTCACCATTCATTAGCCCAACGGTATGGTCATACCACTTCCTTGCCCTTTCTTTGAGAGAGAACGGGAAGAGCTTCCATCTAATCGTTGCCTGTGCCATGCCCGATATAACCAGACACGAACAAAGGAACTCAAATTCATGCAAGTGACGGTATGGGTTTTCACCATCACTTCCTGAGAAGGATTTGTCCTAGACCATAGCTATGAAGGCAGGATGAAGTTCATAGCTATCTGTTAGTATAGGATTTGACGATGGGTGCGCTCCAATAATTCGCCCTTTGGAGCAGAGAACTCATGGATTTGTGTGGAGTCCATGGTTGAAAACAAAAATAAAAGAAATATAAAATAAAAGATAAATGGGCAACCGTAGTTCTTAGACAACAGCTACCGATCCCCGGCAATGGCGCCAGAAAGCTTGTTGACACCAGCGGTGGCAAACAGGAAGTCCGCAAGCGCACGGTTGTTGAAGTAGCTTTCACCCGACAGTAAACCAGGTATCGAATCCATAGGGAATGTGAGGATACTGCTTAATTGCTAAAGTTGACCAGATCGATCGAGTTTATATAAAGGTTGGGTAGAGAGGATAACTTAGCACTAAGCTTGGAATATAGCGAAGGGAATTCTCCTATGCTTGCTTTGGGCACCGGGGTATCCTAGACCTCTAGGAAATTGCCAGCATACAGCTCTATGCCATACCCGAACGTGGAGGATTACAAAGGATGGACAGGGCTGTCACCACCTACCACCTACATCTACTAATCTGTGGGGTTACAAGGCAAACGAGGGCAGATAAACACCTAAGCACCATGCTTAAGATAATATCGGGTATCCTAATGTTGATCAGGGATTAGAATACTTTATAAATAAAGCAACGAACCCACAAGCAAAATAAAGAACTCAACTTTCTATAACTCAGACTTAAATACTTAGCTGAAATCCCAGATACTTACTAGGAAGCTCGCATCCGCCGAGGTACAGGTGGAGGGTCGCCGACACGCCGGGACTCCTCCAGACTCTCCCTCACTCTCTCCCTATTTCTACTCTAAGATATGAGGAGGGCTTCGCCTTGAATCTTCACTCCAGCTCGATGATGATTTGCTCAGCCCCGGGCTCAGGTATTTATAGCTTGTAGAGGCGGTTTGAGTCGGTACAAGGAAGCTGAGGTAGTTTGGAGGTGGGCCCAGGTCGGCCGATCCCTGGGCGTCGGCCGACCCTAGGATCCACCGTCCTAAGTCATGCACGGTGTAGATGTCCTCCTGATGGCGGTTGGAGGGTATGGGTCAAGGGGGGACCGGTTCAGGCGCACCCCCAAGTCGGCCGACCTGCCGCCTCTCGGGCCCAGCCTCTTCTGAGTGATTGCACTGTGGGCCCTGAGGTTGGTTCCAGGTGGGTATGCTTGAAATGAGTGCATTTGAGTTTAGATGTGGTCCCTTCAATCCATGGGTAGCTCATCTCTTGCCCTTGGTTTTAACTGTCATTGAATCAATGGTTTGGATCTTTTCTAGATGCGGTTTTTCTACATGGAGGAAAGATGGGCCAAGTTGAGCCTGGGCCCAAGTCGGCCGACCTGGTGGGGTCGGGCGACCTGGCCCTGGGCCCACTTTTGCTCTTCTTTTGCCATTTTGTTCCTGCAAGCACATATTCACCAAAACTAGTGAAATTCGTTAGTAAACAACCCTATGTCTGTGCTTTTTATTATTCTTTTATAGACATGTTGGCGGTGAAAATTTATCATTAAGAGCTGCCAACAAACTACCATCACTTGCACTATCGGGACCCAACGCTTCGAGCACGCACTCTGCGGCTTAGGGGCAAGCGTCAGCGTCATGCCAAAGGTAGTCTTTGACCACCTTAATTATACTACCTTGTCCCCGACTCCCATGAGATTGCAGTTGGCTGATTCCACGGTCCACTAACCGAAGGGAATAGCCGATGACATTCTGGTGCATATCCGGGATTGCTTCGTCCCTGCTGACTTCGTAGTGCTAGACATGGACGTGAGCATCGACTCGTCGCTCATCTTGGGGTGACCCATTCTTGAGCACTGTGGATGCTTACATTAATGTGGCAGCTGGAGAGATTCAGCTCCACATTAATGGGAAGAAGGAGAAGATTGACTTCAGGCCAAAAGTGGAGCAATGCTCCATGATCAAAATCAAGTGTGCGAGGAACAGTCAGAACGTCAAGGAGGTAGAGGTCACACCTCCAGAGAAGGACAGCTTGATCAAGTCATGGAGAAGTTCTGGGAAAAGGAATTTCCCATCTGGTACCATGCCAAGAACAAGAAGCCTATACGAGGTGCAAAAGCATAGGCAAAGAAGACACCGGAACAAGCTGTCGACCGCCAGAAGAAGGTGAAACGGGTATGGGGGTTAAATCATCTGTATCCTGATCTCCAAGGTTAGATGCTGCTTCTTCAAGCTAATCCAACAAAGGGACGTCATCACTCGATGACGTAAAATACGAGTCCTGCGCCGGCAGGTTCATCAGTATCAATAAAACAGCTTGGGGGAGGACCCCCAATCAGGTAAGTATTAATAAATAAAGTTTTCTTTCATAATAAAGCTAGTAAATGAGAGCTATCTAGGTTAGTCCCTTAATGTCATAAGTTTTTGCTAAGGTCTTTATTGTGGATATGATGAATAGTTGCTCTAATTTCTCTCTTGTACCTATGTTTCAACCTGCTATTCTCCTAAGCTTTGAGTTTGCTGGTTTAGGCATGATCTTTTCCTGTTGTCTTGTCTATCGGTGGGTAGCATATGCAAGCTCTAGTCTAAGTTGTTGTTGACTATGATATGATAAGACATGAGTTACCTTAAAGCTTATACCAAGTGAGACTTGATAACTGGAGTTTTCTTTTTAACGAATAAAATAAAGAGTTCCTTATGGTGATTTAAATTCCCACCAAAGTCCATATTGTTAAACCCCTACAAAAAGCTGCTTGTCGTTGCATTGAGTTTTGTCAAGATCATTGTCATTCTTAGAGATTTACTTCATGCTTTTAAAACCAAGGTCACGTACATGCCACCATATACATGTTATACTTCTACCCTGAAAGTAAGCATGACACTCATCCATCCACCAAATAAAAGCTCCGCAAAAGAAAGTATGGTACTGTTCCCTAAAAACCTTATTGCAAAAGAGACATGGGCTAATAAAAAAATGGACACATGAAGGTCCAAGTATGAAAAAAGAGAGCACATGAAGGCTCTGTATTCAAAAGGAATAGCCATGTCTCTAATAGCAACTCTTATAAGGGGAAGAGGAACCTGCATAAAGGAGCTATCATTTATCATGCCATCCACACACGTGCACATCTTGGTTTGAGAGTATGACTTACTTCCCTTTGAAACCTGGTTTTGACTTTACAATATGTGCAATACAAGTAAGCCACAAAACTCTCCTAGCACAATCTCCACATCAATGAGTGAAATGAGAGTTGAGAGAGGATCTTGGTAAGGAAATACACCTTGAGTGACTCAAGAGTATCACCTAAGGAACTCTGTTTTTTTTGAAAAATCCCCAAAACCTCCGGTTGATTGTCAAGCAAGGTAAAAGGCAAGGTGCTTGGTCTAAGTCGTTCTAGCTATCAACCGCCCAAGATAAGGAGAAGCTACAAGCCCCATTAAAGGCCAAGGTAATAAGAGAAGTTTATTTTTACCAGCTTATTCAATTTTTGGTAGAATATCTATCTGAACCACTGGTACTTTTGAGGAGTAATGAGCAAGCAACTCCTGATCCACTGAGCCTAAAGTTCTAGTCTTTGCTCGGGACGAGAAAAGGGCAAAGCTTGGGGGAGTTGATGACGGTCCTTATAAAGAAAACCCGACTGTCAATAGGCTTAGAAAACTAATAGAGATCAAGTATAACTTAGACATTTGTATTCAAATAATGTTGTACAGGGACTTTGGCGCAAAAGATGGAGGAAAACGGGCCTAGGCCCAGGTCGGCCGACCTGGCCTGGAACCCGTTCAAGCCAATCTTTCATGCAGGTCAAGAAGCACACCAAGGGATGATCATGGCCACTGAATCAAGGTCGGTTCACATCAAGGATAAGGGATGAGCCTTGTGTCACTCCCATGAATTGAGGGGCCCACACCTCAACTCAAATGCATCCAAACCAATGGTACCCACCTGGAACCGACCTTAAGGCCCACCAGGCAGCCTCCCAGAGAGAGGTGGACCTGAGAGGTGGCAGGCCTGGGTCGGTCGACCCTCCCAGGTCGGCCGACCTCCCCGTGCAGCCGAACCGGTCCTCCCTTGACGAGCACAACACTACCGACTTCAGGACGACATCTGGACCGTGCACTGGTCGAGGCGGTGCATCGGAGGGTCGGCCGACCTGGCCACTTCGGCCGACCTGGCCCCACAGCCAAACAGCCACAACCGCCTATGGTCGACTCCAAACCGTCTATGGATGCTATAAATACCTGCAAGGGGCGCCGTGTCCAACACACACCAGAAGAAGAGCTCTCCTTTGCTACAAGCTTAGTCTTAGTCTTAGTAGTGATAGTTCTAGTAATTGAGCTTTTGAAGGGCTTCCGGAGGAGTCTTGGTACGTTCTAGTAGTGATACTTATGTTGTATGCCTTCACTTTACTCCACTTACTTAGTATATACTTCTTATGTCTTGCACCTTATCCAAGCTGACATATGCTATGACATTGGCTCAATGTGCCTTATGGTTGCTCTATTTATTAACGTGATAGATAGAGTTGTATTTCTTATTGTAAACATGGTGTTTGGAGTACGGAATACTGTTGAGGGTATCGCTACCCCACGGATTAGTAGAGGTAGGCGGCAGGTGGTGACAGCCCTGTCCGTCCTTTGTAATCCTCCACGTACGGGAGATGATATTAGGCCTTTATGATAAGACATCCTCCTGTCGTCCCTTGATGAGAGAACCACTGGACACCTCGATATGTCCTCTGTCATATGTCCCTTGTATGAGCTTGTATAGGATAATGTTGTATATCCAAGTCCCATTTGTATGATGCTAATGAACCCTTTATGATCTTTACTAAAGTTCCATTACTAACTAAGACTACTTAATGATGAGCAATGAACTTATGTGTGTCACTTTACCCCTACGCTTCCATATCATATAGCCTTGCCTAGACTATGGTAGATTAATGATGTTGTAAGTAAGTGCATTGGATGACACCTCTCTTTAACTAAACGCTTTCCCTGTGGATAAACAAATAACGATACTCTTGAATACTCCCGGGTGAAATGCAACAACGTACTTCTGTGCGCTTGCAGAATAATGTAAACATTAAGAAAGGCCAACATGGTTCAGACGCATAAAATGGTGCATTAATTGCACTAAGAAGTCCTATTCGGGGTGTTGTAAAAACTTGTTATGAAATGGTCTAAAACTCAAACAATTTTGGTGTAACAGAGTGGAGTGGAAACATCCAGTGCGAAAAATTCAACATGCAGTTCAGGCACTCAAAATGGTGCATTAATTGCACTAAGCGGGCCCCTTTTTGGGATGCTGTAAAACTCGTTACGAAATAGTCCAAAACTCAAACATACATAGTTTTTGATCTAACAGGGTGGAGTGGAAACATCTGGTGCGAAAACTCAACATGCAGTTCGGACAAACAAAATGGTGCATTAATTACACTAAGTGGTCCCATTTCGCAATGTTTTAAAACCTAGTTACGAAATGGTCCAAAACTCAAACAAACATAATTTTTGGTCTAACGGAGTGAAGTGAAAATATTCGGTGCGAAAAACTCAACATGGAGTTTGGACGCACAAATGGGTGCTTTAATTGCACTAAACGGGGCCATTTTAGGATGTTGTAAAAACTAGTTACCAAATGGTCCGAAACTCAAACATACATGGTTTTTGGTCTAACAGAGTGGAGTGAAAATATACGGTGTGAAAAACACAATGCAATTTGGACGCACAAAATGGTGCATTAATTGCACTAAGTGGTCCTGTTTCGCAATGTTGTAAAACCTAGTTACAAAATGGTCCAAAACTCAAACAAACATAATTTTTGGCCTAACGGAGTGGAGTGGAAACATCCGGTGCGAAAAACTCAACATGCAATTTGGACCCACAAAATGGCGCATTAATTGCACTAAGCAGGCCCGTTCTGGATGTTGTATAAACTAGTTACGAAATGGTCCTTTTTGGTGGCCCTTAATGATAAATTTCCACTGCCAACATGAATATAAAAGAATGATAAAAAGAATAGACGTAGAGTTATTTACTGACGAATTCCACTAGATTTGGTGTACATGTGCTTGCAGGAACAAAGTGGCAAAAGAAAAGCAAAAGTGGGCCTAGGGCTAGGTCGCCCGACCCCACCAGGTCGTCCGACCTAGGCCCAGGCCCAACCTAGCCCATCTTCCTTCCATGCAGAAGAAACACACCTAGAAGAGATCCAAACCATTGATTCTATGACGGTTCAAACTGAGGGCAAGAGATGAGCTACCCATGGATTGAAGGGCCCACATCTAAACTCAACTGTACTCATTTCAAGCATATCCACCTGGAACCGACCTCAGGGCCCACAGAGTAGTCACTCAGAAGAAACTGGGCCCGAGAGGCGGCTACTCCAGGTCATCTGACCACCCTTGGTCGATCGACCTGAGCCCGCGCTGGAAACGGTCCTCCCTTGACCCGTAACTTCCAACTGCCCTCAGGAGCAGATCCAAGCCGTTCACAACTTAGGACGGTGGATCCTAGGGTCGGCCGACGCCAGGGGATCGACCGACCTAGGCCCACCTCCAAACCGCCTGAGCCTCTTCGTACCGACTCCAAACCGCCTCTACAAGTTATAAATACTTGAGTCCGGGGCTAAGCAAATCGTCATCGAGCTGGAGTGAAGATTCAAGGCGAAGCCCTCCTCTTATCTTAGAGTAGAAATAGGGTGAGAGTGAGGGAGAGTTTGGAGGAGTCCCGGCGTGTCGGCGACTCTCCACTTGTACCTCGACGGATGTGAGATTCTTAGTAAGTATCTAGGATTTTAGCTAAGTATTTAAGTCTAAGTTATAGAAAGTTGAGTTGTTTATTTTTCTTGTGGGTTCATTGCTTTATTTATAAAGTATTCTAATCTCTGATCAAGGTTAGGATAGCCGATATTATCTTAGGCATGGTACTTAGGTGTTTATCTGTCCTCGTCTGCGTCGTAACCCCATGGATTAGTAGAGGTAGGCGGCAGGTAGTGACAGCCATGTCTGTCCTTTGTAATCCTCCACGTTCGGGTACGGCGTAGAGCTGTATGCCGGCAATTTCCTAGAGGTCTAGGATACCCCGGAGCCCAAAGCAAGCATAGGAGAATATAAATTCCCTCGATCCGATCAACTTTAGCGATTAGACAGTGTCCTCACGTTCCCCGTGGATTTGATACCTAGTTTACTCTCGGGTGAAAGCTACTTTGACAACCGTGCGCTTGCGGACTTTCTGTTTGCCACCGCTGGTGTCAACAAGCTTTCTGGCGCCGTTGCCGAGGAACGGTAGCTATTGTCTAAGAACTACGGTTGCCCATTTATCTTTTATTTTATATTTCTTTTATTTTTGTTTTCAACCGTGGACTCCACACAAATCCATGAGTTTTCTGCTCCAAAGGATGAATTATTGGAGCCACACCCCTCGTCGAATCCTATATTAACAGATAGCTATGAACTTCGTCCTACCTTCATAGCTATGGTCCAGGACAAATCCTTCTCGGGAAGTGATGGTGAAAACCCATACCGTCACTTACACGAATTTGAGTTGCTCTGTTCGTGTCTGGTTATATCAGGCATGACACAGGCAACGATTAGATGGAAGCTCTTCCCATTCTCTCTCAAAGAAAGGGCAAGGAAGTGGTATGACCATACAGTTGGGCTAACGAACGGTGAATGGAAAAAGTTACAGAACAAGTTTTGTCTAGAGTACTTCCCCGTTCACCGGATCTGTGCACTTTGGAAGGAAAATCATTAACTTCCAACAAAAAGAGAAGGAAACAATCGCGAAAGCATGGGACCGGTTCCAGGACTCGTGTCTAACCGGGACAGATCTAGGCTTCCCAATTGGAGACAGAATTCCTTAATGAAACCGTGTGGGAGCTCATTTCCATCCTAAATACAGAATGGTCAAATGAAGTTGAGTCTTCTTCCGAAGTCATTCGAATTAACTCACCTTCACAAACCATTTGAGGTTTCGTAAGCAAGGTGGCCATAGAGATCCTTTATAACCCAACTGTTGGGGCCAATATCATGTGTAGTTCTTTCGCGCACATCCTAGGATGCAGTAATAAACTGGCCCCAACACCCAAGCTCCTTAGAACACCCATAGGTCACATTCTCAAGAGTCTCGGTCTAGCACGAGATTTTCTCCTCAAACACAATGGGATACAGATGGCTCTGGACTTTTACGTCTTTGAGACATCAGATTTCGACCTCATGATAGGACATCCTATCGAGAGCCTCCTTCAGGATGTAACCTCGAAAGGAAATCTCCTAGCCAAAGTAGAAAGAAATCTCCTCACCATTCCTTTAGCTAGGGTCAGAAACTCCATAGTCGAGCCACAGGTAGGGCCTGACCCAGCCGAGGTAGTGAAGTCTCTTCAACCAAGTGACCCGTTTGAGTCATTCCTAGAAAAACACGTCCATGACTTTATCGAAAAAGAGGATGACGCTTCTGATCCACTTGAAGATGAGGAGCCACCAAAGCCACATATAGAGCTAAAACCCTTGCTCGCTGGCCTCCGCTATGTCTTTCTAAGTGAGGACATGGATTCCTTCATCATCATTAGTGACAAGCTGTCACAGGACGAGGGTGATAGACTCATTAAGGTGCTGGAGAAACACCGCTCGGCGTTCGGGTACTCCCTCAAAGACCTAAAGGGAGTAAGCCCCGTGCTTTGTACCCATTGCATTCCCATAGACCCGTCTTCCACACCATCTAGGGAGTCTCAATGTAGAGTAAATAATGTGATGAGGGAAGTCGTGAAGAAAGAAGTCTTAAAACTTCTGCATGCCAGGATCATTTATTCCGTCCCCCACAGCGAATGGGTCAGCCTTGTCCAAGTAGTACCCAAGAAGGGAGGCATGATCGTCGTAAGTAACGAGAAAAATGAGCTGATCCCTCAGCGAACCGTTACCGGATGGTGGATGTGCATTGACTATCGCCGACTTAACAAGGCCACAAAGAAGGACCATTTTCCTCTCCCCTTCATCGATGAGATGTTGGAGAGACTCGCGAACCACTCCTTCTGTTTCTTTGATGGTTATTTCGGCTACCATCAAATTCCCATCCACCCTAATGATCAAGAGAAAACCACCTTCACCTAACCTTACGAAATGTATGCATACCGTAGAATGTCGTTTGGGTTGTGCAATGCTCCAGCATCGATCCAAAGGTGCATGATGTCCATCTTCTCAGGCATGATAGAAGATATTATGGAAGTTTTCATGGACGCTTTTCAGTCTATGGAAAAACCTTTGATCATTGTCTACAGAACTTAGATAGGGTGCTGCAAAGATGCCGAGATAAGGACCTGGTGCTAAATTGGGAAAGTGCCACTTTATGGTCCGAGAGGGTATAGTGTTAGGACACTTAGTGTCCGAAAGAGGGATAGAGGTGGATAGAGAAAAAATTGAGGTAATAGAAAAGCTTCCACCTCCCACCAAATTCAAGGGGATCCGTAGCTTTTTAGGACATGCGGGGTTTTACCGGCGTTTCATTAAAGAACTTTCTCAGATAGCTAGGCCCCTCACTAGCCTTTTAGCTAAGGATGTGCCCTTTGATTTCGATGATGAGTGTTTACATGCTTTTATGATTCTGAAAAATGCTCTCATCTCAGCACCAGTCATTCAACCCCCTGACTGGACGCTATCTTTTGAGATAATGTGTGATGCTAGCGACTATGCTGTTGGTGCTGTCGTAGGACAAACTAAGAATAAAAATCATCGTGCTATCTCTTATGCTAGCAAGACTTTGACAGGAGCTCAATTAAACTATGCTACCACTGAAAAAGAGCTCCTGGCTGTGGTTTTTGCTATAGACAAGTTTAGATCTTACTTGGTAGGAGCTAAGGTAATTGTTTACACCGACCATGCTGCCCTAAAATACCTGCTTACCAAGAAAGATGCTAAACCTCATGTCATCCGCTGGATTCTCTTACTCCAAGAATTTGACTTAGAAATCAAAGATAAGAAGGGAGTAGAAAATTCAGTAGCAAATCATTTGTCGTGTATGTAGTTCACTGACATGCAGGGCTTACTGATAAATGACTTCCTGCGTGATGACACCTTACTCAAGGTAACGGCCTCCAACCCCTGGTATGCAAATATTGTGAATTTCATGGTTGCAGGATATGTACCACCAGGGGAAAACAAGAATAGGCTTATCTACGAAAGTAGGCTCTACCTATGGGATGAACCATACCTGTACAGTTTAGATGGCATGCTTAGGCATTGTGTACCAACAAATGAAGCAAGAAAGATCATCGAGCAATGCCATGCAGCCCCATATGGAGGTCACTATGGGGTGTTCAGAACAAGGTCAAAAATTTGGCAGAGTGGATTCTACTAGCCCACCATGTATGAAGACATAAGAGAATTCATTTAACGATGCCAACAATGCCAGAAGCACGGAGGGATTACATCAAGAGATGCAATGCCACTCACAAACAACTTACAAGTTGAGTTGTTTGATGTGTGGGGCATTGATTTCATGGGACCCTTTGTTAAATCCTATGACAGTGAGTACATCCTGGTGGCGGTCGATTATGTCTCAAAGTGGGTTGAAGCAATGCCATGTCGAGCCGCTGACCCCAAACACGTGCGAAAGATGTTTCATGAAATCATCTTTCCATGTTTTGGAATGCCTAGGATGGTAATCAGTGATGGACGGTCGCATTTCATTGACAAAACCTTCCGGAAGTTCCTGGCAGAACTGGGGGCAAGGCACAACATCGCCACACCATACCATCCCTAGACAAGTGGTCAAGCAGAAACATCAAACAAGCAGATCAAGAACATTCTGCAGAAAAATGTGATGGAAATGGAAAAAGGATGGAAGAGCAAGTTACCAGATGCTCTATAGGCATACCGGACGGCATATAAAACGCCAATCGGGATGTCCCCATATCAACTGGTTTATGGCAAGACTTGCCACTTACCGGTGGAGCTAGAGCATCGGGCACACTGGGCCATAAGGAAATGGAATATGGATCTCCCAGCAGCACAACAAATGAGAAGGATGCAGTTATCAGAGTTAGAAGAATGGAGAGACAAAGCATACCATAGTGCCAGGATCTACAAGGAAAGGACCAAGAGATGGCATAATAAGAGAATCATGGTGAAGGAGTTCCACCTTGGGGATAAGGTATTAGTCTTTAATTCCAGGGTGAAGCTATTTGGACATGGAAAGTGACAGGTTCCGATATGAATCAGAACAAGGATGGCCTGATCTTCATGATAGTAGGTTTTTGAATAAAGGGTAACTTGCTAAAATCAGCGGGATAACTAGCTTTATACCTGACCAAGGTTGGATGCGACCAAGCGACGGGGAGGGAGGCACCAAAACCTTGAGAACTTCGACTCGATCTCCGAACGACCGCAGAAGCACAATCCGGAACTAATCCACACAAAACGGTGCAGCCGTACTGGAAACCGTAGAGCACGAAGTAGCGGATCCCAGAGGGATCTCTTCACAAGTCCAAGAAGAGCAAGGAAGAACAAGGGTGTGCAAGGCACTCAGCAGCGTGGCTGCAAAATCATATGAGGTTATCTGTATATCAAAATTCAACTTGTGTTTTTAGAAGTATATAGGGGATATTTATACTAGGAACAACCCTCCTAGATGAGTTTAAGATAGGTGTGAACTGAAGGCACCATGTTGGGAAGTGGAGAGCCAAGTGGTGGAACCATTCATTAAGTCCTCTTCAGTTCACGCGCGTCTCCTGGGCTGCTGTGCAGTCTTCAAAGAAATGGTCATTACTCTTAATTGGGAATTCCAAATGACGTGCCGTCAGTTGCATTGGAAACTAGACTTGAAGTATTTTCCAACCATGTATATAATGGCCCCCTATCCTAATGAGGACATGAAACCTTCAGATACAACCATTGATTATAAGGACCAATCTCGAAGTGCAAGTCCATCAAACTAAAACACTCGATTCGCTAGCAGTTCGGGGGTACTTCATTGGGAAGGCCATAATTCCTTCATCCGGAGTGTGTTTGAGGTCCATAAGCACTTGATGGAAAGATTATTTTATAATCTTTCAAATGGATCTGATATCACCTCAATATCATGTGGTCAAGGCCTCCAGATGGTCAAGACATGTTATCTCTGTTTCTGCCGGGTGATACTATGTCGTGGTGGGCTTCTTATTCACACTTGGGACCCTGGCCCAAGTTGGATCACAGCTCCACCATGTGGGGAACACATCAATGAAGCCTTTGAACGTCCTCCTCCTTGGCCACCACCTTTGGAGGCCAGCAAGGGCGTCCATGACAAGTTGGAGGCCCAGTCCATGTCAAGTTCGAGTCCGTTTCGGAGTCCAGGAGCAGGCTGCACGAAAAACGATGCCCCGGTCGCATACGGGCTCGATTGGTTGGAAAGCTAAGGAGATAAGCTTTCTATGCCACTGGTCCCATGTCGAGATCAGCAGAGACGGGAATCATCAAAACAATTGGACGTCCAGAATCTGTCAAGGTGCTACGCCGCCGTCTTTTGGGCTATTGGCCCGTGTATGGCTTTGGAGTCCAATAGGGACGTGGCTAGGGGGTTTTGCGCGACCTAATCCTCATATATTCAGTAGCCGCCACCACATTAGGGTTTGGGTTTTGTTTAGTTGTAAGTTTAGCCATTGCTACTTCCTTGTAGACGCGTGTGTCGGCGAGGCCACCCATTCTACTCGATTCAGAACCCCACCCTTGTGATTTCAGATTGGTATTCATCTCCATATTTGCAATTTAGTTGCTTGTTCTACTTGTTCTTGCTTGTTCTTCGATTGCTTGCAGGAACGGGTGCCCTAGTGGCCGGGTGACGCGCTCCACAAGATCGCGGCAGCCATAGGAGGTGGTGTATCGGTTGCTAAGGCGCATCCTTGGAAAGGTTGTAGTTGGGCCGTGAACGTCGTCTCCTCCAATCGAATTATCCCCACACCTCTCAGCGAAAGATCGGGCACAAACCCTAGTGGGTTCACATCATGTCCCTTCCCGAGATGGTATAGTCTTGCACGGGAAGTTCACCCTGGATAAATTCTCGAGCAGACTCTTGACCTTCTGACATGTCTTCACTAATCTGGTCAAACCTCATAAGTGGAAATCCAAAAGTACTCGGAACTTGATGGTGTTGTAAATTAGACTTGACAAGCTTTCCATCAAGTGCTTGATAGCCTTCATAGCCTTCGGGAGTCAAGAGAAAAAGTACTCGGACGAATATCCAACGTACTCGGACAAAGATCCAAAGTACTTGGACGAGTATTCGAAGTACTCGGATGGGTATCCAAAGTACTCGAACAATTTCCATCTTCATGAGTGAACCTGAGTAAAAGTAGAGTACGCGATTTAGGCAGTATAACATTCTCATCAATATCAAAGTGTAACTCAGAGAGGAAAGCATGCACATCTTGTTGAACTTGTTTTGCTCAGCTACGGGAAACAGTCCTTCATACACTTGTGCTGTTGGAGCTTTGGCTGGGATGTCCTCATCATCCTCCCCCTCTTGAAATGGAGTCATCCTCGACTCTTCCAATCCAAAGAATGTAGATAGATCGGCGACATTGAAGCTGGTACTAACACCATATGTACTTGGTTGATCAATTTCATATGCATTTTCATTGATCTTGCGAAGCACTTTGAATGGACCATTGGCTCGTGGCTGCAACTTGCTCATGTGGTGGTCAGGAAAATGATCCTTGCGCAAATGCACCCAAACTAAGTCTCCTTGTTCAAACAACATCTTCTTGCGTCCTTTGTTGGCGAGCTTCTCATACAGCTTGGTCATCTTCTCAATATTGGCTGGAGCTTGATCATGAAGTTTCTTGACAAACTCAGCACGCTTGCTTGCGTCAAAGTTCACATGTTCCTGCATAGGTAAAGGCAAAAGATTGATGGAAGCAGTAGGTTTGAAGCCATAAACAATCTCAAATGGAGAAAATTTTGTTGTAGAATGTACTGCCCTGTTTTATGCAAATTCCACACGAGGCAAGCTTTCTTTCCAAAGCTTCAAGTTCTTCTTGAGGACAGCTCGCAGCAATATTGACAAGGTGCGGTTCACAACTTCGGTTTGTCCATCAGTTTGCGGGTGACATGTTGTGGAGAACAGCAATCTTGTCCCAAGTTTTCCCCACAATGTCTTCCAAAAGTAGCTCAAAAACTTCGTGTCACGATCTGAAACAATTGTTCGTGGCACACCATGTAGGCGCACAATTTCCCTAAAAAACAATTCAGCAATGTGTGAAGCATCATCGCTTTTATGACAAGGAATAGAATGAGCCATTTTGCTAAACTGATCAACCACAACAAATATTGAATCCCTCCCCCTCTTGGTTCGAGGTAAACCAAGAACAAAGTCCATAGAAATGTCTTCCCATGGGACATGAGGGATAGGCAAAGGAGTGTATAGACCGTGAGGATTCAAGCGTGACTTAGCTTTGTGACATGTTACGCAGCGTAGGACATATCGCTCCACATCTCTCCTCATCTTAGGCCAAAAGAAGTGGTCAGCCAGCACTTGTTCTGTTTTCTTAGCACCAAAATGGCCCATCAGTCCACCAGCATGGGCTTCCTGCAAAAGCAAAAGACAAACAGAACAACTGGAATGCAAAGTTTATTAGCCCAAAACAAAAATCCATCATGCAAATGAAAATTTTCCCAACCCTTGCCATCACCACATTTGGAAAAAGGTTTAGCAAAGTATGAATCAGTAGCATATAAATCTTTAACATTTTCCAAACCAAGAATTTTTGCATCAAGTTGAGACAGCAAAACATGACGTCAGGACAAAGCATCAGCAGCAACATTATCTTTCCCTTTCTTCTACTTGACAATGTAAGGAAAAGATTCAATAAATTCACTCCATTTAGCATGTCTTTTGTTTAGTTTTAATTGACCCTTAAGATGTTTCAATGATTCATGGTCTGAATGTATCAAAAATTCTTTAGGCAAAAGGTAGTGCTGCCAAGTTTCCAAACTCCTCACAAGAGCATAAAGTTCTTTATCATAAACTGAATAATTGAGAATTGGACCACTTAGCTTTTCACTGAAGTACGCAATGGGCCTTCCTTCCTGCATGAGTACACCTCCAATCCCTATGCCACTTGCATCACATTCAATTTCAAAAGTCTTACCAAAATCTAGAAGTGCAAGGAGTGGAGTTGTCGTTAATTTCATTTTCAGTTCTTCAAATGCCTTGTCTTGTGCTGCACCCCAATGGAATGGAACTTCCTTCTTTGTCAACTCATTGATTGGGGCAGCAATGGTACTAAAATCTTTCACAAACCGATGATAGAAGCCGGCAAGTCCAAGGAAGCTTCGTACTTGGCTAACATTTTGTGGAGGCAACCACTCACGAACAGCTTTGACCTTTTCTTCATCCACCTCCACACCTTGACCTGAAACAACAAAGCCAAGAAAGACTACCCTGTCGGTGCAAAATGTGCACTTGGCAAGGTTAGCTTACAAGCATTCCTTCCTCAAAACATCAAGCACAAATTTTATATGTTCAACATGCTCATCAAGAGACTTGCTGTAAATCAGGATATCATCAAAGTAAACCACAACAAACTTGCCAATGAAAGCTCTTAGTACATGGTTCATCAATCTCATGAATGTACTAGGTGCATTGGTCAATCCAAAAGTCATTACCAACCATTCATACAAGCCAAATTTGGTTTTAAAAGCTGTTTTCAACTCATCTCCTTTTCTCATTCTTATTTGGTGATAGCCACTTCGTAAATCAATCTTTGTAAAAATGATAGCACCACTAAGCTCATCAAGCATGTCATCAAGTCTAGGTATGGGATGTCTATACCTTATTGTGATGTTATTAATGGCTCGGCAATCAACACACATTCTCCATGATCCATCTTTCTTTGGAACTAAAAGAACAGGAACTACACAAGGTGAGAGACTTTCCTTTACATACCCTTTGTCGATGAGCTCTTGCACTTGGCGTTGAATTTCTTTTGTCTCCTCCGGGTTGGTGCGGTATGGTGCACGGTTGGGAAGTGAAGCACCAGGAACAAGATCAATTTGATGCTCAATGTCTCTCTTTGGTGGCAGACCAGGTGGTACTTCCTCGAGGAACACATCTTCGAATTTCTATAACACATCAAAAACAACACTTGGCAAAGTAGAAGGTAAGTCGTCAGTCTATCTTTGTACAGCAGTACAAAGAACATGGCATTGGGTTCACTCAATTCTTTTAAATCCCATTTCCTAGCCATCATAACTAAGCCCTCTTTTCCCTTTGGCTCGTTTCTTTGTAGCGGTGGAGTTTTATTTGGCTTTGGAGACACTCCCTCACTATGTTTGTGGGTCACTCTCAAGTGGTTCTCACTCTCTCGCTGTTTTGTCTTGATGTCATCCTTCAAAATTTCCTCCGGTGACAAAGGAAGCAAAGTAATTTGCTCTCTTTATACATGAGAACAAGCTTATTGGCTCGACCAAAAATTTGAACATCACGGTCATATAACCCAGGTCTTCCCAACAGCAGTTGGCATGCTTGCATGGGCACAACATCACATTACACATGATCACTCTATTTCCCAATAGAGAAAGGAATTGTCACAGTGTTGGTTACACGTAGCGCACCACAATCATTAAGCCATTGCATCTTGTATGGAGAAGGATGGCGCCGCTGTTTTAATCCCATTCTATCAACCAATTCTTGACTTGCAATATTATTGCAGCTGCCATTATCAATAATAATTCTGCACAACTTTTCCTTGATCATGCCTCGGGTGTGAAAAAGATTGTGCCGCTGTCCATTCTCCTCCTTTACAGCTGTAACACTAAGCACTTGATGAGAAATAAAGCAATTATTATCACCTTCATCGGGCTGAATCTCATTCTCATCATTTTCAATTTCCTCATCATAGCGTGGTGCATCTTCTTCTTCACTTTCAGATTCCTATTCACCAAGCTCATTCACAATCATGGTCCACCGACTAGGACATTGGGCAGCAACATGCCCACGACCTTGGCACTTGTGAAAAACAATGCTTCGGCTCTGTGAAGATGATGCAGTTGTAGATGCACTAGAGGGGCCGCTATACTTGTAGCTGGATGTCGTTGCTCTTGCTGAATTGCAGGAGAAGAATTAGTAGAGACCATTGTCTTTCTAGCACCAATGGATGTTGACGGCCTAGATGCACCTCCATGTGACCTTCCTCCAACAACAGAGGTACCGGGCTACTGCCGGCGCCATGGAATTGAGATAGATCGACCCCCATAGGACCGACCACGTCCCTCTTGCTGAATTTTCCTCTCAGTGTGCATGGCTTGATCAACAAGACCCTGTAGATTATGATATGGAAACATCTCAACAAAATCAGAAAATTCAGCATTGAGACAATGCAAAAATCTTGCCATTTTTGACTCATCATCTTCTCTAATTCCAGATCGAATCAAGAGCAACTCCATCTCCTTGTAATAATCATCAACTGATTTGGATCCTTGTCTCAATGTTTGTAACCTATTGCGAAGGTCATGTTGATAGCTTTTGTGTTGGGACGTGATCATATCAACACAGAGTCATCTCATCCCATGTGTTGATATGATCACGTCCCAACACAAGCTGATTTGCTTGCATTTGATTCCACCAAGTGAGAGCATAACCAAAGAATTCAACAGAAGCAAGATTAACACGCCTCTGGTCAGAGAGATTATGCACTAAAAATCTGATCACATTGCTCCTCCCACTCAAGATATGCATCTGCATCTTCCTTTCCTGAAAATTTTGGAATACTTAACTTGAAACAAGCTATGCTGTCCAGATCATCTCTATTGCGATGACGATGATGTTCACCATCATGGGCAGCACCACGACAGCGATCATGGCGATGATCAAAGTGCCCATGATCTGCAAAAGGGTTCTCGTATTCTTAAAAATCATCATCATAATTATCATGTACTCCTCTTCATCATCAAAGCGCACATGGTGGCCACAACCATGCCTGTGAGCTCCTCCTCTTCGCTGATCATCATGACCAGCACGCCTACCACCACCACGGTCACCACGACCATCTCCAAAACAGTCACGAAAACCATTTCCATACCCTGAATTTTCATCTCCAAATTCTTCATTATCATGATGTGGAGCCCTTCTACCCGCTGCAGGGAGACGTTCATTGAACATCCTCTCCATGGCCTCCAACAATGAGTTCCCAAGTTGGCGTAACTCAGCTCGCGCAACCGGGGGTTCTTCATCTCCATGATTGCTACCGTGAACACTTGAATCAGATATTGCCATGTTAGAACAGTGGAAGAAAATGTGGAATAGGTAAAATTTGTGGAATCACACAACCTCACCTCTTGCTTACCAAAGTTCTTACCCATTCTTCCGGACTGTGAGTGTGCAAAAAGTGGTAGTACCCAGCTGTGGTTAAGCGGTTGAAAGGATTACAAATCGAGAGGTCTGATTTCAGATTTTTGAGGAGCTATAGGTGGCTGTCCAAGGAAGGCTATGGTACTGTAACCCAAGTGTTGTAAGCCATTCAAAAAAAAAGTAAACGCTGCTGTCAAAAGCACCACAAACTAGATATTACAAACCTGAAACTTTGGGTTACACAACTGTTGGTATTTCTTACGATCACAGATAAATCCGCAAGCGCACGGATACCATTGTAGCTTTCACCCGGATGTATTCAGGGTATCGAATCCACAGGGAACGAAAGAGCACTGTCTAATCACTAAAGTTAACCGGATCGATCGAGTTTATATGAAGGCTAGGTAGAGAGGATAACTTAGCACTAAGGCTGTGAATATAGCGAAAGGAATTCTCCTATGCTTGCTTTGGGCACCGGGGTATCCTAGACCTCTAGGAAATTGCTGGCCAACAGCTCTACGCCGTACCCGTACATGGAGGATTACAAAGGACGGACAGGGCTGTCACCACCTGCCGCCTACCTCTTCTAATTCGTGGGGCTACGAGGTAAACGAAGGTAGTCGATAACCTAAGCACCATGCTTAAGATATATACTATTACTCTAATCTTAGCTAGAGACTAGAGCACTTTATAAATAGAGCGATGAACCCACAAGCACAATAAAGAACTCAGCTTTCTATAACTCAGACTTAAATACTAAGATGAGTATCCCGGATACTTACTAAGGAGCTCGCATCCGCCGAGGTACAAGTGGAGGGTCGCCGACACGCCGGGACTCCTCCAGACTCTCCCTCACTCTCTCCCTACTTCTACTCTCATTTGAGAAGGGCTTCGTCTTGACTTGATACTCCAGCTCGATGATAATCTTCAATGACCGGTATGCAGCTATTTATAGCTTGTAGAGGTGGTTGGGAGTGGACACGTGGAAGCTGAGGACGAACGGACTCAGTCACAGGTCAGGCGACGCGGGGAGGTCGGCCGACGTTGGATCCACCGCCTTGAGTGATGCACGGCGTAGATGGACTCCTGGAGGCGGTGGGAACGCGCACCAGAAGGATGAGGCGGTTTGGCCTCCGGACCAGGTCGGGCGACCGGGCTCGGTCGGGCAACCGTCCACCAGCACCGATCGGGCCCATCTTCGGCTGAGTGACTGTGTAGTGGGTCCTCATGGCGGTTCCAGGTGGTATAGGTGCATTTGAGTACGTTTAGTTTGCGAGGAGGGCCCTTCAATCCATGTGACCTCCCCTTGGACCATTCCTATCTCTTGGATCCAACCGACATGAATCAGTGGCTAGGATGTTCCTAGAGTGTGCTTCTTTGCCCTGGAGGAAAGTGGGCCCCATTGGGCTCCGGGCCAGGCTCGGCCGACCGGGCCAGGTCGGCCGACGTATCTTTTGTGCCCGATTGGCCTCATCTTTTACCAGCCACTATCTTGTAGGCCCTGGAGTCCTACCCAAGGTGACACCACTCCATTTGAGTATGTGTACTTGTGGATGTGGCCCCTTTGATCTATGTGCTTCTCTTGAGGTCCATTTCGCTTATGGGGTTGATCCAACCTTGGTGCATAGAGAAGGGTTCCTCTGCCTTAACGGATGGTGTCTCAGGAGTTGGATCTGGACTGGGCAAGTCTACGGATAAGATAGGATCTACTTGGAGGTCTTCTTGCTCAGTTCCATCCATAGCAGCAAGAGAGTTCTCTCGAATATTCTCCGGGACCTCTCTCGCTTCAGCCGGCGTTACGTGTAGGAGTGATCCCCTGGCGGCTATATCAACGAATCGGGCAGCTTTGCTAGTCAAACCAGACCAAAAATGTTGCAAAAGCATACAGTCTGGGAAGCCTAGAGCTGTTCCGGTGAGACAAAAGTCCTGGAATCGGTCCCATGCTGCCGCGAACATTTCCTTCTCTTTTTGTTGGAAGTTATTGATTTCCTTCCGAAGGGCACGGATCCGATGAACGGGGAAGTACTCCAGACAAAACTTTGTCTCATAACTTTTCCCATTCACCGTTTGTTAGCCCAACGGTATGGTCATACCACTTCCTTGCCCTCTCTTTGAGAGAGAATAGGAAGAGCTTCCATCTAATCATTGCTTGTGTCATGTCTGATATGATCAGACACGAGCATAGCAACTCAAATTTGTGCAGGTAATGGTATGGATTTTCATCACGTCCTGAGAAGGATGTCTCCTGGAGCATAGCTATGAAAGCAGGGCGAAGCTCATAGCTATTTATTTGTATAGGATTTGACGAGGGGTACGGCTCCAATAATTCGCCCTTTGGAGCAGGGAACTCATGGATTTGGGTTGAGTCCATGGGTCACCGAAATAAAATAAAAGAAAATAAAATAAAAGATAAACGGGCAACCATAGTTCTTAGACAACACAGCTACCGTTCCCCGGCAACGGCGCCAGAAAGCTTGTTGGTATTTCTTACGATCACAGATAAATTTGCAAGCGCACGGATACCGTTGTAGCTTTCACCCGGAAGTATTCAGGGTATCGAATCCACAGGGAATGAAAGAGCACTGTCTAATTACTAAAGTTAACCGGATCGATCGAGTTTATATGAAGGCTGGGTAGAGAGGATAAATTAGCACTAAGGCTGTGAATATAGCGAAGGGAATTCTCCTATGCTTGCTTTGGGCACCGGGGTATCCTAGACCTCAAGGAAATTGCCGGCCAACAGATCTACGCCGTACCCGTACGTGGAGGATTACAAAGGATGGACAGGGCTGTCACCACCTACCGCCTACCTCTTCTAATCCGTGGGGCTACGAGGCAAACGAAGGTAGTCGATAACCTAAGCACCACGCTTAAGATATATACTACTACTCTAATCTTAGCTAGAGACTAGAGCACTCTATAAATAAAGCGACGAACCCACAAGCACAATAAAGAACTCAGCTTTCTATAACTCAGACTTAAATACTAAGATGAGTATCCCGGATACTTACTAAGGAGCTTGCATCCGCCGAGGTACAAGTGAAGGGTCGCCGACACGCCGGGACTCCTCCAGACTCTCCCTCACTCTCTCCCTACTTCTACTCTCATTTGAGGAGGGCTTCGCCTTGACTTGATACTCCAGCTCGATGATGATCTTCAATGACCGGTATGCAGCTATTTATAGCTTGTAGAGGCGGTTGGGAGTGGACACGTGGAAGATGAGGACGAACGGACTCAGTCACAGGTCGGGTGATGCGGGGAGGTCGGCCGACGTTGGATCCACCGCCTTGAGTGATGCACGGCGTAGATGGACTCCTGGAGGCGGTGGGAATGCGCACCAGAAGGATGAGGCAGTTTGGCCTCTGGACCAGGTTGGGCGACCGGGCTCGATCGGGCGACCGTCCACCGGCACCGATCAGGCCCATCTTCGGCTGAGTGACTGTGTAGTGGGTCCTCATGGCTGTTCTAGGAGGTATAGGTGCATTTGAGTATGTTTAGTTTGCGAGGTGGGCCCTTCAATCCATGCGAGGTGGGCCCTTGGACCATTCCCGTCTCTTGGATCCAACCGACATGGAATCAGTGGCTAGGATGTTCCTAGAGTGTGCTTCTTTGCCCTGGAGGAAAGTGGGCCCCATTGGGCTCCGGGCCAGGTCGGCCGACGTATCTTTTGTGCCCGATTGGCCTCATCTTTTACCAGCCACTATCTTGTAGGCCCTGGAGTCCTACCCAAGGTGACACCACTCCATTTGAGTATGTGTACTTGTGGATGTGGCCCCTTTGATCTATGTGCTTCTCTTGAGGTCCATTTCACTTATGGGGTTGATCCAACCTTGGTGCATATACAAGGGTTGGTCTAGAGTGTCTTTCCTAGCATATATCCAAAGATTGGGTCATTTGGCCTTGATTGGGCGTCGGCCGACCTGGCTAGGTCGGGCGATGGCCCACCGAGCCCGTTTTGCCTCAAATTTCACCTGTTGCCTCCTGCATGCACATAGTCACCAAAACTAGTTGAATTTGTTAGATATAATCCCTATAGCTATGGTGAATGTATATTTATATGTCACAGTTGATGGTCTGAGATGTGCATTAATGACCGTCAACAACAACCTGCAACGCAGCCCCTTTCAACTTCTCTTCTCTTTTTTTTTGCTCTTTTTTTTCAACTCTTTCTTCACACTTCTTTTTTCTGATTTTTTAATAACAGGGGGTGCGAATGAACACGGTAAAACAATATGATGGGAAAGAAATAAACGGTGGTGACTAGCAACTAGATGAACGCAACACACACAAAGATAACAGTACCATGAAATGGTTATGGGATTTTTTTTGTGTGGCTTTTTAGTGGACTATAGGACATGGAACAAAAGAGAATATGATGGTAAAGTAAAGGATAAATATGTGGGTGATAACAAAAACCTACCGTGACAACGATAGCTCTAATTACCACATGATAGGTTCCAATATGAATTGGAACAAGGATGGCCCGATCTTCACGACAGTAGGTTTTTGAATAAAGGGTAACTTGCTGAAATCAGTGGGATAACTAGCTTTATACCTGACCAAGGTTGGATGCGACCAGGCGACGGGGAGAGAGGCACCGAAACCTTGAGGACTTCGACTCGATCTCCGAACGACCGCAGAACCACAATCCGGAACTAATCCACACAAAATGGTGCAGCTATACTGGAAACCGTAGAGCACGAAGTAGCGGATCCTAGAGGGATCTCTTCACAAGGCCAAGAAGAACAAGGAAGAACAAGGGTGTGCAAGGCACTCAGCAGCGTGGCTGCAAAACCATATGAGGTTATCTGTATATCAAAATTCAACTTGTGTTTTCAAAACTACATAGGGGATATTTATACTAGGAACAACCCTCCTAGATGAGTTTAAGATAGGTGTGAACTGAAGGCACCACGTTGGGAAGTGGAGAGCCAAGTGGTGGAACCATTTATTAAGTCCTCTTCAGTTCACGCGCGTCTCCTGGGCTGCTGTGCAGTCTTCAAAGAAATGGTCATTACTCTTAATTGGGAATTCCAAATGACGTGCCGTCAGTTGCGTTGGAAACTAGACTTGAAGCGTTTTCCAACCATGTATATAATGACCCCCTGTCCCTTCCCGAGATGGTATAGTTTTGCATGGGAAGTTGACCCCGGATAAATTCTTGAGCAGACTCTTGGCCTTCTGACATGTCTTCACTAATCTGGTCAAACTTCATAAGTGAAAATCCAAAAGTACTCGGAACTTGATGGTGTTGTAAATTAGACTTAACAAGCTTTCCATTAAGTGCTTGACGGCCTTCATAGAGTCAAGAGAAAAAGTACTCGAACGAATATCCAATGTACTCAGACGAAGATCCAAAGTACTCGGATGGGTATTCAAAGTGCTCGGACAGGTATCCAAAGTACTCGGACAAGTTCCATCTTCATGAGTGAACCTGAGTAAAAGTAGAGTACACGATTTAGGCAGTATAATATTCTCATTAATATCAAAGTGTAACTCAGAGAGGAAAGCATGCACTTCTTGTTGAACTTGTTTTGCTCGGCTACGGGTAATTGGTCCTTCATACACTTGTGTTGTTCGAGCTTTGGCTGGAATGTCCTCATCAGAAAGCTTCGAAGCAAATAGGATGGACCATTCGTTGTTGTGTAGACTTCATCACACAAGGCCATCACCCTCCAAGATGATGAAGGTAACCTCTTCAAGGTAAATGGTCAACGTTTAAAAGTTTTCCTTGAGCCTAATAACAAAATAGAAGAGGAATTTGATGTGATCAATTTGGTCATGGATAATTCCCATCTTTGATTACCCTTAACCTAGACCTCGTAGGCCCTGTAGCTCAATAGCACACACTTTTGGGATTCTTTGGACCTAGCACGTAGCACACAGAAAACATGAAGGCGATCGGGCTCAGGCCCAGGTCGGCCGACCCCACCAGGTCGGCCGACGGCCTCCTGAGCCCGATCATCCCTATCTTTTGCACACGCTCCTCTCCAACGTCTCTGAAGCCAAAAGTGACGTGGTGGCCTGGTGGAGTACGTGGGGAATACTTGGACTTGGCCCCCAATCAATTTCTTTGGTCCTCCAAGGCTTCCATGTGAGTTTAACACCCTTTTTGATCCACGAATGTATTTCTGAAAATGATAATAAACATACATCATGGCACAGCATCAATTCATCAAATGTATCAAATACAAGCATTATAAAGAATTGTTTCACCTTTGAATCAAAAATGAAACAGAGATGTATATGGTGATCGGGATCTCGTGACGAAAACGTGATAGAACTCAAAACTCTAAAGGAATAGACACTAAGACCAGCAACTCGACGCGACCGAAGCAACTGAAGACTAAATAAGCCCTAACTAAGCAGTACTAGTAAAGGCTCAAAGGGTTTATAGGATTGCGGGTAAACTGATCCACTATTTTTTTAGGCTTTTCTGGACAATATGAAATTAAAAACAGCAATGGATTGGAAGTCTCTCACCGATAAACCTTGCTTTGATTACCAACTGATGAGAACCCGCTAGGGTTTGTGCCCAATCTTTCGATGAGAGATGGATAACTTTGATAACTTTCGATGAGGTATATGAGAGGTAGGGGACGACCAGGACATGGTGGGGGTCGTCCCTCAACCCTAGGGCGCGCCCCTAATGGGCCCCACTTGATACACGGCCCATCGGACCCAAAATCAGGTGACGCAGCACCGTGGGCAGAATAGGTCTCGGTAGCTAATCAGTGATTGCAGCCTCCTCGGAGCAGATATGGACATGAGTCTAGATCCATATGAAAGAAGATTTCATAAGCTTTCCATAGAGTACTTGAACGTCCAAAAAGGAGCCCGAGTAAAGTCGTGGCAGCCGTCATAAGTTGGCCCAATGCTGCAGTCCGAATCCAACTCCAAAACGTGTTGGATTTGATCTCTCTCTTTCCTTGGGCCAAAAGTGACGTGGTGGCCTGGTGGAGTACGTGGGGAATACTTGGACTTGGCCCCCAATCAATTTCTTTGGTCCTCCAAGGCTTCCATGTGAGTTTAACACCCTTCTTAATCCACGAATGTATTTCTGAAAATGACAATAAACATACATCATGGCGCAGCATCAATTCATCAAATGTATCAAATACAAGCATTATAAAGAATTGTTTCACCTTTGAATCAAAAGTTGCTAATGTGGTTGTATCTGAGCCGGTGATGTCCTCATCATTCTCCCCTTCTTGGCTGCAAGTCGTCCTCGACTTGCTCCCGTGGCAGTCAAAGGCGCTTGTTTTGATGTTGGAACATGGAGCAACGACTATGTTGCACCGCCACAACCAGTAATGCTTTCCTTCTTTTGACTGACCCTGTTGCATAAGGGAACAACTATGAAAACTTTGCAATGTATTATTAGCGTTAGTGCAGCCCCATATTTGATCATAGTATTGTAGCCTAGAAGGATATTTCAGATTAGAGCAAATATAAACTTTATGCACCAAATACTCTCCTTTGCAATTATACTTGCCAATAAAGTGATATGTATGATTAGACAAGCATCTTAGTTCAGAATCAGCAAAAAGTTTCTCCTCTAAACATTTTAGATCACACAGAATATCAAATTCAATATAACCCAAAGTATTTAAAGAAGACAACAACTTCAGTTCATCTTGTGCACAAGTAATAGGATGAAAAAGCTTTTCTTCAGCCCAAATGTATCGTTCCAAACTAAAAGTATCACACTTATTCACTACTTGTGGCATAGGAGTAAATGAATCATCAGCACACAAGTCCTCTTTATCACAAGGAACAACAAGTAATTCATCTTGTGATAAAGGTAAAGCAACTGCGGGTTCCACTATTTGTTGCTCTTGATTAGCATGCAAAGTGGACAAATTTTGGACATTATGGATCACATCATTCTTGCAAGTATTCAAAGGTAACAGAATCTCCTTTTCAGCACTAACAGCAAGCCAAAACAATTGACCAATACTGTTGTATGATTTGCTAAGTAACAAGGTTCGAATTTCAGAATTGAGCCCTTTCATGAACCTACACATATTATCTTCTCTGCATTCTTCTAATCCACCAAATATGATACAAATTTTAAAATCATGGAAGTATTGCTTCACAGTCCTAGTACCCTGTTTCAATTTCTCTAGTTTGGAAAGCAAAAGATCAACATAATATTCAGGAATATATTCATCTCGAAAAAACATTTTGAAATCCTTCCAAGTTGGTGGAACTTTATTATGCCTACAAATATGTTTCCATTTAGTCAAGGCATATTTCGTTAAAGCACTAGCTGCAGCAAAAACCATTTGATGTTCAGACAAGTCATAATTATCAAATTTGGCATCTACCTTAAGCTCCCAATTAATGTATGCACAAGGGTCAAATTTTCCCTCAAAAGGCGGTAGAGCATTACAGACCTCAGTTAGAACATCATCATGTACCTCCAATGTGTATGCTCCCATATGTTGTTGTGTATGTGAACACCCATGGTGCAAGCTTCCATCTCCCATGTGAGTCATCGAGCCTGCCATTGTTAGCCAAACAAAGGCAACAAGAAAACAGGTGAAGAAATAGGAACCCTACTACAACTACTAGGATGTAGCTACTGCAAGGTGCTCACTCTCAACCTGTTACACAAGCTCTTACTAATTCTTACCTTGCTCGACAGGAGGGAACAGCTACCAACAAGTCTGCAAACCAGGAAGAAGTGTATCGGTGCCGCAGCAACAAGACCTGTCAAGCTGTAGTCGAATATGTGGAGCTGTAGGTGGGCTAAAGCAAGGAATAACTAGAACCACATTAGTTACAAAAGCAAGCTGAATAATCGTTCAACGGTGGTACTGTGCTGGTCCTAGGCTAAACCATGCTAGAGACGTGAGCCTAGGCACAGAGGTAGTCACTGAAAAAGAACAACTAGCACAGCACAAAGTAAACCAATAGATTCAACAATTCAGCCCCTTCTGATGAGGACATCACCACCACCGATACGTCCACCCCTCCACTTGGTCCCCTTACTCGTGCTCGTGCTCGACAACTTAACCATCAGATAAGCTCCTTCTTAAGCACTTGTCCATCTTGTTTAGACAACGGAGACACTTGCACTGTTGTTTTGCTCAGGAATGAAGAACAGGAGCCAAAGGGGAAAGGATTCACAAGCTCCAGGTTCGGGCAGCAGAACAACACCAACTTCTGACGGGTGCTGCGACTTCATACGGACTCCGATTGGGGTGATCTTGGACTTCCTGGAAAGCCTATCAAGTCTATTTTCAAATGGATTTGGAATCACCTTCAAATTCGCCCTGAGTCAACGGGAATCGTCAAAATGGTCGTGACTGGTACTGTGTTACCAGAACTTGGGCTGATGGGCCTTGTATCAAGTTGGGCCCATTAGGGGCGCGTCCTAGGGTTTGGGGGAGACATCCTGGTCGTCTCCAACCTCACAAATACCCCAGCAGCCGCCACTCTAGGGTTGGGTTTTGTTGAGTTGCATTCTTAGCCATTGTTGCTAGCTGCTTGCTGGAATAGCGCATGCTGGATAAGCTGCCCTACTTCCTGCCTTCGGAACCCCACATATTGTATCTTGGATTCGAATCCCTCATTCCTATTTGGTAATTTCAATACCTGTTATCTTGTTCTTGCAAGTTTCTTCGATTTGCTTGCAGGATTGAGAGCCCTAGTGGCTGGTGTCGTGCTCCACAAGGTGCGGCATCCTTGGAGGTGGTGTACCGGTTGCTAAGGCGCAGCACTTGAGAGAGCTGTAGTCGGACCGCCAACGTCATCCCCTTCCCCCAAATCGAGTTACCCCCTGCCTCTCATTGAAAGATCGGGCACCAACCCTAGCGGGTTCACATCATTTAGATTCCTCCCGTTCTTGCATTTGAGTCGTCCTCGACTCAAGCTCATCTTCTTCTCCCAAGTATGGTTTCAAATCTGCAATGTTAAATGTGGGGTTGACCCCAAAATCTGCAGGAAGATCAAGCTTATATGCATTTTCATTAACACGTTGCAGCACTTTAAAAGGGCCATCAGCTCTAGACATTAGTTTAGATTTTCTCAGTTCAGGAAACCTTTCCTTCCTCAAATGTAACCAAACCAGATCACCCGGTTCAAAATGCATATGCTTCCTACCTTTATCACTAGCATACTTATACTTAGCATTCATGCGCTCTATGTTCTCTTTAGTTGTTTCATGCAGCTTAAGCATCAATTCAGCACGTTGCTTAGCATCAAAGTTTAGTTTTTCAGAAGTCGGCAAGGGCATCAAATCAATAGGAGCTCGCGGTATGAAGCCATAGACAATCTCAAAAGGACACATTTTTGTAGTAGAATGCAGCGAACGATTATACGCAAATTCAATATGAGGCAAACATTCTTCCCACATTTTAATGTTCTTTTTTAGGACAGCCCTAAGCATGGTTGATAAAGTTCTATTTACAACCTCGGTTTGACCATCAGTTTGAGGGTGGCAAGTAGTGGAGAATAACAGCTTGGTTCCCAACTTAGCCCACAAGGTTCGCCAAAAATGACTAAGGAATTTTGCATCACGATCAGAAACAATTGTATTTGGCACACCATGCAAACGAACAATCTCACGAAAGAATAAATCAGCAATGTTGGTAGCGTCATCGGTTTTGTGACACGGTATGAAATGTGCCATTTTAGAAAATCTATCTACCACCACAAACACGCTGTCCCTCCCCTTCTTGGTTCTAGGCAGTCCTAAAACAAAGTCCATAGAGATATCCTCCCAAGGTACACTAGGGACAGGTAGAGGCATGTACAAACCATGAGGGTTAAGACGTGACTTAGCTTTTTGGCATGTCGTGCAGCGGGCTATGAATCTCTCCACGTCTCTCCTCATCCTGGGCCAAAAGAAATGAGCAGCAAGGATGTCCTCTGTTTTCTTCACACCAAAGTGTCCCATCAGCCCTCCTCCATGTGCTTCCTGCAACAATAACAAACGCACGGAGCTAGCTGGAATGCATAGCTTGTTAGCTCTAAACACAAACCCATCATTGAGGATGAATTTGTTCCAAGTCCTTCCTCCTTTACAATTCAGCAATACATCTTTGAAGTCAGCATCATGTGCATATTGTTCTTTTATTGTTTCCAAGCCAAAGATTTTGAAATCAAGCTGTGACAGCATGGCATAACGTCTAGACAAAGCATCAGCAATCACATTTTCCTTTCCCTTTTTGTGTTTGATGACATAAGGGAAGGTCTCAATGAATTCTACCCATTTAGCATGTCTACGATTCAGTTTGGCTTGGCTACGAATGTGTTTCAAAGATTCATGATCAGAATGTATGACAAACTCCTTGGGCCACAAATAATGCTGCCATGTTTGTAGAGTTCGAACTAAAGCAAACAATTCCTTGTCATAAGTAGAATAGTTCAAACTAGGCCCACTCAATTTCTCACTGAAATATGCTACAGGTTTGCCATCTTGTAAAAGGACACCTCCCAAACCAATTCCACTAGCATCACATTCAAGCTCAAAGGTTTTATTGAAATCAGGAAGCTGGAGCAAAGGTGCATGTGTTAACTTATCTTTAAGCATGTCGAAGGCGTCCTGATGTGCATCTGTCCATTTGAAGATCACTCCCTTCTTGGTAAGCTCATGCAGCGGGGCAGCAAGGGCGCTAAAGTCCTTCACGAAGCGACGATAGAAACCAGCAAGTCCCAGAAAACTTCGCACTTGGGTAACAGTTGTAGGTACCGGCCAGCTATGTATCGCTTCAACCTTGGCTTGATCAACTTCAATTCCCTGTGGTGTCACAACATAGCCAAGAAAAGACACCCGATCTGTGCAAAATGTGCACTTCTCAAGGTTACCAAATAAACGTGCATCACGCAATGCATCAAAAACAGCACGCAAGTGTTCAAGATGTTCCTCATGTGATTTGCTATAAATCAGGATGTCATCAAAGTATACAACTACAAATCTGCCAATAAAAGCGCGCAGAACTTCATTCATCAATCTCATGAATGTGCTAGGTGCATTAGTGAGACCAAAAGGCATGACCAGCCACTCATACAACCCAAACTTTGTTTTAAAAGCAGTTTTCCATTCATCTCCCAATTTCATACGAATCTGGTGGTACCCACTACGTAAATCAACCTTAGAAAACACAACAGCACCACTCAACTCATCAAGCATATCATCTAGGCGTGGAATAGGATGACGGTAACGAATGGTGATATTATTGATAGCCCTACAATCCACACACATGCGCCATGTTCCATCTTTCTTTGGCACAAGCAATACCGGAACAGCACAAGGACTAAGAGACTCACGCACATAACCTTTGTCGAGTAGCTCCTGCACTTGGCGTTGAATCTCCTTTGTCTCCTCTGGATTGGTCCTGTATGGCGCACGGTTGGGCAATGAAGCTCCAGGAATGAGATCAATTTGATGCTCAATCCCTCGAATAGGTGGCAGTCCCGGTGGAATCTCACTTGGAAACACATCAGAATACTCCTGCAAAAGGTTAGCAATGGCAGGAGGCAAAGCAGGCTGCAATTCATGGAGTGAAATCAATGCTTCTTTACAGACCAAAGCATAAGCAAGGGAGGTAGAAGCAATCAGCTCATTTATTTCAGATTTTGTAGCAATCAAGCAAGCTCCCTTTAACTTAATTTCCTTCTTGTTATCATGAGCAGATTTGCTATTCTTGTGTTTATGCTTCTCAAGATCATTTACTACAATCTGATTTTCACTCTTAGCATGCTCCAAATTTTTCAATTTGTTAGCTCTAGCAAGTTCATCCTTTAAAATCATTTCAGGGGACATAGGATGTAGCACAATCTTCTTCTCATGGTATGAAAAGGAGTACTGATTTGTTCTACCATGATGCATGGAGTCTCTATCAAATTGCCATGGTCTACCTAGCAGGATACTACATGCTTGCATAGGCACAACATCACATTCAATAACATCTTTGTAGGATCCAATGGCAAAGTTGATTCTCACAAGTTTAGTTACCTTCGCCTTACCACTGTTGTTGAGCCACTGAATGTAGTATGGATGAGGATGTGGCTGTGTAGGGAGTGCCAATTTCTCCACCATCTCGCTGCTAGCTAAGTTGTTGCAGCTCCCTCCATCAATGATCATGCGGCAAGATCTCTCTTTAACCACACACTTTGTTTGAAACAAGGTGTGCCGCTGATTTTGCTCCGCTTGTTCCATTTGTGCACTAAGCACACGCTGCACAACAAGGCTCTCATAGTGTGCTGCATCGTCCGCACCAATGTGCTCCTCCTCTTCTTCACCTACATGGTCAGCCGCAAGCAAAGCAAGTGTATTTTCATCAAAATCACTAGCAGAGGAGTACTCACCATCATCTCTAACAATCATCACGCGCTTGCTTGGACAATCACGCATCATATGTCCATAGCCCTTGCAGCGGTGGCACTGAATGTCTCTTGTTCTACCCGTGGAGGCAACAGATGAAGAGCTCTCTACGGGTTTTTGGACGGTCTTTGCTGCTGAATTTGATGGAGCAGCATGGGACTTGTCACTGGATGGAGGAGGTGTTGCCCTACTCAATGAAGAGGATGGTGCAGCAGCACGTGTGGCAGAAGTAGAAGTTGTGCGTGGCTGCCACGAGCTAGTCTTTCCTGCAGAAATGTTAGTCTTGGTACTGGCACGTCGTCCCTGCACTTCTCTTTCAGCTTTGCAAGCAAGGTGAAATAAACGGGTGACATTGTTATAATCCTTATAGGCAAGAATGTCCTGAATCTCCCTATTTAATCCACCCAAAAATCTAGCCATAGCAGGTTCCTCATCCTCCTCTAGATTACAACGCAGCATGCCCATTTGCAATTCCTGAAAGTACTCTTCTACACTTTTAGTTCCTTGTCTCAATTGCTGCAACCTATTCAACATGTCTCGGGCATAGTAAGAAGGAACAAATCTAGCCCGCATGACCCTTTTTAAAGCATCCCAAGTAGGTGGTATGTTATCAGGATTTTTCTTGCAATGTTCAATCCACCAAACAGAAGCAAAATCTGTAAATTCACTAGTAGCAGCCCTAACACGAGTGTTTTCAGGAAATTCATGACATGTAAATTTTTGATCAACAGCAATTTCCCAAGTAAGGTAAGCATCAGGGTCATATTTGCCATCAAAGGGTGGTACCTTGAATTTAATCTTGTGGAAAGCTTCGTTGTTGTTGTTGTTATGGTGCACTTCACGGCGGCGGTGTCCTCCGCCCACACCACGACGGTGCTGTTCTGGGCGTCGATGGCGTCTTTCTTCATCTTCAGTGTCAGCAGGGTAGTTGTTCTCATCCCCTTCATCTTCAAGATGGTGCTGATCATGGTGATGATCCGGGTGACGGTTGTTATTGCCTCGAGCCACAAAGTCATCGAATCGCCTCAAGAGAGCAGCAAGGCTGGTGTCCACTCGTTGAATGGATGCCTCCAAGGTACCAAGCCGATTGTTGGTAGTAATCTGTGCATCCTCCAATTGCCCAAGCTTCTCATTTGTGGTCTGCAAATCTGCATCAAGGCCTTCAGTGTGCAGCCTCACTCGACGCAGTACATCATGAATAAGAGCACTGGTGCGGGGAGAATGTCGACGATCGTCTTCTTCCTCAGTTCCTGCCATAGTAAGAAAGACAAGAGCAAACAAGCAAGTGAAAGAAAACAGGCCCTACACCTATTGGGTTTGTGTTCAAGTGGAGTCGCTCACTCTCAACCTATTAAGCAAGCTCTTACAAGTT
>CM014274.1:51688384-51752640 GCA_004135705.1 Alloteropsis semialata | reverse complement strand
CAGAATATCTGTAACGTCTAGATTTACGATGGAGTATCTCTAGTACCATTACTACTCTAAGTAGTGATGCTAAGAAATACCAACATTGGCAAAGCGGCTAAACACGAGCAGACGTCTTTTCTCATGAAAGCAAGCACAAGAACCAAGGATGCAAGGCAAGGCAGAGCCAGGAGCCATATGGAGGCTTCCGAGGTGCAACGCCACAAGGGCATGTACACCCGAATGTCTCAATCCCACTGAGCCTTGCCTACTATTTGTTTTTTTAGTTATGTTAAACAAGAAATGCAAGAACTAGCATCACCTGAAAACCAAGATAAATTTTGTACCAATGGAACTTGTCGTGTAACACTTACCGACCTCCCCCACACTTGGATTTTTGTGTATCGCAGGACACCCAAAATCAAGTGTGTAGGCCTCCTTTGAATTTGTTCCATCACCAAAACTTACCATTGTTGGTATTGCTGATGTAGCTCCATGTTCTTAGGCATCATACACCATTTGGTCTTTTTAGTTGCAACCTGAAATAGTTAGCTACCAAAAATACCCGAAGGGAACTTATCCTAGAACATGTTCTTGCTTTTATTTGTATATTTTTTTTATAAACTTTAGAGCCAAGCACATGAAAATCCTAAGGAGGGATAGGAGAAAGGCCGAGGGCACTTAGCAGCTTAGCTGGGGGTGAGAAATGACGGTGGAGGGCACCGAATTTCATTGAACAGAGGAGGCCTGGGGTCGGCCGACCCTAGCGCGGCTCCGTTTCAGCCAAGCTTTCAAGGTTTGCACTGGATTCTGGTAAGAACTAATGGCAATTGAATTCGCTGCAAAAGGGCCAGGGCTAGGTCCACCGATGGATGGGGTCGGGCGACTCTGGCGCAGGCCCATTCCGCCGAGCCTTCGCAGCGGCATACCAGATTCAAAGTTGTTTTGAATATGAGTGAATGTGTCACAGGAGAGGTAGCCACAGGTCGGGCGACCCATGGGGTCGGCTGACGGCCTGCTGGCACCTCTTAGGCCTAGCTGGCTCGGCTGTCCTATGTGGTCCCGGCTCATTAAGATTATGTATGCTCACGCAGGAGCTGGGGGATCCAAAGGGATTTCAAGATAAAAGCTCCATGTTTAAATTTTAATGCACAAAATTGATTTGGAATTTAAACATGCAGAGATTGGAATTCAACAATGCAATGTAAATAAATATGGGATACATACCGATTTACCTATCGGTGAGGACTCATCAGTTTTTTGTCCATCGAGTGGGGACATCTACATCATAAATTTCAACTTTATGTAGCATTTGGAGATGGTTTGTATTGCCATACCTGTTTGTCTTCTTCGGACAGGATTATGTAGGCCTTGGTGTTGAGCCTTGGCCTTGGGTCTGTTCACGTTGGTCTTCCCATGTAATGGGCTGGCGTGTACCAATTGACAGATGCTAGCCTAAGATCGAACGCAGTGTCTCTCATGTTCAACTCTAGGCCGGTTTGCAAACCAGAGAGAATCGAGAACTCACGAATCATTCTTTCGGCAGTAGCACTCGTCAATATTGGTGCGGGAGTGGCTGGAGTTGCTGCCGATAAGATTATCTAGGAAGATACGATGCAAGATCGTACTTCCCGATACTCTTGGGTTGTCGATGAAGTCCATTGGCAGTTCCTGACCAGTCATACACTACCCTGTTCCACATCAAAGAGAAACAGAGCAAAGGTAACCATGCCGGAGCAGTGGTAATTAATCATGCTATTAATTGAGTACATGGGTTAACAACACTCTTCAACCATTGCTGTTCCCCGGCAACGGCGCCAGAAAGCTTGTTGGTATTTCTTACGGTCACAGATAAATCCGCAAGCGCACGGATACCATTGTAGCTTTCACCCAGAAGTATTCAGGGTATCGAATCCACAGGGAAGGCAGTGGTTGAATAGAGTAGTTATCCATTGTATTCAATCATAACATTATTAATATACCAAAGCCTAGCAAGGGGTAAACATTGATAGCGGGGTAGTATGACACACAGAAGGTTCATTGCTCAGAATAAACAAGTCTAGTTAATGTGAAGGTCCTAAGAACGAACAAGGGATTCTATATACTTCTCACAAATAAGTTACATACATTATAAGTGTACACTATAAAAGCTCAGCAAGAGACACATGTTAGAGGGCAAATCGAGGAGTCGTGGGATACCCTCACCTGAGGGTATTGTCACGATGTTTATCACAAAGGCCTACAAACGCCCAAACCCGAACGGCGAGGATTACAAGGGCCACACGGGGCTGTCACCACCCAGATGCTACCTCTGAATACATGGGGTAGGGTATCCCTTATGGTATTCCATACCCCAAACACTATGTTTGTAATATGAAATACATCTTTACCAATTGTACAGAAAGGTAAAGAACAATCATACGATTCATTGGGCCATTGTCATAACATGCATCCACTACACTAAGGTGCAAGACATACAACTTATATGTTGAACAAACAAGACAATAAGCCAAGTAACATAAGAAAGATAGTAATTCCATTAAAGATCAAAGTCTTATAAGTAAACAAAAGATACAAGATAACTAAGCTCTAGGCTTACCAAGACTCCTTCGGAAGCCCGTAGAAGCTCAACTCCTAAGACTACTTCACTACTAACTAAGACTAGAACTTGTAGCAAATGGAGCTCTTCCTTCTGGTGTGTGTTGAACCGGAGCCGAGAGCATCTATTTATAGCTTGGTAGGACGGTGGAGAGGTCGTTCGAGGCGGTTGAGGCCGTTTGGCCCTGGGACCAGGTTGGCCGATCCGGGGGGGTCGGCCGACCCTCAGATGCCTTGCATCGTGCATGGCCCAGAAGTGTCCCTGGAGTCGGTATGGAGCTGGTCGTCGAAGGGGGACCGATTCCGTCGCCCTTGGAGGTCGGCCGATGTGCCAGGTCGACCGACCTAGAGTTGGCTCGCCTCGGGCCCATCTTCCTCTGAGTCTCTTCCCCATGGGTCCTAAGGTCGGTTCTGTGTGGGTCGGCTTGAATTGAGTATATTTAGTTCTCATTGTGGGCCCCTCAATCCAAGTGATAGACACATGGCTTCATCTTGTCCTTTGATCGAAACCGACACCCAAGCAGCGGTCAAGATGTTCCATGATTGTGCTTCTTTGCTGTGGCCAAAGATGGGCTTCATTGGGCTTGGGCCCAGGTCGGCCGACCTAGGTGGGTCGGGCGACCTGGCCCTGAGCCCAAATGTTCTTCTCTTTTGCCATTTAGTCCTTGCATTCTCATATTCACAAAAACTTGAGGAATTGATTAGATATAAACCCTATCACTATGTTTGGTGATTATATTTGACATATTCTCTTTAGGAGTTGACGGTCAAAATTAGCATTTAAGGACCGTCAACACCTGCATACTTCATGTACTTGATGAATAAGGTGTTCATGGACTATTGGATAAGTTTGTGGTGCTATTCATTGATGATATATTGGTTTTCTCCAAGAATGAGGAAGAGCACGAGGAACATTTGAGATTGGTGCTACAGAGATTGAGGGAGCAGCAGTTATATGCTAAGTTCAGTAAGTGTGATTTCTGGCTAATGGAAGTGTCATTCCTTGGACATGTGATTTCTAATGGAGGAGTGGCAGTTGATCCTAAGAAAGTGAAGGATGTTCTTAGCTGGAACCCACTGAAGGATGTTAGCGAGATCCAGAGTTTCTTGGGAATGGCAGGCTACAACCAGAGATTCATTGAGGGATTCTCTAAGATTGCCATACCCTTGACAGCTTACTGGAAAAGAATGCGAAGTTCGTGTGGTCCGAGCAGTGTCAGAAGAGCTTCGAGGAACTCAATAAGAGGTTGACTACCACACCAGAATTGATTCTGCCAGATCTGAATAAGAGTTTCTCAATCTATATGATGCTTCTAGACAGGGATTGGGATGTGTGTTGATGCAGGAAGGCAGGGTGGTTTCATACGCTTCCCGGCAAATCAGGAAACATGAGGTCAACTATCCGACTCATGACCTAGAGTTGGCAGCTGTGGTACATGCCTTGAAGATTTGGAGACACTACTTGATTGGGCATAAGTGCGACATATACACCGATCACAAAAGTTTGAAGTATGTGTTCACCCAGTCTGATCTGAATTTGAGGCAGAGAAGGTGGTTAGAGTTGATCAAGGACTATGACCTGGAGATTCATTATCATGCAAGGCAAATCTCGTTGTGGATGCCCTAAGTAGGAGGAGCTACGTCAATGAGATGGTGGTGACCCAGATGCCAGATGAGTTATCCAAGGAGTTTGAACGGCTGAACTTGGGATTTATAGCCAACTTGGTGGAACTAGAAGTTGAACCTACTCTGGAACATGAAATCCGAAAGGCCCAACTAGAGGATAAGAAGATACGGGAGATTATGGAACTAGTGCCACTGGGACACGCACTGAGTTTCAGAGTTGATGACCAAGGAACATTGTGGTATGGTAAGAGGTTATGTGTACCTGAAGTGAAGCATATCAGAGAAGCTATATTGAGGGAAGCCTATGATTCCGCCTACTCGATTCATCCGGGCAGTACTAAGATGTATCTTGATATCAAAAAGAGATATTGGTGGTATGGGTTGAAAAGAGGAGTTGCAGAGTACGTTGCTTTGTGTGATACATACCAAAGAGTCAAGGCACAGCATCAGAGACTAGCTGGTTTACTACAGCCACTTCGGATACCAGAATGGAAGTGGGAAAAGTTGGTATGGACTTCATCACAGGTCTACCGCGCACACAGAGAGGCTATGACTCTGTGTGGGTGATCATGGACCGCTTGACCAAAGTGGCACATTTCCTCCCAGTGAAGACTACTTATACGGGTGCCAAGATAGCAGAGCTGTACATGGAGAGAATAGTGTGTCTACATGGAGTACCTAAGAGGATTGTGCCTGACAGAGGAACGAAGTTCATGTCACATCTCTGGTAGAAACTACATGAGGGTATGGATACTGAGTTACGGATGGACAAATGGAAAGAACTAACTAGATACTCGAGGATATGTTGAGAGCATGTGCTCTACAGTATGGGACCAGTTGGGATGAAAGTCTACCTTACGCAGAATTCTCGTACAACAATAGCTACCAGCAGAGTATCAGGATGGCACCATTCGAGGCACAATATGGCAGAAAATGTAGAACGCCGTTATTCTGGAATCAGACAGGGGAGAGTCAAGTGTTTGGACCAGAGGTTCTCAAAATTGCAGAACAACAAGTGCAGACCATCAGGCAGAACCTAAAGGCAGCCCAGTCCAGGCAAAAGAGCAATGCAGATGTACGCAGAAGAGAACTTAGCTTTGAGGTCGGTGACTACATGTATCTCAAAGTGTCACCCATGAAAGGAGTTCGCAGATTCAATATGAAGGGTAAGTTAGCGCCCAGATATATTGGACAATTCAAGGTGCTAGAAAGGAAGGGTGAAGTGGCGTATCAGTTGGAGTTACCAGAAAGACTATCGGGAGTTCATGATGTGTTCCACGTGTCACAACTGAAGAAATGTTTGAGGGTACCAGAGGAACAACTTCCAATGGAGCAATTGAGTGTGCAGGAGGATCTCACGTACACCGAGTACCCAATCAAAATATTAGAGGAAGTAGAGAGAGTTACCCAAAACAAGGTGATACAAATGTGCAAAGTGTAGTGGAGTCAATAATTAGAGGATGAGGCAACATGGGAAAGGGAAGAAGATTGGAGGGCAGAATTTCCCAATCTATTCCAATCTGCAGCCGAATCACGAGGACGAGATTCATCTTAAGGGGGGTAGGTCTGTAACACCCTAAAATTAGGCCTAAATAAAAATTAGGTTTTTAATCTATTTAATTATTGAATTGTTCATGACATATAGGAGTCTATATAAATTATGTCAAAATTTAAAAGCAAAGGTAAGCCTAGAAAACATGTATGTGCATTCATGCTAAAGCATATTTTTGTTTGTTAGCAATTCTTTTGATGGGTTTCGAATTCATATTTGAAATCCTTGCGGAATTTGCTTTTGAATGACTGTTTATTTGCTTTACGTGATTAAGTCTGCTTTTAGTCCTCCAACTCTTGACCCAGTCCGGTTTAGCTCCCTAGACTCCCTGGCCTGGCCCGCTTAACCCCCTTCCTTCTCTCCTGCTCCGCAGCTCGCTCGGCCCCCGGCAGCAGCCCAGCTACCTCGCACCCGCTCCCCGCTTCCGTTTCCCCTTGCTGAAGGCGCCCTTGCCCGTTTGCGCCTTCGGCCGTTCACTGACGGGTGGGGCCCACTCGTTAGGCTTTCTTCTTCCCCGTCTTGGACTCTGCCGAGTTTGGAGCTCTGCTCCGCAACCGCCGCCCCTGATTCTTGGGCGGGATGAGGACGTCCCGGGCTCCGAGTCGGCCGGGGCAGCAGCCAATAAAGCCCTAGCCACCCGCGCCGTTTTCCGTTGCCCTCATTGCCGTTCGGGAGCGCCGCCACCGCCATTGCCGTCCGCTTTGGTAAGCCGCCGCCACCGTGCGATTCTGCCACCGTGGATGCCCTGTGCTCACCCGTGACCCCTCCTCGCGTTCGCAGGAGCACCCCGAGGAACCCCCGACGCCCTGAAGCTCCACCGCCCGCTCGAACCGCCGCCGCACTGTGCACCACCACCCGACGCCGCCCCTCGACGCTGACGCACCACATCCCCGCCCGATCGTCGACCCTAAGCACCCCATTAGGTTCGCCTCCCTCCCCTCTTTCTCCTGGACCAAGCGGCGTTGAAAACCGAGCCCAAAAACGCCCGAATCGCCCTACTCCGGCGAGCGCCGCCGACGGAGCCGAGCAGCGCGAGCCGTCCATCCCCAGATGGACCGCCGGATCCAAGTCAACCGACCCGGATACCGGTCAGCCCGCCCTTTTTGCTAAAGAGTCCCTCGGTTTTCAAGAAATTAACCCGCGGTCCAAAGCTTGTAGAAAGTATTTATAATTAGGTCCTGTTTTCTTTTATTTTAAACCCTAAGTTTTCATAAATTAGAACCCACCGTACAGCCTTTGTTTTCCACCTATTAGACCCCGAGTGTAATATGTAATTATGTTCAAGCCCTCGGTTTCTTTCTGTTTAGCCCTTAGAAGATTCTGTTAATTGCAGTTAAGCCCCTAGACCTTGTTTTAGCCATAGAAGATGCGTTTTATCTCCGATTTCAGTGATTCTTTCGCTCATGTGTTCGTAGTAATGCGTAGAATAGTTTTATTAGCTTTTTAGCCACTATTTGTATTGTTTAGTGTACTGTTCTAATTTATTTTACTTGATATGCATGTACTGGCTTGTCTGGAATGTGTGTTAGTGATTGTTGATCGTGTCTAGACGGTGAGCTATTCGAGACGTCCTTTGATCAGCACTTTGAAGAGCAAGAGCAGTAGCTGCAATACCAAGAGGAAGGCAAGTATAACACGAGAAATTCCTTGCAACCTATACACATTAATATTCACTTACATTCATGCATGAGTTAATTTGTTTAAGGTTATCCCTAGTATTCATAAACCTTATTTCCTTGCTCAACCGGGTTATGCATCTTTGGGTAACAATGTGCTAGGCTATGCAACTTGATATCACTGGACAATTGGTACTTGATACGTGTTAATGATGAATGATTAAAACTTGCTTTTTAGCAACATGGTAGGAAGCTAGAACATGTGCTGTGTGCTTTGTTCTTGGAAACCCTTGTTCTGGAACATGTGCTGTGTGCTTTGTTCTAGGCGACTCTTAAACTGGAACATGTGCTGTGTGCTTTGTTCTAGGCATCACTTGTTATGGTTTCTATCTTAAAGTGGCAACCGAGGAAAACAGTGCAACCATGGGAACTATATGGCTCTGGTCTTGACTAAGTAAAATGCACAACTCTAACTAGTTGGGGGTTACCGAAAGGCGCAAGGGGGGAACCACGGTTTAAGTATGAGCCTGATCTGCTCAGGGACGGACTCACGTTGCACCCTGATGTCCGTAGGCATTTGTTCATGTTGCGCCCTGAACGCCATCAACCCACTCATGTTGCGCCATGGGTGTTTTGTTGATCCCGGGAGTTGGGTTCATGCGCCCATGTTGAAACCTTAGCGGCCCTTAGCTTTTTAGAGGGACTTTCGAAAGGTCTCGTAGTGCCGCACACCTAAGGAAGTGTGAAATGGGCCTTGCAAACCCGGGCATTACGGGAATCACGACCAGTGGGGAAAGTGTACAACCTCTGCAGAGTGAAAACTGATATATCAGCCATACACAATTACGAGTGGCCTAGATCCTTTTTGAATGGTGACTTTTACCCTGGTGATGTCTAAAATGGAATTATATTGGAATGATGTTGGAATAATGATAGTTTCTCTATATACTTAATTTGGGTTACAACTGGGTTATTCCAATTACATTGTAGTAACTTGGTTAATGTTAAAATTGAACAACTAAAAGTGCTTACCGCAGTTAAACCATGTCAAGCCTTTTAAGCCTTCATCCCTCGTGTTATATTTGTTAAGTAAAGTTGGTCCGGATGGGTAATCAGATGAACTTGAAGGTGTTGTGGAGTTCCCTGAAGATATTCCCGACTTTTAGGCGCTGTCAACCAGTCAGTGTCCTTGTGGAGTTAATGGCGCCACGAGAGTTTATTTTATTCGTATGCGTAAACTTTGATTAAAGACTTGAGTCTTATTGTAATAATTCTGAGATGCTATTATTTTGTAATCGAGCACTGGATTTACTTTGATATTCTGTTATTTTGAGGCTATATGTGTGGTTTGGACTTCCTAGGTACACATATAGTAGCATTCGGGTTTATTCGTAAATCCGGGTGTGACAAATGGTCAGCTTCTTTGTCCTGTACCAAAGAAGATAAATCCTGAATCAGTTCACCTAAAAATAATTCTTACACTATGGTTCATCATGATGTATAATTTAGGCTTTGGAAAGGCAGAGCAATTGCAAAAGGTATTAATGATGAGGTTAGCTCAATAATATCCAAAAAATAAATATCCCTTGACATGTTTAAGAGAGAGAGCAAGAATAATAAACATGGGTCTCAAATTATCATGGCCTCCACAAAAGATTGAGCTGGTATTTAGATAAATTTCAGATCATGTTAGGGAGTGCATTGGTCTAAACATGCATAAACCAAGCACAAAAATAGACAAAGCGGCAACGATCGTCATATTTCAACATGGCACAAATTATCTATCATCACTAATAATCATATCATGAAAGCATAGGTGATGCATTTATTGATCATGGTGATGAAAATAAAAGAAAACAACTAACACACGTGCTGAAAATAAATAAAATAGAAAATGCTACGCACACACAAGCTTGCACACACACTGAAAATAAATAAAAGAAAGGAAAAATTCAAACCACACGTGTGAGCAATTTTGTACTTGGTCCTTCGTTGATTACTCCTCTTGGTTTGGCGGGTTCCTTGCATTGTATCCTTGGTCAAAGTACACTTGTGATGCTCCTCCTTGGAATTATTCCGGTGGCATTAAGCCTAGGAATCCCATTTGATATGAAGTCCCCGCGGTTCCGTCTTCCAGTCGGTCCGTGTGTCTTCGAATGGCATTTATATCTTCCAAGTTTCTATCGACATAGGCACCAATCATTCTTTTACTTCTTTCCGGTTGAGGGAGATGTGCAAATTGAGCTCCAAATGACGGTTCTGGAATCACTCCTTGATATGGTGGCGGTGGGTAGCCATAGTTGCTATATGGAGGCGGTAGTGGATATACCGGTGGCAGCACCAGCGCCCATGCCCCCATGCTTAAGCTGATGTACCTCCCCATTTTTCCCCCCATCCTTCCGGAGGTCCTTGTCCACTTGGTGCATGTAAAAACTCACTCCTCCAATACGCGGAACTAGCCGGTGGCAATTCTTCTTCCACTTCTTCTTCGACCGGTGCCGATGTTTCTCCAACATGTTTTCCTCTTTTATTTTTCTTGGCTTTGACCAAAATCTTTTCATCACACCAATCAGTCCTTCCTCTCGTAAATAATTTCAGCCTTGCGCCTGGGAGAGAGATATTTGTATTGGAGATCCTAAGACCTTTCTTCTCATCTCCTCCAATGTAATAACCTTACCTCATGGCTTCAATTCTGAAGTCGATTCCCTTCATGTAATATGCTGAATTTGTCTCTATTCTTGGGTTCAATGAATGTGCTATCATGGTAAGATAACATCCCGAGCCAATTGCTCCGGTGCCGGATGTTGCTTCACATAGCCACCTATCAATCATCATGTAGGTGGGATCAATTGCTTGCTTCTTCACCAATGCGGCATATAAACAATTTAATTCCGCATCAGTAACCATGGACTCTCTCATCCTTCCAAAGATTCTTTTGCTCATCCAAGAATGAAATATTTGGAGTATCACATTGCTTATAATTCTTCTTTGGTGGTTGTCATCTTTTGCTATCTTCCTCCAAAATCCATCAATCCCCTCTTCTTCTTCGACTTCGGCCTTCTTCGGTGCATCACTTTTAAAACCAAGCAAATTTCCAATATCTTCAAAAGTGGTGAACTTTGCTTCATTTTTTAGTCTACAGTTAAGGCATGGCACTTCTTGTTCATCAATTTGTCTTTTCACTAGCTTCATGGTCATCAACATCTCCATAGCGATCTCTCCATGCACACACATTGGAACACCATCGGAAGATTGCCTCCACCCGTGGTTTTCCAATAGCTTGTAGATGTCATTATAATATCCCAATCTTTGCAATGCATCATCTTCAAAATCAGTGTTTGCCCTCAACCCTCCTCTGAGATTCTTAACCTTTCTTCTTCTTCCTCGGTCAAGATAACAAATCCATATTCTGAAATTTTTGCTTTGTATGGTGGTGGTGAAGTTAATCTTGTTAAACGTCGTGGTGGACGAGGTGGTGCGCCAGCACGTTCACGTGGTTCGGTGAACCGCATGGAGAAGCTTCTTGGGTCTTGCATCCCACCAAGGAGCAACATGTCGCTCCTTGGTGTGGGGTGGTCTTCCTCCATGCTTTGCGGTGACTCGGAGACCGAGTGCCTCTGCGAAGAGCTTCCCGATGGTGCATCAGACGTTGACGATCGCGTCTTCCTCCCGGAGAGAAGATTTATAATACCCCTCTTCATAATGCCTTGCTGCACAAATACGAAGACCAACACACCGGGGGTTCCTTGCCGGCGGAAAAACAATATATCGAAGAAGAGAGCAAACTAGAAATTGTGGTGAATTTTCAGAGATTTTTGGGGCTGATTTGTATGCACGAATGTTTCTGAGTTCTTGCTGGTGTTCTAAGTGGAAGAACTGAAGAACATGAACAAAGAAATGTGTGAGTGGCTTACCTGCGAAAGGGGAGCACCAGGGGGCTTAAAAAGAGCCCAGGCCGGCCGGCCTAGGGTGCATGGGGTCAGCCGGCCTAGGGGGCTCCCTGGGCTCCTCCACATGATCTTGCTCCCATGTCTTCCTGAGATGATTACTGACCCCTGTCCAGCAGCTCCAAGCGGTTGCACCGTCCAACACCCGTGATCCACACCATCTTTGCCCAAGTTGTCCATTTGCACATTATTTTATCCACTTTGTGTCATGCTACTGTCATTTGCTCCATTACCTTCTCACATGGTGCCATCCATCCTGCAATATTGGTGTCTTGTCCATGCATGGCTGCCTCCTCCTTGGATTGTTTTGCATGTTGTGGTAGGTGGAGGGCACAAAAATCTTTCCGTGATCTCAAAATTGGTCATTAGTTGATAATCATGCACATAAACCCTTCCAAATCATGCTTAGATTTTTAACCCTCCTCTAATTTCAAAAATTAAGAACCAACTCAAAGCAAGCAATGAGTTTGAATGAATAAGTAGAGGAGAATTAAGGCATCATAAACACTTGTAAGTCGAAAAATATTTTTCGACTACGTTTATTTTGGTTGTACCGGTATTGCTTAGTTTCATGAAATGATAGTGAACAATTCCGAATTCAACCATAAGTCATGGGTTTAGGTTCTAATTTTGGCCAAATGAGAGAGATATGTTCAATGAAATAAATCAAATGAGGCTTAGAAAATTCTAATTCTAGAGAAACAAAACTGAAAATTCCTATGTTTACGCAGGTCTAGCATGCATCAAAAATTTAAAGAGATTAAAAACAACGCTTGGCTCTACTCGTGTCTTTGTACCACATAAATCAAGTTGGTCAGACCGTCATGGAAAGGACAGTCGCCAAAATAGGTTCGGGAATTTGGTTTTTGGTTTCTCGAGAAAAAGCAAATAAATCATAGGATGGCTCATGTCATTGGTTTAGAATAAGAAATCAAATCAAAATGACCGAGCGAATAAAACTCCAAATTGAATTGTTCAACCGAACGACCATCTTAACAAATGTTTACCAAGTCTTGCGCAGCAAAATCTATGACTCACTTACTCAAATGTCTTCAGGGTTGTACTCCCAGTAGCTTTATTCTTGACTCGACGAACGGGTTGTCCTCCCGGTAGCTTATTCTTGACTCGACGAATGGGTTGTTTCCCGCAAAGCGCTTCATTTGTAGTCTATAGCTAGACTTCTTTTTTCTTCACTTCGGACCAATGCTCAGTGATGGCGTTGTAGTCTTGGGTACCCACTTCTGCACAATCTTTGGCTTTGGTGCAGGCTTATTCTTCAGCTTAGTCATCTTTTTGGTCTTCAAAGGCGGGCTTTGAGCTTGTCTCGATGGATGCAACAACTTCTTTTGCCTCCTTCACTTTGTTCTTCTTTGGCTCCTCCTTGATGACACGAAAGAGAGATGGAACATATTTAACATCGATAATATTGCGTACCTCAAAGCGTGGACGAAACTTGAATGCGCTTATGGTGCTATCGATGTCAAACTTGATCTCCCCTTTGCCAACGTCGATGTTCGCCCTTGTGGTCTTGAGGAACGTCCTCCCATGGATGAGTGGCGACTTTGTCCCATCTCCCGTCTCGAGAATCACAAAGTCAACGGGGACTAGGTGTTCTCCAATCTTCATGGTTACATCTTCGGTGATGCCCAAAGGATAGCGAACGGAGTTGTTCGCTAACTCTAGGCACATGGCGGTGGGTTCCGGCTCCCGTAGGCATAGCTTCTCGTACACAGCCTTCGGCATGACGCTCACACTTGCACCATGGTCACACAATGCTATTTTGAACATATGTGATCCGATGGAACATGGGATGGTCGGACATCCTGGGTCCCTCTTCTTCTCGGGAGCTTGATCAGTGATAGCTGCACTACACTCTTTAGTCAACTTGATCGTGCTTGGCGGCGGCATCTTTCACTTGTTTGTAAGGATGTCTTTGAAGTAGCGAGAGTATGTTGGAACTTGTAGAGCATCCAAGAGTGGCATATTGATGTTCAACATGCGCAACACTTTACTTGTCATCTCCGCCTCAACTCTTGGCTTAGGCTCCCTTGCTCCGGCCGAGCATTTAGGATCTTCGGTCTTCTTCCCCGAGCGAGTTTGAATTTCTTTTGCTGTCTTCAGGCCTTGAGGTTACCCGGTAGTCTTCCTTCATTACTAGGTAGGCATCTGGCTAGCTGGGTCACTTGCGTCTCTAGCATCTTCATCATGTTGAGCACTTGATGGTTAGAGCTTCCGACCTCCGTCACCTTGCCATCAATGTTCTCCAATATCTTGTCCATAGTCTTGAACTTGGTAACGGTGTCCTGGTTGATCTTGCCTTGCTCCTCCATGAACTCCTTCAATTGTATACGAAGAGGCACTGAGTTTTGAATGGACGAGCTTGCATTAAATTGAGGTCTACCTTGCCCGTAGCGGAAGTCGGATGATGGGAACTACTCCCCCTTCTTCATGTAGTCGAGCACCTTAGCTTCCTCTGGACAATTCTTCTGGACATGGCCGTACTCTCCACATTCTTCACATGTAGACCTTACTTCGGTCGCCTTCAAATCTATAGCATAGGCTTCCTTCTTATCCACCTCCATCTTCTCCAACCTTCTCATGAGTGAGTCGATCTTCCCTTCTAGTATTTCTTCAAGCTCCACTTGCAAAACACTATTCATAATGCCCGCGGGTTGTGTCGGGAGCAGCCGCCCCGATGATGCCCACGCATCATTGTCCGCCACCTTCTTGAATAGCTTGAAAGATTGAGTTGGGGTGAGCTCAATGATTGACCCTCCGACCGATGCGTTGATGATTGCCCTTGATGCCATGGTGAGCCTTGATAGAACATTCTTGACTATATCCTCCCATGAGAACTTGTGATGTGGCACGGCTCGGACATAGTCATTGAAGCGCTTATGGGCTTCCGCGATGGTCTCCGTCGGGCTTTGTGCGAAGGTAGCGATCCTATTGCACAAAATCAGAGTCTTGCCCGGTGAGTAGAATTATGTCGTGAAGGCTTTCATCAAGGACTCCCAATTCTGCACCGTATGCAGCGTAGAGAATGAAACCACTGTAGCGCTCTCCCGAGTAGAGAGAACGGAAAGAGCATCACTCTCATTTGATCTTGAGTCATCCCTTGCATGTCGAAGGTGCGACAAAGTTGAATGAATGCTTGAAGGTGAAGGTTGGCATTTTCTTTTCTAGTGAGGGGCGAGCTTTGCACCATATGGATGGTTGAAGTCTTGATCTCGAATGGCACTCCGATGTTGTCGAGATCTTGGATAGGCAGATCTCTGATGTTTGGGATGCATAACTCTCCGATCGTACGTTCCGGTTCTGGTAGCGCCATCTCCAGTTGTGGTGGCACCTCATTAGGACTTGGTGGTGCAGTTAATTGAGGTGAAGACGATGAACCCTCGGTCTCGCCTTTTGGATCTACTAATTACATCTTCTTAGCTCGTGCTTCTCGTCTCCTTTGCCTGCAAAGTTTTTCTGGATTATCCACAAAATTTTTTGGTTTGTTGGACAGGTAGCCATCCATCTCCTGTTAGGGTTAGTGAAAATAAAATATATACAAGATCTAAAAGATAAAATAAAAGTAAGACAAAACTTAGATTAGATTGATTTTTGTGGATTAGATTGGCTTTTGATGAAAACAAAAATAAGAGATCTAAAAAGAGAAATCAAAAGAAAATCAAGAGAAAAAGAAATATTTATGAATGCAAGTCAAATCGGATCTTAATCAATAGTTCCCCGGCAACGGTACCAGAAAAGCTTGTTGACGACCCTTAGACGCGTCAATTATGAACCGCAAGCGCATGGATCAGTTGGAGCTCTTCCCTTAGAGTACTCCCCAAGGTTTATCAATCCGTGGAACTAAAGATGTAAGAAACAATCTAACTAGCATAGAAATCCTTGGACGTAGGTTGCTTCGGGATTACTTTGAGATAAGAATGGGAAATAGATATCCTTCCCAAATCTCCATTTGATTTGCCCTGATCCCGAAGTCACTTGATCTTATCTTCAGGTACTTGGAGCTTAAGCATTCTTGGAGGATGGTTCACCCAAGATGAGCGTGAATGGGCTTCGAAACTACATGGGCCGGCCAGCCTGGACCCAGTGGGGCCGGCCGGCATGGCCCTCTCCTTGGGCCTCTGGCCTTAATCTTTCTCCGTGTTGTGCTTGGTCACGAGCCTCGTCCATTTATGCTCCAAAATAGCACAAAAACTTGCGTAAACTTAAATCCTCCTAAAACACATGCATATAAGAAAATGGTCCGGTTATAGAGTATGATCAATAGTTTAGATGTCAAATTCATGTCATTATTGAAGATAAATAAGGGTAAAAAGGTGTCGCTAAGGAGCGCCAACAATCCCCTCATGCTTAAACCTTGCTCGTCCTCGAGTAAGTCTTCAATAAAAATCAGCGTTGCCTTTCGGTGTCCAATCCCTGTACTTGATCATACACGAGAAAACACAATGCTCCCAAAATATTTTGCAATCACTACAACACATATGACTTTCTGTGACGAACTTCTCGTGACAACGGAGCTATTCGTCATTGATTACTTCTGTTTATGACGTTTCGTAGGAGCTGGAACAACTTAGTGACGAAAATGTTATGTGTGTCACTAAGGCCGACTAGAAATCGTCGCAATCTATTCTTGTGCCATATTTGTGACGAAGTTAATGACGATATAAGTTCGTCATGAGTTTTTCGCTATTCTTTAAATAATGCTTCTATTGTCTTTGCTAGCAAGTGTACAAATTCAAAACTATCTAATTTTTATGCAACATTTTGTATCTGATTAGAGCCTACAAATGTGATAAAAAAATTAGAACAAAAACTTTAAGCTACATGTATGGTAATTCTGGGCGTCATTATCACCTTAGCATTTTCTAACCCATTATTTGGGGAAAGAAAAAATTGGTTTTATTTCTTTTACATAGCTTACTCATGTTTTAATTTGAAAAAATTGTTTTAGTTCTTAAAGTTGGAAAAATAGTTTAATATATTTCTGAGTATATTTTTTAATATTTTTACAGAGCGCGCTCTGGTCTTTATTCGAAAAAAAGTTTCAATTTCAAAAAACAAAACAGCAGTGCACAGGTTCGAGCCACGGTCTTCACCACCTTCAAGTCGAGTCTTACCAACGCACCAGTCATTCTGTTGTGACAACATCTGGTAATGGACATTTTTCTAAAGACATTCATATATTAAGAAAACAGAAAAATAGAGAAACAAGGGGTGTCGAACGCAAGACCTCACGCTCTGCAATAACAAGGCTTACCAAGACACCATGCGCCTAATTGTGGCAGCAACTGGTAATGGGACCTTAGTATAGTTTTATGATCGTAATGTGGCTGCGCACAGAAGAACACATGCATAATTCATCTTTCTCTTTTTAATCCAGAATTAAAATTTATAATTGGTATTTCTCCATCGTATGAACTCGAAATTTAATGGTTCTTTTTTCTAATTTTTTCTAAAATCATGATGCTTCATTTAATCATTCTTGTTTGTATGTTAATTCTTTTTCTTAGTTTTTTTTCATATGACTTGTTTTGTTCCACATAAATAGATATAGCAAAATGTGTTTTTGCATAACAATTACTTATATAATCTCATATTTTCTGATATTACGTTAAACATAAGGTTGTGTCCAAAATTGAGGTGCATATGAGTTAGAAAATATTATAAGGTAAGTTTGACTTGATCTAGATGAAACTATGTGAGCGATATACCATTTTATGAATAGTGTGTGGTCACAATTTATTAAAATCATTTAATTTTTTTAATATAAGATTATGGACCAAAAGTATGTTGACATATCAATTTGTAGGAATTCCTGATCAAATTTAGATATTTTTGTAATTATTATGTGGTAATATGGGGATAGAAGCTTGAATTGTCCCTGGAAGACAATTTATTTTTTTTTCATCTTTCTCCCTGACATTGGCTATAATGTAAGATATGAGCCTAAATATAATTTTTTTTAAAATTGTTCGAATTCTATTGGAGGTACATATAGTTCAACTTAGAATTACTTTCGATAAATACGCAAAAGTTCATTTAAATGATACAAAATACAAAATCTGTTCAAAAATTCTTAAAATTCCTACATAACAATTTAGGCGTAGTATGTTGCATATAGAAAATATATTGGTGTATATGAGATTCACAAGGGTGCACAACAACAAAAAAAAAAGAAAAATAAACACTATCGGGCCAAGACTGTAGCCCTTTTCGCAAAAATGGCCCAAACTGTCCATGGGCCAGGGCTGCCGCCGTACCTCACTGTCCAGCGCATGAACAGCGACATCCTTGCGCGTGACTCCCTCCCTCGCGGTTCATCTCCCTCTCCAGCTCACTTTCCTCCTCTCCTTAGATCTGCGCCTCTCGTCTCCACCGCCGTCTACCATGTGCAGCTCCACGCCAGCAGGACGAACATCGCAAGGGCGGTGGCGAGGACACGGTGCCCTCCGCCCCTCCCGCATCGACTCTGGCGCCGATGGTGCCGCCCTGCTCAAGGTCTACTGCTTCTCATGGAAAGAGGTAGTTCCATGTGATTCCTCGGTCGTCAGTTTGTTGTTCTTGTGCCCCGTCCCCTTATAGATCCAAATCCATGGTGGCCGTATCCTTGGAGCCAACATCCAATACGGCTCCAGCTGCTCGTCAACCCTAGAGCATCCATCCAATCGCAGCGGTCGGGCCTTCTCCACTGCAGCGGTTGGGTCTGTCTTCCGTGGGCTCAGACGAGGCCGTCGCAACCACAGCCGAGGGCCGACAGCGATTGGGAGCCAGTGCTGGTCAACCTCTACGACAACTTGTTCCTCTATGATGTGAGCTTGTCCTCGTCCTCCTCCACGATACCTGCCCGTATACATGCCTATTGTGTCTGATCTGTCAGATATGTATGCTAGATGATGGCAGTCGTAGGGCACTTGTGTCCATGTCTCATTGCGAATCACTTACTAGTTGCAGGAAGCAACCATTGAGCTTTCTCACATATTTCAGGCCAGTGGTGAATCTTGATTCAGTTCAGTGCATTTTTTTATTGGTGTATCATCTGTGCAAGTGAGATTAGTGCATGAGTTCTGCCAAACTTACTGTTAGCTTAAGTCCTTTTAGCTGTTTATGATGTTTCATTACAAATGGCTCTATTAAATGTGCAGATATTAGTCTAGTAGCGCATCCACAAATTTTTCAGTGTATGCATGTACATACACTTCTAGTTGACTTACTACGTAAGTATAGACATGCATTTTACTTTCTGTGTATGACAGACATGATTGAACATTATAGTCATGTCCTTGATTTGTTTTATGTTTCTCAGGTTCTGTTTACCATTTTAATTGGGTGGTATGATTATCTGTGGATGTTTCAAACATATAAAGGAGATGTAATGAAGACACCAAGAGTTCAACAACTGCTAAAACACTAGCAGAAGCAACATACAACAAGCTGAAATGAAAGGTAGATCACTTGTGCTCTATCACATACACCTGAAATCATTGTCGTATGTGCACCTGAAAGAAGAGATGGACTTCAACACAGTTGTGCCCTCTTTTAATTAATGCAAAATTCTTTATGTGAAATAAAAGTTTCTACTGTCCTACCGCCCTGTTTTAGCCTTGCAATTTTGTTTTAGTTTTGCTTTGTTGAGTTTGTGTCCGTGGTCGAGTCTTGTTGCTGGTTTAGGTCATGTTCGTCGTCGTAGTTCAACCGCCCGTTGCTGTGTGTTTGTTTCCGCCGATATCCCATCCACCTTTACCCAAACAACAAGTCGATCACTTGCCCTCGCTAGCCGCCTTGTGTGAATTCTCGCCACACAATCCCTAGATAGGTTGCAAGCCGCTTTGATTGCCTTTGCATCGCATACCTGATCTTGTTTCATCTGGCGAATACCTATTGCTTGCTGCATACCAGGGAAGACATTGCCATTGGTTTTCATTGCTGACAAACTTTGCTCAGCCATGATCGGATAGGGAAGCTTTTCCCTAGCCACCGTTGTGTTCCTGCCGGGTTGTGCCTTCTGAAAAACCATAACTTGAGGTACCTTCCATAAAACAGGCATAACTTTTGGCTCGGTGCTCCATTTTAGCTGAATTTTTTACAGCAGCTTCGAAATGAAAAGTTGCACATACAATTCACTGGTTTCTCCATTCTTAAGAAAATTAAAAAATTAGGAAGACCGACTTTTTGGGCTTTCAAGTTCCAGCATGTTTTTCAGAGAACGTTTCGGAATTTCTATGGACCACATCTTACCTCTGTTTAAGGTGTCAATTTTTGTGGTTCCATCTTTTGTCATCCGTGTCTAGAGAAAAGTATAAAAAAATAGTTGAAAAAATAAAAAATCTTGATTCCTACTAGTCTGGAGGGAAATTCAAGGGAAATTCGAGAAAAGATTAAAAACGATTGCAGAAGTTGTTGTGTGCTTGTTCTTTCAGCTTTATCCATCGTTTTTTGTTCTAACTTGTTGTGCTACGTCTCAGGACACGTCTTAGCCAGCAATTGAGACTTGTGCTTTGGATACTTATTGAACTTTGCTATTCTACTTTTGAAATTTGCTAATCCTTGCTACTATATTGTGCCTGCCCAAAGCTCTACATATACTTCTGTCAGCACAGGTTCTCCTTGCAGCTATTACACCCAAGCTTGACAACAGATTGTGCCACCCTGTTGGCTTTGGTAAGAACACTTGCAAGACGGTGGGAAACCGCTTGAGATATTGCTTTTCACTTTCCACCACCATATAGTCGCTGTTAGTTGATAGGGATAATACTTTTGTGTTGTCTTTTCCTGTCTTCTAACCATGTCAGGGGCAGAATCTCCAACTAGTTTCAAGGATTGTGTGGGAAAGGACGAGCTCACAAGGCTTCTTGCTGATGAGCGCACCTACATGACCAGAAGGTTTGATGAGATGATGCGCAACATTACAAATCTGGTCACTCGGATGGAACATGTTGAATGACGACCTCCTCCTGAGCATCGCCGTCCTCCTCCTCCTCCTCCTGAGGGTGAAGAAGAAGAAGAGGAAGAGGAAGAGGTACTTCATCATGATGACCGTGATAGGGATCACCTTCGTCGTAATCGTTACAGCATGGGAGGTAACAATCATGGTAATAATGATCCTTTTGCTAAAGCTAAATTTACCATGATTCCTTTTGCTAGTAATGCTGATCTTGTTGAGCTTATTTAGATTGGGAACTTGCTGTTGAGCAAAAATTTAATTCTCATTTAGTTCCTGAGGAGCATAGAGTTAGACTTGCTACTAGTGAGTTTACTAGTTTTGCTTTGTTCTGGTGGAATAATCTTTACACTGCTAATCAACCAAATGCTATACCCCAGAATTGGAATGCTTTGAAATGACGCATGAAATCTCATTTTGTTCCTCCTTATTATCAACGTGACTTGAGATTAAAATTGCAAACTTGACTCAAGGTTCTAAAAGCGTAGAGGAATATTATCAGGAGCTTATCATTAGTTTAGCACGTTGTGATACTCATGAACATGATATGGATACTTGTGCTAGATTCTTTAGTGGTTTAAATCGTGAAATTCGGGATATTCTTGATTATAAAGACTGGACTTGTTTTGGACAATTATATTATCTTGCTCTTAAAGTTGAAAGGGAAGTACAGGGAAGAAGCCAACAGCACTCTTTCAGTTCCAACACTGTTCGGACCTTTTCACCACGTCCGGCAAACGACAAGTCCAAGACCCCTCTTGCTAAGCTACCAGCAACACCGACTGCCACTACACCTGCTTCCGATGTGGGTAGTTTGTCGCCTTTGCCTCCTTTGCAGTTTCAGGCACAGAGGAAATGTGATTCACCTGGTGCTACTACAAGCCACTCTTCCAACATCGTGTGCCAACGCTGCAAGGGTATGGGACATGTAATGAAGGATTGCCCCAGTAAACGTGCCTACATTGCTACTATTGATGGCGGATATGTAAGTTCTAGTGATGTTGAAGATGAATTGGCTCTTGCTGCTAACGTTGATGCAAATACAGATGGTGAAGGAGAGACCATTGCTATTGATTCTTTAGCTGCAACTGCGGGATACAAAAGTATTCTTGTGCAGCGTGTGTTGAGTTCACGTGTGGGATATGAGGAAGAGACGAAGCTCCAATGCCACAATTTGTTCCACATGTTTCTCATCGTCAAGGACTGCCGTGTTCTCACCATAATTGATGGTGGGAGCTGCAATAACTTAGTTAGTTCAGATCTGGTCGAGAAGCTTGGCTTGACCACACGACAACATCCGCATCCATACAAGCTCCAATGGTTCAACAATAGTGGTAAGACAAAGGTAACTAGATCAGCACGCATCAACTTTTCCATGGGTTCATATCATGATTCTACTGATTTTGATGTTGTTCCAATGCAAGCTTGTTCTATTTTATTAGATCATCCATGGAAATTTGATACTAATGCTTCACACCATGGTAGAACTAATACATACACTTTCATGCATAAGGCCAAGAAATTTAATTTGCTTCCTTTATCTCCTGCGGATATTAGGAACCATGCTAATGCAATTAAGAATAAACCTCCATTAGACCTTGCTAAAACCAATGGGATTAAGTTAAAAGGAGGTGCTTTTCTTGCTACAACTTCTGCTACTGCTGAGCTATGTGATAATCATGATGCACCTTGTTATACTATGCTCTGTCAAGATGTTCGTGTTTACCATGATACTATATCTTGTGCATTGCGTCCGGCTGTCACTAACTTTTTGCAGGAGCTTGTTGATGGGAAGGAGTCAAGGATGACTCCAATTCAAGAAGGGGAGGATGATGAGGACATCGCTATGCTAAACATATACGCGCCATGGTCTTCTCCAAGTTGCAATTCGTCCCCAACTCAGCTGCCATGTTCATCTCAGATTTGGCCGACACCCCTGCACGGTTTTGGCGATTTCTCCTTCATACGACATCGAAACAAGGCGATCTTTGATGCGTTGGAAAGGGGACGATGACACCATCATTTTGGTTTTGGTCCTAGCTCTAGAACATTCATAGGTCATCCTATGTGACCATGACAAGGTGCTATGTCACTTTTAGGCCATGTCAGGCCTTTGTATCGTGTCGGGTCTTAAGCCCAAGTTGTGGGCGCCCCCCTGGTCACCCCCAACCCTAGCTCGCTCCTTTAGGGTACAAAACTCAGTAGCTGCCACTACTTTAGGTTTAGATTTTGTTTGGTCAAGTTTTTGAAGTTGAAACTGTGATAGATTCATTGTAACTGTGGCGACATGTCCGCTATCTAGGGCCCCCGTTCTTGTTCTACAACCCTGTGGCAATTAGTCCTTTGTTGATCAGAGCTTGAACACCATATATTTCGCTTCATATTGATCTGCAATTTCAGATTGCGTCTTTCACTTTCTTGCTTGTGTTCTTCGATTCGCTTGCAGGGAAAAGCCTTCTCGGCGAGGTCAATCAAGTTGTGCTTGGTTGATAACCAACGGAGTAGTGGTGTAACGGTTGCAGGGTTCGAATCGTGTCTGATTTGTAGCCAGATCACCAACATCTAGTTCTCCACAAATCGAATTTACCCTCTACCTCTCAGAAGATCGGCCAGCGCCTCATCAGAGGGGAAAAAAGGAACACACACTTTTTAGATAGTAGACATGTGCAAATGGCAACGGTTGATCCCGAGGCACAAATGAAGTCCTCGTTATCAGATTGCACATTGTTGAACGCATGGTACTCTTAAGAAGTACGACATTGTAGCAACTCCTAATCACAACCTAAGTCTTAAGCTTTTGCTTGGGATGAGCAAAGAGCAAGCTTGGTGGAGTTGTTGACGGTCCTTACACGCTAAATCCGACCGTCAATATACTCACTTTATAAGGATGTACTATACACTTACTAACATATTCCTTTATAAATAACCTAGTTCCACTTGTATTGTAGCCTTATGCCTTTGAGGGATACAAGAACTACAACAGAGAGTAAAAACGTGCTCAAACGACAGAGAATGCGTCATGTAGATACAACTCCATGAGCACACGGTCAAGAAGGCCCACAAACCAGACACACCAAGGCAGTACCGTGAGAGAATCAACTAGGAATGTACCCTGGACTCACGGCCTGTCACCCAGAGAAAGATTGGCGGGAAAGAAGCCCGCCAGGGTTCGGCCGACCCCCAGGTTCGGCCGAACCTGGGCGGGCCTTGTTCCGCCAAGTCTTGGCTGCAACTCTTCCCGCGCGCTCCCCTTCATGCCCAGGAGGTGTTTTCATCTGAGGACCCCCGGGAACCATCCTCCTCTAGTATAAATAGGGGTGTAGGAGGCCTTCTTCAACACACACTCATCCTCAAGAGCCTCTCTCTCTAGTAGTACACTTGTAATCCTTAGGCTAGTGGAGCTCAGGCTAGGCTTAGTGCTGTAGTATTCGGAGTCATCCTTGGGCCGTTGTGGGACGTAACCTTCATCCTTCGGTACGGTCTTTATATACTTTATTAGTATTTATATAAGTATGGAGTTTTATCTAAATGCAATCTCTATAGTGTTTATTTCATATTCATGCCTTATCATGAGTTATATATTGATTATTCATAGGCTAGTCGATCTAACCTATGGCATCGGTTTGTTGTCAATCTCTATAGCCTTTTGCTCTGTTTCTCTGTGATGTGAAATAGGGTAGTGTATGACTGGTTTCCAGTTAACATCCAACTACGTCGAGAACCCGAATACCATAGGAAGGAGGGTATGTTCTCGTGTCGTAATCCCTCAGGTGTTCTTGTCAGAGACCGAACCAGTCATCGGAGAATCCTCCAACCAAGGAGAACAACCCATTCCCGTAGCACCCCAACCGGAAGAAGCCATGGCCGACGGGACGATCTGCGACTACTCCGCCCTGTCCGCTGCCCAGATCCCTACGGGTCCGGAAGTGGCCGTGGGGGACCATGCTTTTGAGCTCAAGGCCCCGTTGATCAACATGGTGTAGGCCAGTCCCTTCTGTGGGAAGGCCAATGAAGACGCTAGTGCTCACCTGCAGCATTTCCTGGAGGTGTGCAGCACAATCACCATCCGAGGAGTCGAACAAGAGCCAAACAATGGTTCTACTCCAACCGGGAGGCGGTGAACACGTGGACCAAATGCTCCAATGCATTCTTGGCTAAATTCTTCCCCATTGGGAAAACCAATGCCCTTCGGGGGAGAATCTCTAGCTTCCAGCAAGAGTCCGGGGAGACTGTCCCGGAGGCGTGGGATCTTCCAGGACTACATTCTTGCATGCCTCCACCACGGTATGCAAGAGTGGCTCCTGCTTCAGAACTTTTATCATGGGCTGTCTCAGACCGCCCGTCAACACATGGATGCTGCTGCTGGAGGGGCATTCCTCTCCTTGACCATGGCCGCCGCTAAGCTGCTCATCGAAAAGATGGAGTCAAACCAATCCTAGAATGACGACCGTCTTCAGGGGCGCAAACGCGGTATGCACACTGTGAAGGAGGTGGATATGCTGGCCGCCAAGATGGACCTCATCATGAAGCGCCTTGATGACCGCACCAAGGATGGGGGCGCCGACACTGAAGGGCCACTGGACTCACACCTGACGTGTGAAGTTTGTGGAGAAACCGGCCACTCGGGGAACAACTGCCCCGAGACTCAAGAGGAGGTATAGTTCGTAAACGGCAACAACGGTACTGGCCTCAAGGGAACTGGAACCAGCAACGCCTATTCTACTAGGGAGGTAACATCAATAACTCTTTCTCTAACCAACCTTTCCTTAAAGGTCTTGTCCTTGGTCAGGCCAAGATTAATGAATCTATCTCTAAGAGGCTTGCTGCTAATGATAAGGCTTTGGAGGGCATAAATTCTAAGATAGAAAGTTTGTCCTCTACCTTCCAGAGCCAGCTGAGGTTTAACAAAATGCTAGAAACCCAACTAGCTTAGCTTGCCGCCGCTGTTCCTTCTGGTGATAAGGGGAGAATTCCCGGGCAACCGGATTCCTCCTTTGAAAATGTTAAGGCTGTTTCCACGAGGAGCGGTAAGGCTACTCGCGATCCAGTCCCAACTAACCATGCAGGGAAGGCAGCAGCACCGAGGAAGGAGATCCCAGAAGAAAGGAAAGAGCCTGAAGCCGAGCTGGCGCCAGCTGGACAAACTGCGCCACATGAGTTCTATGACTCCAACGTTTTGCCATTCCCGCAACGTCAAAAGAAGCCATCCGTGGACGAGCAGGTTTGTAGAAGTTATTCAAAATTTAAACATACATGTGCCATTGCTGGATGCTATGCAGGTACCGACCTATGCGAAGTACTTGAAGGACATACTCAACAACAAACGTCCACTCCCAAGTACCGAGGTCGTAAAGTTGACTGAGGAGTGCAGTGCTGCCATTTTGAACAAGGTCCCGGAAAAGAAGAAGGACCCAGGATGTCCCACCATCACATGCAGAATCGGGACACAGCATTTCGAGCACGCACTCTGTGATCTGGGGGAAGTGTCAGTGTCATGCCAAAGGTGGTGTTTGACCGCTTAAATTACATTACTTTGTCCCCTACTCCCATGAGACTGCAGCTGGCCGACTCCACGGTCCGCTACCCGGAGGGGATAGCCGAGGACATTTCGGTGCGCATTCGGAATTGCTTTGTCCCTGTCAACTTCGTGGTATACTGGACATGGACGTGAGCAATGACTCCTCACTCATCCTTGGGTGACCTTTCTTGAGCACAGCAGACGCTCACATTAATGTGGGTGCTGGAGAGATCTAGCTTCACATTAATGGCAAGAAGGAGAAGTTTGAGTTCAGGCCGAAGGTGGAGCAATGCTCCATGATCAAGATCAAGTATGGGAGGAATAGTCAGAATTTCAAGGAAGTGGAGGTCACACCTCCAGAAAAGGACAATTTGATAAAGTTTATGGAGAAGTTTTGGGAGAAGGAATTCCCCATCCGGTATCATGCAAAGAACAAGAAGCCTATACGAGGTGCGAAAGCACAGGCGAAGAAAACACCGGAACAAGCTGTCGACCGCCAGAAAAAGGTAAAACAGGTATGGCGGGTTAAATCATCTGTATCCTCATCTCCAGGGTCAGATGCTGCTTCATCAAGTTGAATCTTACAACGGAGACGTCATCTCTCGATGACGTAAAATATGAGTCCTGCGCCGACAGGTACATCGGTGTCAACAAAACAAGCTTGGGGGAGGACCCCCAACCAGGTAAGTTAAGGTAAGTATTACTAATAAAATTTTCTTTTGAATAAAGTTAGTAAATGAGAGCTATCTAGGTTAGTCCCTTAATGTTTTGAGTCTATGCTTAAATCTTTTATTATGGATATGATGAATAGTTGCTCTTATTTCTCTCTTGTACCTATGTTTCAACCTGCTATTTTCCTAAGCTTTGAGTTTGCTGGTTGAGCATGATCTTTTCTGTTGTCTTGTCTATCTGTGGGTAGCGTATGCAAGCTCTAGTCTAGGTTGTTGTTGGTTATGATATGATAAGACTTGAGTTACCTTAAGGCTTATACCAAGCAAGACTTGATAACCGGAGTTTTATTTTAAAAATAAAATAAAAAGAGTTCCTTATGGTGATTCACATTCCTACCAAAGCCCATATTGTTTAAAACTCCTACATGAGCTACTTGCTTTTGCATTGAGTGTTGTCAAGGTCAATGAGATTTTTAGAGATTTACTTCATGCTTTTAAAGCCAAGATCACGCACACTCCACCATATACATGTTTCACTTCTACTCTGGAAGTAAGCATGACATTTATCCATCCACCAAATAAAAGCTCTACATAAAGTCTGGTACTCTTCCCCAACTTTATTGCAAAAGGAGACATGGGCTGATGAAAAAAAATATATTGGACACATGAAGGTCCAAGTACTTAAAAAAAAGAGAGCACATGAAGGCTCTTTGTTCAAAAAGTAAAGCCATGTCTCTAAAGAGCAACCTCTATAAGGGGAAGAGGAACCATAAAAAGGAGCTATCATAAATCTTGCCATCCACACACGTGCACATCTTGGTTTGAGAGTATGATTTATTTTCTCTTTGAATCCAGATTTTGACTTTACAATATGTGCAATACAAGTATGCTATCCAGCTCTCCTAGCACAAGCTCCACTCAAACAAGTGACATGAGAGTTGAGAGAGGAACTTGGTAAGGAAATACACCTTGAGTGACTCGAGAGTACCACCTAAGGAACTGTCTTTTGAAAAATTCCAAAACCTCCGGTTTGACTGTCAAGTAAGGTAGAAGGCAAGGTGCTTGGTCTAAGTCGTTCTGGCTACCAACCGCCCAAGACAAGGAGAAGCTACAAGCCCCATAAAAGGCCAAGGTAATAAGGGAAGTCTATTTTACCAGCTTATTCAATTCTTGTAGAATATCTTGCTGAACCACTGGTACTTTTGAGGAGTAATGAGGAAGCAACTCCTGATCCACTGAGCCTAAAGTTTTAGTCTTTGCTCGGGATGAGCAAAAGGCTAAGCTTGGGGGAGTTGTTGATGGTCCTTATAACGAAAATCCGACAGTCAATAGGCTTAGAAAACCAATAAAGATCAAGGCATAACTTAAACATAAGTATTCAAATAATGTTATACCATGCATACCTAGAATATATTTGAGTACAGGGACTACAGTGCAAAAGATGGACGAAATTGGGCATAGGCCCAGGTCGGTCGACCTGGCCGACCTGGCCTGGACCCCAATCGAGCCCATTCTCCACAAAGGTCAAGAAGCACCCTATAAATGATCGTGAACGCTGATTCATGCACGGTTGAAGTTAATGGTGAAAGATGAGCCACATGTCTATCCCATGGATTGAAGGGCCCACAACCAGAGCTAAGTGTACCCAAACCGACAGAACCCACCTGGAACCGACCTCAGGACCCACATGTAAGTCTCCCAGAGAAAGATAGGCCCCAGAGGCGATTGTGGAGAGTCGGCCGACCCCCTAGGTCGGCCGACCTTCCCGTGCGCCCCACTCGGCCCTCCTTTGACCTGCAACTGTAAACTGCCTTGGAGATTACATCTGAGCCGAGCAATGCTGAAGACGGTGGATCCAAGGGTCGGCCGACCTGGGGACTTCGGCCGACCTGGGCCCACCTCCAAACAGCCTCAACCGCCTCTGGCCGGCTCCAACCGCCTATGTGATGCTATAAATACCTACAAGGGGCGCCGTACTCAAACACACACCACAAGAAGAGCTCTCCTTTGCTACAAGCTTAGTCTTAGTCTTAGTAGTGATAGTCATAGTATTAGATCTTCTGAAGGCTTCTGGAGGAGTCTTGGTAAGTTCTAGAGTTCAGTTCTTGTATTCTCTTACTTCTTGTATTCTCTTACTTACTTGTAATACTCTAAGCTTAATGGAAATACCTTCATACTTATGTTGTATGCCTCAGTTATACCTTATCCACTTAGTATATACTACTTATGTCTTACACCTTGTTCAAGTGAAGATATGCTATGACATTGGCTCAATGTGCCTTATGGTTGCTCTATTTATTAACGTGATAGATAGAGTTGTATTTCATATTGCAAGCATGGTGTTTGGAATACGGAATACTGTTGAGGGTACCGCTGCCCCACGGATTAGTAGAGGTAGGGGGCAGGTGGTGACAGCCCTGTCCGTCCTTTATAATCCTCGACGTTCGGGAGTGGGTATTAGGCCTTTATGATAAGACGTCCTACTGTCGTCCCTTGATGAGGGAACCACTGGATACCTCGATATATCCTCTTGCATATAATCATTGAGTGAGCTTGTATAGGGTATTGTAGTATATCCAAGTCTCATATGTATGATGCTAATGAATCCTTTGTAATCTTTACTAATGTACTATGACTAACTAACACTACCTTAATGATGAGCAATGAACTTCTGTGTGTCACATTACCCATTCACTTCTATATCATTTGCCCCTGCTTAGATTATGATACATTAATGTTGTTGTAAGTAAATGCATTGGATGACACTTCTCTTTAACTAAACGCTTTTCCTGCGGATAAATAAATAACGATACTCTAGAATACTCCTAGGTGAAATACTACAACGTACATCTGTGCACTTACAGAATATCTGTAACATCTAGATTTACGATGAATTATCTCTAGTACCATCACTACTCTAAGTTGTGATGCTAAGAAATACCAACAGCCTTCCTATAGAAGGGGCTGTCCTGCACCATGTTGATCAGTGGGGCCTTGAGCTCGAAGGCATGATCCCCCACAACCACTTCCGGTCCTGTTGGGATCTGGGCAGTGGAAGGGGCGGAGTAGTCACGGATCGTACTCTCGGCCATGTCTTCTTCTGGTTGTGGTGCTACGGGAATATGTTGTTCTCTTTGGTTGGATGACTCTACGATGACTGGCTCGGTCTCCGACAAGAAAACCTGAGGGATTACGACATGAGAATGTACCCTCCTTCCTATGGTATTCGGGTTCTCGACGTAGTTGGATGGTAATTGGAAACCAGTCATACACTACCCTGTTTCATGTCACAGAGAAACAGAGCAAAAGGGTAAACCTGCTAGATTACTGGCAATTAATCATGCTGCATTAAATACATGGATGATTAAGACTCTTTAACCATTGCTTTCTCCGGCAATGGTGCCAGAAATGCTTGTTGGCATTTCTTAACGTCACCACTAGTTTAGTGATAGCACTAGAGATGCCTTATTGTAAATATAAACGTTATAGAGATTCTGCAAGCACACATAGAAGTATGTTGTAGCATTTCACCCAGGAGTATTCCAGAGTATTGTTATTTGTTTATCCGTAGGGAAAGAGTTTGGTTAAAGAGAGGTGTCATCCAATGTATCCATTAGACAAAAAAACCACTCTTGATGACGGTTTACAGGTACTGATCAAGGGAGGGGCGAAACGGCCGTAGGGCCAGGTCAGCCGACCAGGTACCGACGCCTTTCGGCCCCACTCTTCTCTGGTCGACTACCATGTGGGTCCTTATGATGGTTCTAGGTGGGTATACTCTTTTTGCATGCATTTGAGTTGAGGTGTGGGCCCTTCAATCCATGGGAGTGACACGTGGCTCATTCCTCACCCTTGACTTCAACCGACCATTATTCAGCGTCCATGATCATCTCTTGGTGTGCTTCTTGACCTGTGTGGAAGATTGGCTCGAACGGGGTTCAGGCCAGGTCGCCCGACCTAGCCATGTCGGCCGACCTGGGCCTGAGCCCGTTTTCCTCCATCTTTTGCTCCAAGGTTCCTATACTCAAATATATTCTATATATGCATGCACAAACATTATTTGAATACAAATATCTAAGTCATGCTTGATCTCTATTAGTTTTCTGAGCCTATTAACGGTCGGATTTCCGTTATAAGGACCGTCAACAGGATCCAAATCAGAAACAAGTCATGTAATCAAGTCAAGATGTGCAAGTGTATGATATGTAGTGGAATGTAACTCCATTATTATGACCTCTCCTCCTTTCTTTCCCTTTCTGGGTATGGACTATTGCTTCTTTCCCCTTCTCTTTTTTTGTATGCCTTTTTAGGCATAAGTCTTTTTCTTTCTCTCTTTTTCTTTTTTATCTATGCATATAGCCCATACCTTTCCTCTATAATTGTTTGAAGGAAGAGGTCACTTTTGGGAGTATTTATTCATGAACACAGAATGGAAGGCATGTTTTTGCTATGCCCTTAGCGTAAGGGTTAGCATCTCATGGTGGAGTGTACGTGATCTTGACTTTAAAAACATGAAATATTTCTAACAAGGGTCTATTACTTTGAAACAATTCAAAGCTCAAAGGGAATGTTTTGATATGAGTAGAATTGTTGTCACTCAAACTCATGAGGAACATGGCAAGGCTAAAGAATTTTCAAGACTTTTTATAATTTCCAAGTACTTGATAGAGCAAGATTATCTTTCATGATGAAGCCATATCTCAGAAAGCAATAACTTAGATGACATGGGTTCCTACTATACAAAGATATCCACATGCCAAGAAAGTATAGGGAATAAAATATATGTAGGTTAATAACATTTTTCATGCGATGAGGGGATGTGAAGGGTTGATTTTATTTAAGATTTGAATTCCAGGATCCGTTTTTGTAACGATTCAACTGAAACAGTGTATATGAGAGTCAAACTAGCGTGCAGGAAGAAACAGAGGCCAGGAGGAGCCCAGGCCAGGTCGGCCGACCTGGTGGTGGCCCTTCTCGTCTTGCTCTTTTGCGTCCTGCTCTATTTCGTTCTGCTCTGTACTGTTTCATGGTCCATCACTCTGTTTGCCTTCGGTGTTTCAGCGAGAAGTTCCCCCACACTGTACCTTTATTCAAAGCCAAGTGGAAACACAAAAACACAATCCTAATATACTAAACTTTATTTTATTCATGATAGAGCAGAGGCACATTACAGAATAATCAAATGAAAGAATGAAGACAAATAAATAAATAAATAAATAAATAAATAAATAAATTGAAAACTAATGTGCCTATTTTATTCTAAAGCCTAGGTGCTCATGGGGCATTGTATAGGTTTTCATCTCCTAGGGTTTTAGCAAAGCGCTTGAGCTTGACAATTGTTGCATTGCACAACATATCAAAGTCGTCCTGCAAGTTCATGCGTGCAAGTCGCTCTTCGGCATACTTCTTCTCCAATTTAGCGTGCTTGTGAGTGAGTTGATTGATCAACTCAAGCAACACTGCATTGGAGGGGGCCTTGGGGGTCTTCTTCTTCTCATCATCGCTCTCATAATGACCCCCTGGCCTTTGAATTGGAGGAGGCGAAATGTGCCTCTTGATCTTGCCAGCGGGTGAGGACTCCACTGACTTCTCCAATTCCTTCCTCTCCTCCGGTGTGAGAGGATGAAACAGCCCCTTCGCATAGCCGCCTCCAGGTTTCCTCTCCCCGAAGACCCGGAATCGCTACTCAGGGGTGCTAGCGGGAGAGTAAATGGAAACATCAGAAGTATAATATTACGCCACGACGTCATCCCACTTATTCTTCATGACCTCCTTCAGCTTTTCCCCTGGATGGAGAGTCGGGAGCCCATCCCCATTGACAGGAATGGCCCCCGTCTCCTTCTTCGGTGTGAGCTGCCCCGTCGTCGGCCTTCTATACGGGCTTGACGCCAGTGCCTCACGCCTCTGGTGATGAGAACATCACCGGCTCAGATACAACCACATTAGCTTTGATTCAAAGGTGAAACAATTCTTTATAATGCTTGTATTTGATACATTTGATGAATTGATGCTGCGCCATGATGTATGTTTATTGTCATTTTCAGAAATACATTCGTGGATCAAGAAGGGTGTTAAACTCACATGGAAGCCTTGGAGGACCAAAGACATTGATTGGGGGCCAAGTCCAAGTATTCCCCACGTACTCCACCAGGCCACCACGTCACTTTTGGCCCAAGGAAAGAGAGAGATCAAATCCAACACGTTTTGGAGTTGGATTCGGACTGCAGCATTGGGCCAACTTATGACGGCCGCCACGACTTTACTCGGGCTCCTTTTTGGACGTTCAAGTACTCTATGGAAAGCTTATGAAATCTACTTTCATATGGATCTAGACTCATGTCCATATCTGCTCCGAGGAGGCCGCAATCACTGATTAGCTACTGAGACCTATTCTGCCCACGGTGCTGCGTCACCTGATTTTGGGTCCGATGGGCCGTGTATTGTGGCAGAACCACCCAAATTAACCCGGTTTAAGTGTGCTAACCATTACCATTGAGGCAACCCAAGTTACCACACACTTAAAACGGACTAACTTGACAGTCTGTCGGGTCAAGCCCGATGTAACCACTGAATATTTGGATCGAAACTAGTGTGCACACACTCGTATGAAGACGAGTTCAGAGATTACAACAATCCACAACTTTTACAACACAAGGCCCCACAAGAGGCATTTTATTACAAACTGTTCTTGAATAAAGTAAAGAAAAATTCAGAGTTTAAGTGCAGCGGGAAAAGACGATAGTCTAACGACGATAAATAACATCACGAAGAAGCCATCCATGATGTCATTCAACACAATCCTCGCCGGCCGAGGACGTGTCCCACTCAACCGTCCAACCCGGAGGGAGCTGGCACGGCCAAGTCAAACTAGCAACCAACTCTTCAAAAGCATTACCTGAAAACAAAGCCACAAGCAAGGCTGAGTATACTAATACTCAGCAAGGCTTACCCGTCGGGTGATATCTACTTCACCGACTCCTAGATATGCAAGGCTTTTGGCTGCTGGGGTTGTTTTGCCAAAAAGCATCTAAAAGTGGATCCTTATTTTCAATATTTTAGCATCAAGTTCTAGTTGATTAACCATTCTAGGTGAGCACTTATCTAAAGCAAGCATGTGAAGCAAACAATTTTCCAAGCATCAATATTGATTATCATCCTTGTTCCTCTTATTACTCAGTGTCGCACAGTGGTCAAGCAGTCTCAATAGCTGCGAGAAACAGACAATTCGAATTGATTTCTTAACCTTGCAAGGTGGACCTAAACACACGAGGTGAGCGTACCCCCAGGGTTCGCACAACTCAGGCGGTTCCCATCTTTCCTCAGATCGGGTCCAGATCCCACTTCCCTTGGCTACAAGGCCCCAAGACCCCGGACCCAGCCGTGCTTGCACTGCACTTGCACCACATGCCGTCGCACGGGAAACATCGTTCCAGAACAAGCGGGGGAAAGGTCCCTCACCGGTTCAATCAGGTACTAGGCTTACCGATCCCATGTCTCGACATGTGCTTAGTACGTTCAAAAACTTGACCAACAACGAGATCACATTTCGACTTTAGCCAATTTCCATCTAAGCAGACGGGACGATCAACCACCCCGGGTCATCGCATAAAAACCCGTTCGCCAATCCTTATGATTCCAACATAAGTAAAGCATTCAATTCCTATATCTCGCGAGTGACAGGAAATCACTCGACTTTTACCGTGACCTTATAGCATGGCAACTAACATCCTATCATACTAGTATTCAGAGCATAGATACTAGGATCATGCATCTAAGGTTTCAATCAACTCCTTTAAACTTAAATGCACAAACATAGACAAAACATATTTGCATAATTTTAAAAGATAGGTTATGCTCCGGGGCTTGCCTTCTTGCTCAAAGTCAGACTTGGGCTCTTCCGAACCTTGGTTCGGGTCTTCAACAATTTCAGTTAGATTAAGATTGCCTTCACGCTGCTCACTCTCGGACTCAGAAATCCGCTCGGACAATCCATCGGCGAGAGACGTATCTATATGAAATGCACATGTATGAGATTTATAAATGCATATTAAGTTTTTCAGCAAGAATACTATTTAATTATTCCAACCATTTTCTTGCATATTTTAGTGATTAAAGCATAGACAATTATATTTGCATGAACCAAAATTACAGTGAGCACACTTGTGAGCTTTATATAGTAAAACAAAATTTTTAGGACCCTACCATTATGTTACTTAATTGTTTTCTTTTGATTTTAATAGCCACGTAGTGGTAGCAAACAGAAAAACATGAATAAATCTACAAGCATTTTCTGATGCTGTAATTTTTACTGGAGTTAACTATGCACTAGTGGGTACTACTATGAAGGTTTCAGACTTTTCTGACATACACATAATTCCAGGTGATTTCTTTGCATTAAAATAGCTAGAGCAAAGATTAAAACACAACTAAATCTACACATGATTTCTGGAGCTAAGACTTTCACCATGTACTGCTACGACATAGGGAAGTGCAAGGTAAATAGATCCTCATTTTATGGACAGCAGGAACATTTAATAAGTTTTATCTTGCTTAAACCATATGTGCACAAAAACTATATAAAAACTTATATAACATAAGTTGCACAACAAGCTTATTAAACTCTACTGAACAAAACATGATTACACCAGGTGGGTTTATATTTTTATCATGAACAGGTTATTTACTAGGCATTTATTTATTTTCATAAGCCTTTTCCTTACTTAAATCAAAACTATTTCAAAAACTTAGATTTAATGAGTTTATGTCCCACCACTGTGTAGATCCATAAACAAGGAAGCTAACAAAACTGAGTTTGTATTTTTAGCATTTTTCTATGATTTTCTAGGTGTTTATGAAGTTTGCAGCCATTTAAACATTAATTAAACAAATTCCGAATTTATTTCACAGATAGGCCCCTGCAACTTTCCCATAACCCCCTGTACTTCTAATTCTTACCATCTAGGTCCTTCTTCTTCCTCCAGATGATATCGTGCTTCGCCTGGCTACAGAAAAGCACCGTGGCCGGCCGGCGAGGGTCCAAGACGGCGGGGGTGTGGCCTGGGCAGCCGTGGGGGCGTGCAGCGAGGCCCAATGCGGCCTATCCGTGGCCGTGCATGGCCGGTCCCTGGCCAGCAACGGCACGCACGTGCCTGCTGGGCGCGGCGGCAGCCTGATGCCGGCAGGGGACGAGGTGGCAGAGGAGAAAGGGGTGGGAAGCCTCGGGGGTTCACCACAAGCTCGTTTTTGTTGTCAATTTGAGAAGAGGGTGGCTAGGAGTGCTGCTCCACGCGAGGTATACAGCAGCGGCAATGGTGGTTCTGGTGGAGGGAGTCGAGGGGAACGAGCGGCTTTATAGCCGAGGAGGGCGGGGGAGGGCTTGCAGCGCGGGCTAAGCAACGCCCGGCCATTGGCCAGTCGGGCGGCAGGCGCTGGTTGGGGAGAGGGGCGGCAGCGGGGATTGGGCAGCGGCGCGGCTGTGTCGCAGGCTGCCGCGTGGTGCTCGCGCACGGGCGGGAAGAGGAAGCTTCGCGGGTTGGCCAGGCGCGCAAAGTGGTTGGGGGTGACCGGTGCGTGGCACGCGCGCTGGCCGGTGGCCAGGGGCTGGAGGCCAAATGGCCGGCTGCCTCGGCCTTGGTTGGCCTGGCTGGCTCGTGGCCATGGGGTTCTGACCGTGGGAGGAAAAACAAAAGGGAGAAAGGAAAGAAAAGAAAAAAAAAGAAAAGGAAAAGAGAGAAAAAGGCCGCCTCTTGTTCGAATTTTTGGTCTTTTTCACTCGTTTTCAGAGAAAACTCCAATAACGAAAGTTGTTTGTTTTGAAAAGATCTACAACTCTTGTATTGGCCAAAAGTTGATTTCTTATATAAAATTTGATTTTCTTGTTAGTTTGAGATAAACTTATTCTAGTGGTTAATTAATATTTAACTCATTTACTTATGGGATTAACCTTTTAAGTTTGATCCAAAACTTTCAAGGAAACTTTCATTGGGTTACTCTTGACATGACAAGTTAAACAAAAATTAACTGAGCACAACAAAAAGCATTAAAGCTTCAATTAAAAAGGAAAAGAGTACACTATTGGATATTGTACATGTGCTTTCAAACAAATTTTTAAGCACAACTTATTATTTCGATTTTATGATAGTTTACCGGGTCAACACACACATATGCACAAACAAGCATGTGTATGAAAAGATGCATGCCATGATTTGATAATCAAGTTATAACTTGGTGTTTAATTACTCTAGTGACACCGGGGTGTCACAACCTACCCCCCTTAAAAAGAATCTCGTCCCGAGATTCAAGTGATGTGAGACTAGTGTGAAAATGGCATGGCATGTACCTTCATGTACTAGAAGAAAACCACGAAAATTTTCGTTGAGATAGTGTTCGGTCTCCCATGTTGCCTCATCTTCGGTATGGTGACTCCATTGAACTTTAAACATCTTAACAACTTGTCGCCTGGTTTTCCTTTCTTTACGATCAAGAATCTTGATAGGATGTTCGACATAAGAAAGATCAGGTTCTACCCATATTTCCTCTTGATCAATAACTTCGGTTGGAATACGAACACATTTCTTAAGTTGAGAGACGTGAAAGACATTATGGATAGCTGAAAGTTTAGTTGGAAGTTTCACTTGATAGGCGACAGGTCCACATGTTTTAGTGATCTCATAAGGACCAATATATCGAGGGGCCAGTTTTCCTTTGACTCCAAACCTCTGTACACCTTTGGTTGGTGAAACCCGAAGGTATACATGGTCTCCAACTTCAAATTGCAACGGTTTCCTCCTTTTGTCGAAATAGCTCTTTTGTCTGGATTGAGCGGCTCTAAGGTTCTCTTGTATTACCTTGACTTTTTCTTCTGCTTCAATGACCAAATCTGGTCCAAATATTTTCCGTTCTCCTGCTTGGGACCAACTCAATGGAGTTCGACACCTTCGACCATACAAGGCTTCAAATGGTGCCATTTTTAGACTTGCTTGGTAGCTATTGTTATAAGAGAATTCTGCGAGAGATAGACATTTGTCCCAATTTTTGTCATAGTGAATGACACAAGCTCGAAGCATGTCTTCCAGAATTTGATTTACTCTTTCGGTTTGTCCATCTGTTTGGGGGTGATAAGCGGAGCTTCGAATCAGCTTGGTGCCAAGGGATTCTTGCAATTGTTCCCAAAAGCGTGCCACAAACTGAGGTCCTCGATCGGAGATGATCGTTTTGGGCACTCCATGTAGGCAAACAATGCGATTGAGATATATCTCGGCATACCTCTTGGTTGAATAGGTTGTACGAGCTGGGATAAAGTGCGCTGTTTTAGTGAGTCTATCCACAATAACCCATATGGAATCATGTTTTTGGGAAGTGTGGGGCAATCCAACAATAAAATCCATGCTTATATCTTCCCATTTCCATGAGGGTATAGGCAATGGTTGAAGAGTACCGGTGACTTTCAAATGACTTGCTTTTATCCTTTGACAGGTGTCGCATTCTGAGACATACTTTGCAATCTCTCTTTTCATCCTAGTCCACCAAAAATTTTGTTTCAGGTCCTGATACATTTTATTACTACCCGGGTGAATAGAGAATTTGGAGAGGTGTGCCTCATCTATTGCTTTCGAAGATCAGGATTCTTTGGAACTACTATTCGGTCCTCAAACCATACAACTCCCTTCCAATCTTGATGGAAACATTTATATTTCTCTTCTCCTTGCGAAAGCCTTTGTTTGATAATCTTTATGCCCTCATCTTCTAATTGTGCCATAACAATTTGATCATGTAAGGTAGGTTCGACTGAAAGGTGATTCAACGTGCCCTGAGGAACGATTTCCAAATTAAGCTTCCTCATTTCATGACACAAGGTCTCACTAAAGGATTCTGCGAAAAGACAATGACAATGAGCCTTGCGGCTTAATGCATCTGCAACCACATTGGCTTTCCCTGGGTGATAGTGCACCTCAAGGTCATAGTCCTTAATTAACTCCAACCATCTTCTCTTACGCATATTCAGATCGGCTTGGGTAAAGATATATTTGAGGCTTTTGTGATCCGTGTAGATATTGCAATGAGCGCCCATGAGATAGTGTCTCCAGATCTTTAACGCATGAATGACAGCTGCTAATTCAAGATCATGTGTTGGGTAATTCTGCTAATGAGGCCAAAGTGCGCGTGAAGCATAAGCAATGACTCGATTATCTTGCATAAGAACACAACCAAGACCAGTGCCAGAGGCATCACAGTAAACATCATAAGGCTTGGAGTTATCGGGTTGAGCTAAGACTGGGGCTGAAGTCAGTTGCTTTCTCAGAGTGTGGAAAGCTTCTTCACACTTTGCGCTCCATACAAACTTGACTCCTTTCTTCAGCAATTCCGTCATAGGCTTAGCAATTCTTGAGAAGTCTGGAATGAAGCGGCGATAATATCCAGCTAAACCAAGAAAACTTCTTATCTGAGGAACGGAAGTAGGAGGCTTCCAATCCATAACTTCTTGTACTTTGCCAGGGTCAACGGCTATGCCTTCACTAGAAATGGTGTGTCCCAAGAATTTAACACTGTCCAACCAAAATTCACACTTGGAGAATTTGGCATAGAGTTTATGGTCTCTGAGACGTTGTAGCACAATACAAAGGTGTTCGACATGTTCTTCCTTATTTTTGGAGTATATGAGGATGTCATCGATGAAGACCACAACAAACTTGTCAAGCTCGGGCATGAACACTGAATTCATGAGATACATGAAATAGGCTAGAGCATTAATGAGCCCGAAGGACATGACTAAGTACTCATACAATCCATATCGAGTGGAGAAGGCAGTTTTTGGAATGTCACTAGATCGAATCTTTATTTGATGATAACCCGAACGAAGGTCGATTTTTGAAAAGACTCTGGCTCCGGTGAGTTGATCAAAGAGAACATCAATGCGAGGTAGCGGATATTTATTCTTGATGGTTACCGCATTGAGAGGTCGGTAATCTACACATAACCTCAAACTTTCATCCTTCTTCTTCACGAAGAGAGCTGGACAACCCCAAGGTGATGTGCTTGGGCGAATAAAGCCCTTATCTAGGAGATCTTGAAGTTGGGTTTTTAACTCTGCCAATTCCAAAGGCGTCATTCGATAAGGTCTTTTGGAGATAGGTGCAGTTCCAGGCTGTAATTCGATGACAAATTCAATGTCCCTGTCTGGTGGCATCCCTGGCAAGTCATCCGGAAAAGCATCGACATACTCGCATACCACTGGAATTTCTTCTAGTCGGGATCCTACCATCGGGAACGCACAAGAGTTGATGCATTCACGAAATGGTAAATAGAGAGTGGTGGCTCCATGTGTGGGTGAGTTGATCTCGATGGCCCGTTCTGAAATATCCAATATGGCTTTGTGTTGAGCCATCCAATTTGTCCCAAGAATGATATCTATGCCTTCAAGTCCCAAGATAATAAGGTCGGTTTGAAAGATTTTGCTCCCCAACTGGATTGGTACACCATTGGTTATTTGGTTGGAAGCAATTTTACCACCAGGTGTTGAAATCATATATGCTCCTCTTGTGTGACAGAATTTTAAGCTGCATTTTGCAACAAACTTTGGACTGATGAAACTATGTGTTGCACCGGAATCAAATAATATGACTGCAGGCTGGTTACGGACAGCAAAAATTCCCGTCATCACTGGTGCACCTTCGGGAAGGTCGACAAGAGTAGTGAAGTTGATCCTTCCTCGCTTGACTTTAACGGTCTGCTTTTTGCCCTTGTTCTTATTGGTACCTCGTCTATGATTCTGTTTCCCGTTCTGAGGACATTCTTTAGCAAAGTGTCCAGGATTTCCACATTTGTAGCAACAGTGCTCATTGCCAGGATGAGCTAGCTGCTGAGTGTTGGGCCTTGGGCCTTGCTGCTGGGAAACTGGGACACTTGAAACACTCTGCTGTGATAGTGGCCTAATCACCCAACGTTTAGGTTGTGGGGCCTGTAGAGAAATCTGGGACGGAGTATTCTGGAATATCCGGAATCTCTGAATTTGAGTGCTAGCTGGTGCATCTGGGGCTTTCCTCTTCTTTTCTGCACGATGAGCCATTATAGCATCTTCTTGCAAAATCGCCAAGCTCACCAACTTGTCATAATTGTCCGCCTTTATGAGATTCAGACGTTCCTTGAGCTTGGTGTTGAGACCTCGACGGAAATGGTCCCTTTTCTTGGCATCCGAGTCAGCATGATGACCCGCATACTGACAAAGGGTGTTGAAAGCTTGGGCATACTGAAGCACAGTACTCATGCCTTGAGTGAGATCCAGGAACTCATTTAGCTTCCTCTCTAGTATTCCGTCTGGCATATGATGGGTTTTGAAAGCAGTTTTAAATTCTTCCCAAGAAACAACATAATCTGCCGGAAGCATAGCATAATAATGTTCCCACCACAAGAGTGCCGGGCCTCGAAGTTGTTGTGCGGCAAACTTCACCTTGCTCTCATCAGCACAAACTGAGGTAAGTACCGAGAACTTGGATTCAATGGCATGAATCCATGCTTCCGCATCCAAGGGCTCATCTGCCTTGTGGAATAAAGGGGGTTGAACGCCTAGGAAATCCTCGTATCTCGCGACTTGGGGCTGATGGTCATTATTCCCACCATGATGATGCTGCTGTCCTTGGACAATTTGCCGCAGCAATTAAGTTTGGGTAGTCAAGATCGCCTCAATGCGTGATGGCGGTGGTGCTTGATTGCTGCCACTAGGATCTCCAAAACCACTAGGGGTTCGATGAGTCGATCCCATCATCTGCAGTTACGAACTTTATCCATTAGTCACATGGCTCACAAACTTGCTTACGCAAAAATGAAACAAGGTAGAGCATGTGTGTAAAATAAAGCTTGAGATGCTTGTCAACACAATGAACAGACAACTGTCACTAGAAGAAAATTCACAACCCATGACTTAGGTATCCAAAAATTTTGATCTTTGGTCAACGGGTGCAGAATTTAGCATGACATAACTTTGGTATTCAACTCAGAGACCAATTTAAAGTTATCTAATCCGAAAAAAATTCAATCTCTGCCTTTCTGTCTTGGCTGATTTTCGGCAGGCCGATCTGTAATGTTTTAATCATAACTCCTGGTAGGTAAATCTAATGATGCTGAATTTTTGTGAGCATTTAGGTAAGGGATTCCTCAACGACTTTGGTATTCAACGGTTGGGGTGAAACTGAGCTTAAGAGGGTTGGAAGGTCAGTTTCATCTGCTGGTTACCCAGAATTTTCAGCAGACAGGGCTGTACTAATTTGAGCGCAACTCAAAATCTACTTGGCCAAACCTTATGAATATTTTACAGCAACCACTTTACTCATTCTGGAACAATTTCCTTAATGGACATTTCTACATATAATGTCATTTTTAAATGCAATCAATCTATCCATGCAGATACGGTAGAAAAGACAGATTTCTATATAGACCTTAAGTGATTGTAAATGTGCTCATGTGTAAACCTCACCACTCCCAAATAATTTTAATGATTTTTATTCAGTTTTAGCATATAATCATGATGCATGCACGGCCTATTCGTCCTCACAAAGAAAAGAAGACCAAATAGCTTTGGTCTTACGTGGTTAGCGCCGGTGGCAAGGCATACTTTACGACTCTCCCTATAATATCTAGTCGAATTTTTTAACGATTCATAATCTATGCGTTTCGGGGTTAGTGTACCTGCAGAAAATATATCCATCACTGAACCGTTCATGCCAGCACTCACGAACAGCCCCCATGTACCTCACGCCACATGGGTGACGCATATGCGGTTGCCCACATATGATGACCACGCCTTGTTGCTTACTATAGAAGCAACAGTCAACCAGGAAATTAAAAACATTACAGCCATTACAGCATCGTGAAGATGTTATATTGGCTGCACTACCAAGTAGGCCACTGCTTGGGGAACAGCGTCCGGTATTCACACCCTCCGGCAATGGGCGACCAAAATTTTACCTGGAAGCGTCGTTACAGAAAATAATGTGCTGGAAGTTAGTCATATATACTTAGATGGCCACCTGGAACATACCCATAAATTCTCCTAGGGCTTCACGGTCTATATTTTGTCCTTAACGTTCCAACGCATTGTTTAATCGTGACTTTTCTTGGCAAGTTTTATTCAAAACAAGTTTTTAAGGCGTGTCGAAATCTCTGGTGCTTGCGTTTCGCTCTGATACCAGCTGTGGCAGAACCGCCCAAATTAACCAAGTTTAAGTGTGCTAACCATTACCATTGAGGCAACCCAAGTTACCACACACTTAAAACGGACTAACTTGACAGTCTGTCGGGTCAAGCCCGAAGTAACCACTGAATATTTGGATCGAAACTAATGTGCACACACTCGTATGAAGACGAGTTCAGAGATTACAACAATCCACAACTTTTACAACACAAGGCCCCACAAGAGGCATTTTATTACAAACTGTTCTTGAATAAAGTAAAGAAAAATTCAGAGTTTAAGTGCAGCGGGAAAAGATGATAGTCTAACGACGATAAATAACATCATGAAGAAGCCATCCATGATGTCATTCAACACAATCCTCGCCGGCCGAGGACGTGTCCCACTCAACCGTCCAACCCGGAGGGAGCTGGCATGGCCAAGTCAAACTAGCAACCAACTCTTCAAAAGCATTACCTGAAAACAAAGCCACAAGCAAGGCTGAGTATACTAATACTCAGCAAGGCTTACCCGTCGGGTGATATCTACTTCACCGACTCCTAGATATGCAAGGCTTTTGGCTGCTGGGGTTGTTTTGCCAAAAAGCATCTAAAAGTGGATCCTTATTTTCAATATTTTAGCATCAAGTTCTAGTTGATTAACCATTCTAGGTGAGCACTTATCTAAAGCAAGCATGTGAAGCAAACAATTTTCCAAGCATCAATATTGATTATCATCCTTGTTCCTCTTATTACTCAGTGTCGCACAATGGTCAAGCAGTCTCAATAGCTGCGAGAAACAGACAATTCGAATTGATTTCTTGACCTCGCAAGGTGGACCTAAGCACACGAGATGAGCGTACCCCCAGGGTTCGCACAACTCAGGCGGTTCCCATCTTTCCTCAGATCGGGTCCAGATCCCACTTCCCTTGGCTACAAGGCCCCAAGACCCCGGACCCAGCCGTGCTTGCACTGCACTTGCACCACATGCCGTCGCACGGGAAACATCGTTCCAGAACAAGCGGGGGAAAGGTCCCTCACCGGTTCAATCAGGTACTAGGCATACCGATCCCATGTCTCGACATGTGCTTAGTACATTCAAAAACTTGATCAACAACGAGATCACATTTCGACTTTAGCCAATTTCCATCTAAGCAGACGGGACGATCAACCACCCCGGGTCATCGCATAAAAACCCGTCCGCCAATCCTTATGATTCCAACATAAGTAAAGCATTCAATTCCTATATCTCGCGAGTGACAGGAAATCACTCGACTTTTACCGTGTCCTTATAGCATGGCAACTAACGTCCTATCATACTAGTATTCAGAGCATAGGTACTAGGATCATGCATCTAAGGTTTCAATCAACTCCTTTAAACTTAAATGCACAAACATAGACAAAACATATTTGCATAATTTTAAAAGATAGGTTATGCTCCGGGGCTTGCCTTCTTGCTCAAAGTCAGACTTGGGCTCTTCCGAACCTTGGTTCGGGTCTTCAACAATTTCAGTTAGATTAAGATTGCCTTCACGCTGCTCACTCTCTGACTCAGAAATCCGCTCGGACAATCCATCGGCGAGAGACGTATCTATATGAAATGCACATGTATGAGATTTATAAATGCATAAACAAATGCAAACATGAAGCATAAGAGTGCAGCAATTTAATCATTTGGAATTAAGTTTTTTAGCAAGAATACTATTTAATTATAAATGCATAAACAAATGCAAACATGAAGCATAAGAGTGCAGCAATTTAATCATTTGGAATTAAGTTTTTCAGCAAGAATACTATTTAATTATTCCAACCATTTTCTTGCATATTTTAGTGATTAAAGCATAGACAATTATATTTGCATGAACCAAAATTACAGTGAGCACACTCGTGAGCTTTATATAGTAAAACAAAATTTTTAGGACCCTACCATTATGTTACTTAATTGTTTTCTTTTGATTTTAATAGCCACGTAGTGGTAGCAAACAGAAAAACATGAATAAATCTACAAGCATTTTCTAAAGCTGTAATTTTTACTGGAGTTAACTATGCACTAGTGGGTATTACTATGAAGGTTTCAGACTTTTCTGACATACACATAATTCCAGGTGATTTATTTGCATTAAAACAGCTAGAGCAAAGATTAAAGCACAACTAAATCTACACAGGATTTCTGGAGCTAAGACTTTCACCATGTACTGCTACGACATAGGGAAGTGCAAGGTAAATAGATCCTCATTTTATGGACAGCAGGAACATTTAATAAATTTTATCTTGCTTAAACCATATGTGCACAAAAACTATATAAAAAACTTATATAACATAAGTTGCACAACAAGCTTATTAAACTCTACTGAACAAAACATGATTACACCAGGTGGGTTTATATTTTTATCATGAACAGGTTATTTACTAGGCATTTATTTATTTTCATAAGCCTTTTCCTTACTTAAATCAAAACTATTTCAAAAACTTAGATTTAATGAGTTTATGTCCCACCACTGTGTAGATCCATAAACAAGGAAGCTAACAAAACTAAGTTTGTATTTTTAGCATTTTTCTATGATTTTCTAGGTGTTTATGAAGTTTGCAGCCATTTAAACATTAATTAAACAAATTCCGAATTTATTTCACAGATAGGCCCCTGCAACTTTCCCATAACCCCCTGTACTTCTAATTCTTACCATCTAGGTCCTTCTTCTTCCTCCAGATGATATCGTGCTTTGCCTGGCTACAGAAAAGCACCGTGGCCGGCCGACGAGGGTCCAAGACGGCGGGGGTGTGGCCTGGGCAGCCGTGGGGGCGTGCAGCGAGGCCCAATGCGGCCTATCCGCGGCCGTGCGTGGCCGGTCCCTGCCAGCAACGGCACGCACGTGCCTGCTGGGCGCGGCGGCGGCCTGATGCCGGCAGGGGACGAGGTGGCAGAGGAGAAAGGGGTGGGAAGCCTCGGGGGTTCACCACAAGCTCGTTTTTGTTGTCAATTTGAGAAGAGGGTGGCTAGGAGTGCTGCTCCACGCGAGGTATACAGCAGCGGCAATGGTGGTTCTGGTGGAGGGAGTCGAGGGGAACGAGCGGCTTTATAGCCGAGGAGGGCGGGGGAGGGCTTGCAGCGCGGGCTAAGCAACGCCCGGCCATTGGCCAGTCGGGCGGCAGGCGCTGGTTGGGGAGAGGGGCGGCAGCGGGGATTGGGCAGCGGCGCGGCTGTGTCGCAGGCTGCCGCGTGGTGCTCGCGCACGGGCAGGAAGAGGAAGCTTCGCCGGTTGGCCAGGCGCGCAAAGTGGTTGGGGGTGACCGGTGCGTGGCGCGCGCGCTGGCCGGTGGCCAGGGGCTGGAGGCCAAATGGCCGGCTGCCTCGGCCTTGGTTGGCCTGGCTGGCTCGTGGCCATGGGGTTCTGACCGTGGGAGGAAAAACAAAAGGGAGAAAGGAAAGAAAAGAAAAAAAAAGAAAAGGAAAAGAGAGAAAAAGGCCGCCTCTTGTTCGAATTTTTGGTCTTTTTCACTCATTTTCGGAGAAAACTCCAATAACAAAAGTTGTTTGTTTTGAAAAGATCTACAACTCTCGTATTGGCCAAAAGTTGAGTTCTTATATAAAATTTGATTTTCTTGTTAGTTTGAGATAAACTCATTCTAGTGGTTAATTAATATTTAACTCATTTACTTATGGGATTAACCTTTTGAGTTTGATCCAAAACTTTCAAGGAAACTTTCATTTCACTAATTTTGGATTATGTCATTGGGTTACTCTTGACATGACAAGTTAAACAAAAATTAACTGAGCACAACAAAAAGCATTAAAGCTTCAATTAAAAAGGAAAAGAGTACACTATTGGATTTTGTACATGTGCTTTCAAACAAATTTTTAAGCACAACTTATTATTTCTATTTTATGATAGTTTACCGGGTCAACACACACATATGCACAAACAAGCATGTGTATGAAATGATGCATGCCATGATTTGATAATCAAGTTATAACTTGGTGTTTAATTACTCTAGTGACACCGGGGTATCACATTCACGCACTGCAGGACCTGGGTGCCAAGGCGATGGCAGACAACGTTCCCGTGATCGAGCGCGTCGAGCAGGTGTGCGATGGGTGTGTTCTTGGCAAACACCATCCGCGTCGTTCCCCAAGGCGACGACGTTCATGGCGTGGAGGCTGCTGGAGCTGCTCCACGCGGACCTCTACGGTCAGATCACTCCAGCGACTCCAAGTGGCAAGAGGTATTTCCTCCTTGTGGTGGATGATCTTAGTCTCTTCATGTGGGTGGAGCTGCTCGTGACCAAAGATGAGGCGCTATACTTCTTCAAGAAGATCGCTGCCATGGCTTAAAATGAGCGTCGCGAACGCGTGCGGGCGCTGCGCACGGATCGTGGAGGGGAGTTCAACTGTGGTGAACTTCTCCACGTGCTGCATCGACAACGGCATCGAGCATCTCACCGCTGCACCATACACCCCACAACAGAATGAGGTGGTGGAAAGGCGCAATCAGACGGTGGTGGAGATGGCTCAGTGCATGCTCAAAGGCATGAGCATGCCAAGCGAGAACTGGGGTGAGGCGGTCAAGACCGTGGTGTACGTGCTGAATCGAGCACCAACAAAAAACTCCAAGGTGAGATGCCCTACCTGGCATGGTATGGCAAGAAGCAGAGCGTGCGACATCTGCACACGTTAGGCTGCACGACGTTCGTGAAGCGGCTGGGGCCAGGAGTGTCCAAGCTCTCAGAAAGATGGGTCCAGAGGGTGTTCGTTGGCTATGAGCCGGGGAGCAAGGCCTATTGGATTTATGATCCAATGGAGAAGAAGCTGATGGTGTCGTGGGACGTCATCTTCGATGAGAAGCGAGCCTGGAACTGGGAGGCCACGGGCGGAGATCGGGCACGGCGTCGAGCAGTTTCTTGGTGGAGTACTCGACTACTGTAATTCATCAGACAACGGGCGCTGGGGCAAATTCAGCGGCTGCTTTCTCGCTGGACGCCACTGGGTCTGGCCAGTCATCGTTCTCCACACCTGTTGCATCAGGGACGCCTCAGGGATCACTGCTCGAGACATCATCACCAGCTCCCTATGGAGAGCTGGCGACACCGGCTGGTGTGCAGTATGCAACTCCACCGACCGAGATGCAGCATGATACTGATGGTGTCCAGCTTCGGTATCGCACATTGGAGAATCTGCAGGAGACAACTGACCAGGTACTCGATTTTGAGTACAGTGGTCTCTGTCTCCTCACAGCTGATGAGCCATAAAGTGTTGAAGAGGCACTGCAGGAGAAGTGTTGGAGTGACACCATGAACAGCGAGCTGGAATATATTACAGAGAATAAGACCTAGATACTAGTTGACCTACCAAAACGAAGCAAAGCCATTGGGCTCAAATGGGTGTTCAAGGTGAAACAGGATCCAGCATGAAATGTTTTGAAGTATAAGGCGTGACTGGTGGCGAAGGGGTATGCCCAGCGCCAAGGAGTGGATTTTGATGAAGTGCTTGCTCCAGTGGCACGCATGGAAAACAGTGAGGACACTTCTGGTGCTGGCGGCACATGGCAGCTGGCAGGTTCCTCACATGGATGTCAAGTCCGCATTCTTGAATGGAGAACTGCTGGAGGAAGTTTATGTTAATTAGCCACCAGGTTTCACTGATGAGAAGCAAGCTGGGAAGGTGTTCAGGTTGAACAAGGCATTGTATGGGCTTCGTCAGGCACCGCGAGCATGGAACGCTCGTCTGGATCTTGAGCCGTCATGTCTTGGGTTCAGTTGCAGCGAGCTTGATCATGCAGTGTACAGGCGGGACAACAATGGTGGCTTCCTTCTATTTGGTGTATACGTCGATGATCTGGTCATTTATGGACCGGACACTGAGGACATCAGCATGTTCAAGCGCCAGATGTTGGAAAGGTTCAAGATGACCGACCTGGGTCTGTTGAGTTATTACCTGGGGATTGAGGTGAAGCCAGTAGGAGAAGCTACCATATTGTGCCAGAGCGCGTACGTGGCCAAGATAGTTGAATCGTGTCGGCTCGGTTGGTGCAATTCAGTGGAAACTCCGATGGAGCAGCTTCTGAAGGTGTCGAAATCTGGTGCTGGGGGAGTGGTTGATTCAACTCTTTACCGGAGCATAATTGGGAACCTTAGATACATGGTGAATACGAGGCCTGACATTGCACACGCAGTTGGTGTGGCAAGCAGATTCATGGAGGCTCCTACCAGTGAACACTGGGCGTTGGTGAAGCGCATTGTGAGGTATGTGTCTGGTACAATAAGCTATGCGCTTCTATACAAGAAGCAGAATCTGTAGGGAGCAACACTGGTGGGATTCAGTGACAGTGACCATGCTGGAGATGTTGATGATCGCAAGAGCATGACAGAGGTTGTATTCTTCCTTGGGTCGAGCCTGATTACATGGATGTCGCAGAAACAGAAGGTCGTGGCATTGTCCTCGTGTGAAGCCGAGTACATTGCTGCAGTAGCGGTTGTGTGCCAAGACGTGTGGCTCAGTAGGCTTGTTGCCGATTTGGTTGGGGCTGAGGTGGAGGCGTTCAAGCTGTTGGTTGACAACAAGTCAGCAATCGAGCTCAGTAAGAATCTAGTTCATCATGACCGGAGCAAACATATCGACCCAAGATACCACTACGCAGGCAATGCATTGCCGAAGAAAAGGTGGATATAGATCATGTTGGCACGGACGGGCAGCTGGCGGATTTGCTCACCAAAGCTCTGGGCAGGGTGAAGTTCATCGAACTGCGACAGAGGTTGAATGTCATCAAGGTGCAACAAGATTAGAGGCGAAATGTTAGCATAGTCTAGTTGCATAACATAAAGTAGATGCATTGTCTAAGTTTAGAACATGTGCATGTAAACGGGTCATGTGTGGACGGAGTCGTGCGGTGTTCACAGTGCGTTTCGAGTCGTTAGGAGTTCGTTCTCGCCATGAGCGCACTCGGCGGGCACATAGCAGGCACTACCGCGAAGAACGGCGGGTCACGCTCTGACAAGCGGCGTGGCGGGGAGGATGGCCATTTCCAGGAGCGGTTGGCCCCATCGTCCGCACCTGGAAATGGTGGCATTTCCAGGTGCGGTTGGCGGCGAGGCCCGCACCTGGAAATCCATTTCCAGGTGCGGGCGAACTGCTACAGTTTTGCCATCTTTTTATTGGAGCGGGTAACGCTGTTGTCCGCACCTAGAAAAAAACCGTTCTGCACCTACAAGTCTTTTCTGTAGTAGTGTTTCTAGGTGCGGGGCGGAGGCCCGCTCATGCTTTTCGCTCTTAAAAAATAGAGCGTTTGCAGGAGCGGGCCACGACATCAACCGCCCCTACAAATTATGGCTCGCTCCTACAAATCAATTTCAAAAAATTTAATATAAACAAAAAAGAAAAAATAAAAAATAAAAAATCAACTAAACCAGCCACCACTCATTATGTATAGGTTGCACATTTTTCTAACAAATAAAGACCGTATGCGTTCACGGGGTTTTGAACTCTTGACCTGTGGCCTCGTGCGTACCCTCTCCTTCCACTGCACCACACCGTGACTTCTGTCTTGGTAGCATATGTTATCTTCTTGTAGCAATCTACATATATTTTTATTTTTTCAAATTTTTTAATATCATTATACCAATTCAGTCATTTCAAAAAATCTTCAAACCTCTATGCACTAACACATACATAGTCCAGTACACATAAAAAAACTATTGCAATTTATAAGATAGTGTTTTAGTAAGTACATCATAAATTTTAAAGTGTACTAGAGTTATATGAAACATTGTCCTTAGTGTCTCTATTTTTTGCACAATGTATTGTCTAAAATCCCTAAAATATATTTATTTGTTCGTATGAATCTTGTGCATATATACAAAAATTCTACACCAAATTATAGAATTAACATAACACATTTTGCATATTATTACAATTTTTGAATTAATTTGTATGATTTGTAAGTGCGGACGGGGGCATCACTTGCACCTACAAATCGATTTGTAGGCATCCGCACCTACAAATCCGTCATTTTTAGGAGCGGTGGGGGGCCATTTCTAGGTGCGGTTGCCCCCCCCCCCCCCCCCCCCCACCCGCTCCTACAAATGGTAGCCATTTCTAGGTGCAGGGGATGCCCTGCCCGCACCTGGAAACGGATTTTCAAGAGCATGCAAATTGCTACAGTAACAAAGCCAATTTGCAGGTGCGGGCAATATTCTCATCCACAACTATAAAAAAATCTAGCCGCACCTACAAATTTTTTCTGTAGTAGTGGGACATCCAAGCAACCATTTGTGGTACATTGATCATCCATAGTGAGTGAGAGATAGGATAGGCCTAGTGAGAGAGTTTGCAAGGTGATGAGCCTTCTGCTTAGTTCTAGAGTGACCCAACACTTGTAATTTTGGTGTACCAGCCCATTGGAGTCTTGGTGACTAGCCGGCAAGTCTTCGACCATTCGGCTTGTTGTGGAGCAATGTCAACGGTATTGTGCGGGGGACGAGGAGACCCCCTCCTTGGTGAAGAAGCTCTATAGTGAAGGCGGCATCAAGATCTCCGGAAGAGTAGGTTGACGAGAGCAATGTCTTAGTGACTTGCTCACCATCCTTCTTGGGGAGCCTTTGTGGCAATCTTAAGGCCTTGACCGGGAAGCAAGACTTGGCGACTGGGAGTACATCCTCTGTGGAGCTCCAACGTGGAGTAGGCGTTTGACGAACCACGGGATAAATCTTCGTGTCAAGTTTGCATTCCTCTAACGCTTTTTTAAGCTTTCACATTTCATACTTGCAACTTGTGTGCCTTTACCTTTCTAGAGTAGTATCTTGATAGGATTGGATCTAGGTTGCAAAACTCTTTTGGGTGGGTGCAAACACTAGAATAAACTTAGTTGCACATCTAGACAGTATGTCTTAGTTTTATTTTGTGCAATTAGAGGCATGTGGTAGCTCACCCCTTCCCCCTCTTAGGCTATCACGAGCATCGATTCCTTTCAACCTACACCGGTGAGGCAGGCTGGACTTCTGACTCACCCGAAGCTTATTTACTTCGTGACTTTCTGCTATGCCTATAACTGTCCCAGTGAATGCAAGGGATGGTGCCGTTGCTAGCTCCTGAGTCCTGACTGCAATTAAGGTCCAGTTCGTAGTCCCGCCGCATCATCTTGAGTATGTGTTGTATCACTCTTGTGCTCCCTTCGAGCTATTCAGAATCTGTCATGCACTCTATATAGTACTGGAGTGCAGTAATCAGTGTACAAAGTAACAATGAAAATGAAAGCGCGCCCTCTAATCTTTTATGTGACTTGCATATATAAATTTCAATTAAGACCATGTTTTATGCATCTATATATCCATCTATATATCCCTTCCAAAGTTCCAACTTCCAAGCAATATAAACTCAACAAAACAACCAGTGCATTAAAGTAGGGCAAAATATGATACCATGGTAGGAAAATGCCACAAATTATAGTAGTATCTAATACAATATGTCTGCAGCTACTAATGTTGTATTATCAGATGAATGACGATCTATATATATGTTCTTAGCGATAACTAGTACGTGTACTATGAGTCTCTGACAATAACATAGGTTGCCAATTTAAATTCAGGATTCAGGAAGTGCATTATTTCGCTTTTCAAACTCAACTGCTACATGCCTGGATGGATCACCTGTGCTTCCATTGGTTGCGAGAGGACGTCGCGACGATCGCTGGCGGAGCGAGTTGCCTCCTATTGAATTCGTGCCGTGGCACCAAGTCGTGGTGGCCCTCCGCTGTCGCCACTGCAATCCCCTCCGGCGAGTCGACCCCTCGGCCGGGAGTGTGTCTGTGCGTCCTCCTATCGTAGTCGCACCATGGCACCTTGTGTTTCTGCCCCTCCGTCTCCCAGCTCTTGGGAGGCATGAGTTGCCACTCCCAGAATTTCTTCACCCATTACCTGGCCTTCAGGTACCTCCCCTGCCAGTCCACCGCTGCGGCGTAGCTGACACGAACCAACACTTCCTTGGGCGTGAACGTGGTGAAACACCATCGACTGGGCAGGTCCACGCTAATGGCGGCCTCGTACCTCGATGTTACGCCTTTCACGGTCAACACACTGAGTTGCGCTAGCTCGTGCGGATTCGCAACGGATCAGTCACCGACAGCAGGCCGAACAAAACCGGTACCACCGGTTTGAGGAATCCGGTACCACCGGATTTCTAGGGCTTGCTGCGTAGACCTAAGATCGCCGGCCCGGGAGGGACCCCGTCAGGGCAGACGCGCCTAGGGTTTCTCTGAGATCGGCAGGCCACTCAGAGAGCCGTCAATCGCCATGGAGACGAAGAATGAACAGCAATTAGGGTTGGAAAAGCTAGGGTTTGAGAGATGACAAAAAAGTAAAGGTATATTGATTTGATCGATTGGACAAACCCTCAATCGGCCGTGGCCCTTTATATTTATAGGGTGGGGAGGTCTTGCCCCGCAAGAAAAGTCCTAAAACAACTCGGATCTACAAAAAGAGTCCAATTCTACTAGGACTCGGGGAAAACCGATGCCACCGGTTTCTAAATCTGGTGTCACCGGATTTGGTTGCCAGACAGGCAACGGCGACCGAATCCGGTGCCACCGGTTCTAGAATCTGGTCCCACCAGTTTTGCTGACAGAACTGTCCTGTGCCATTTTTGATTGCCAACATATGCCCCCCTGTTTTTTGGTAAAGTTTGCATACCAGAAAATGTTTTAGCACAAGAAAATACTCCTGAGGGCGATGTTTAAACAAATTCGTCGGCCTTTTTATTCTAAGGGCGATATTCAATATTATCGGCCATATAAACTAAGCTTTCTGCCAAACACTTGGGTAATATCTTTTCAAACACCTCCCATTGAGAGCTCTTGGCAGCTGCTGTCCTTGCAAAGTCTCCACCATATAAGAATTACCCAGAGTATGTCCTCTTTTGACTTGGACGCTGGCTTATGAAAATGTTCTTCCTTGTATCTCACCCCAAATGCCTCACCACCTTTGTACCAATCATGCAAATTCCGCATTCACGTGGGTAAATGAGGTATTTGCCAGGGATCCACAAGATCCCCGCCCGGTTGGAACGGCCATATAGGCGGCGGAGGTGTAAGCTTACCATCCTCTTCCAACTGCATAAGGTCTTCCTGTGTGAGGTTGTTTTCTGCTAAAAACTCTTCCCTTGCCTTCTTATTTTCTAGGAAGTTTTGCTCGCATAATTTCCTATTGGTTTGTTTACATATAGTGCGCCCGAAGTCTGATGGAGGCTTCCAGTTATTCCCTGTCTGTGGAACCATTCCTAATTTGTAGAAGTGAAGTACCGCCTCAAGGGGTACTGGCGTTTGTTCCTTTCTGGCATTAGCGATGTTATACTCCCGTTCACCTACTTTTTCCTAGTGCCTTGGTTAGATTTGATTGGCCCTTGCTCTTGCTGTTGCTCTTGCCCACATGGTGTATTAGCATACACTGGATTCTTAGAACATAACATAGCAGACTGCATGTTCTTTTCACTTGGGCTTGGTGGCGGGGTACGATCCCTTGAAGGATGAGTCGTGCTCACCCTTGAACATCGGCCCTGAGAAACACGTTTTTTGGGCTTGGGGCTTGCTGATCGACTTTCAGATCTTTCTGGCTGTGGGAGTGCATCATTGTCAAGAACAGGTGACAATGGACGTTCATCCGACTCACAGTCTGATTCTTCAGACTTGTCGTCAAATGAGATATAGTGCTTACGCCAAGCCACGAAGCAACCAATGTTGTCCCCAATTTTCTTCTTATCATCCTGCCCGAGAATATACAGCTCCACTCTACGGAACCTTTTCTAAACAATGGCATCAATGGTGACTTTAGCGTATCCATCCGGCAATGGACGGCAATGCAATTGAACCCCTTCGCCGGTAGGCCATGCCTGCCCAACCGCAACCTTGGTCTTCCAGAATTTGTCCTGGATGTATAGCTTGCATTGTCTTGGTTCTGTGATCGCATCCACTGGGAAAGACATGGCTGCATCGTCCGCAGGAAGCCCGACACTTCCGCAACTACTACGGTGCATGACAGGGCTAGTGTGAATCTCACCGCCTTGTTCCGGAAGCGAACCTTGGTGCCGAGCCTGCTCGTTGAATTCCTTCCGAAGCTTTTGGGTTACTTGTTGAGTTACTTGTTTGGTTACTTGTTCAGTTACTTGCTGGCGGACTTGTTCGGTCACTTCCTGGCGAACGGCTTGTATCATAGAATTCCATTGGGACTCTCGTGCTGCCTTGCTCCTTTTATGGCTTCTGTATGTGCTTACATCGTCTACGAAGGCAAGGCCCCAGGGAACAACTCCGGTGCCTCTTGTGCGTCCAGGGTGCTCTTTTTTTCCTAGAGCACATGTAAGTGTTGACACCGGATTTTCGCACCGGGAGTGCTGAGTCAGATGGTGACGTAGCAGCGCTGGAGCTGAGCAGTGGGCCCGTTGACTGGTCAAAGCCGAACGTGACAAAGAAGGAAGCCGATGCGCGGAGAGGAGTCCGATAAAGTAGAAGTTATTTTTACTTTGATTATTTAATATCTTGCTCAAAGGCATAGCCGGTCCGTTATTTTTGTATTTAGATTAGCTGTAAGACTTCTATCTTGTATTAGATCTATTACATTAATCAAGGTCCGATCCTGATTGGTCCGATTCTGAAGTCCGATTCGATGTCTGATTGAGGTCCGATTATATTGGTCCGATTGAGGTCATCTATGAAGTCCGATTTTGAGGTCCGATTGGCATCGGCCAATGCAAGTCCGATTGGGTCTTGGCTAAATCCAACGTGCATCTGCCGTCTGGAATAGAGCCGGCACAATCAAAGAGTAATTTAACTGTTTATTCCCTTGTCAATTATAGGTCAAGTTGACTGGCACGCCGCGAACCTGGACAAAGTGCAGGACCAGCACCGGAGTGAAGCAGATCTCCCTGGCCTTGTTGTGTTGCTCGCTGAGGATACGACCGCCGATTTTCCGCGTCAACACATTTTTGGCACGCCCAATGGGACTCGTAAGACAAATTCCAAGATGTCGTCTGATGCTGAAAAGGAAGCTGCTGCTAAGCTTGCTGCTGACAAACTGACGGCTGAAAAGCTAGCGGCTGAGAAGTTGGCGGCTGAGAAAGCCAAGGCTGACAAGAACAAAGTTCCTGACGCGACTATTCCAGTTACGAAGGCCGATCTGTCTAAAGCCCAGTTAGATGCAGTTCAGGCCCAGATTGAAGCATTTGAGAAGCTCTGTCTTGGCCAATTCGGGCGTAATCGTTCAGGCCCTGTGCTCAAAGGTGCTCTTCCGGACCCAGAATTGATCAAGAAGACAACTGATGCCCGGGAGTACCATGTCAACATGACAGAGATGATTCATCAAGCTGTCCACCATGCATTGATTAACCAGTCAGGCACTTTGGTGAATTCTTTGGACAATCTCATCAAGAAGGCAGTGGATGATACTATTTGCTTAAAGGGCCCAGTCTTTATGCCAGATTCTGCAGGGGCATCAGGGTCAGGAAAAGGCAAAGGTACTGAAGACTGCGCCATGACCGTTGCTCCGCAAACTCCGACGATTCCACCACCTATTCAGCTGGCCAACAGTTTTCTGTTGATGGCCGATGGATCTATTATCGGCCCCCATGGTGAGAAATATGCTAGAACTCTGAACGAAGAAGAAAAGCAACCTGCAGCTGCAAAGCTACGTACAGAGATTCCTGCACATCAGCGTATGGTCGGTGATTACAATAATTACATGACAGATATGCATCAAGCTGGTGGGATGCCATTCGGAGGACAGCAGTCCGATTGGTCACAGAAAATAGCCGAGGTGATTCAGAATCAGTTCGGTTTGAAGCCTAAAGATGAAGCGAGGTTGTATCGGCACCCGTACCCATCCTACTTTGATGCAGTGCCACTTCCTCCGCGCTACAGAGTGCCAGATTTTTCCAAATTCTCTGGGCAAGATGATATGACCACCATTGAGCATGTGAGCCGATTCTTGGCTCAATGTGGTGAGGCTGCTTTTGAAGAGGGACTCAGGCTAAGATTCTTCTCTCTGTCGCTATCTGGACCGGCGTTTACTTGGTTCACGTCGTTGCCAGCAGGATCGGTCACAGGCTGGTCCGATATGGAGAAGCAGTTCCATAAGTACTTCTTTTCTGGTCTCAATGAAATGAAGATTTCTGATTTGATTGCTATCAGGCAGAGGAACGATGAGTCCATCAAGGAGTATATTCAACGGTTCCGTGATATCAGGAATCGGTGCTACAGCTTGAAGCTATCTGACACGCAATTGGCTGAGCTTGCATTCCAGGGTTTGCTCGCGCCGATCAAGGAGAGGTTTTCTGCTCAGGAGTTTGAAACATTGGGACAGTTGGTGCAAAAGGTGTCAGCCCATGAGATCCGATACCAGGAGGCGAGGCGCACAAAGTTTTCCAAGCCAGTGTCCTATCTTTCTGATTCTGAAGAAGAGGCTAATATGAACATAGCTGAATGGACCAAATCCAAAAAGCCAGTATCATGCTCATGGGTCAAGCAGAACCCTGAGAAATTTGGGTTTGATATAACAAAGGCCGACAAGATTTTTGACATGCTACTCAGTGAGAAGCTTATCCAACTTTCTGCAAATCACTCTATCCCATCGGCCGAGGAGTTAAAGAAGCGCAAGTATTGCAAATGGCATAACTCAACTTCTCATGAGACGAATGAATGCAAGGTGTTCAGGAGGGAGATCCAATTGGCTATCGAATTTGGCAAGATTAAGTTCGAAGATAACAAGAAAGCCATGAAGATCGACGGTCATCCTTTTCCTAATAACTTTGTTGATTTCTCCTTTTCTGTTAATGTGATTGATGCTGGTGAAAAGGGGAAGTTCAAGGTGTTCACATCAGACCATGCCAAGAGTTCTGGTGCCGTTGATCCTGCAGTTCAGGTCACTGTTGAAGAGCTGCGAAGGAATCATCAGGCATTTGGGCGTGAATCTAATGCTCCTGGTGGATATCGGCCACGCATGACTTCCCAGATGCTGATTAACTAGTATAAAAGGCAGCAGGCAGCAGCCCGAGCGTGGGAAGAGCGCGAGGAACGATGACGTCAGAGGCGCGAGTATCAGGCAAGGCGGTTTGATGAAGAGCTTGATGATCGGCGCCGATGTGATGACAAGTCCGATGGCCGACGCCGGTTTGATGACAGGTCCGACAATCGTCGTCAGTATGGCTATAGGTCCGATTGGCATATGGACAGGCGTCAAACTTATGAGCAGTACGATCAAGATGATGGTCACTGGAGATGTCCTTTCTTTGTATTCTGCTGGAACGAGAAGCTCAGATTGCCGTCCAAAGCAGATTGTCTTGAATGTAGCTTCCAGTATGAAGAATACAGAGTTTCTAAAAGAAGTCGACGATCAGTTCATGAACGGATCGGCGTTAGGATTGATGATCATCATCAAGAAGATGAAGGCCCGGTTGATGCTCATGGCCGTAAAAATAATGAAGGCCAGGCTGATGCTCGTGGCCCTGAAAAAATGGAAGAGAAGGCTCCAGTTCAGGATCGGATTAGAGAACCTCAAATGAAACCTAGACAGTGGTGCCCATCAGGGATTTCTAGGTCCAAAAGGAGACGTGTTCAATGGTTGCGCCATCGTGAGTAGGTTCAGGAGCAAGAGTTAGCCATAGAAAAGAAAACTTGGCGCGTCAAGATGGCCAATGACGATGAAGCAAGCGCATCAGCCCCAGTAAATATGGTTTTGATGTTGCCTTTTGATTTTGCTGCTCCTGATGAATAGGATGATGATGAGGCTGATTATGAATTAGAAGAAGCTGTCGCATGCTTAGTTCTTGATTCAGAGAAAGCCGTCTTTGAAAAGCCAAATGCCAATGGATATCGGCACCTGAAGCCTCTGTACATCAAGGGATACGTTGATGGAAAACCAATGACCAAGATGCTGGTTGATGGGGGAGCTGCTGTCAATCTCATGCCCTATTCCACATTCCGCAAGTTGGGTAAGGGGATTGATGATCTGATCAAGACAAATATGACGCTCAAGGATTTTGGCGGTAACGTTTCAGAGCCTCGGGGGGCAATTCATGTAGAGTTGACCATCGGCAGCAAGACATTGCCGACCACTTTCTTTGTGATTGATGGACAGGGTTCCTACAGCATGCTTCTCGGGCGAGATTGGATTCATGCCAACTGCTGTGTCCCATCCACAATGCACCAATGCTTGATTCAGTGGCAAGGCAACAATGTGGAGATTGTCCTGGCTGATGATTCGGTTAGCATTGCAACAACCGAGTCAACGATTTGGGAGTTTGAAGGGATTGAATGCCTGTCAGGGAAAACATGGGATGGCGACTTCCTCAAGGTGTCCGATCAAGGATTACAGCTGATCCAAGCAGTCGGCTCTGAGACTTTGTTTTAAATGGCCGATTGTATAGAAGATTATGAGGACCGAAGTGAATTCTGTAAGTTAGGATTTGGGTTTACGTCGGCCGATGAGTTAGAAGAGATAAACATAGGATCTGGTGATAGGCCAAGGCCGCCGTATATCAGTGCTAAGTTGGATCCCGAGTATAAACAAGAATTAGTATTCTGATTGTTTTGCTTGGGAATATTATGAAATGCCATGTTTAAGCCGTGATATTGTTGAGCATCGGCTGCCCATCAAACCAGGATATCGGCTGCACAAGTAGTACGCAAGGAAGTTCAAGGCTGAGATGTACGAACAAATTAAGACCGAAATAACGAAGCTATTTGAAGCTAAGTTTATCAGGCCATGTCGATATGCTGAGTGGGTGTCAAATATCGTTCCTGTTTATAAGAAAAATGGAAAGCTGCGTGTGTGCATTGATTATAGGAACTTGAACAAGGCAACCCCGAAGGATGAATATCCGATGCCAGTGGCCGATATGCTTGTTGATGCAGCATCGGGCCATAAAGTGATGAGCTTCCTAGATGGTAATGCTGGTTATAATCAGATTTTTATGGCGGAAGAAGATATCCCTAAGACTGCATTCCAATGCCCAGGTGCTCTCGGTTTGTATGAATGGGTTGTTATGACTTTTGGTTTAAAAAATGCCGGTGCTACTTATCAACGTGCTATGAACTATATTTTTCATAAGTTGATCGGTAGGATAGTTGAAATCTACATTGATGATGTGGTGATCAAGTCAAAAGGCTATCAGGAGCATTTGGCCGATTCGAAGGAAACGCTGGAATGCACGAGGCAACATGGATTAAAGATGAATCCGCTCAAGTGTGCTTTTGGCGTATCGGCTGGCCAGTTTATCAGTTTCCTAGTTCATGAGAGAGGAATCGAGGTGAATGATCAGAACCGCAAGGCGATTGATGATATTGAGCCTCTAGTAAATTGCAGAGTTTGATTGAAAAAATCAATTTCCTAAGGAGGCTTATATCAAATCTATCGGTCCGATTGGAAGCGTTTACTCCTCTGTTGAAGCTAAAGGATGGAGAAGAATTGGTGTGGGAGCCTCAACATCAAAAGGCGCTGGATGAAATCAAGCAATATTTAGCATATCCGCCAGTTCTTATTCCACCACAAGAGGGTAAGCCGTTCAAGCTTTATTTATCGGCTTTTAATCATGCAATCGGCTCTGTTTTAATCCAAGAAGTTGATGGGAAAGAGCGAGTCATATTTTATTTAAGCCGAAGATTGCTGGATCCTGAGACTCGGTATTCGTATGTGGAGAAGCTTTGCCTTTGTCTATATTTTTCTTGTACAAAATTGAGGCATTATTTGCTATCGGCCGAGTGCACTGTCCTCTGCAGGGAGGACGTGATCAAATACATGTTGTCGATGCCAATCATGAAAGGGAGAATTGGCAAGTGGGTTTTTGCTCTGACAGAGTTTGATCTTAAATATGAATTGGCCAAAGCGGTAAAAGGGCAAGTGATGGCTGATTTGGTTGCTGATCATTGTGGACCTAGTGTTGATGCTGTTGAGCAATGCGCCATGGAGATTGATGTGACTGGTCCGATGAATACGGAGGCCGATGTGGTTGACGCAGTTCCCTGGACCATGTTCTTTGATGGCTCATCTTGCAATGATGGTTGCGGAATCGGCCTGCTTATTATTTTGCCTCGGGGGGCAAGATTCGAGTTTGCTTATCCGATTGAAAAGTGCACAAATAATCAGGCAGAGTATGAAGCATTGATGAAAGGTTTCCAGATTCTTAAAGAAATCGGCGCTCAATTTGTTGAAGTATTTGGAGATTCTTTGTTGATTATTAACCAGTTGCTCGGCAAGTATGATTGCAAGATGGATGCGTTGATGCCTTACTTTGAAAAATGCCGAGATTTGGTTGACCAGTTCGCCCTGGTAACTCTTAAGCATATTCCAAGACATCATAACGAGGAAGCAAATCGGCTGGCACAAAAAGCGTCTGGCTATCGACCTATGTCCGATGTGATGGTACAGGAGATACCAGAAGGAGATTGGAGGAAAGAAATCATTGAATATTTAAAGGATTCTTCTATCAAGACTTCCAGGAAGTTATGCTACAAATCAATCAGGCATATCTTGGTTGAAGGAGTGCTTTATTTTCGCTCAGTTGATGGAGTCCTGTTAAGATGCATCGGACCTGAAGAAGCCAAGGTCTTGATAGGAGAGATTCATGAAGGCGTTTGCAGGGCTCATCAATCGGCATTCAAGATGAAGTGGATGATCAGGAAGAACGGATATTATTGGCCGGCGGTTTTGGAAGATTGCTTTGAATATTATAAAGGATGTCAAGAGTGTCAGAGATATGGAAATATTCAGAGAGATCCAGCATCGGCTATGAACCCTATCATCAAGCCATGGCCGTTTAGAGGTTGGGGAATTGACTTGATCGGCCAGATTTTTTCAGATTCAAGCAAGGGACATAAATTCATATTAGCGGCAACAGATTATTTCACCAAATGGGTTGAAGCTATTCCTTTGAAGGAGGTGAAGTCCCCAGAATATTATTGATTTCGTTAGAGAGCACATTGTCTACCGATTTGGAATTCCACAAACGATCACAACGGATCAAGGCACGATGTTTACGTCTGACGAGTTCAAAAATTTTGCTGCTGATATGGGTATCAAGCTCCTCAATTCATCGCCATATTACGCACAAGCCAACGGTCAAGCTGAAGCCTCCAAAAAAAGTTTGATCAAGTTGATTGATAGGAAGATTGAGGAGTACCCGAGAAAGTGGCATATTGTTCTTCCTGAAGCTCTATGGGCATATTGAATGGCTTGCCATGGATCGATCAAGGTTTCTCCATATGAACTGGTTTATGGGCATGAAGCCATTCTTCCATGGGAAATTCGTACTAGATCAAGGCGTATTGAGCTTCAGGATAAATTAAAGGCTGGCGAATACATGGAACTCATGAATAGTGAGTCCGATGACTTGGCTGTTCGTCAGCTACGCGCTCTGGAAAGCATCGAAGCTAACAAGCTCAGAGTTGCGAGGCATTATGATAAGAAAGTTAAGGGAAAAGAATTCAAAGAAGGCGATATCGTGTGGAAAGTTATTCTGCCGATTGGTTCTAAGGATCCCAGATACAGCAAGTGGTCACCGAACTGGGAGGGGCCCTATCGCGTCGTCCGATGTGTTCCTGGCAATGCTTATATCCTACAGACGCTTGAAGGAGAAACATTTCCTAAGGCATTGAACGGGAAATATTTGAAGAAGTACTACCCTAGCATTTGGGTAAATTCGTAAAGCCGATGCTGCGCGTCAGGTTTGGAAGCCGATGGAAACATCGCCTCAAGAACAAAATATGAAAGCCGATGCGACATGCATCGCCTTAAGGGCTATATGCAGCAAAAGAAAAGTATATTACATCATCAAGCCGCTCGATGGTGGAGCAGGCTACCAGTCTATCAGACCGCTTGGTATCGGGTCAGACAAGTTTAAAAAATTGTTCAGGGCTGCAGATATCTAACTATCAAGTCAAGGGTGGCCTGACGGATCTTGTCTACATCTGCGAGGATCCTGGCGTCGGCTTCAGCATCCCCTTCTACAGGCTTGATTGATTTATGGATCTCTTTGGCGGCCTTGATATGAATCTTGTAATCTTCTTCGGCCTTCGCCTTCAGAGTTGGGAGGTCATCAAGTTCTTTTGCCTTAGCCTGGATGCTTGATCGGACTTGGATGAGTTCTTGTTCTAGCGCTTGTTCCCTGGCTCGCAGATTTTCACGTTCTAAGTTGATGGAAGCAGGGAGCACCGATAACTCTTCAATCAGTTTTGTCGATTCTGCAGCTTGAGCTCGTTTTTCATCTCTAGCCCTGATTAGGTCTTGCTGGAAGGTCCGATTCGTGATCCGGCGGCTGGCTTGCATCACTGGGAAGGAATGACCCTCTATATAGGCCGCCGGTATCAATGCCTCCTCCAAGTCCAATGGAAGCTGACCTCGCAGAGTCTTGACGATCTGACGAATCGGCTCTGCATCCTGGATGAGATCAACGATATTTTGATGAAGGAATGCAGATATGTCAAGCAGCTTCGCCTTCACCTCGTCAGATAGTAAGCCTGGCCCGAAATTGATTTCTTCTTCTCCTATTACCGGCCGATCAAAGTTAATTGATGTAGTCTGGCTGGATTGACGAGTATCTTGAGCCTGTGAACAAGGAAATGGTCAGATACAATATCAAAAGAAGCTGATATGAATGTGTCAAGCTAGGATACTTACTTGCTTCCAGTCCGATTCTTGCTCATGTCCAGGTTGGGAGATTTTGGTATTGTCGCCTTGGATCTCTCTTTGTGCAATCTCCAGATCCGTTAAGACATGCTGAATAATTTGCTGGGAGAGAGAGAATAAGTTCAAGCTAGTCATTAGCTGTTAAAGAGATCGGCTGATGATTACCGTTGCATCTGTAGAGTCGATTGATCGAACCTGTTGGGAAGATGCTGGACGTTCTTCTTGAAGCCCTTGGCCTGTTTGTGCTGGTTCTTCTTGAGGTAGCGGGTTTGATTGACGAGGCGAACCAGTTATGGTCCTCTCAGATGAAGGTGAATGAACCGATTGTGCCTGGACGGGGCTTGATTGCATTTGGATTGGGCTTGATGATCTCTGTGCGTCCGATCCTGAAGCCTCCTTAGCCGATGAGCTTGAAAGCGTTGTCGAACTTGGCCGATGCGAAGATTGTCCGATCTGGGTCTGCAAAAGGAGGATTAATTTCGATAAAGAGAGTAATGGAGTTTGATGAATATTAAAACTTACCAGAGCAATTTTCTGGCGCTTGAGGGTTTTGGAGGACGTCGGCTTTTTCCTTTTCCTGCTGTCACTAAGAACCGACAGGAGCTTGCTGATGGTGGGGGAATCGCAGCTGATCCACGGATCTGGCGAGATGTTGCTGTAGACGACTTGCTTCCCGGATCGAGTCACCGATGGAGGAGAGCGATCGACATCCTGACAAAAAAGAGAGATTGTTTGATAAGCTGAAATAATGCAAGGGAAAGAAGCAAATTCACGGATATTACCTCTGGTTTACCCTTGAAGGTGGGGTGCAGCTTCCGGACATAAGTATTGCAGGCGATGCAGAATAGATGTTGACGCCATTCGGCCCACCATGTATTGAAAATCCGATGAGCTACAAGACCGATTGCAAAAGTATCTAGATTTGTTTGGTCAAGGGGAGGCTCGAGGTTGAGGAGACGATCCCACTCAACACTTGAATCAATTTT
>CM014274.1:51646432-51687384 GCA_004135705.1 Alloteropsis semialata | reverse complement strand
CAAGCTTCCATAGGAACAACATCACATTCAACAATATCTTTGTATGAACCGATGGCAAAATTGATTCGCACAAGTCTAGTTACCTTTGCCTTACCACTGTTGTTCAACCATTGGATGTAGTAGGGATGCGGATGTGGTTTGGTGGTGAGGGCAAGCTTCTGTACCATGTCGCTGCTTGCCAAGTTGTTGCAGCTACCACCATCAATGATCATGTGGCACGAACGCTCCTTGATGACACACTTGGTTTGAAACAAAGTGTGTCGCTGATTTTGTTCTGCCTTCTCCATTTGTGCACTAAGCACCCGTTGTACGATCAAACTCTCATAGTGCCCCGCATCATCTGCATTAATATGTTCCTCTATGTGTTCCTCACTACCTGCATGGTCAGCCGCAAGCAATGCAAGTGTATCTTCATCAAAATCACTAGCAGATGAACACTCACCATCATCTTTGACAATCATAACACGCTTGTTTGGACAGTCACGCATCACATGTCCATATCCCTTGCACCGGTGACATTGTATGTTGCTGGTTCTACCGGTAGATGCCACGGATGAAGTACTCGCAGCCGGCTTTTGCGTTGTCTTCACACTTGAATTGGCGGGGGCAGCTCGCATGTTCTCACTGGATGATAGTGCAGGAGTACGTGAAGACGGAGTTGTGGTCGTGCGCTGCTGCCATGAACTAGCTTTCCCTGCAGAAACATTAGTCCTTGCGCTAGCACGTCGTCCCTGCACTTCTCTTTCAGCTTTACAAGCAAGATGAAACAGTTTGGTTACGGTATTGTATTCTTTGTAAGCGAGGATATCCTGAATTTCCCGATTTAACCCGCCTAAAAATCTAGCCATAGCAGGTTCCTCTTCCTCCTCTAATTTACAACGCAACATACCCGTTTGTAATTCCTGATAGTATTCTTCTACGCTTTTAGCACCTTGTTTCAATTGCTGCAACTTATTTATCTTATCACGGGCATAGTAAGATGGAACAAACCTAGCTCTCATGGCTCGTTTTAGCGCATCCCAAGTTTTAGGTATGTTATTAGGATTTTTCTTGGCATATTCTATCCACCAAACAGAAGCAAAATCTGTAAACTCGCTAGTAGCAGCCCTAACACGTGTAGCCTCAGGAAATTCATGGCATGCAAACTTTTGATCAACAGCAATCTCCCATGTAATGTATGCATCAGGGTCATATTTACCATCAAAAGGAGGTATTTTAAATTTGATCTTGCTGAAAGCTTCATCATTATTATTATGTACCTCGCGTCGGCGGTGGCCACCCATACCTCTACGGTTGTGACGTAGGCGACGTCGATCACGAGTGTCTCTATCATCATGTTCAGTATCAGCTGTGTACTCATCGTCATCTTGATCTTCCTCCTTCTCTTCTTTATGCTTGTCATCTCGATCTTCCTCCTTTTCTTCTTTGTGCTTCTCTTTATTATCGTTGTGGAGGTCATCAAAACGCCTTAGAAGAGCAGCAAGGCTTTTGTCCACAGCAGCAACAGACTTCTCCAAACTTGTAAGCTTGTTGTTTGTAGCAATCTGCGTATCCTCCAACTGCCCAAGCTTTTCATTTGTCACCTGCACGTCGTTATCCAGTCCCTCCGTGTGCAGCTTCACTTGCCTTTCAAAATGTTGAATGATGCCCTTTGTGCGAGGTGAATGTGCCATTCCGTTATCTTCGTCGGACCCTGGCATGGTTCAAAGACAAAGACAACAAGAAGCCAAGTGAAGAAATAAAAGCCCTACAACTACTAGGATGTAGCTACAGCAAGTCGCTCGCTCTCCACTTGTTACACACGTTCTTATCAATTCTTACCTTGCCTGACAGGAGGGGTCGTCTTCCAACAAGTCTGCAGCAATGGATGAAGTGTATCGGTGCCGCAGCACAAGACCTGACAAGCTGTAGAATTTGTGGAGCTATAGGTGGGCTGAAACAAGGAACGAACTAGCACCACGTTAGTTACAAAAAGCAAGCTGAATAATCGTTCAACCGGCGGTACTGTGCTGGTCCTAGCCTAGACCGTGCTAGAGAAGCGAGCCTGGACACAAAGAAGAGCACAACACACCACCCAAAGTGAATGAAAATAACACAGATCAGCCCCTTTCTCTTTCTCTGTTTTTTTTGCTTTTTTTTTCTTCTCTTTTTTTTTGCTTTTTTTTTCTCTTTTTTTTTCTTTTTTTTTTCAGGGGACACTCAAAACTGATTATATGAACAAGAAGATTGCCAGAGAGCAATTCAGCACACACACTTTTCCAGAAAATGTAGGGGTATTCCGGTAAAAAAAAAGATACTCTCTCTCTCTCTCTCTCTCTCTGAAGTAAGCCACACGTTTAGATATGAATACTTGCTGCGTGGTTTCTCTGATATTTGAAACACAGGATGAACTGATTCGTAGTCCGACTGGGACTCCTAATTTCTACTCAGTTTTGGCCAAAAGGGATGGATCACGGGATCCGATTAGAACTTCTATTCCTACTCAGATTCGGCCAGAGAGGGATCACGGAATCTGATTAGGACTTCCAATTCTACTCGGACTTGGCCAAAAGAGAGGGACAATCTATGGCAGCATGTGTTGTGATGAAGTCGTGACCAGAACTCGACACTCTACGGGAATAAAACTAGAACCAGCAGCTCAACCAAACCGATGCAACCGAAAACTCAACAAGCCCTAACCAACATGTGCTAGCCACGGCTCAAAGGTTTTAGGATTGCAGGAAATGAATCTACTATTTTTTTTGGCTTTTCTGTACTATAGGAAAATAAAAACAGCGAAGGATTGGAAGTCTCTCACCGATAAACCTGGCTCTGATACCAATTGATATGAAACCGCTAGGGTTTGTGGCCGATCTTTCGATGAGAGGTGTGAGATAACTCGATTGGTAGATGGAGATGACGTTCACGGCCCGACTACAGCCTTCCAAGACCGCGCCTTAGCGACCGATACACCACTTCCAAAAGCTATCACGATCTTGTGGAGCGCGACAACCAGCCACTAGGGCTCCCGTCCTGCAAGCAATCGAAGAACTAGCAAGAACGAGGAAACAAGCACTGAAATTGCAAGATAAAATTGAAGGTTTCAAACTGAATCTTAATAAGAGTGGGGTTCCGAAGACAAGGAGACGGGCGACTGGATCAGCACGCGCGCCTACAAGCAAGTAGCGATGGCTAAACTTGATCTAAACAAAACCCAAGTGTTCCTGGTGACGGCTACGGGATATATGACGTGAGGAGGACGACCAAAGGAGAGTTTGGGTCGTGCTCCAACCCTAGGACGTGTCCCTACTGGACTCTAAACAATACAAGCCCATTGGGCTAACTTAAGGTGGCGCAGCACCCTTGACAGAACGACCTCTCGGTATCTTTTGGGCCATTGACGTCGCTTCTGGACAGATATGTGTATGACACCAGAACCATATGAACGTAGACTTGATCAGCTTTCCAACAAGTCCAGAACCATCCCAATCCGACTCCGTATGTAACCGTGGCGACCGTCACGAGTTGGAGGTGTGCTGCAGTCCGAATCCAGCCTACGCGATTCCTTTTCCCTTTTGGTCTTCTCCTTGATTCCTAATCAAAACAAGAGTGCACGTGTCTCCAAGATCTAAACAGGATGGACAAGAGCTCAAGAAGGACCTCACTTGATGATTAAGTTTTCGAGCATGAGCACGAGTAATAGGACCAGCAGGTGTCGGCGTGGACGGCGTGGACGTATGATTGGTGTTGATGTCCTCATCAGATGTTGTCCCAATGCAAGCATGTAGTATTCTGCTAGGAAGGCCATGGCAATTTGATAAAGATTCACTGCATCATGGTAGGTCAAACCAATATTCCTTTCTATACCATGATAAAAGGATTGTGCTGCATCCAATGTCCCCTGAAGATATTTTGAACGATGAACTTGCTAGAGCTTGTAAAATAAAGAACCATGAGCATTCTATGAGTAAAAATCAGATTGTGGCAAGTGAACTTGAGAAGCACAAAAAGGAGAATGCCAAATCTGGTCCCAATCACAAAAATGATATTAAGTTGAAAGGGTCATGTTTCATTGCAACCAAATCTGATTTGAATGAGGTTGATGCTAGTGCTGCTGTTTACTATGCTTTGATTTGCAAGCAAGCTTTGTTTTCACTCGAGGACATGCCTTCTTCTTTGCCTCCGGCAGTCACTAACCTTTTGCAGGAATATGCGGACATTTTCCCAAAGGAAGTGCCACCGGGGCTGCCACCCATGCGTGGGATTGAGCACCAGATTGACCTTATTCCTGGAGCCTCCTTACCCAACCGTGCGCCATATAGAACCAACCCCGAAGAAACTAAGGAAATTCAGTGCCAGGTGCAAGAATTGCTCGACAAAGGTTATGTGCGTGAGTCCCTGAGCCCTTGCGCTGTTCCTGTCCTTTTGGTTCCCAAGAAAGATGGATCTTGGCGCATGTGTGTAGATTGCCGAGCGATTAATAACATTACAATCAGATATCGTCATCCTATCCCTAGGCTAGATGATATGCTTGATGAACTGAGTGGTTCAATTGTGTTCTCGAAAATTGATTTACATAGTGGTTACCACTAGATTCGCATGAAGTTAGGAGATGAATGGAAAACAGCGTTTAAAACTAAATTCGGTCTATATGAGTGGTTAGTCATGCCTTTTGGTCTCACTAATGCACCCAGCACTTTCATGAGATTAATGAATGAAGTTTTACGCGCTTTCATTGGCAGATTTGTTGTGGTGTACTTTGATGACATCTTGATATATAGTAGATCATTAGAGGAACATCTTGATCATTTGCGTGCTGTTTTTAATGCTTTACGGGATGCACGCTTGTTTGGGAACATTGAGAAGTGCACCTTTTGCACAGACCGCGTTTCTTTTCTTGGATATGTTGTGACACCGCAGGGAATTGAAGTTGATCAAGCCAAGGTGGAGGCCATACACAGCTGGCCTATCCCCTCCACTGTCACACAAGTGCGAAGCTTTCTAGGACTTGCTGGTTTCTACCGACGATTTGTGAAAGACTTTAGCACCATTGCAGCCCCATTGCATGAACTCACCAAGAAGGGTGTGACCTTTACTTGGGCTGCAGCTCAACAGGAAGCTTTCGCCACTCTCAAAGATAAGCTCACTCATGCACCTTTGCTACAACTTCCAGATTTCAGCAAAACCTTTGAACTTGAATGTGATGCTAGTGGGATTGGTTTGGGAGGTGTGCTGCTACAAGATGGAAAACCTGTAGCCTATTTCAGTGAGAAACTAAGTGGACCTAGTCTGAATTATTCAACCTATGATAAGGAATTACTTGCTTTAGTTCGGACTCTAGAAACTTGGCAGCATTATTTATGGCCAAAAGAGTTTGTAATTCATTCTGATCATGAGTCTTTGAAACACATTCGAAGTCAAGCAAAACTGAATCGTAGGCATGCTAGATGGGTTGAATTCATTGAGTCTTTTCCTTATGTCATCAAACACAAGAAGGGTAAAGAGAATGTCATTGCTGATGGATTATCTAGGCGTTATACTATGCTGTCACAACTTGATTTTAAAATCTTTGGTTTGGAAACAATTAAAGCGCAATATGCCCATGATGATGATTTCAAAGATGTGTTGCTGAATTGCAAGGAGGGAAAAACATGGAACAAATTTGTCATGGCTGATGGGTTTATTTTTAGAGCTAATAAGCTATGCATTCCAGCTAGCTCCGTGCGTTTGTTATTATTGCAGGAAGCGCATGGAGGTGGGCTGATGGGACATTTCGGAGTAAAGAAGACGGAGGATATCCTTGCTGGACATTTCTTTTGGCCCAAGATGAGGAGAGATGTGGAGAGGTTCGTTGCTCGCTGCACAACATGCCAAAAAGCTAAGTCACGCCTAAACCCTCACGGTTTATACATGCCTCTTCCTGTCCCAAATGCACCTTGGGAAGATATTTCAATGGACTTTGTTTTAGGACTGCCTAGAACAAAGAAGGGGAGGGATAGTGTGTTTGTTGTTGTGGATAGATTCTCTAAAATGGCTCATTTCATACCCTGCCACAAGAGTGATGATGCTACACATGTTGCTGATTTGTTCTTTCGTGAGATTGTTCGTTTGCATGGTGTCCCAAATACCATAGTTTCTGATCGTGATGCAAAATTTCTTAGTCATTTTTGGAGAACATTGTGGGCGAAGCTGGGGACTAAGCTTTTGTTTTCCACTACTTGTCATCCCCAAACTGATGGGCAAACGGAAGTTGTGAATAGAACCTTGTCAACTATGCTTAGGGCTGTTTTGAAACAGAACATCAAAATGTGGGAAGACTGTTTACCTCATATTGAATTCGCTTATAATCGTTCACAACACTCTACCACTAAGAAGTGCCCTTTTGAAATTGTTTATGGTTTTGTGCCACATGCTCCTATTGATTTGCTGCCACTTCCAACTTCAGAACGAGCAAACCTTGATGCTACACAACGTGCAGAACTGATCCTAAAGCTGCATGAAACTACTAAAGAAAACATAGAATGCATGAATGCCAAGTATAAACTTGCTGCTGACAAAAGAAGGAAACATGTCACCTTTGAACCCGGTGATCTAGTTTGGCTACACTTGAGAAAGGATAGGTTTCCTAATTTAAGAAAGTCAAAATTGCTGCCTAGAGCTGATGGTCCTTTTAAGGTGTTAGAAAGGGTTAATGATAATGCATACAAACTCGAATTGCCTGCAGACTTTGGGGTTAGTCCCACATTTAACATTGCAGATTTAAAGCCTTATTTGGGAGAGGAGGATGAGCTTGAGTCGAGGACGACTCAAATGCAAGAAGGGGAGGATGATGAGGACATCCATTCCATTGATACAACCATGCCTAATGTTCAGCAACGACCAATGACTCGTGCCCGTGCACGACAACTCAACTATCAGGTAAAGTCGTTCCTCGCTGTTCATATAAATCCATCTCAGAATTGGATGCTACTAAACTATGGTGATGAATGTCTTATTCTTAGGAACATGGGACATAAAGAAGAGGGGAGAAGCAGCCACAACAACCCAGAACGTCAGCAAGCTCCACGTTTGGAGATGAGGGGCGCTCCCACGCAAACGGAGTGATTCCTCCCGTTTTGAGTCGAGTGGGCAGCCGAACAGCACAAGATTGTTTCACCCATAACTCTTAGCTCCAGATGTTGTTAGAGGCGTATGAGTACTTGTTGGAAAGCACTTGAAGTCTTCTTTCAAATGAATCTAACCTCATGCCCAGATTCGGTCGGAGCAGGGAGAAATCGACCAGGCAACGTTTCGACCTCCAGGCTGCACACAACCTCACCTTTTGGTATTTGGGCCTTGTATTCAGTCTGGCCCATAAAGAGGGCGTCCTAGGGTTAGAAGAGCTTCTCCAGGACCTCCTGGTAGCAGCCGTCCTATAAATAGAAGTAGCAGCCACCATTGAGAACTTGGGTTTTGTTTAGATGCAAGTTAGCTACTGCTACTTCCTAGTGAACGCGTGTGTCAATCTGACCACCCGATTTGCTTGATTCAAGACCCCAACTTGTGTTCCAGATTCATATTATTTCCAATCCGTGAGTTATTTGCTTGTCATCTTGTTCTTGCGTGTTCTCGATTTCTAGCAGGAGCTTTGGTGTTCTTGGCACGGCAAGAGTACCTCAAACGGAAACGGTGTACCTGTTGCTAAGGCGCAGCCCCGGTTGGTGTTGTAGTCGGACAGCCAACGTCGAATCCACCCCCAACTCTCATCGAAGGTCGGGAACAAACCCTAGCGGGTTCTATCACTTCATGTCGCACTGGACCGCGCCCTTGCGATCCCCACAGACGGTGATTGGGCCCAGTGGCCTCGGGATCTTGATCATGGAGTAAGCAAAGTGGGCAGCCGCCATGAATTTCTTTAGGAACGGCCTGCCCAAGATGCAGTTTATAGGCTGATGTGATATCAGCCACCTCAAAGGTGAGAAACTCCGATCGGATGTTTTCCCCTCCATGAGGGTCACCTGCAGATCGATCCTCCCTAAGGGAAAGGCTTGGATGCCGGGTATGACCCCGTAGAAAGGCTTCTCCCACTGGGGACAAGGATCTCCTCGAGATTCCGAACTCATCAAAGGCATTGATGAACAATAAGTTGAGAGCGCTTCCACTGTCGATCAGGGTTCGCCCGATCTTGCGGGACCCGATCCAGGGCTTGATGCACAGGGGAAGTAGTGGTCCGTCGTAAAGCGTTTTGGGGTGATCCCTTTGATCAAAAGTGATCGGGACTTCGGACCGCCTCAATGGCTGTGTGCAGGGTTCGGTGCTCGCTATCTGCGTCTCGACCAGCTTCAGCTGGGATTTGGAGGTTCGGGTCGAGTGGCCACCGAAATTTGTGGCGATCTCCAGGTATTCGGGAAGTTGTGGCTCATTGTCACAATCCATGTAGTTTGCCTGCCGAGGGTTATGAGCAGTCTGGTCGCGTGGAGCCCCCTACTGCTGGCTCTCCTCCTCCTACTTCTGCTTCTTGTACACCGTGCAGTCCACAAAGTGATGCTTTGTTGACCGGTGAACCGGGCAGTACATCGGGAGATCGGTAGGCTTGCCTTGGCGTCTGTACAGGGCTTTGTTGTCCACGGCCATGATTTCTTCGCCCTCAGACTTGTGCTTCTTATTCTTGTGCTTATTCTTCTTTTTGCCTTCCCTCGATGGCTGGCTTTGTTCGGGCTTTCCTTGGACCCGAGCTCGGGCGTCCGCCATCTTGGCGGTTTCCTCCAGGATCCCGTAGAGCTCGGCCACCGTCTTCGGGTTCTTCTTGGCAAGCTCCTCCGCCATTCGCTCGTCCTTGCAGCCCTGATTAAAGGCCACAATTACCCGATCATCCACCATGTCGGGGATGGTGTTACGGGTGTCGTTGAATCAGCCGATGTAGTCCGGGAGGGGTTCTCCAGGCTTCTGTACACAGTTGAGCAGGTTTCCATCGTGTCCGGGGGGTTTGTAAGTGCCTTGGAAGTTGGCTTCAAACGTCTCCCGGAGATGGCCCCACGACTTGATGCTGGCCTCAAGCAGGTTCATGAGCCATGTTCGGGCTGATTCCTGCAATGCAGTCGGCAAGTAATTGGCCTTGATGTAGTCGTCTCCCCCGGTGGCATAGATGATCGTAGAATAGATCTGAATCCACTCGCGAGGGTTGGTTGTTCCATCATACTTCACGATGTTAGTAGGACGGAACTTTTCTGGCCACCTGACCTTGCGCAGGCCTGGGGAGTATGCGAGGCATCCTCCTATGCCTGGTCAGGAGTCACATGGCGGTGAATCTAGATGGGACCGATAGTAGCCCTCACGTGCTCGGTAATCTCTATTGTAGTTGAGAGTTTCCCGACCGTCGCGATTGCGACGGTTGTGTTCGAGCTGCGGCCTCATGTCACGCCCCTCATGCGGGCAATAGCGGGGTTGTCCGTTAACAGATCGGGAGCGAACTGGCTGGGGTTCACCAGGTCTATTTGATGGAGCTTGTGGTGCGGCAACGGCGGCCTCGAAGCGCTGCTTGGCCTTGTCCGCTGCTTCCTGAGCCTTCTTGGCGATGGTGGCCATCGGGGTTCCCTCGGCCATTGCTTCCATTGTCTCCAAGAGGGTTTGGATCTGCAGGTTGTCCTGTTCAACTGCCAGAAATCATTGTTGAGATTTCGGGGATCCAGCGAGGACGGAGCCTGCTCTGTACGGGTTTTAGCCATCTGAAGGGTCGGTGCGTTACTGAGATGTGGAGGAGGCACAGGTCTACGCAAGCTGGACGACTCGGCGGCGGCCTCTGTCCCGTTTGCAGTAAGCATGTGGATGCGGCAGTCTTCGGGCTGTTCTGACCCATTGCTAGATCCACTGCAGTCGAGATCCAACTGTGCAGTGCGATTAGCAATGTCCTTGAGAGTTGGATCCGCGAAGGTGGTGAAACTTTCCGACTGACGCATGTGAGATCGGGATCATGGATTCCTATCAGCTTGAGCTCATAATCGCCTTGGTGCTCGAACACAAGATCCCCGAAACGGATCTCCCGTGTAGGCACTAGATGGCTTGGAGCGTAGAGATCGGAAGCGGAGGCAGAACTCCCGATGGCTTCCGATTTGATGAAACTGGGAATGTAGGGCATCGATGAACTCGACGCGCCGGCGAACCAGACTCCATTGATGATCGGCATGATCTTTCTTCACGCAAAGGGCCCGTACCTGGCGCGCCTCTGTCGAGGTTGTGCTTGGCAGATATTTGTCCAGCAAGTACCCTGCTTCGTGCGAAGATTGATCAAGGTGGATGAACAGAGAGAGTCAGGATTTTATACTGGTTCGGGCCCTCTAGATTGAGTAATAACCCTACGTCCAGTTGTTGCTTGTATTATCTCGGTGAGTACAGATTACAATGGTGTAACAAATACTCTCGGGTGGATTTGCTATGATTGGGGGATACCCTCTACGTGCAGGACCCTCCACTATTTATATCCAGGGAGACGTGCCTTACAAGAAAAACAGACCTAAACCTAGAAGGACTCTAACTATCATCGGGCCTTCCTTCTGCGATCTGGTCGTTGTATCCTGTTCGGAGTCTTCTTTGTTCGAAGTCGGTAGTCGGTAATGCTCGTGATCGTGCACCCTAGTATTATGGCCTCAACACTTTGTATCCTCATACATGGTTCGCCAGAAGAACCCACTTTGCAAGACATTTCTCGATGATCTGCATACCTTCAGCTACTAGTACACATCTTCTTAGCAAACCATCGGTGCAAACTCTGTAGAGGTACGGTTCATCCTACAAATGAAGTCTACTTTCATAAAGTAGCTTCTTGTTTCCTCCTGGTGGCACATAACCTGCAGTCATAAAATTAACAATATCCGCATACTAGGGGGAGATGTCCTTGACCTTTAGAAGCATGTCGTCTCGTAGAAAATCATTTATAGGTAGTTTTTGCGTGTCAGTAAACTGCATACAAGACAAATGATCTGCAACAGAGTTCTCTGCTCCTCTTTTATCTTTTATTTTCTAAGTCAAATTCTTGGAGTAAGAGGATCCATCAAATCAAGTGGGGTTTAGCATCTTTCTTAGTGAGCAAATATTTCAAGGCGGCATGATCGGTGTAAACAATGATCTTAGCTCCTACTAAGTAAGATCTAAACTTGTCTATAGCAAAGACAACTGCCAGGAGCTCTTTTTCAGTGGTAGCATAATTAAGTTGTGCTCCTGTCAAGGTCTTGCAAGCATATGTGATTGCATGATGCTTCTTATCCTTAGTTTGGCCCAAAACGGCCCCTACGTCATAGTCACTAGCATCACACATGATCTCAAACGACCGCGTCCAATCCGGGGGTTGGATGATTGGAGCGGAGATGAGTGCTTTTTTAAGGGTATGGAAGGCAGCGAGGCACTCATCGGTGAAATCAAAGGGTGCATCCTTAGCTAAAAGGTTCGTGAGGGGTTTAGTGATTTGGGAGAAATCTTTGATGAAACGGCGATAGAACCCAGTGTGACCTAGAAAGCTACGGATTCCCTTGACATTGATGGGTGGTGGAAGTTTCTTTATAACTTCAATCTTAGCACGATCCACTTCTATCCCTCATTTAGAAACAAGGTGCTCTAAGACAATGCCTTTCGTGAACCATGAAATGGCACTTTTCCCAATTAAGAACCAAATCTTTCTCACGGCATCATTGCAAGACCTTATCTAAATTCTCAAGACAATGATCAAAAAATTTTCCATAGACAGAGAAGTCGTCCATGAAAACTTCCATGATTTCTGTTGGCATTTCTTAGCATCACCACTACTGGAGTGATGGTACTAGAGATGCCTTAATATAGATCTTAGCGTTATACAAGTTCTGCAAGCGCACAGAAGTACATTGTAGCATTTCACCCGGGAGTATTCCAGAGTATCGTATTTATTTCCTCAGGGAAAGCGTATGGCAAAGTAATATATTTTCCAATGTATCAACTATATCATAATCAATATACCAGGACTAGGCCAGGGGATAATATGATATGAATGATTAAGTTTGTTGACACACAGAAGATTTCACTGCTCATTATATAAGTCTAGTTAGTATGAAGGTCCTAAGAGAGAACTAGGGATTCTATGTACTTCTTACAAATGGGTTACATTCATTACAAGTGTATACTATACAAGCTTAGTAAGTGATACATGCTAGAGGACAAATCGAGGAGTCGTGGGATCCCCTCATCCAAGGGTACTGTCACGATGTTTATCACTAAGGCCTGCAAACGCCCAAACCCGAACGGCGAGGATTACAAAGGATGGACAGGGCTGTCACCACCTGCCGCCTACCTCTGAATACGTGGAGTAGGGTATCCCCAACAGTATTCCATAACCCAAACACCATGTTTGTAATATGAAATACATCTTTACCAATTGTACGGAAAGGTAAAGAACAATCATAGAGATTCATTGGGCCATTGCCATAACATGCACAAGCCAAACTAAGGTGTAAGACATACAGCTCATATGATGAATACACAAGACCAAAAGTCAAGTAACAAAAGCAAGACAGTAATTCCATTAAGGCTCTAAGTCTTACAAATAAGCAAAGGATATAAGATAACTGAGCTCTAGGCTTACCAAGACTCCTTCGGAAACCCGTAGAAGCTCAACTCCTAGAACTACTTCTCTACTAACTAAAACTATGACTTGTAGCAATTGGAGCTCTTCCTTCTGGTGTGTGTTGTACAGGAGGCATTAGCACCTATTTATAGCACTTGGAGGCGGTTCAGGGCCGGTACAAGGCAGTTGAGGGCGAGTGGGCCCATTGTGGCAGACCGCCCCAATTAATCCGGTTTAAAAGCATGGGCCCACTATCACAGCAGTGCTCCACGCCCTTAAACCGAGCTAATCGTGCAATCCGTCGGATACCTTCCCGATTAAACCACCTTGTTCTCTCGACCGAAACGAAATAGCAGCAGTCCCACTCGAAGATGGGCTCAGGCAGTACAACTCATCACAAATTTTACAACACGGGGTTCACACAGATAATTATACAAATACAGTGCATATGTTTTAAGTATTACAAACCAGAGTTATAAACAGCGGAAGTCTACACGGCGATTACACAAACATCACATGGAGCCCTCATATGACATTTAATTCCCGCGGCCTGAGTCGGACTCAGACGGCCCCCACTCGACTGTCCAACCATCAGGGAGCACACCAGGCCAAGTCAAAGCAGCAACAAGGTCGTAACCATCCATATAATCTGAAAAAGATAGCCACAAGCAAGGCTGAGTACTATTTACTCAGCAAGACTTACCCGACAAGGTCAAATACTAGACATGCAAGGCTTTTTGGCTCTGGGGTTGGTTTTGCAAAAAGCGTCTACAAGTTGATCCCTAATTTCAATATTTTAGCCAAGTTTTAAAGTGAGACTAACCATTTCTAGATTTGCCAAACTATCCAATAACATTCAGTGTCGAAAAACAATTGATTAGTAAATCATCAACATTCTCAACTAACAACACTTTCCCCCATTTGGCCCAAGGACATTGATGTATGAAAAGAGATCAAGCAGCTTCATGTAACCGCGAAGGACGGACAACTCGAGTTGATTTTCACCATGCATGGGACAACCTAATCGTACGACCCGTGAGAGACACCCAGGAGCTCACGAGGCAACCGTTCCCATCTCTCCCTGCCACCTGCCATCAGATACCACTCCACCCGAGTGCACGCCCCAACGGACCCCAGGTGCCCCTGGCAAACCTGTGCCACGGCCACTGCTACACTCGCCATCATCCCCCTCGCCAAATGGAGTGGACATGTCCGTCAGACGTCAGTTTGAATCAAGTACTAGGTTTACCAGTTTACCATATTTCCCGGCATACGATTAGTACCTTCAAAAGCTTGACCAACATCGCCACACAATCAATGCCTTAGCCACAAATCTCTGTGCAAGCGGGGTGTTCAACCAAACATAAATATCGCACAAGCCCCGCTTGCCGAATCTCATTACTGATAAAGTAAAAACCTATATCTCGCGAGTGACAAGGCAATCACTCGACTTCTACCGAACCTAATTAAGCATGGCAGTCTAAACGGCCTACACATACTAGTATTAGGACATAGGTACCTAGGGATCATGCAACTAGGGTTTCATTCAACTCCTCAAAACTTAAATGCACAAAAGTAAGGCATAAAGTAAGGAGTGTTAGAATAAACAGCGGGTTATGCTCCGGGGCTTGCCTTCCTGATCACCGCTGGCCTTGGGCACTTCCGAACTTTGGTTCGGGTCTTGTGCAGCAGCAAGATTCAGCTCGGCAGCAGCTTGTTCGTTCTCGTGCTCGACCTCAATCTCGTACACTCCGTCAGCAAGGGTTTGCTCTACAGGAAAATGCGGATGCATGAGATGCAGCAATGCACGAGAAACAATCACAGAATAACTGCAACAACTCACTAATACATCACGGGGCAATCATTTACGGAATATAAACAATTAAGAAGCTCACAAAGCAGGGGAACCGGTCTGACCGGTTATGGGACCGGTCTGACCGGTCAGGACCGGTTTAACCGGTTATGGCACCGGTCTGACCGGTTACGACTTATTCTACTTCACCCTTTTAATTAAAGCATCTAGAACAATCTACTAGTAGTACAATGGAGTCCTTGTGGTTGAAACTGATCATTTGTTAAGCCCTGTTGCTACACAAAATGCTAAGATTACATTCCCATCCAGAATTCTATTTATGAAATACGCATTCTCTAGCTAGTGTTTACTAAATAAAGCCTAGAAACTATATTTTCAGAAACAAAAATTTAGGCACCCATGTTTTTGTGTTCTTGGCAACTAAACCTATTTTTCAGAAATTTTCCAGCATTTTACCTATTTATTTTCTATTTTTCTTAATAGCCCACATTGAACACCAATTAGAAAATCATAACAAATCCTACAAAAATGTTATGTATCTGAAACTTTTACTACAGCTATCATTCTAATAGAGGCATTTTATGTGAATTTTTCAGATTTTTATGAGCTATATAGAATATTTGATGATTTATCCATTCTCAACTAGCTATAAACAACTTAAATCCAAATCTACCAAAATCATGCACAAACTATGGCCAACAGATACTCAATTCAACTCCACTGGTCATAACAGATCCAACAAAAGTGGTTTTACATTTTTAGCACATTCCTATGATTTATAAAGCAATAAACATCCTTTCAAGCACATCTTCATATATTCAAAAATACATCAGGATTCACACAGATTATACATTCATATGATACACCATTGGAAAGATAATTTCTCAAGGATTCTAAAAAGTCCAAGTTTGTAATTTTTTGATTTTTCTGTGATTTTTGGCGATTTATTGAATCTCAGCCGAATTTCAAAGAAAGAAAATCGTGAATAGTGAAATCGAGATTTACATCCGGGTCCTCGGGAAACTAAAAGTAATTGCAGATCGGTCCTTTTCTCGCGAATAGGTCCTCAGGAACTTACAACTGGGTCCCTGCAAGTTTTCGACCTCACACATAAGTCCTTGAATCTTATGGAAAACCCCCTATAGTTTCTATTCTTTTACCTCTCAGTCCACCTTCTTCCTCCTCAGGCTATTTCCCGAACAGGGCTCGAGCAGGCACGCCGGCGCCGGCCTGGCTCTGCCCCTCGGCCCCCTCCCTGGCCTGGGCGCACGGCCAGGCGGCCGAGGCACCTCCCTAGGCCGCGCCTGNTCTGGTGACCGGATTTGGATGGATGAGAGGTCGGGAAGAATCCTATGAACACAAGGAACGTGTCTTGAGGCTTGGATCGGAAGGAGGAGGTCCGTAGAGTTACGATTTTGGAACCAAGGAAGCTCGGCCGAACTCTTGCTAATGGCGGCCGAAATCCTCGATTTCTCGGAGTATGGGCAAAGGCGGAGGATGCTAGGCCATGGAGGGCGGAGACGGCGAGGTGGAGGAGTAAATGGCGAGGTTAATTGGAGGATGGTGGATTAGGGGAGGTGAATTTGGACCGAGGGAGTACCGAGCTCTTTACTGTCCTCGATTTCCACCGATGCTTATCCTGCCAGCTCAATGGACAGCACGACCTCCACTTGGCACGGCCACGGGGCTCAAGAGGGTCTTGGACGCGTGGCTGCCAGCTGGTCGTACGGCGAACGGCGTCGACGACGCCGAGGCGCCTCCCTGACCGTTCTCTGCCGGAGGACACCGGTCAGACCGGTGGTCTGGACCGGTCTGACCGGTCCCTGGTGGCCATGCGACGCCGATCACTTCTTTCAGTTGTTTCTCTCGATTTTGTGTAAAAACCTCACAATCGCCCAATGTGAAAGTTGAAGATGGTACAATGGGCTACAAATTCTACAAAGAGTGTCACTACTTTTGGGCAACGGTTTGAAAGTTACGGGGCGACGAAAATGGGTAAAAAGCACTACCCGCGACACATGAAATGACGATCGGATACGTTCAAAATCGAACTTCGAATTTTTTGTTTGAACTTTCCCTACTCAAGTGAGTTTATAAGCATATAGTTGACATTATTTACGGCACTTTGGTATAAGTTTTGTATTTCGACTACTTTGGTTATTATGGTTGACTACGTCAACTTACACACAAATGCACAAACAACACAATTAAGCAATGATGCATTTTATAATGAGTTTAATTAATTTAATTAAGGGTTTTAATTACATTAGTGACACTGGGATGTCACAGCCATCCCCGAGTCGGCCGATGTGGAGACGTCGCCCAACCGTCAGATGAACCGACTGAACTCATCCACGGTGTAGCTTTGGTCCTGAAGACGGTGTAGATACACTCGAGAACGGAGGACCGCAACGGCCGCTAGACTGGGTCGGCCGACCTGGCCAGGTCGACCGACCTGGTCCAGGCACGGTTTGCCTCGATCTTCTTTTGAGTTGCTGGAATGTGGACCCTGGTACACATGGAAGATGGGTATGGATCCTCGGAGTAACTGTTGATCCTCATGTGGGCCCATCAATCCATGTAGTCCTCCTTATCCTTCTTGTCATCCCTTGGATATAATCGTCATTGATTCAACGTTCTGGATGACACGAACTTGTGCTTCTTCTGCATGGCCAAACTTGGGCTTGGTTGGACACTAGGCCAGGTCGGCCGACCTGATGACGTCGGGCGACCTGGGCCTGGCCCTGTTTTCCTTCATCTTTTGGCCCATATCTCCTGCAATCAAATAATCTCCATGTACAAGTGGAACTATGTTATTTGAAATAAAATCCTACTGATCATTACTAATTTATTTCATTTTATCATGTTGGCATTACAAAATAATCATGACTTAACAAGCGCCAACAAACTCCCCCAAGCTAAGACCTTTGCTCGTCCCGAGCAGAACTTGGAGAGTTTAGGAACTTAGGATCAGAATTGCTTACTTCCCGTAAGAGATATTTTCAATAAGAAAGCAATTCATGACTTGATTAAGTTGGCAAAGATCAAATCATCCTTTTTACCTTATCACTCATGGGGCTTTTTAGCTTTTTCTTCATCTTGAGCGGTTGAAAGCCAGAACAACTTAGCAAGAACGCTCCCCACACCTTTGTTCCACCTTTTCACCGGAGGTTTTTAAAGAAACTTTTATAAAAGAAAACAAAGCTCCTCAAGTGACTCTCTCAAGTCTCTCATAAGTATATGAATCCTCTCCATCACTCCTCTCAAATTTCTCTTCAATAACATAACAAGTGGAGCTCATGAACGGGAAACTTTTGTTTCACACATGCATTGCTTCTTTTGTTGAGTCAAATCCAGGATCAACGAAGAATTAAATCATACACTCAAATCGAAGTGTGCAAGTGTGGATATGTGGTAGTGGAAATAAACTCTTTTAGGAAATTTCTCTCCTTTAGGAAATTTGTTATAAAGCTTGGCTCCTTTATTTCCCCCTTTTTTTCATGGACTACACACATGTCCATTTTCTTTCTCTTTCTTTTCTTCTTTTTTTAACAAGCATAGGGAGCCCAGCCTTACACCTAGAAATATTTTTGGAGAGAAGTCCCTTTCCTTTGGAGTGTTTTATTTTGGTAGGCAAAAAATATAGGCAGGGGATGCCGTACTTCCAGAGTAGAAGTTTAGCATATATGTGGCGTGTACGTGACTCTGACTTTAAGAGCATGAAATAACTCTTGCAAAGATCACAATGAACTTGACAAAACTCAAAACAACTGCACATGCTTTTTTTCTGTAAGTGGTTGGAACGTGAGGCTGTGGTAGGAATTTACTCTTCACTGAGGAGCCTAGAATTTTGTCCTTTTTGAAACAAATACTCCGGGATCAAGTTTCACTTAGATAAGTAAAGCAATCCTAGCTTATTATATCATAGCTCCCAACAACCTAGAATCAGATTTAGCATTTGCTACCCACAAGTTTTAAGTTTCCAAGGAAGTCATTAATTTAAGCCAACAAATTCAAGACACAAATGACTGCCTTATTGAGACTTGCATAACAGGGGAAGGTCATAGCAAAAATTCATCATTTCCATATAAGGACAAGTTTTTTTTATCACTACCCTATATGAAAAACAACAGAGCAAAATAAAAGACATGGTTGGATGAACTTACCTGTGCGGGGATCCTCCCCCAAGCTGGACTTCTTACTGCTGGCGATAGCGGGGGTCATTCGGGTCAAAACCTTGGAACCGAAGGTAGGCAGTTAGGTTCTGGTTGCCCTCCTGGATGCTGTTCTGGAGGGTGTTGAAGTTCTGTGCTGACTGGTCCCACCAAGCTTGCGACTGCTGCACATGCTGGGTTAACGTATCATCAATACGGTGAGTGGTTACCTCTAGGGTTCCCATGCGGTTGGATAACCCATCCATGCTGTTGCGCTAGTCCTTTGCTGAAAAGGAACGTCGGGCGTCGAACGGAGGAGGGCCGCCACTTAAGCTAGACGACTGATGATAGCGCGGGTCTTGGGATTCCATTGTGCGTGCGGCGCTTCATGCCATCCCGAACCTCCTGCCATGTATGGTGGAGGCGGTTGCGGCTGCTCCCAGTTCGATCCTGCTGGTATGTACGGTGGAGTTGGAGGCTCCCATGCTGCTTGGGCCTGCGGCACTCCGGCTTCATGCTTCTTGTCACCCTTCCTGTCACGCTTTGCCTGCCTTCCTGTTGCAACTCCAACAAAAGTATTTTGCATCTGTACAACCAGTATTCCGGTGCTGGCAACGGAATTCTAGTTGTGCTATTATGATAAACCATAACAAGCTTTTGGTCTATGGCATGAGTAACAAGGTGACTCTGAACAAAATGAGACTCGTCCAGAGTTGGGCGAGGCTGCGGAAGGAACTCGACTCGATAATTATCCAAAAGGCCCATCGACTCAAAAATGCAAGTAACCAAAGAAGTACATTCAATGGGACCTTGCCTCTTAAAAACACCCATCCATTGATCAATCATGAAAACAACAGGTGAGACTTTTATCTTCTTAACCATTGCATATAATAATTTTAATTCATCAATGCGCACGGTTCGAAGATCATTTCGAGGAAATAGGTCATAGCAAGCCAGCGGTGCATGAAACGAAGAGTGGGATTATGAATGTGGCTAGTTCTAGGGGGAGTGCCATCTGTGATACCCGAGATATCCCGCCAAAAGGATTCTCTCACAAAATGCCTCAAAACTTTATCAACTTCCAAGCTGCAATGCTTGCTAAAACCCAGATAGGTACTAAGCTGCCTCCAAGAAACGAAATACTCTTCCCTTAAAAAGCGAAAAGTAATCCCTTCCTCACCCTTTCTCAAAGTAGCAAGAAATTGGATTGTTAACAAACGACACCCATCCTCATTAATGCGTGCAAAATCCGACCATCCCACAGCACCCCACACGTTTCGAAATCAGTGGCCATACCTGATTTCTCCATGAGTTCGCTTGTGAACACACGCGTGTGATCAAAAGCGCAACCCAGAAGAATTTGATATGCTTCCAGTTCGTAGCCTTCTTCGATGTCGAGTTGATCGTCGGAGATGAACGCCGGGCGAGGATCATCTTCGTTTTGGTTGCTGCTGGAGCTGTCCCCGTTGCCATATCCATTGCCACCGCTGTCACCGCCTCCTGCGGATGTGGCGCCAGCACCGGTGTAGTAGTACTGGTTTTCGGAGATCTCCATGGAGTGTTGGCTGCTTATCCTTTCCTCGGAGCCACCGGCTGATTCCATGATCTCCGTACTGGAGGAAACCAGCTCAGTGCTTTCGGAATGTCGGCTCCGCTTTGAGCTTGACCCCTTCAACTTCTTTGCTTGCTTCACGACTCCTCTGACGATGTTCATGATTTCTGCACAGAGAACAGCAAGCAACAAAAATGACACTTGGAAGACAAAAGGATTAGCGTTAGCAAGTTAGTTGTCCAAGAGTTAGTCATTCTTGCGGGGCGTGAATGCCTCCACAAAAGTTGTTCTTGTGGGTTATGACACACCACAAATAAGCGTTCTTGTGGGATTTTGGTTACCTCCTCAACACGTTCAAGAATTTGAGCATGAGAATAACAGCACCTTTATGCAGAAATGAAATCCATATTTAGTTGGGTTTTCAATTTTTATTGATTTTTCAAACTTAGGAGCTAAAAACATAAGAACCTAACAGAGGGAGAGGAGAAACTCCGAGGGCGAAACGCAGCTCGGGATGGGGCGAAGTGAGCAAGCTGCTGGCCAAGGCTTTTTATAGCCAGAGCTCACCTCTGATCGGCCGACCAAGTGGGGTCGGCCGACCCTCCCGCAGAGGCAATTTGGCCGAGCTTTGATTACGCGCGCGTTGGATACCCTGGCGACTGTAAAACGGTTGAAAACTTTGCAAAAGAGGATGGCATGGGTCGGGCGACACGGGCTGGTCGGCCGACCGGTTTTGGACATGATTGAATGTCCCCTTTGAAAGTTCTAATCCGTGACTATGGTGGTGAGTGACAAGGCGCGAGTGCTCTGCAAAGGCCAAAGCATTGAGTCGGCCGACATGGCCTGGTCGGCCGACCGAGACTTAGCTAGGTTCAGGCTTGCCCTTTGTAGAGTGGCACAAGGTTCAATGATGAGATGAATTATGGTTGGAATGAGTGAGGGTGGCCAGTGTTCCAAGGGGAAATTAAGTAGATAGCTCCAAAATTTAAAATTCAAATGCAAAAACAATTTGTGGAAAATTTAAACATGCTTGAGAAATAAATATGCATTGTGAAATAAACATGAGATACATACCGATGTACCTACCGGTGAGGACTCGATGTTTTTCGTCTGTCGAGTGCAGACGTCTCCAAGTTATGATTTAGCTTGATGATCTGGCCTCCGCATTTGAAGATAATGCGGATGCTTTGCAACGCCACTCCGGTTCTGTTGTCTTCACACAAGGTGTTGCTGATGTTATTGCCTTCAGAGCCTTAACACCTTGTGTGAATTCCTTGGGCAGGGGCAGGAGTGGCTCGCTGTTGGTGACTGGTGGTTTCTGTGGCTTCCATCCATAAATCACCTTGATTTCGTGTCCCTCATGTTTTTGGTTTGATTCTTTCTTGTTTCCTGCATGGTTAGCCAAAATCTCCCGACTGGTCTCTTGTACCACTGCAGCTAACTGGGTTGACTGGGTTTCTAGAATTTTGCTTAAGCGCAGCTGGTTCTTCACAGCAACTGACAAGGCATGGAATCTAGAACTTAGATCATTTACCTTTCTCTTAGCAGGTATAGTGTATACACTTCCTCCTTGCTGGGATGGGCCCCAGTTGTGCGCTAGAAATAAATCCCTGCACTGCTACTAAGACTCCATCTTTGCCTGGTGGTTGTAGTACCACTGCAGTGCTTTACCTGTTAGTGAGAATGGGAATAACCATTGCATTGCCCTTCCTGCTAGTTGACTGCATATTGCTGAGAAATGTCGGAGATGTTCTGCTGCATCTGTTATAGCCTTTCTGTTGAATGGCTTGGCTTGCACCACGGTAATGTACGTTGAGTCGATCATGAGAGTTTCAGTTGCCATCTTGGTGCAAAGGTACTTCGATTTCAATCGACAAAAATTGGAGGATCACTTTGAGTTTTTCGGCGAATCGATGATGTACCTTCTGTTTCACACAAAGAGAAACAAGACAAGGGTAAACCTGTCTAGAGATGGTAATTAATTGTGACATAAGTTAATACAGCGGTTAACATATTCTTTGACCAATGCTTTCCCCGGCAACGGCGCCAGAAATGCTTGTTGGCATTTCTTAGCATCACCACTACTGGAGTGATGGTACTAGAGATGCCTTAATATAGATCTTAGCATTATACAAGTTCTGCAAGCGCACAGAAGTACATTGTAGCATTTCACCCGGGAGTATTCTAGAGTATCGTATTTATTTCCTCAGGGAAAGCGTATGGCAAAGTAATATATTTTCCAATGTATCAACTATATCATAATCAATATACCAGGACTAGGCCAGGGGATAATATGATATGAATGATTAAGTTTGTTGACACAGAAGATTTCACTGCTCATTATATAAGTCTAGTTAGTATGAAGGTCCTAAGAGAAAACTAGGGATTCTATGTACTTCTTACAAATGGGTTACATTCATTACAAGTGTATACTATACAAGCTTAGTAAGTGATACATGCTAGAGGACAAATCGAGGAGTCGTGGGATCCCCTCATCCAAGGGTACTGTCACGATGTTTATCACTAAGGCCTGCAAACGCCCAAACCCGAACGGCGAGGATTACAAAGGACGGACAGGGCTGTCACCACCTGCCGCCTACCTCTGAATACGTGGAGTAGGGTATCCCCAACGGTATTCCATAACCCAAACACTATGTGTTGTAATATGAAATACATCTTTACCAATTGTACGGAAAGATAAAGAACAATCATAGAGATTCATTGGGCCATTGCCATAACATGCACCAGCCAAACTAAGGTGTAAGACATACAGCTCATATGATGAACACACAAGACCAAAAGTCAAGTAACAAAAGCAAGACAGTAATTCCATTAAGGCTCTAAGTCTTACAAATAAGCAAAGGATACAAGATAACTGAGCTCTAGGCTTACCAAGACTCCATTGGAAACCCGTAGAAGCTCAACTCCTAGAACTACTTCTCTACTAACTAAAACTATGACTTGTAGCAATTGGAGCTCTTCCTTCTGGTGTGTGTTGTACAGGAGGCATTAGCACCTATTTATAGCACTTGGAGGCGGTTCAGGGCCGGTACAAGGCAGTTGAGGGCGAGTGGGCCCACCCCCGAGTCGGCCGATGTGGAGACGTCGCCCGACCGTCAGATGAACCGACTGAACTCATCCACGGTGTAGCTTTGGTCCTGAAGACGGTGTAGACACACTTGAGAACGGAGGACCGCAACGGCCGCTAGACTGGGTCGGCCGACCTGGCCAGGTCGGCCGACCTGGTCCAGGCACGGTTTGCCTCGATCTTCTTTTGAGTTGCTGGAATGTGGACCCTGGTACACGTGGAAGATGGGTATGGATCCTCGGAGTAACTGTTGATCCTCATATGGGCCCATCAATCCATGTAGTCCTCCTTATCCTTCTTGTCATCCTTTGGATATAACCGTCATTGATTCAACGTTCTGGATGACACGAACTTGTGCTTCTTCTGCATGGCCAAACTTGTGCTTGGTTGGACACTAGGCCAGGTCGGCCGACCTGATGAGGTCGGGCGACCTGGGCCTGGCCCTGTTTTTCTTCATCTTTTGGCCCATATCTCCTGCAATCAAATAATCTCCATGTACAAGTGGAACTACGTTATTTGAAATAAAATCCTACTGATCATTACTAATTTATTTCATTTTATCATGTTGGCGTTACAAAATAATCATGACTTAACAAGCGCCAACAATTTCCTCAATCATGTCTAAGAAGACAGACATCATGTACCTTTGGAACGAAGCGGGTGCATTACACAACCCAAACGACATTCTACGATAAGCATAAGTTCCATAGGGGCATGTGAAAGTTGTCTTGCTTTGGTCATCGGGATGGATGGGAATTTGATGATAACCGGAATACCCATCAATGAAACAAAATAAAGAATGATTTGCCAGGCGCTTTAACATCTCATCGATAAAAGGCAATGCGAAATGATCTTTCTTTGTGGCCTTGTTAAGTTTCCTATAGTCAATACACATCCTCCTTCCCGTGGGGAGACGTTTGGCAATGGCTTCCTCGTTCTCATTGGGAACAACAATCATCCCTTCTTTCTTAGGAACAACCTGAACGGGACTAATCCACTCACTATACGGCACGAGGTAAATGATCCCGGCATGTAGGAGTTTCAGGACCTCCTTCTTTACTACTTCCCTCATCGCATTGTTTAGCCTCCGTTGAGGCTCCCTAGTTGGTGGGATCTCCGAATCTATGGGAATGCGATGTGTACAAAGAGTTGTGCTTATTCCCTTGAGGTCTTGGAGAGAGTATCCAAGAACGGCTCGATGTTTCTCTAGGACGGCGATGAGTCTCTCGGATTCCTAATCTGAAAGCTTATCGCTAATGATCATGGGAGATTCAGTGTCGCCTTGGAGGAAAGCGTAATGAAGGCCTGTGGGTAAGGGTTCTAGCTCTATCGGAGGTTTAGGGGGGATTCTCTAACCTGGCTATGTCTATAGGCTCAGACTCTTCTTCTTCATCAGATTGGAACTCTTCAACATCCCTTTCTAAAACGGATTCAGGAGAGTCATAAGGGAGTATTAACTTTACCCCTTCGATTGGCTCGGACTCAAAGGGAGGACCCGTCATGGTGTTTTTGGTGCTTGCGATCTTGACGGTAAATTTATCTCTCCCCCATTGGACTTTCAGCTCCCCTTAAGTTGGAGCATCTACGAGCAATTTCTTGATGGGATGTCCAATCATGAGATCGAGGTCTGGAACATCAAAAACTTGAAAATCAAGGATGGCTTCAATATCCCCGTGTCTAATAGACACGTTCTGTAGCATCCCTACCCCTTCCAAGATCTCACCATGGGGAGTCTTGAAAACGGCATTAGTTGGGACCAATGGTTCATCTCCCAAAAGGTGTAGCGCATAATCACCGAAAATGATGTTGGCTCCAACAGTGAGATTATAGAGGACATCTATCGGGTTCCCCCTTATGGCGCATGGGATGGTCGAGTGAGGGGAGCTGATCCGTAGAATTTCTAATGATAGCTTCAGCTCCTTCGACCATTCGAGAGTCATAATGGCAGTCAGTTTCCGAACGAATTCTCTAAGGAAGGAAACTTCCTCGGTATCGTCAGGAGAAACAGGAATCAAATATTTGCCTCTATGTCGACTCGAGGTTTTTGGATGGATGTCAAAGAGTTCATCCTCGAATCGGAATGGGAGCGCCAATGGTTGAATTTCTTCTTCCTTTGAGGCTCGTGGTTCAGAAAAGGATTCTACAGCTGAATCTATAGGTATGGAGGTTAGCGGATCGGATTCAGCTGCTAGATCATCCTTATTGGTTGATGGCCGCTCTTCTCGAGAGGAACTAGGCTCATTTTTGAAGGAGAGTTCTCCTGTGATAAGGTTTAGGAGCTCCCTTCCTTTGCTAGGGGTTTTGTATGCAAAAGACCCTCCAGTGGTCACATCAAGAAATAGGGCGTAGTCCTCATCAATCCCCAAGCAAAAATGTTCAAGAAGCACATGCTCGGGTATTAACAGGACAAGGCCAGACTCCACCAAAAGTGAGAATCTAGTCCATGCCGCACCTATGGTTTCTTTTTCTTTCTGCTGAAAGCTGAGTATGTCCCTTCGTAAAGCAACTACGCGGGACTGGGAAAGATTGCGAGACAAAACTTGTCCCTCAACTTATCCCCGCTGCCATTGGTGCTGCCTATGCTATGGTTCGAGTTCTCCTTAAGAGAGAAAGGAAACAACTTCCACCTAAGGGTGTCATGTGTCATGCCTGCGATGGCGTAACATGAACACAACAACTCGAACTCTCGCAGATGATGGTATGGGTTCTCACCAGTTAACCCAGAGAAAGAGGCTTTCTGAACCAGGGTGAGTAAATCGGGACTGAGTTCATAGCCAGGTGAAAGAATTGGATTTTCTGAAGGTGGTGGCTCTAAGAACTTGCCCCTAGGAGCAGAGAGGTTTTGAATAGAGAGTTGATCCATGGTAGCAGGGGTAGAGGTAGAAGAAAAAAAGGATAAAAAGATACGAGGGCGACTAGGCGCAGAATAGATACAACAATCGTTCCCCGGCAACGGCGCCAGAAAGCTTGTTGTGTATTTTAACGATCACGAATAAATCTACAAGCGCACGGATACCATCGTAGCTTTCTCCTAAGAGTATTCCAAGGGTATCGAATCCAAAGGAATGTGTGTGCACTAATTTGGTACTAGCTAGCCCAAGGACACACCCCGATATGTGGCAAAGGATAGAGAGGAGTCCTATAGAATGTTCTAATATGAAAGAGGTAGATCTCTGAAGTCTCACTACTTGCTTCGGGCACCGGCTTACCCCTAAACCCCAGGCGCCTCTGGCCAACAGCTCTACGACTTAACCGAACGTGGAGGATTACAAAGGACCAACAGGGGTGTCACCACCTGCAGCCTACCTCTACTAAACCGTGGGCTAAGCTGCGCAAACGAAGTGTAACCCATAGCTAGGCACCACGCCTACTCTACCGATTACTACTGTGATCTAACTACGACTGGTACCCTCATAGCCACACCACAGCACTCTATAATAAGATAGAGCGACGGACCCGCAAGAGAGAGATCTAACTCAAGCACGCTAGGCTCACACCCTAGTAAGAACTAATCAAAGGAATCACGAATACAACTCTGCTCTAATTAGAATATACCTGAATACTCACTTTATTCTAATTGGAGTGTAGCAACATCCGTCAAGGTACAAGCAAGAGAGGAGACTGCCAACACCCTGGCACTCCTCTCTAGACCAAACCTCACTCTCCCCCTACTCTAGCACTAGCTAAGCCAGCTCTAGGCCTATGCAATGAAGCTCTCAACTCAAGGGAGTTGTTGATCTTGAAGTGGGAAGTGGTGTCTCCATTTGGACCCCCTTATCTCATATTTATAGGTTGGTTGGGGCGGCAACCGGGGCGAATCTCTAAAGGAATATTCCCTAAACCGTCTTAGGACCGGACGTGTGGCAGCAGGAGGCGAGCGGGCTCACCTAGGGTTCGGCCGAACTAGGGGTTCAGCCGACCTTGGAAAACCGCCTTAGCCAACTGTCTTTGGCAGGGTGGCTGCCAGGTGGGTCCTTATGCGTGTATGGGTATGCCTCGGGTGTTTTGACGCTTTTAGCTGCCAGTTGTGGGCCCTTGGATCCTTGTGCTTGTACGTGATTGGTCGAAAGTGTGTTCCTTTGCTCAAGTGGGACCATGGATCCGTGGGAAGCCTATGTGGCAACCCTTGATTGGCTGGAGTTGTGCTAGTTTAGCCACTTAGGTTCATTCCCACATCATTTCCATAGTTTAGTGACCTGCATTCAAATATTCATCGACACTTGTGGAACTTGTTAGTAGATAACTCCTACCACTATGTTGATGCTTATAATTCATGCTTTTATGTAGGACTTGACGACCTAAATTTGGAAGTCAACAACTACCGAGTTTTCTACTCCCTTTTTAACTTGGATTTCAAGATCGAATTCTTGGAGAAGCAGGATCCATCGGATGAGCCTTGGTTTAGCATCCTTCTTAGTGAGGAGGTATTTCAACGCAACATGGTCTGTGTAGATGATTACCTTTGCCCCCATTAAGTAGGATCTAAACTTGTTTATCACGAAGACCACAGCCAACAACTGTTTTTCAGTGGTGGCATAGTTCAGCTGGGCTCTGGTCAAGGTTTTGCTAGCATAGGAGATGGCGCAGTGCCTCTTGTCCTTGGTTTGGCCTAGGACAGCTCCTACGGCATAATCACTAGCATCGCACATGATCTCAAAAGGTAGCGCCCAGTCAGTTGGTTGAATAACTGGGGCCAAAATGAGTGCCTTCTTTAGGATTTGGAAGGCTTGATGGCACTCATTAGTAAAGACAAACTCTGCCTCTTTCGCTAGAAGATTGGTTAAGGGTCGGGCAATATAAGAGAAGTTTTTGATAAAACGCCGATAAAACCCGTCATGTCCTAGAAAGCTGCGGATTCCCTTCACATTCGTGGGAGGTGGAAGCTTCTCGATAACTTCAATTTTTGCCTTATCCACCTATACCAAGTTCGGACACCAAGTGTCCTAGCACTATTCCTTCTCGAACCATAAAATGGCATTTCTCCCAGTTCAGGATTAAGTGCTTTTCTTCACACCATTATAAGACCTTGTCTAAATTCTCTAGACAATCTGTGAAGGATTTGCCATAGATGGAAAAGTTGTCCATGAACACCTCCATGATTTTCTCAATCATGTCAGAGAAAATAGACATCATGCACCTTTGGAATGAGGCTGGGGCATTGCAAAGACCGAAGGACATCCTACGGTAAGCATATGTTCCATAGGGGCATGTGAATGTGGTCTTACTTTGGTCATCCGGGTGTATGGGGGTTTGTTGATACCGGAGTATCCATCAAGGAAACAAAAGAAGGAGTGGTTCGCAAGCCATTTCAACATCTCATCAATGAAAGGCAACGGAAAGTGGTCCTTCTTAGTAGCCATGTTGAGTCTCCGGTAATCAATACGCCAACCGGTGACGGTGCGTTGAGGGATCAACTTGTTTTTGTCATTTTCACCACTGTCATCCCTCCTTTCTTTGGTACCACTTGCACCGGACTCACCCACTCGCTGTATGGCACGGGATAAATAATCCCTGCGTGAAGTAGCTTAAGGACTTCCTTCTTAACTACTTCTCGCATTGCGTTGTTCAACCTTCTTTGGGGTTCCCTAGGTGTGGAATTAGGATCGATTGGGATGCGATGAGTGCAAAGAGTAGGACTTATGCCCTTAAGATCATGGAGCGAGTAACCCAAGACTGAACGATGTTTTTCTAAGACAGCAACAAGTCTATTGGTTTCTTCTTCGGTGAGCTTGTCGCTGATGATAACCGGGGTTTGACAGTTACCATGAAGGAAAACATATTTTAGGCCTGGCGGGAGAGGTTTTAGCTCGATTGTGGGTGGCGGTTTTTCCGTTATGTCCAATTTAATGGGCTCATCAATGACCTCTTCTTCATGAGAGAAGTTTATTGCGTCGTCGTCCCAGTTTGGTTGGGCCATATCAAACAATGACACTCCCATAACCTCTTTGATAGGGTCAAGAATTGGCTCTGGTTCCGCTATCGAATTCTTTGCACGAGCTAAAGGTATAGCGTAGGTGGATTTTCCTATTTGAACGGTAGGGCCTCCTTTAGGCATTTCTTGGAAGAGTGCCTCGATAGGCCTACCGATAAGAATGGGCACATCCGGACTGTCATAAACATGAAAGTCCAGGAAAACCTCGGCCTCATTGAAAACTATGGGGATCGTTGTAAGGATGCCGTAGCATTCCAAAATGTTCCCATAAGGATCTTGCATAAGCTTTTGGGAACGGGATAAGGCCGCGTTGGGACAAAGTGTTTGGCAAGAGATTTTGAAATGACATTTATCCCAACGATAGGGTTGTAAAGGATTTCCATAGTGACCCCCTGTATTTGATAGAAGTAAGGGATTAAGGGCCTGACGAGTCGGACTACCTCGGGCAATGTCTCCGCTTCCTTTAGCCATTCTCTGCTCATAACCGCTGATAGATATTTCAGATCTTCTCTGAGAATGGGTTATCGGATGGGTTAAGATCTTGTCGAAGCAGAGATCTACACGCTCGGGGTTTGGGTTGGATTGGTAAATTCGAGGCATTACCAAAATCTATGAAAAGATCATCCTCAATTTCACCAATAAAGTCCATTGGATGAGTTTCCTCATCTTCTGGACTGTGGGATTTCCCCACGGGATGCTCTTCTTTTACGGGCTCAGAACGGAGGATAGTCACGGGTGTAGGCTTGATAGATAGGACCTCATGTTCTGGCTCGGGGACTTTTTAGTCTTCTGGTTCGAGGAATTCATCAAAGATACCAGTGAAAGGGGTGTTCTCGAGTATTTTACTGAGGACGACTCTCCCTTCACTAGGTGTCAAATGAGTGAACGACCCACCTGAAGAAGTGTCGAGAATGACTGCGGATTCCTTGCTAAGGCCTTGATGGAAATGCTGTAAAAGCATAGGTTCGGGGATAGCGAGGTCGGGACCGAACATGTTTAGATTCAAGAATCGGGCCCAGGCCACTCCCAAGGTTTCTTTCTCCCTTTGCCGAAAGGTTAGGATTTCTACTCGGAGGTCCACTATTCGGGAGACCAGAAAGAAAGCTAGACAAAATTTGTCTCGTGGCACTACCCAATCTCCATTGGCACTACCTACGATTTGAGTTTTTTTAATCGGCATTGCTTTCTATCTTTTTACCTTCATAAAATTCTCACTTTATTCTATATCAGCTAGCCAAAACAGATATCCCAACCGTAAGTCGAAGCGGAAGGCCGATTCAATACGCAGCAAATACTCCTTTCCCACGTATCGGCTCCGACGCGCCTTCTTTGACCGACATTATGAACGGCAATCTCAAAAGGAAACCGTCTTCCAGCAAAGATCTTGCCTCAAAGAAGAAGAAAACAGACCACACCCCGGTACAACCCGATTTCTATTTCAATTCCTCTGATCATAAAATAAGAAATTAACACTTATTATACAGACTATCGGCACGAGAGGGAAAATTTTGGGCCACTCGACATCAAAAACCGCCGAAGAACAAGCTGCCCAGGCCGCAAAAATGCTCATTAGTGCAATAAAGGTAATGATCCAATTGCTTTCCTTTCGTCTTTTAATTTGAATTTCCCTTTAACAAAATTTTTCAGGAAACAAACATTTCTCTCCCTGGACCACAACCAAGTTCATTTCAAGAGACACAGACCGAATTGGCTCAATAGGTTATTCTCATATTCTAATCCTCCCAAGACATTATCGTAATCCATACTCTAACCGATACGATTTACAGATTTCTCCTCATGCCATTCCTCAGCCAATCTCTGAAGATCACACTGGAGATACTCAATCGGAAGCGAACACTGGTCAACCTGATCAGCCAATCACCATTCAATCACCTGCCTCACCTCCGATTGCACCAAGGACCGACGTCATCCCTTCGACTGCAGAAGCTCCGCTTCACCAAAGGCCACAAGTTGAACAAGTAGGCACAACTGCCTCTATACCAATCGTAGAAACAATCCCCTATTATATTTGGGAAGGACAATTCAAATTGGTACCCACCGATATCTTGTGTCAATATATTGTCATAATAATAACTTCGCGTTTACTCCAAAATCCTTTTTAGGCACAAGACTCTCCGGCAATAAGTCTGATGTCCTAGACCTGGATGCTCCAATCGGTGATGAAAAAAATCACCTCTGCACAACCCATCTAAGGTGTCTCCGATCAAACCAAAGCAAGACTAAAAGATATGCTAGTTCATCTGAACAAAAGCATTGCCATCTTGGTCGAATACATCGAGCCGATTTGCCAGATCTTCAAAGAGTAGAAAGGTCAACTCCCATCGGAGCTAGAGAGTGCAATTATTCCTGCTGCGTTCATTGAAGGCCACCAACCCCAAGTCTGAGCTGTCCGTCCAATAGGACCTTATCAAGAAAAGAGACGAGGGCAAGCGAAGCCTTAAAGAAATGCAGTCTTAAATCAACTCTCTAGAAGCTAGACCAAATTAGCTAAAGGACCGGATCCATCAGTTACAAATTATTGAAGCCAATTTGGTCAAAAAACTTGAAGATGTGCGCCAAGAGATCTCCAACACTCAGAATGAGCTCAGCTTGATTCCAGCAACTATCATATCGGCTAAAGAAGAAATGAAGAAATATTTAGCCAAAGTGCGCCAAGTCCACCAAAGCATCAAGACTATGCCCGGCTCTGACATAGCCGATCTAGAAACAATCAAGAACGTCGATGACATCCGCCTGCGTGCGTGTGAGATCATGTGTGATGAAAAATTGGTTTATATTGAAATTGAGATTGCAAAGTGAATTAGCATAATGGCATAGGATGATGTGCATGTGTGCTAATGTGTTTATCTATACGCTTGTAGTAGTGTGTTTGGATGTGCTCATGGTAGCATGTTGTTTGGATGTAACATGCTCGTTTGAGTGTGTTGCATGGACTGATCTTGAGTCTATAAGTCTTGGACTTGTACTCGTACACAGTTGTGTGTTTGATTCATGTGCATGTGTTGCTTGAGGCAGAACATGGTCGGTGATGGACTGGAACTAAGTTCAGGAGGAACTGAGGTTTCGGGACTAAGTTCAGCGAGGAACCGAGGTCCTATTGGTCAAGGATGTCATGCGAGACGTTCGGGCCAGAGAATAATGCATATGGAGGTGACACGGTGCTAGAGGCGCGGCGTGACGGATAGTTACGGCATGTGAGCACGCAGGCTGTGTGTGGATGCGTGTTGCAGGAGACGGCGTCACCGGTGGTGTGTGGTGCAGATGGTGTGCACATGGATTTGCGTGCGCATCATATTTTTGCATGTAGCACAGCAGCTAGCTGGCATGGTTGCATGCAGCGCCAGCAGCAAATAGGCAGGCACGTTCATGCAATGTTCGTGTGTTGATTGTGGTTGTGTCCATTCTGGACACGATTTGTGACATGGTCACGTGGGCCAAGTGCTAATTAAGAAAAGGAAAAGGCCTAGTTATTGGGCTGTACGTGAGAGCTACGCCTGAGATAAAGAGGAATAGGAGTCGAATAGTTTTGGTTCGGCCGAGTTGACGACATAAGGAGGCGGCTTCTGTTTTTAGGACAGAGAAAATAGATACCTATCTAGGGTTTTGGGATTCAGTAGAAATCTTTTGTATGGATGCATGTGTTGGCATCTTTTGAACACATCTATACAATAAAGATCAAGGTTTGATGATTGATGTGTTCGTAATCTCGGCCTCTCCTCTTCGATCATTGTTTTGCATGCTCGTTCATGTTTACTGTTTTGGTTTTAGATTGGTCCATTGATCAATGTGATTAGAATTGATTTGGTCCATCCAAAACCGTGCTAGGGCATCAAGTTATTGATCTGAGAAGTTTGATTGGTTTGTCCTCTTTATATTTTCTTTAATCTTGAAATTAGGGCTTTGGCTAATTCGCGACAGCATCTGACAGGGTCTGCTTGTTTTATTAATATCTTGAGTTGTAGACCACCGTTTGATGTGATTCCAGTTGGGTTGGTTTCATAATTTCATAACCTAGTTTCTGGAAAAGTTTCACAATTTTAGGAGTTACTGTCTAGGAACGAGACACATTTTAGTGGAGAACCAGAATCTGTTCAGGGTGAAAAGTTTTCGCTGCAGTTTGTGCTATCATTCACCCCCCCTCTGATAGCTCATATTAGAGGGCTTCAATCCTACAGTGCGGTAGAAATGATCCACAAATACTTGTCATCATTGTAAACATTTGAACTTCATCGGTCCGATCCGATCATCGACGAACTTGTTTAACTTGTAAATATTTTTGTACTAGAGGCGATACGTGTCGTATCGGCTACCTTTAGTCGACATCTTTAGGATTATCGGCTTTATGAATTAACCCAAATACTTGGATAATATTTTTTCAAATATTTCCCATTAAAAGATTTGGGAAATTCTTCCCCCTCTAAAGTTTTCAAAATATACGCATTTTCAGACACGCGCCAATTTATACGATAGGGTCCTTCCTAATTAGACGACCATTTCCCAAACTTAGAACTTTTAGTCCCTATCGGCAAAATCAGTTTCAAAACCAATTTTCCTTGAATAAACTATTTAGGCTTAACCATTTTATCATAATGTCCGGCAACTCTATCTTTATTATTCTCAATATTTTCCAATGCTCTCAAATAAGTTTCTGCCAAGTCATCTGTCTCAAAATACATCAAACTTTTATACTAATCGGCGGTCAAATTACCCTGTTCCGATATGCGCCTAGATCCGATTTTGACTTCCTAAGGCAACACAGCATCATGTCCATATACTAGATGATATGGAGACAACTTAGTAGCCCCATGACATGCCATCTGATAAGCCCATAGTGACTCGGTCAACGACAAATGCCATCACCTTGGTTGCTCATCAATCTTTCGTTTAATAATTTTGATAATACTCTTATTTGACGTTTTCGCTTGACCATTAGCTTGCGCATAATAAGGAGAAGAAATTAATAATTTAATTCCCATACTGGTAGCAAATTCCTGTAATTTGTCAGACATAAACATAGTTCCTTGATCGGTAGTAATAGTTTGAGGGATAACAAACCGATAGATAATATGTTCTTTGACAAAATCCACCATATTCTTTGAATTAGCAATCTTTAAAGGAATTGGCTCAACCCATTTTGTAAAATAATCAGTTGCCACCAATATGAACTTATGCCCTTTACTCGATGATAGATAAATCTGTCCGATCAAATCAATTCCCCATCCTCGAAAAGGCCACGGCTTTATGATCGGGTTCATAGCCGATGCAGGCGCTCTTTGCACATTTTCAAACTTTTGGCATTCTTAGCATCCTTTATAATATGTAAAACAATTTTCCAATAATGTCGGCCAAAAACAACCCATTTTCTTAATTATCCATTTCATCTTATAAGCTGATTGATGTGCTCCACATATTCCTTTATGCACTTCATCCATCAAATCTTTAGATTTTGATTCACTCAAACATCGAAGCAAAACACCATCAATCGTCTTATAATATAATTTATTATCAAGTAAGACATATTTAACTGCCATGAACCTTATCTTTCTAGAAACCTTTGATGGATCTCTGAGGTAATTTACGATATCATGTCTCCAATCACTAATTTCTGGCTCGATCGTCATAATTTCATGAAAACGCTGATAGCCAGAAGCAGCCTGCGCTAAATTATTAGCCTCTTGATTCTGAGTCTTGGAGACATGTTCAATATTGACCATCACAAATTCCTTCAACAATTAGCGGCACTCTTCAAAATATTCAATTAAAATATCATCTTTACATTCATATTTGTTGATTAGTTGATTAACAACTAATTGAGAATCCCCAAATATTTCAATAGCTTCAGCTCTGATTTTTAATAATAATTTCAATCCTTTGAGCAATGCCTCATATTCAACCCAATTATTGGTAAAACATGGATCCATCGGATAGCCGAACTCAAAATTTCCCCCTGAGGCGATACAATAACTATTCTGATGCCACATCCTTGACCACATGAAGACCCATCAAAGAATAATGTTCATGACATCGGCTCAGCCATCTTTACTTCATCTCCGATGTATTAGGTTACAAAATCAGCCATTACTTGCCCCTTCACCTCTTTAGCCGATTCGTACGTCAAGTCAAACTCTGATAAAGCCAACATCCATTTCCCAATTCTTCCTTTTAAAATTGTCATAGACAACATGTATTTAACCACATCGGTCTTGCAAACTACTACGCACTCAGCATACAACAGATAACGTTTTAACTTGATGCAAGAGAAATATAAACATAAACACAATTTTTCAATAGGAGGATATCTTGTCTCTGCATCTATCAATTTCTGACTCAAATAATAAACCACTCGTTCTTTCCCTTCAAATTCTTGCATGAAAACAGACCCAATTGATAATTCATTGGTCGACAAATATAATCTGAATGGTTTACCTTTTTGCGGTGGAATCAAAACTGGCAGCGACATTAAATATCTTTTTATATCATCAAATGCCTTTTGTTGCTCTTTTCCCCATACGAATTTCTCGACGGCTTTCAATTTCAGCAGCGGGGAGAAAGGACGAATTCTTCCAGATAAATTTGATATAAATCTTCTAATAAAATTAATCTTACTAATCAACGACTGGAGACTCGTCTTATCGGTAGGTGGCTTAGCATCATTAATGGATTTCATGCTCTTCTATCCGATTTCAATACCCTTTTCACGAACCATGAACCCTAAAAATTGTCCAGCCGATACTACAAATGCACACTTAATAGGATTCATTTTCAAACCATATTTTCTCGTGCATTCAAGAGTCTCCTACAAATTGATAAGATGTTGTTTGTATTCATCGGACTTTACCACCACATCATCAATGCAGATTTCAACAATCCTACCAACCAATTTATGAAGTATATAATTCATTGCCCTCTGATATGTAGCACCAACATTTTCAAATCAAAAGTCATTACAACCCATTCGTACAATCCAAGAGTACCAGGACATCGGAAAGCAGTTTTAGAAATATCTTCTTCTGCCATAAATATTTGATTATATCCAGCATTGCCATCCATAAAACTAATCACCTTATGTCCTGAAGCTGCATCCACCAACATATCAGCAATCGGTATCGGATACCCATCCATCGGAGTAGCCTTGTTAAGGTTCCTAAAATCCACAGACTCGCAACTTGCCATTTTTCTTAAAAACAGGAACAATATTAGATATCCATTCAGCATATCGGCAAGGTTGAATAAAAATCAACACAAACTCGCAACTTCCCATTTTTCTTAAAAACAGGAACAATATTAGATATCCATTCAGCATATCGGCAAGGTTGAATAAATTTAACTTCATACAACCGAGTTATTTCGGCTTTTATATCTTCATTTAATTCAGGCCTAAATCACCTCGGTGCTTGTTTAAAAGACCGATATCTTGGCTTAATCAGAAGTCGATGTTCAACAATCGATCGACTAAAACCTGACATTTCATAATATTCCCAAGCAAAACAATCACGATGCTCTTTTAATAACTTTATTAATTCTGGTCTAAACTCAGGATCCAATTTAGCACAAATATATGTCGGCCGTGGTCTATCACCTAGACCTATATCTATTTCTTCTAACTCATCAGCCCACATGAAACCTTGACCAAGTTTCCCCTCATCTTCTATAAATTCCTCCATTAATAAGACTTTTGGAGCCGACTGCATGGATCGGCTTCAAACCTTCATCGGACACCTGTAAGAAATCACCTTCCCAAGCTTTGCCCGACAAGCACTCTATCGCTTCGAATTCCCAAACTGTTAGATCAGTCATAGCAACGTAACCGATTCATCAGCTTGAACTGTTTCATTGTGGTCTCCATGCCATTGGATAAGACATTGATGCATCATAGAAGGCACACAACAATTAGCATGAATCCAATCGCGTCCAAGGAGCAAACTGTAAGAACCTTTACTGTTGATGACAAAGAAAGTTGTAGGAAGAGGCTTGTTCCCAATTGTCAATTCAACATTCAATGCCCCCCGAGCCGGTGACGGATTCCCTCCAATGTTTTTAAGCATCATATCGGTCTTGATCAAATCGTCAGGTCCTTTGCCAAGCTTTCGATATGTAGTATATGGCATCAAATTTACAACAGCTCCCCCATCAACAAGCATCTTAGTCATCGGCTTGCCATCAACATATCCTTTAACATATAAAGGCCTCAAATGCTGATACTTTTCATCTACGGGCTTTTCAAATACAGCTTGTTGAGGTTGCAAGATCAACTGTGCTATAGTTTCCTTCTGTTCATCAGTTTCACCATTGGTGGAATTTACACTATACTCAGCAGGAAGTATAAATACCATGTTTACGGATGCCGATGGGCCTTCATCATCTGGCTTGGGCTTCGTTCTCCAGATCTTGGCCTGATCACCTTCCTGACCTTGGCGCTTTTCCCTAAGTTGTTCCCGAAATCGGAGATGCTGAACCCTTCTCTTCTGAGTCTTGGTCAAACCATCCGGACACCATTGCGGATTCACTTTAATATGCAGTCCTTGTTTGACCTCTTGCCGATCGTTTGGTTTTTGCACATCTTCTTTCTTTCTGTAAAAAACCGATCATGCACAGAAACACGATCATCATTACATTTTTGGCGATCATTATACCTACAATGATCACTGTCCCAACGGTCATAACACCGATCTTCATACTCACGCCGATCATGATATGCATGCCAATCATTGCGCTCATACTGATACTCATCCCAATCACAATTGCCACGATGCCCAAAATCAAGACGATCATGAACAGAATAGCACTGCCTTTTTGATTCACTATAATCTCTGTACTAGCTACTGCAATCTGGGCAATCATAAATTGATGGGAGTCTCAACTTCTCATTCCAACAAAATCTAAAGAACAGACATCCCCAATGTTCCACATCATCAATCCTTGGCATGGGAGGAGTCTGATCCTTAGCTTGCTGGTCCATGTACTTATCAATTAACTGATCAGATGTCACCTTAAAGTCTGCCTCTGTGTTGGAGATTCTCCCTATAAGCTTGATAATTCTTATTCCTCACCTCATTGGCCGATACTTGGCAATCAAGATCAACAACTCCTGAGTTTTTTGCATGCTCCGATGTGAGGACCTTCGCTTTCATCTTCCAATCTTCTTGAGGGGCTCCGATTTCGACCATGTTCTGCGGAAATGGATGTCCATCAAGCTTCATCGGCCTCTTAGCAGCTTCAACTTTGATTATGCCTTGCTCAATAGCCGACTGAACCTCATTACGGAAAACCTTGCATTCGTTGGTATGATGAGAAACTAAATTATGCCATTTGCATATTTCCTTTTCTTTAATTCTTCAGGCAAAGGAATCGTATGATTAGGAGACAGCCGAATTTGCTTCTCTTCAAGCAACAAATCAAATATTTGATCGGCCTTGTTAATATCGAAACTATATTTTTCTGGATCGGCTTTCACCCATGGAGATGCAATAGGCTTCTTATTTTTAGTCCATTCAGCTGAACCAATTTCAGCTTCCTCTTCCTCCGATTCATATTCAATGTTAGCAATTTTCCTTTGATATTTCTCCCTCCGATATTCATTATTATGCGTTTCATGATGAGAGAGTTTTTGAATCATGTGCCCCAAAGTTTCAAAGTCCTGACTCGCATACGATCCTTGACCTGTGTGGTGATAATCCTTGAAAAGCCAAATCAACCAATTGACCTTCCGATAGGTGCAATGAGTAGCATCGGCTGCGAATATCTCTGAACCTTTGAATGAACTCACCAACCAATTCTCCATTCCTTTGTCGGAGAGCAGTCAAATCTGACAACCTTGTTTCTTGTACTCCAACAAAGAAATAAGCATGAAATTGTTTTTCCAGATCAGCCCAATTGCGGATGGAATTTGGTGGCACTGAGGTAAACCACGAAAAGGCCAAACCAGAAAGAGACAATGGAAAGAACTTGACTTTCAAAGGATCAATCGATGCCACTTCACCACATTGAATTGTATATCGGCTAATGTGCTCAATGGTAGTAACATCTGCTTTCCCAGAAAACTTATGAAAGTCAAGAGTCCTATATCGAGGCGGCACTGGTAAAGTGTCAACCAATCAGGATACAGCTTCCGATACAGATAAGACTGCTCCTTAGGTTTGAAACCGAATTGATTCTTCATCACATCGGCAATTTTATTTTCCCAATCTTCCTGAGTATAACTCCCCTGATTACGCTGCGCATGAGTCGGCGACATCACGATTTGTGGTTCTGGAAATCCGCGTGACTGCGCACGATAATCACCTGTCTTCTGCCTTGATGGATTCTCAGTATCAAAGAAAGAAGGATAAACCATCTTTTCATTGGCCATTGGGATCTGATTACCACATTAGTCAATAGATTGAGATGGACCGGATTCCTCTTGTGAAAGTGCATCTATGATCCCTTTTGGTTTTGGTTGATTAATGACAACACACTTTAGTATCTAATGTTTGCAATGAGGCATATACATAGATGATAGGTGAAACTATGAAGATCATATGGAGAAATGTGACACCCAAAAAGGAAATAAAAGCATAGTTGGAGCTTATATGAAGATTAATTTTTATTCTCTTGAAAATTGAGTTTAGAAAAACTGTACTATCAAGAGGGATGCTGAAAAACTAGTTTGGTGATGACAAGGTGATCAAAAATGAACTAACTAAACCATGAGAGACACCTTGCACTTGCACTTCACTTGGGAAATATTTGAGAGTGCTTTACCTGGAAAGTTTCGGAGTCTCCGAAGATTTGTTCGGAGTCTCCGAAGATTGGTGTCTGGAGAGTGGTGTTCTCCAGAATGTTCGAAGACTCCTGAGATTTTTGCGGAGACTTCGGAACTTAACAGAACTAACGGCTAGTTCGGCTGAAGGGGTATTTATACCCCTCCTGCCCCCTCCTTTCTGCGCTCTCTGACCACTTTTCGAATTGAAGCTTCCTTTGAGCATTCTAAAGCCCCTCTCTACTCCCTCTTGCTTCCATAGTGAGATTTGGTGAGGGATTGAGTGAAGGTCAAGAGATTGTGCTTGTGAGCTGATTCCCCATCCATTGAGCACCTTGTTCGTCGTCAAGCCGGTGATTCAAGCATTTGTTACTCTTGGAGCTTCAAGCTCCTAGACGGCTAGGCGTCACTCAAGAGCAACCAATCCGCTGTGGTTGCCTTGGGAAGTTTGTATTACCCCTGCAGATTGAGTAAGTTCTCTACTCGACCTTCGGGTTGGGTGGAGAAGAGGAAAGTGGTTTGGTGGATAAACCCGCCCTTCGTGGGCTCCTCAATAGAGAGTAGGTTCCTTGTGTGGAACTGAACTCCGGGAAACAAATCCCTGTGTCTCCTTGTGTTGGTTCTTGTTCTTGTGCTACTTGTTGTTACTTGTGTTATATTCTAGGGTTTGGTCACGATCTATCATCTGAGAAGGTTCCTGCTACAAGTAACACTTGAATTGAGTTGTATACATCCCAAGGTTGTATGGTAATTTGGCAATTTGATTTCCATTGAGGTTTGATATGTCATAGTTCAATTCAGCATTATCTTCGGACTCTTTGGAGAAATCTTCGGAGTCTCCGAACATCTTCGGAGTCTCCGGACATTTCTTCGGAGTCTCCGCATTTTCTGTGACTGACAGCTGTTTTGAGCGAAAATTTTCAGTTTCAACTATTCACCCCCTCTAGTTGACATTCTAGGTCCTTTCAATTGGTATCAGAGCAGGTCTCCATATTAGAGCTTAACCGCTCGGAGATTCAAGATGTCAACTTCGGGGGATCCACCAACGCTTCCCACCGGTGGTGAGGATGACCCTCAAGGTAGGAAGGAGGCTAGCGAGACATCCATTCT
>CM014274.1:51633103-51643324 GCA_004135705.1 Alloteropsis semialata | reverse complement strand
CCTCGTAGTCAGTATGCCGAAGGCTCATTACTGGGTTCATCCACCGGGGAAAGCTCATGGAGTCTCCAGGGTATGGTGCTAGAAGAGTGCTTGCGAAGGTTCTGAGGTGTTGATTAGCGTCTGAGTGCTGTCCCGTTCACCCCCGCATTCCCATGTGACGAGGGCCATGTGGGGTGAAATGCTTTGTAGAGCAAGGGATACCTGAAGGCATTCGCTAACAACCCTCTATCGGTGCTGTCCCGTCGACGGCTGCAGTGGTGCTACAAGAGAGCTTGCGAGGAGCTCATGTGGGCCAAGCTTGCTCCGGATGCAGCACTAGGCGCAGTGGCGGGCGCTCCAGACCGTTTTCACGACGGTTAATGTGTTTGATCTTTGTAACCGGCGCATGACCGGCTTCGTTGTAACTGTATAACCTGCAAAAGGATTCTATTCTTTGATTGCCGTAACTTGTTCACAGCGTCAGCCGCCGAGCGTTTCGGGGCTGATCAAGCCCGAGAGGCGCGCTGTTTTTGATGTGGCTCCAGCCCCTGAGTCCGAGTGCTGATCGAACCTTAGCGCTATGCCCTTTGTTCTGCAGTGCTGGTTTCCGAGTGGCTAGGAGCCAATCGAGCCCGAGGGGCACACTGTCTTGGACGCGGCGCCAGCCCCCGAGTGCGAGCGCTGTTCGAGCCTTAGCGGCACACCACTTGATTTGCAGTGTTGGCTCCTGAGTAGTTCGAGGCCAATCGAGCCCGAGAGGCACACTGTCTTGCTTGCGGCGCCAGCCCCCGAGTGCGAGCGCTGTTCGAGCCTTAGCGGCACACCACTTGATTTGCAGTGTTGACTCCCGAGTAGTTCGAGGTCAATCGAGCCCGAGAGGCACACTGACTTTAATGCGACGCCAGCCCCCGAGTCCGGGTGCTGGTCGAGCCTTAGCGGCACGCCGACTTCTTCGTCCTGCCCGAGTGCTCGGGCCCCTTTTTTACCGTTGACGCCCGGCGTGTAACGGAAGGCGGAACGTCCAATGGCTCTTTTTACCGTTACGCCCGCGTCCGTTAATCGTGCCATCTCGCGGTAATTTCGGGCATCGAGGCACGATATAAAGGGTGAGGGTTAGGTTTGGAGAGGAAATCTCCCCGTTTCCAGATCCATTCTCCCCTTTCTTCGTTCTTCATTCCGCCGCCACCAGAGCTCATTCTGCTCGTAGATCCGTTCCGCGGTCTTAGCCACCACGGGGAGTGTAATCTCGTTGATGCGAACGAAGACCCCTGCCCTTAGATCCATGGCGCCGAAGAAGAAAGTCACTGGCGTCCCCAAGTCGAGCAAGGTTCCCTCCTCTGGCGCCGTATGGGCGTGGGGGAAGGTAACCACGAAGATGCTGGAGGAGATGGTGGAGCGGAGCATCCTCCCGCCTCAGGCCGTGGCAGAGTGGCGGCCGAGCGCCGGGGAGGATTTCCCGTCGGAGAACTCCGGTGAGCTGGTCCTGTTCAAGCCGTTCTTTGAGGCGGGACTTGGCTTGCCGACGGGGGCCTTCTTCCGAGGTCTGCTTCACTTCTATGGGATCGAGGCCATCAACCTCAACCCCAACTCCATCATGGCGATTTCTGTTTTTATTCATCTCTGCGAGGCCTATCTGGGGATCTCTCCCCATTTCGACCTGTGGAGATACTTGTATTGGCTGAAGCCCCAGCCAAGCGAGGAAAAGATGGTGGTAGTGGGAGGCGCCGGGTTCATGCTGCGTCAAGGGCGGAAGGACGAGTACTTCGACATCGCCCTCAACACCTCCAACAAGGGCTGGAAAGCCGAGTGGTTCTACGTTGGGAACCACGCGCCGGCGATCCCCTGCCACACTGGAGAGCGGCCGAAGATCAGGGACTGCTGGAACGAACTCCCTGATGCTTCCCAGATGCAGGAGGTGGATGAGCTCCTTGAGTTGATCAAGGAGCTGAAGGACGTCGGTGGCCTGACGGCGATTGGTATCGCCTGCAACTTTAGCAGGCGGCTGATTCAGCCAATCCAGGAGCGGAAGCACCCGGGCTACGAGTACTCGGGCCGGGATGATCCCACCCGGGGTGCCATCCGCACCGTAGGCAAGGAGGAGATGAAGGCGCGTGTGGGCGGGTTCTTCCTCGGCCACGTGTCGGAGAAGCACCAGCCGCGCCCCTTTTCCTTGAAGAGGCCTGCTCCACCGGTGAGTTCCTGTTCCGAGTGCTTTTCGAATGTTCTTTTTGATGCAACTTTTGATTTTTGATGTAGTCGTCCGTTGGCCGTCTGATTTTGCGATTTCTCTGGCGCATGATCGGGCTTTCGAATACTTTTCCGCTGCTCCGCTTCCAGAAGACTTCCCGAGGAAGGTGTTGCTGGAGGAGGCGCCTCCGGCCGGTGAGGGCGACACTCCGGCAGAGGAGGCGGTTGATCCGCCTGCTCCTCGTATTTGGGCGCCTAGCGATACGGAGGGTTCCATGAGCCCCTCGGATGAAGAAGTGGTGGAGGACCGTCCGCGGAAGCGCCGGGCGGCCGTGGCGAAACGGAATACTCGCAGGGCCGGCGTTTCTAAGTCGGTGGCGACCGCTGACGGTGAGGCGGCCGATGACGACTCGGCGCGCATTGTCCAATGAGGCGCCCTCCGTCCGAGATGCAGTGGCGCGTACACCGCCACCGCCTCCCAAGCGGAGGCGCACGAAGAAGGTCACGGCGAAGAAGTCGGACCCGCAGCCGGTTCAGCAGCCGGCTACGGGTTCGGATGCGGATGTTGACGAGCCGGGAAATCCATCCCCGGCCGTCATGGACGATGAGGAGAAGGACGAGGCGATGCCCGACGCCGTGTTCCAGGAGCAGGAACACGCTCGGGCCATGGGCGTCTCGGTGGAGGAGAGGCGGCGCATGATGGCGGAGACGATTGTGCAGGCCGCCGCGGATGCAAGGCCAGTCTCCGATCTGGGGACTAGGCCGATCCTGATGACGGCCTCGGCGCAGCGGCGTCCCAAGCTTGCCATCATGCGGCCCCGAGTCATGGTGGTGAAGAGTACCCAGTAAGTATCCGGTCTTATGCTCGTTAGCTATGTGCATAGCTGTTTCCGAGTTCTTTCTTTTCATTGCCGAGTGCTTTTTTCAGCAAAGCCTCCGATCTTGACAGTGAAGCGGCCAGCGGGAAGGCTCCATCCACTGATGTCCCGCAAGGTCCGAGTTCTCCTCTGGCCGCACCTGTTGGGCAGTCATCCTCAGGTGCTACGCCTGAGGTGACGAACTCGGCCGAGGGGTCAGCAGCGGCGCAACCGGAGGAAGTACCAGCCGGGCGTGACCCGGAGGTGATGGCGGAGACGCTGGCGGCCGACGACGTGCGGGGCGGTGGAGGTGATACGGCGATCCCTCCAAGTGGCGGTGCTGGCGATCCTGACGTGGACTCGGTGATCCAGGCTTCGCACGCTGCCGCGGGCGACACTGCTCAAGGAGAAGCCCAGGAGAAGGGACTCCAAAAGCAGCCGGACACCTCGGGAACTATCACTGTCCCCGGGGTGGTCGCTGTTGCGGAGGAGGAGGAGTCGGCTATTGCCGAGCTTCACATTGCTGTCGACCACGCTCGGCGCTGTGCAGCGGTTTGACTCCTCATTTGTCTTGTTTACCTTTTCTTCTTCCTTATGAGTTGTCTGAGTTCTTCACTTTGGCGAATGGTTGTAGAAGTTGTCTACGCTCCGGCAGTCGCGCCTTGGGCAGACCCAGGATGTGGAGTCGGCGCTCCAGCGCGCGGCGAAGGCGGAGGCGGAGCTTAAACGGGTCAAGCGCCAGCGCGACGTCGCCCGGAAGAGCCTGAATGATGCCGTCGTGCAGCATCGCTCGCAGCTTCATGGTGAGGATTTGTCCTTGGTGTAGCTTTTTCGGTGCTTCTTGTTTTACCTTTTACTTTTCCCTTGTGCTTTTCACCCTAATCCGAGTGCTCCCCTTCTGTTTCAGAGAGGGAGATGGAGAGGGACCGCCACATCAAGGAGCTGAAGGAGTTGCGTTTCGCAAATGCGACTCTGCAAAAGTCGGAGGAGGTGATGGCGGGGAAGTTGAAGACGGAGCAGGACTTCCGAAAAGGTGCGGACATGACGATGCTCCAGGCGATGTATACTATCCAGAATAACTCTCAAATCATAACAGGCTTGGAGCAAGATCTGGCGTCGGCGCATTTGGCCTTGACGGAGGTCAACGAGGCGGCGAGGGATCTGCTGGACGCCGTGGCCCCGGAGGAGGGTGAGCCGACAGCCCTTGTCGCTCGTCTGCAGGGTGCACCGGCTCGGATCGCCGACCTGGTCAAGGAGTCGGCGGTTGTGTGTGCGAACGACGCTCTTGCGCGTGTTCGGACACTATACCCGCGGATCGACCTTGCGCCAGTTGGCGACGGGGTGGCAGCGGACGCCTCAACGGAGCAGGTGGATGAGGCGTTGGCCCAAACTCGTCCGATCGCCGAGAAGGTTGGCGAGGCTCTCAAGCTGGAGTAGGTTCCTGCGTACTCAAGCAGGGTAGAGTAGACTTTGTGTATATAAGCAGTCAGAAACAAGTAAAACAAGAAAGTTGGATATTTTGTTATATGTTCTAATGTTGCCCGAGTAGTTCTTTTGCTGAAATGTGCTTTTCCCTTCGCTTCACTTATCCTAAGTTCATAACGTCGAGAGCGGATCCCGTGCACGTGTAGAAGGCTTAGGCGTCGTTCCAGGCCCGGTTACACAGCATTTAGTTAGGAACTACTCGAGAACGGAGTAATACCGAGTGGTTTTGCAAGGAGAGCAATTATAAAATGGAGAAAGCAAATATTTTTATTGAAGTTCGTGATACATAGCTTTTTTTTTCAAGGGTAGAATCGGCGTAAATGCTCTATGTTCCACGGGTGTGGGACTTCGGTTGCTGGACGTTCTTGTCGTGATAGCGTCGGAGTTGTTGCTGGTAGCGCGCATGCTGTATAAGCGCGTTGACTCGGTGTTCTTCGATGGAGTCAAGGTCCACCTCGCGGGCTGCTTCTGCTTCGCCTTCCTCGTAGTTGTTGATGCGCGGTGATCCAAAAGCTATGTCGGTGGGGAGGATTGCCTCGGAGCCGTAGACCAGGAAGAAGGGAGTATGACCTGTTGCTCGACTCGGCTGAGTCCTGAGTCCCCAGATGACCTGTGGTAGCTCTTGGTGCCATTTTCCAGCGAACTTCTTCAACGGGTCGAAGATTCTTGCTTTTAGTCCTTGGAGTATCATGGCGTTGGCTCGTTCCACCTGTCCATTACACCTGGGATGGGCGACGGAGGCGTAGTACACATCGATACAGCTGTTCTCGCAAAAGTCCCAGAAGGCGGATCCGGTGAACTGTGTCCCCAAGTCGGTGATGATCCTGTTAGGGACTCCAAACCGGTGTGTGATTTCTTCGATGAAGGCGGCGGCTTGCTTTGACGTTGGAGTTTCGACAATGGCCTTGTGTTCTATCCATTTGGAGAATTTATCGATGGCGACGAGGATGTGTGTAACTTCCCGGGGCCGCTCTGAATGGTCCCACCATGTCCAACCCCCAACAGGCGAATGGCCACGAGGGCGGGATGGTGCGTAGAGCTTGGGCCGGGAGATGTTTCTGTTTGGCGAAGAATTGGCACCCCTGGCACCGGCGGACGAGTGCTTTGGCGTCGGAGACGGCGGTGGGCCAAAAGAACCCGGCTCGGTATGCTTTCCCGACTAATGTCCCTAAGGCGGCGTGGCTTCCACAGACTCCCGAGTGGATGTCGTCAAGGATCTGGAGGCCGACTTCTTTCGTGACGCATTTGATGAACACTTGATTTGTGGCGGCTCGTCTGTATAGGGCACCACCGACCACCACGTAGTTCCTGCTTCGGCGTTCCAGGATCTTTCGCTCCGTGGGGTCCTTTGGCACCTTGTTGTGGGCAAGGAAATCTATGAACTCGGCCATCCAGTCTTCTTCTTCGGCGTTAACGGTCAGCACTTCGCAGAGTTCCGGAGCAGGCTCTGGTTCATCCCCCAACTCTTTGACAGAGGGTTTGAGGAGGCCTTGCACGAACACTCCCCCTGGTACTTCCGCGCGGGTTGACCCCAGTTTGGCGAGTGCATCAGCAGCGAGGTTGTTTTCCCGTTGAACGTGGTGATACTCAACTCCGTAGAATTTTCCCTCCTGCTTGTGCACTGCCTCGCAGTAGGCGTTCATTCGCTCGCTGTGGCGATCCCATTCTTTGTTCACCTGGTTTATAACGACAGCGGAGTCGCCATAAACCAGGAGTCTCTTTATGCCTAGTGAGGTGGCGATGCGGAGCCCGTGGAGAATTGCTTCGTACTCGGCGGCGTTATTGGTGACAGGGAAACGAATTTGGAGGACGTATCGGAGCTGTTCCCCTTTCGGCGAGATGAAGAGTACACCGGCGCCTCCTCCGTCGATCATTAGGGAGCCGTCGAAATACATCTTCCAGTGTTCGCCACTGGTGTCTTCTTTCGCGTCTTGGCTCTCGGTCCATTCGGCGACGAAGTCGGCAAGGATCTGTGATCTGATGGCGGTGCGCGGGACGAAGTATATGATGAAGGAGACGAGCTCGACGGACCACTTGATAATTCGCCCGGTGACGTCTCTGTTATGGAGGATTTCGCCGAGTGGAAATTGCGTGACCACCTTGATGCGATGTGCTTGGAAGTAGTGGCGGAGTTTTCTTGACGTGATGAGCAGTGCGTAGAGTAGTTTCTGCACCTGGGGATAGCGAGACTTGGATTCGCTGAGTACTTCGCTTACGTAGTAGACTGGTCGCTGCACTCGTTGCACCTTTCCCTCCTCCTCTCTTTCCACGACGATGACGGTGCTCACCACATTAGTCATGGCAGCAATGTACAGGAGTAGCGTTTCGTCATTATGTGGAGCGGCAAGTACTGGTGGATTGGAGAGATAGTTCTTGAGGTCGGTGAAAGCTTGCTGCACCTCTTAGTTCCACTCAAACTTGTCGGTCTTCTTGAGGATCTTGAAGAACGGCAAGCCCTTATCCCCCAACCGAGAGATGAACCTACTCAAGGCCGCCATGCAACCAGTCAGCTGCTGGATCTCTTTCTTCCCAGACGGCGGTTTCATCCTCCGGATGGTGTCTATCTTCTCTGGATTGGCTTGGATGCCTCTGTTGCTGACGATGAAGCCGAGTAGTTTCCCTTTTGGTACGCCAAAGACGCACTTAGTCGGGTTTAGCCTCCAATTGAGCCTGCGGAGATTGTTGAACGTCTCGGAGAGGTCGGCGATAAACTCTGATGAGGACATCCCTCCCATGGATACAACCATGCCTAGTGCACAACAAGGACCAATGGAAAGAGATCGAATAAGAATACTAAACTATCAGGTAAAGTTGTTCCTTGTGGTCCAAACAAGTTATTATATGAATGGGATGCTACTAAAGCCATGTGATGATTGTATTATTGTTAGGAACATGGGAATAGAACACAAGGGCTCAAGATTGGAAGTTCATCTTGGACACCAAGATTGGACCTCCAAGCAACGCAAGATCACACAGCATGTTCGGACTGCCTGTTTGGACCTACAGGCAGCACCTGATTGAGATGGGCATAACTCTTCACTCCGGCAGTTGTTTGAGGCCCGTGAGCACTTGTTGGAAAGCTCTTGAAGTCTACTTTCATATGGATCTAACCTCATTGTTCGATTCGTCCTGGAATTCTCACAATTACAGAAACAACCTCCATACCTCCAGTCTGCGCAGAACCTCAGTTTTGGGCCTTAGGCCTTTTGTATCCAGTTGAGCCCATGAGGGGGCGCCTCCTAAGCTAGGGTTTCGACCCAGCACCTCTCAGACTGCTCTCCCACTTATAAATACCACCACCAGCAGCCAAGGACCTTTTGGGTTTTGTTTTAGATCTGAGTTAGCTTCTTGCAACCAGTTTGTAAACGCGTGTGTCGATCAGACCACCCGATTTGCTTGATTCAAGACCCCAACTTGTGTACCAGATTCGCCATTTGGTTATCAATCCGTGAGTTATTTGCTTGTTCATCTTGTTCTTGCTTGTTCTCGATTGCTAGCAGGAGCAGCGGTGTTCTTGGCACGGAAAGAACATCACAATCGGAGACGGTGTACCTGTTGCTAAGGCGCAGCCCCTTGTGGTCGTTGTAGTCGGACAGCCAACGTCGAATCCACCCCAAATCGAAGTTATCCCCAACTCTCATCGAAGGATCAGGAACAAACCCTAGCGGGTTCTATCATGTGGTATCAGAGCAAGGTTTTCGGTGAGAGTTTTTACCCATTCTTACTTTACCTATAGTCCAAAAAAATCCCCCAAGTAGGTTAGATCCGAAAATCCCATCAACAAGTTTGTGCCTTGCTGTTCTTCATAATCTTTGCTTGTTGAATTTTCGGTTGCATCAACGTGTAGAACTGCTGGTCTTAGTTTCTAATCCTTTAGAGTTTTGAGTTCTGTCACGTTTTGGTCACTACAAGATCCGCTGTCACCATATACATCTCCACTGCCATTTTCCTCCACAAATCCACTACTAATCCCACAACGATTCTGATTTAGGGCTGCACAAGAACTTTCCCAAGAGTTGTACCGTCACCACCACTTCAATAATCCCCACCAGATCCAAATACTCCCTATCTATATTCAGGTTTGAATCCACAAAGGGGGAAGCTTTTTAATTCGGGCTGTAGTTTGTTTCGGAGTTCCATTTCAGCACGGCAATAAAACTGCCATAATTTCTTTTCCAAATGTCCGATTCATGAGTTTAGACACAATCTGGAAAGATTTGTTTGTGCTCTTTCCAACGGATTTGACCTTGCTTCCAAATTTGTTCTGAGCACGTCGCAGTCGGGCTCGACATTTGTGCTTGTAAACCAGAAACAAGAGTTGTTACTCTGAATTCGCTTGGGTTGTGTACAATGATTTTTATTGCAGTTGTAATGCCGCTGAACAAAAGGTTCTAGGCCTCTACAAAAGAAAAGAAAAAAAAGAAGAGGATCAAAGAAGAAAAAAAGGAGATAGAAAGAGAAGAAAAAAGAAGAAGTGCTGAATTCTGCAGTTTAGATTGTGCTACTGTTGGTTCCTTTCTGTGACTACCTTTGTGCCCAGGCTCACGTCTCTAGCATGGTTTAGTCTAGGACCAGCATAGTACTGTTGTTGAACGATTATTCAATTTGTATTGATTATGTGGTTCTAGCTTATCCTTGATTTACCTTGCAGCCACCTAGAGCTCCACATATTTATCTACAACTTCACAGGGTTGTGGTTCTATCACCATTTGTGTTGTTCTTGCCGGCTGCCAACACCTCCTGCTAGTGTGGTAAGAACTTGTAAGAACTTGGTTGCACAAGGTTGAGTGAAGATGTAGTGTGTCACCACCTTTTCGCTTTTGTTGGTAGGAAACTTCCTGTGATTATTGCTGCTGTCCACTAACCATGACAGGCTCGAGAAGAAATGTTGGAGCTAGCAGCATGCATCATGGATATTCAGGACCTCGACAATACATGGGAGCACCCCAACTAGAGGTACATGATGATGCTCTTGCTATGATCAATTCTACATTACCTTCCTTTGAGGGAAAATTTGACCCTCATGCATACATTGATTGGGAGCTGAAGGTAGACAAGGAATTTGAGGAATATGACTTGTCTGAGAAGCAAATGGTTTTTCTTGCTTCTAATGCTTTAACTAAAGATGCTTTGTATGAATGGAAACATATTTGTAAGGACAAAAAGGTTCCTAAGTCTTGGAATGACTTAAAACTTCTTTTTAGAGAGGTTTATATTCCTGCATATTATGCTGATCGCTTGCTTACCAAGCTAGATAAATTAAAACAGGGTAGTAAGACTGTCAAACAATACTACCATGATTTTAAAATCTGTATCATGTTTGGTGGCTTGAATGAATGCATGGAATATGTAATGAGTAGGTTCATGAGAGGGCTCAATTCTGAAATTCAAACTTTGCTCATTAATGAAACATATGGCCATATCTCTCACTTGTTTTGTCTTGCTTGTAAAGCTGAAAATCAGATTCTGCTATATGTGAATACTCGCAAGAATGGTGTGATACAAAATGACCAATATGTTTCCATTTTACATGCTGAAAATGAGCAAAAGATAGTGGAAACCAATGCTAAACTGCCTTTGTCACAATGTGATTTGTTTGCTGAACCTTGTGATAAAAAAGAGTTGTGTGATACTTCTCTCATTTCATCACCACAACTTGAGATGGAGCATTCTTTTGTTTCCCTTGCTGTACCTAACATTTTGCAGGAGGATG
>CM014274.1:51609661-51632103 GCA_004135705.1 Alloteropsis semialata | reverse complement strand
CAACGGATGACTCCAAACCACTCAATTAGACAAAAACCATGTCTGGGTGAGTTTCGGACCATTTCGTTACTGCTTTTGCAACGTAGCAAAACGGTCCCGTTTAGTGCAATTAATGCACCGTTTTATGCGGCCGAACTTGTTGTCAATTTTTTCACAACGGATGACTCCAAACCACTCCTTTAGACCAAAACCATGTCTGGGTGAGTTTCGGACCATTTCATTATTGTTTTTGTAAAGTAGCGAAACGGGCCCGTTTTGTGCAATTAATGCACCGTTTTATGCGACCGAACTTGCTGTCAATTTTTTTGCAACGTGTGACTCCAAACCACTCTTTTAGACCAAAAACCATGTGTGGGTGAGTTTCGGACCATTTCGTTACTGCTTTTGTAACGTAACGAAATGGGTCCGTTTAGTGCAATTAATGCACCGTTTTATGCGGCAAAACTTGCTGTCAATTTTTTCGCCACAGATAACTCCAAACCACTCTATTAGACCAAAAACCATATCTGGGTGAGTTTTGGACCATTTCGTTACTGCTTTTGTAACTTAACGAAACGGGCCCGTTTAGTGCAATTAATGGACCGTTTTATGCGGCCGACCTTGCTATCAATTTTTTCGCAACAGATGACTCCAAACCACTCTATTAGACCAAAAACCATGTGTGGTTGAGTTTCGGACCATTTCGTTACTGCTTTTGTGACACCCCAAAACGGGACTGTTTAGTGCAATTAATGCTCTGTTTTATGTGCCCGAACTTGTTGTCAAATTTTTCGCAAGGGATGACTTCAAACCACTCTATTAGACCTAAAACCATGTCTGGGTGAGTTTCAGACCATTTCGTTACCGCTTTTGTGACACCCAGAAACGGGCCCGTTTAGTGCAATTAATGCACCATTTTATGTGGCCGAACTTGCTGTCCATTTTTTCGCAACAGATGACTCCAAACTACTCTATAGGACCAAAAACCATGTCTGGGTGAGTTTTGGACCATTTCATTACTGCTTTTGTAACGCAACGAAACGGACCCGTTTAGTGCAATTAATGGACCGTTTTATGCGGCCGAACTTGCTATCAATTTTTTCGCAACGGATGACTCCAAACCACTCTATTAGACCAAAAACCATGTGTGGGTGTGTCTAAGACCATTTCGTTACTGCTTTTGTGACACCTCAAAATGGGACTGTTTAGTGCAGTTAATGCTCCGTTTTATGTGCCCGAACTTGCTGTCAATTTTTTCGCAAGGGATGGCTTCAAACCACTCTATTAGACAAAAACCATGTCTGGGTAAGTTTCGGACCATTTCGTTACTGCTTTTGTGACACACCCTAAACAGGCCCGTTTAGTGCAATTAATGCACCGTTTTATGCGGCCGAACTTGCTGTCAATTTTTTCGCAACGGATGACTCCAAACCACTCTATTAGACCAAAAACCATGTCTAGGTGAGTTTCGGACCATTTCATTACTGCTTTTGTGACACCCCGAAACTAGCCCGTTTTGTGCAATTAATGCACCGTTTTATGCGGCCGAACTTGCTGTCAATTGTTTTGCATCGGATGACTACAAACCACTCTATTAGACAAAAATCATGTCTGGGTGTGTTTCGGACCATTTCGTTACTGCTTTTGTAACGTAGCAAAATGGGCCCGTTTAGTGCAATTAATGCACCGTTTTATGCGGCCGAACTTGCTGTCAATTTTTTCACAACGGATGACTCCAAACCACTCCTTTAGACCAAAACCATGTCTGGGTGAGTTTCGGACCATTTCATTACTGTTTTTGTAAAGTAGCGAAACGGGCCCGTTTAGTGCAATTAATGCACCGTTTTATGCGGCCGAACTTGCTGTCAATTTTTTCACAACGGATGACTCCAAACCACTCTATTAGACCAAAAACCATGTCTGGGTGAGTTTCGGACCATTTCATTATTGCTTTTGTGACATCCCGAAACGGTCCTGTTAAGTGCAATTAATGCACCGTTTTATGCGGCCGAACTTGCTGTCAATTTTTTCGCAACGGATGACTCCAAACCACTCCATTAGACCAAAGACCATGTCTGTGTGAGTTTCGTACCATTTCGTTACAGCTTTTGTAACGTAGCGAAACGAGTCCGTTTAGTGCAATTAATGCACCATTTTATGCAGCCGAACTTGCTGTCAATTTTTTCGCAACGGATGAGTCCAAACCATTCTATTAGACCAAAACCATGTCTGGGTGAGTTTCGGACCATTTCGTTACTGCTTTTGTAACGTAGCGAAACGGGCCCGTTTTGTGCAATTAATGCACCGTTTTATGCGGCAGAACTTGCTGTCAATTTTTTCGCAACGGATGACTCCAAACCACTCTATTAGACCAAAAACCATGTCTGGGTGAGTTTCGGACCATTTCATTACTGCTTTTGTGACACCTTGAAACTAGCCCGTTTTGTGCAATTAATGCACCGTTTTATGCGGCCGAACTTGCTGTCAATTGTTTCGTAACGGATAACTCCAGACCACTCTATTAGACAAAAATCATGTCTGGGTGAGTTTCGGACCATTTCGTTACTGCTTTTGTAACATAGCAAAATGGGCCCGTTTAGTGCAATTAATGCACCGTTTTATGTGGCCAAACTTGCTGTCAATTTTTTCACAACGGATGACTCCAAACCACTCCTTTAGACCAAAACCATGTCTGGGTGAGTTTCGGACCATTTCATTACTGTTTTTGTAAAGTAGCGAAACGGGCCCGTTTAGTGCAATTAATGCACCGTTTTATGCGGCCGAACTTGCTGTCAATTTTTTCGCAACGGATGACTCCAAACCACTCTATTAGACCAAAAACCATGTGTGGGTGAGTTTCGGACCATTTCGTTACTGCTTTTGTAACGTAGCGAAATGCCCCCCCCCCCCCCCCCCCCCCCCCCACCCCCCCCCCCCCCCCCCCCCCCTTGCGGCATCTTCGTCGGCGGCGGCATCGGTGGCGGCTTGTCGAGCGTGCTCGGAGTCGATCTGGGTCGGAGACGGTGGGTCGCCGGAGAGATCGTCAACGTCGTTCTACCCGGCATGGGCGTGTGCTTGCCGCAATGCCAGGAAGCCAAAGGCACCGTCCACGAGGGGCACCGGGGTAAAGGAAGCCGGCGATTTCAGCTCGCTGGTCGTTGATGCAGAGCAGCGGAGGAGCTTGCTCGCCGAGGCCGCCATAGCATGACGAGAGTGCGGAGGAGAGATTATCAGCGTATGAAGGCATGTCGTTGAGACACCTGCTGCTCGCTTGCTAGCAGTGCGCGAGCGCATGCTAGCTTGCTCGCAGCCTCGCATGGCAGCGGCGAGCGCACGGCGCCACGGCGATGATGGGTTCGCGAAGGAACGGCAGCGCCGGCAGCCATGGCCAAGATGGCCTCATGCTTCGCTGAAGCAGTCTGAAGACCGTCGCGGCGGCGGATGACCACACCGGCATCCACCGCGGTTAGCGTGTTTGGAGAACTAGCGGCCATCGCTTCCTAGTTCCTCCCGTGTCGTTATCGATTAGCAATTAAATAGGAGATTTGGCTTGTTTGTTCAACGGGTTAGCTGGGCTGGAACCGAACCCAAGCCAATCCGTATATGTTCTGCTCATACGGTTTCATCCGGGCCGGTTCCATGGATTAACCGGGTAATAACCGGACCATGTACAGGGCTAGCATTTTGAGTGCTTTATCTCGATGTTTGCTGTTTACTATCTGTGCATCTGGCTAACTGTTTTACTTGTTGAATACTGCTTCTACTTGTATTCAGATGGTTACTATGGGCGTCTTTAGTTCACCATATTTTGCATAAAGTTTATGCATTGGGAACCGTGTCAGTTCATTTCCTCTCTCTGTGCATGCGGCCCAATGCATAAACTTTATGCAAAATGTGGTGAACTAAACACGCCCTATGATTGTCGTGTTATTATGTGTCATTCTAAAACATGGGTCATTTTGTAGGTGGTGCCCTCAGTGGCTATTGGTTTCACCGCATATGACACGATGAAGCATTTGCTGAAGATTCCTCCAAGAGAGAAGAAAAAGTCTGGCGATGGCCCTGCTTGAAGTTTTGGTTGATCTTTTCTCGAGGTGGGCAGCTAGCACGATAAGAACTATTTCCGAGGTTTGGAATTGCCTTGTGAAAACCCAAGGAAGCAGCGTCTGCATATCTGTTACCTAGTGCTAATTGTGTCACGTAACAGCTACCTGACATATTCTTTCATTCTAGTTTTCCCCCCATTCATTTTACCTTTTGAATTTCACAAAATGTATATTTTATCCAGCGTACGGAATGGTGCTAAAGTGCTACTGAATTAACATCTGGCGAGATGATTACATAAGCTTAGCATTAACCATTACTTGTAGTCTTCTGCTTGAGTTCCCAGTAATGGCAAACAATCTACAATCGTAGAAGAGGCAGGTGGTCCATTTTTGTTTGCATACGCTGTTTGTATATTGCACGCATTCTCATTCAAGCGTGAAGAACTTGTGTTTCTAAGCCATTGGCTAGACTCTGCATATTTGTCAACGTTTAGCTGCCACTGATTTATTTCTGGAGTTCGTTTTTGGATCCACGATCTCTTAATTTGGAGTAGGGCCTGCTGAAGCCTCTCAACTCAAAACGAAGTTGGATGATGTTCGAGTTGATTAAAGGAAAGCGTTTCGTTAACCGCTTAGTTTCATTTTCAAAAAGAATTTGAAGCCCATGCTGCAGGATTATTAGGATTGACGTATGAGGGTCTTTGAGACCCTGCGCCGCTGCTTTCGTCCGGACCCCATTTCGTCCTGGCATGCCGACTGAAACCACTCCTCAGGAGGGTGTTACGTTTCATTGGTGGGGTATTCATAAAAGGGTGTCAGTATACAGCAAGGAAACAAAGGAAAACAAGCAGTCGAGCAATATAACTTAAGCATAAACATAGGGCACATGCTTAGACGCAGTCGCATCAAGTTTACATGCATATTAAAGGTACCGGCATAACCTACACAACGGATTCTGGAATATCATCTAAGCATTCTCGACCACACGACTTTGACATGCAGCTTGTAAAGACCACAGGTAACCTCATCCATCTCTGCACCTTTCATACATGGAGTGAAGTCAAGCCGGCGATGGGGGGAGTTGGCATTCTGATCACTGCTACTAGCCCAGATATTGAACTCCAACATCTTATCCACTGAGACTGAAACCACTTGGCGCAGTAGTTGGATAAACCTGTCATCACCAACAGCTATAGCGCCATGAACATCACTGTCATACAACAGCATATGACTTGAAACATCAGATGTGCTTGCAGTTATTTTTCCATGGAAAGATCCATGCCCCGACAAAATCTTTATTTCAATAGTGCCCTCCAATGCTCTCTTAACATATGAAAATATCAGCTCCACCTCACTGCGCCAGCTATCAACAGTTTCCCTTTGAACCACAGATCTAATTTTGCTTCCAACAACATCAATTAATGCTTTATTAAACTGCTTGTCTTCACACTCCCTACCTTCCCTGATCTTCAGATCTATCTCGAAAAAGGCATACCAAGAAAAACAATGCCTCTACTTGGGCCAGTCAGAATCAGTGATTCACCCTAAAAAATTACAAAGAATGTCAGCAATATATTCTCTAGTACTGCAGCAAGTCGCAACAAATGATGACTTTGCTAGAAGAACATAGGTCTCATGTGTCCGAAGTAACATATAGCGACGCAGAAAAACAAGTCCTCTACTGGGCCAGTCAGAAGAGAGATTCACTCTACAAGTTTACAGAGACTTCAAGCAATATATCCTATGTACTATGGCAGGTTGCATCAAATGACAAACTTATTGTCAACTTAATGGAAGAACATAGGTCTCATGTCAGAAACAAAAATATAGCATCACAGAAAAACAACTCTGTTTGGGACAGTAAGAACCAGAGATTCACCCAACAAGTTTACAAAGAATATCAGTCAATACTATTCCTTAGTACTACAGTAAGTCACAACAAACAATGACTTAGCTGAAATAAAATAGGTCTCACATGTCAGAAATACAAGCGGATCGACTATGTTGAACTTCAAAAAGGCAATGATGATATATAAATAATGCGATAGCAGTGTATTCAGAAATAGACATGCCACAAGGGTTATGTAGTCATGCATATACAGAATGGCAGCATTGCACATAAAAGAAAATACATGATCGAACATTATAATGCCTTTTAACAACAGGATTCCAATAGGCAGGACCGATGAAAAAATTATTTGCATATGCAAAAAAGGTAGTCATATGTGACATTAGAAGCCATTCACTCTTTCCACATACCGGTGTAGAGATGTGTTGGCAGTTGTCTCTGTCGCGGCGGAAGATGTAGTTGCATTTAAGATCCAGACTGTCTCTTACTATCACAGTCCCATACACACTGAGTGGGTAGCCAACATCTGAAGACATTATCTTCACACAGAGCATGTTTAATGAGTCAGTCAACTCATGGTCCTCTCTGATAAGTGAATCGGTATAACGCATCGGACCATATTGTGCTGGGAAAAGAGATAGAAGGGACAACATGTTACTTCATCAGGCATTAAAAGGAAATATTTCAAAACATGGTATGGGTCGGCCGAGGCGGAGCCAGGTCGGCCGAGGCGGAGATGGGTCGGCCGAGACGGAGCCAGGTCAGCCCCCCTTCTATCTGATGTCCTCCTTGTTTATGGGTTCGCTTACGCTCGTCTCCTTCCCGAAACAGCGAGGTCCCACCCGTCGGTGAGAGGGTCGGATATTGACATCCGACAGAACTGAACTGAAGTTCGCCATACAGACGGATATATGATTTCCCAGCACCTACAATCCTCATGTCCCACTCAAACTCTTCTTATTCACAGCCAATTAACCACCAATCCCAAGTCTAAATGCTCCAATGCACCCACCCATCACCTTCAGTCCAATCTCTTTCAGCACCAACGGTTCCATTGAGGTGATTACACAGATCTATTGATGTTCGAGCAGACTGATTTCCACTGAAAATAACGCAACAATCAAGATGCTATCTAGGTTACCAACTACTTCAAGCCAAATTCTATTAAATTCACGCTTGGTTTAGTAATAGCAGTTTCTTGAATAGGTAAATCAAGATGCTAGCTCCAAGAGTCCATTATCTAGTGTATATCCAAAAACTACATATACTTCAAGAGATGACCTGAACAGCACATTGCTACTATAATTATGACTATGTTTTCATCACCAGCAAAAAAAACAGTGCACCAAATCTTAGAATATAAGTAAATATGCATACCTGAGCAGTGAAGTATGACTGAGTTATGATCTCAGGATAGAAGCAAATATTGAAGTGGTCTGCACTTTTGGATCAATGTAGTCTGCAATGCATCAAAAAAAAATAGTGTAAAGCTATCAGATTACACTGTTGCTCACCGGAGCTTCCCTCTCGCGGATCCTGGTCATCGTTCTGAATCCTGAAGAACTCAATGATCTTGCTCTCCTTGAGTGGAAAATCTATGACCACAAAACAGAATAAACAGGAAACACAGTGACAAGGTGAGAATGTCAGATAGAAAAACAATGCAAAAATCCAAAGAAATGGAAAAGGAGGAGCAACGGGAGAGGGAAATGTGGAGATGGAGGTCGCCTCTGGAGGGTCGCAAGACTCACTTTGGTTTGTCAGGCACGGCGCAGTCCGGGCAGAACCTTGGGTCGATGGGGATCTTGGCGGCGATCGGGCGGAGGCAGAAAGTGTGGCGGCCGCGGTCGCAGCGGTTGCAGAGGAGCAGCTCGTCTTCGCAGTAGCCGGAGCCGCATGTGTCGCAGAGGACGGCGTCGTAGATGGCCTCCTGCGCGCCGGCGCCTGGGGGCGACGCGTCGACGGGGCGCGAGCGGAGCATGACGCCGGCCATGGTGGAGAAGCGACGCGGTGTCAGGAGCCGCTTTTTGTTGGTCGTGCGCTTGCGACACAGAAGCTCCGGTGAGCTCGTGGACGAGATGGAGGCGGAGCCGCGCTTCTGTTGCGTCGAGACGCAAGCGGACGGGGCGGCGGCGCCCGGACCCTCGCGGTGGGGTGCGCGAGCCCCGAGGAAAACACGAGGATGGGGATGCCGAGCCACGCGCTGTGGGCTTCCAAATGGCCGGCGATTTCTGACCGGGCCACAATTCCACGCGGGAAGCCCAGCCCGGGGAAAAGGCCGGGATCCCGGCGGGGTTTTGGGTTCCCAAAGTGGCCCTTACAGGAGTGAGGAGGTACACACGAAGTCTCGTTTGAATCGACAAAGGCCTGCAGCGGATCAGGCCCGACTGAGATCAGGGCTTGTTGGCGGTCCGGCTTGTAGCGGGCTGCACACATATGGGCCAAGTGGCCCGCACGTCACCTGTGCGGTTGTGGGCTTGTGTCACGACCTCACGGTCTCCCTCGGACGGGGGTCGGGGTCGGAGGGTGACGGCTAACACCACTATCGCATATTTTCGCAGCGGCGCTGCTAGCGCCCGGACGTCCGACGTCCGGGGCTCGCGTCGGACGGTCGTTATCCAGAGCAAATTCGCGCCGTAACATTAGATTCTTCTGTTTGATGTTACACGCAACATTTTGGCGTCCATGATAAAAATTTCCACCGCAACATCATGTAAATCTGTTTAATGTTGCGCGCAACATTCGCGAGCCCTGCACCTCGTTTGGTCCCTGGTGGCACGAAATTCCCACCGCAACATCAACCTCATGTTGCATGAAACATTATCGCGAATCTACCCTTCGTTTTCCCATCTCTTCTTCCTGCTCGAGCACGAGCGCACGGGCGATGCCGCCGCCCAGGTCTCCACGGCCATCAAAATCTCGAGCTATGTCGCATATACTACAGAGAATCGAGTTCCCCCCAACGGGAGAAGCAAACGCCGACCATCCACCGCCAATTGTTGCAAGAAATCCTTTGGATTCCGTTCTTCTTCCTCTCCCCATAAGATCCGGTGAATCCAATGCTTTGCAAGGAAACTTGGGGTATGCATCAAGGGGTGGAAATCGCCATGTTGCAGTGCATGTTGGGGGAGCACACCCCTTGTCTATCCGCACATCTGAACCTCAGGTTAGATCTGCACCTCGAGTATTTGAATTTGGATGGATTTGTTCCCCACTGATGTTCGTAATGAATATACGAGGATAATTCCATGCTTTTTTCAATCCTTTGGGCTTTCACAGTAGATGCAAATTGTGTTTTTACTATTGCAACATTTTGTTATATCATTTGCAACATCTGATAATACTTTTGCAACATTGATTCTGCAGCTTCGTGGTTCCCTGCAACAGCCACAGATTGAAGCGAGCTCAAGCAATTACTTTGTCAGCGCACATGATGTTGCAAGTGAACATGGATGTCAGCGCACAAGCTGGGATTTAACATAAGAGTGGCATCATCAAGGACGAACACTATCAGTAAAGAATTGATAAGAAAAGAGTGGGAATGTTCATATGCAAGAAGGCCCCTAATGTAGAGAAAGTGAATGAAGAGAACAATTTAGCCAGCACATCAACAAATGACACCACAACACAAAAGATGTCGAAGAAGGGAAGTGCAGCAACTGTAATGACAACGTCAACCAGGAAGCGCAACACCATAAAAAATTTGACTGCAAGGCTCACATGGCAGTTGGCAAGCGCGATGGCAAATTGAGGGTGATTGTACTACAGCCTGAGCATACCCATCCTTTGGTGAAATCGGTTCCACTAAAAAAACACTTAAGATCTCACCACAGCATCAATTGGGCTAATTACGAGCTGTTGAAGACGCTCCACCATCAGAATATATGCACCACGCAGATCACGTGTATACTTTCTGATTTCCACGGAGCGGTCGAAAACATGACTTTCACTAGTAAAGATGTATCGAACATGAGGACGCATCTAAGAGGATGGATCAACTATAGAGATATGGACGTGACACTTGAGTATTTCCAGCGGCAGTAGGCTGAGTGTCCTTCGTTCTACTATGCAACGATGATTGACCGTGGCAATGCGGCCAGGGACCTTTTCTGGGTGGACGGAAGGACGAGGGAGCTGTACAAGAGCTTTTGCGATTGTGTATTCTTCCACACAACCTACTGTACCAACAGGTACGACATGCCGCTTGTGCCAATAGTCGGTATAAACAACCATCTTCAAAGCATACTCCTGGGGATGTGCGTTGTTGCCTGACGAGACAACAGAGACATTTGTTTGGGTGTTGCAAAGGCTCAAGGAGGCCATGGGCGGGCAGGAACCGATCAACATAATGACAGGCCAGGATAAGGCAATGAAAGCGGCCATCGAGATAGTGTTCCCCAATGCAACTCACAGATGTTGCAAGTGGCATGTGACCACTGAGGCAAAGGACAAGCTTGCCTAGCTAATCAGCGAAGAAGATGACTTTGCCGGTGAGTTTGACCATTGTGTGAACCGGAACGAAACACCGGATGAGTTCGAGATGGAGTGGGAGAGCTTGGAGCTAAAGTACCACTTGCAGGGCAATGTTTTTTGGCAGGCCATATCCGCAACAAGGAGAATGTGGGCGCCAGCATACTACAGAAAGTGCTTCTTTCCCTTCACATGTACAACAGGAAGGTCTGAAAGCATGAACTCGTTCTTCAAGAAGCTGGTGCACCCACAAGATTCAGTGTTGCAGTTTGTCACGCAATATGACTACATCATAGACACTCGGGTAGAAAAGGAGAACGTCCAGCATTGCAAGGGTGAAATTTTTGAACTGCCGCTGTGGGGGAGGTATGCCTTTGAGAAGCAGGTTGTCGTATTCTACACTGGTGAAGTCTTCTCCAAGTTTCAGTATCTACTTCGTGACTCTACGATGTTTATAGTGTGTGGTGTAGCTGAAGAAGATCAGGGATTTTCCATTCAGGTGAAGCACCCAAAACCACCCAAGTTCGCGTGGTCACACTTGATAAGGATGCAACATCATACTCGTGCTCCTGCAACATGTGTCGACCATGATGGTCTCCTTTGCCCTCACATACTTGAAATGCTCACAAGCCGAGACGTCCAAAGAATCTCAGACAAGTATCTGATTAGAAGGTGGTCAAAGGAAACGACAATAAACTTACGTTGTGATCTTACATTACTTTTTTATTTTAGAATTAAGTTAAACATGTGAAACATTTAAGTTATGAGAATGAAACATTGGGTTCTCTCTATTGAAATATGGTGTTTGCTTGTTGATGTACAAATGTTGGTTTTCTTTATGATATTACATCCATGTTTGCATTAAATTCTCATGGATATCGCAGTGCAAATGTTTGATTAGCATACTCGGCATTTTATTGGTCATTTGTGTACTGCAACATTCCTATTGTATTAGTGCAATAATTAAAATGATTTTCTGAAACATATGAATTATTCAAAATGTTTCAAATATGTTGATCGTACAAAATATCTTCTGCATATATGCAAAATTGGATGAAGGTCGGGGGGATATGGCCTACCGGAACATCGTTGCCCTGCAAGTGGTACTTTAGCTCCAAGCTCTCCCACTCCATCTCGAACTCATTCGGTGTTTCGTTCCGGTTCACACAATGGTCAAACTCACCAACAAAGTCATCTTCTTCGCTGATTAGCTAGGCAAGCTTGTCCTTTGCCTCACTGGTCACATGCCACTTGCAACATCTGTGAGTTGCATTGGGGAACACTATCTCGATGGCCGCTTTCATTGCCTTATCCTGGCCTGTCATTATGTTGATCGGTTCCTGCCCGCCCATGGCCTCCTTGAGCCTTTGCAACACCCAAACAAATGTCTCTGTTGTCTCGTCAGGCAACAACGCACATCCCCAGGAGTATGCTTTGAAGATGGTTGTTTATACCGACTATTGGCACAAGCGGCATGTCGTACCTGTTGGTACAGTAGGTTGTGTGGAAGAATACACAATCGCAAAAGCTCTTGTACAGCTCCCTCGTCCTTCCGTCCACCCAGAAAAGGTCCCTGGCCGCATTGCCGCGGTCAATCATCGTTGCATAGTAGAACGAAGGACACTCAGCCTGCTGCCGCTGGAAATACTCAAGTGTCACGTCCATATCTCTATAGTTGATCCATCCTCTTAGAGGCGTCCTCATGTTCGATACATCTTTACTAGTGAAAGTCATGTTTTTGACCGCTCCGTGGAAATCAGAAAGTATACACGTGATCTGCGTGGTGCATATATTCTGATGGTGGAGCGTCTTCAACAGCTCGTAATCAGCCCTTTGTGTAGATATTGCATTGCATAGTTATCGATGTTTCAAAATGTTTGCAAGGATGTTGCAGGTATGGGATCCATGTCATAGTTTTTTGAGAATGATGTTATTGCTTACAACATTTGGATGTTCCCATCGGACACTATAGTAATCCTTTGCAACATCTGAAAATAACATCAGCAACATAGAAAATCAACATTCGCAACATCAAACAATCAACATCAAAACATGTTGACAAAATTTGTTGTTAGCCATACGTTGATGATGATAAAAAAACTCGCCGCAACATCTCTCATGTTTCATGAAACAATCAAAATCCACATGAAACATCTCAATGAAAATGCAACATCCGGATTAAACACTTGCAACGTGTGAGTGAAATATATGCAACATGTGGCTGTGCAACATCAGATTTTCTTTTGCGACATTCAGATGAAATAATCGCAATATGCCAAGAACACTTTGCAACATAGCAACATCTGAATCTACTTTGCAACATCCACATAAAACACTTGGGGTGTTTAAATCCGGTGAAAAATTTTGTGAAATTTACTGTAGCAATTTTAAACCGAAGATTAGTAGGACAAAACATGATCTAATTATAAAACTAATTACATAGATGGACGGAAAATCATGAGACAAATCTATTAAGCCTAATTAATCCATCAATAGAGATTGTTTACTGTAGCACAACATTGTCTAATCATGACCTAATTATGCTTAATAGATTCGTCTTGCAATTTCATCAGGGTTATGGAATGAGTTTTGTCAGTTATCCACATTTAATACTCATAATTAATACCCAAACATTCAAATTACTGTAGCGATGAAAAATTGACGAAACTAAACAGGCCCTTGTAACATTTTTATGAAACATCTTAAACATGTTAAACATACACTTGCAACATGCACCGAAACCTGCTTGCTGCAGCCATGGACGCCGCCCAGAGCTTCTCCAGTGGCTGGCGCGGGGGAAGCCGTGGGAAGCGGCAGCCCGCAACCGGCAAGTCGGCCGTCGAGGCAGCTCCTCCTCGGCGCACCTCGCCCCCGGCCGCACAGGAGTGGCGACCAGTGCAGCTCGTCCCCAGCCGCGGGGGACCGGCCACCGGCACCTGGCCGCACCCGACGAAGCGCCCGGTAGCTACTTCCTGGCCGGCAGGTCGGGCAATCAGCGGCGCGGTGCAGCAGCCCCGCTCGTCCATTGCAACAGCAGAGAGAAGCTCATCCGTTGCAACAGCAGAGAGAAAATGATACGGTGAAAAGAAACAGTGAAAGAATAAAGCAGCAGTGTGTGGAAGATGATGAGCGGCGGCAGGTGCATATGCAGATCGTGGTGGAGAACGCTCCACGTCGCAGCGTCCGACATTTACAGTCCTATCGGACGTAAGTATCGTAGCATTACCGAAAAAATTTTATTAATAGGGCCTAATTTTATATTTTGCACTGGGCCCCCCTTTTTTTTTGGGTACGGCCCTGCCCTTCTGAAACATCGCGTGCGCCATCCAGTCCATGACGACGGCCTCGAGCTCCGCGGCGGCCGGCGACGCGGCCCACACGAAGGGCACGACGTTGAGGCTGACCGACAGCATCTCGCCCGCGAGCCCGGCGGCGCTGGCGTTCATGGGGAAGAAGGCGAAGAATCTGGGGCTCTGCCAGTGGGTGAGCCCCGGCAGAAAGTCCCGCCTCACGTCCTCCAGCACGTCCTTCAGGAGCAGCTCGCGGAACCGGCCTGGCTCGAGCTCGGCGTGTGTGTTCACAATGGAATGTGTGTGTGTGTGCTGGTTCAGTTTTCTTAATCAAATATTGTAAGTTCTTCTCTGGTCTGATCACAAAGGAATGTGTGTGTGTGTGTTGTGGTTCAGTTTCACATTTTTCAGACTTACATACTGTAAGTTCTGGATGCTTTTGAATTTGTGTGTGTGCTGGTTCAGTTTACCATTTTTCAGATTCACACTGTGAGTTCTGGATGCTTTTTTCAGATTCTTTAGTACTTATCAATATAATTATATTTAATTTATGCTTTTTAAGTGATGTGAATTATTTGAGTATATTATGCATTCAATTATGTAAGCACTAAATAGGCTACAAAGATCAAATTATACTTGATCAACATGGTTTAGTGTGTACATGGATGAATTAATTAGTTTGCAGACGGCCAAATAGACAGCCCACTGTACAAGCTATCTATTTAGTTGTCTGTACGTGACATGGCAAATCAAATAAACAGCAGCTGTCTAGACAGTTGTACATGCCCTAAGACTAGCTACAGTGTGCTCGGTGCTGGTGCAATCATTCATCTGACACATGACATCGATGCTCAAAAAATTTCAACTCTGCAACGTTAAGCATCATAGGTGAACCCAAATTAGCAGTCTCACATCCTCTGCATTGTTTCTCTTTTGCCTTCGCGAGCCTCGTTTTTGGGTATCAGCATCGCCCCAACAATGGCATGCATCGATGCTCAGATCTTAGAGCAACTCCAGTGGGCTGACTAAAAATAGGCCTCTATATTTCATTTTGAGGGCTGGATTTAAAAATTTAGAGGGTCAAATGATTTAGATGCTCCAGCCCAACTGACTAAATAAGCCCTCTATCCATCTGACCAGTGGGCCCATCTCTCTCCCGTCTCTTCCTCGACTCGGTCCTCTCCGCGCCCGACTCGTTCCTCTCCGCGCAGCCGTCCCGACGCCCCCGCGCCGGCGGCCCTCTTCCCCAGCGCGCCGCCGCCTCTCCTCCCCTCCTCCCTTTGCCTCTTCTTCCTTTCTCCTTCCCGCGGTAGCCCATACACGCCGACGCGGCCGCCCCACGCCCTTTCCACTCGCTCTGCCTCGTCGCCGGACCAGGGGGTGCCGCCGCCGCTGCTAGGGCGCTCGTCCTCGCCGACGCCACCAAGAAGGTCGTCGCCGTCACGCTTACGCAGGACGACGAAGGTGCGTTCCTCGGAGAGAAGAAGCAGCCAATCGGTGAAGGAGAGGCACTCGCTCGCCGCGACCGCCAAGAAGCTGGCGCGGAACTTGGCAAAGGTGCGGAATTTACAAGCCTAATGATGGCCTAATTGATGCTGGTGCTTGAACACATTTGCAAAAGCTGAATTCTGGAGTGGTCTGGAGAAATTGGTATATTAATTTTTGCAGAAACATGGGCAGATGAATTATTATGCATGATGCGTGTTTCTAAAATAGGACTCTGTTTATCGATGCATTATGTAGGTTGCCAAAAGTTTAGTGTTAGGCGATCACGCACTAGTTGTGGATTATATATATATCTGCCTGTTGTTTTTGGCCTCTTGAGATTAGATGCAGATTTGTACTGCTGAATGTGAATGTGCTCAGGGAGTGGATTATGGACTGACAGAAGAGCTGGTAGTTGTTGTTGATAGATGTTGTTTTACTACTAGCTGGTACTCCATTGGACATTTTGGTGTAATTTTTATCAACAGCACTGGAGCAGATCCTTATAATTTTTTTTTGTTGTGCCAGATGTCGCGGTCTCAGAGGCTTCAGCGGTTGAGGGATGAAGAGGAGGAGGATTCCGATGACGACATGTTCTTTGTTGGTGCTGTTCTTGACGGATTGAAGAGGAAAAAGAACAAGAAGAAATTCCGTGGATCTTTGCCGGGCCGTCAAAGTGTGCCAAGAGATGTCCTAGGAGGTCATGAGCAGATTTACTGGGACTACTTCGCTGACAACTCTGTTTACAATGCCAAGCACTTCAGAAGGAGATATCGAATGTCCAAGGTACTTTTCTTGCGGATAGTAGCTGCGGTGGAGGCTCACGATGAGTACTTCCGTCAGAAGCCTGATGCACTTGGTCGTCTGGGTGCTTCTGCTATTCAGAAGGTTGTCGCCGCCTTTCGTATGCTTGCACACGGTGTTTCTGCTGATTTCCTAGATGATTCTGTGAGAATGGGTGAGAGCACCATTATTGAGTCTTTCAAGAAATTTGTCAAAGGGGTTGTTGACATCTTCAGTGAAGAGTACCTGAGGGCCCCCAATGCCCAGGACACAGCGAGGTTGCTAGCCATTAACACCGCAAGAGGATTCCCGGGTATGTTAGGTTCAGTAGATTGCATGCATTGGAAGTGGGACAAGTGTCCAACAGCTTGGAAAGGGGCTTACACAGGTCACAAGAGTGGTCCAACTTTGATCTTGGAAGCTGTTGCATCTCACGATCTCTGGATTTGGCATGCATTCTTTGGACTTCCCGGTTCCCTCAATGATATCAACGTCTTGCGACGATCTCCATTATTCGATAGACTTACTTCTGGGACAGCACCAAAAGTGGAATATATGGTCAACGGAAACAAATACAACATGGGGTATTATCTTGCAGACGGCATATACCCCGCATGGGCAACATTTGTCAAAGCTTTCCGAAGTCCACAAGGTAACAAGAAGGTTCACTTCACAGCGGAACAAGAATCTAAGAGGAAAGACGTAGAAAGAGCGTTCGGAGTACTCCAGTCTCGTTTCGCTATGGTTCGAGGTCCTGCTAGATGGTGGAGCAAAGAACAGCTTTGGTATATCATGATGTGTTCTGTTATCTTACACAACATGATAATTGAGGACGAGCGAGGCGAGGAGGACGTGGATTACAACTACTACCAGGATGAGAGCGGCATCCCTGAGTTGTCACCAGAGGACTATCAAACTCGTGATCCAGATCTGATAAATGAGTTCCTAAAGATCCATAAAGAAATTGAGGATAAGTCTTCACACGAGCAACTGCGAAATGATCTTTGTGAGCACCTTTGGGCGATTCATAGCTCTAGATAGTATAGATATGGATATTCAAATAATATGTAACTTTGTGTAATTTATTCAATGTTAATTTATTCAATGTTAAATTATCTTCTCAGCTGTGGCTTACTGTTGGGTTTCAATGTTAATTTATTCAATGTTAATTTATTCAATGAGAGCTGCATCTTTGTCTGCACCGAGCAGTAGCAGTAAAAACCTGTTATGTATTGATAGAAAGAATATATATAGGAAAAAAGGAATTGCTCTTGTCTGGAAAACAACAGCAGCTGGATACAAAACATGAAACAGAAGTAGGAAACAGAGGCAGCGATGACCAAGACTTTTGAAAAATCCAATCTTTGTGCACTGACTGTTTCAGTTTCAGTTTACCAGTTTGGTGCCTGGCAACAGTTTCAGTTTCAGTTTACCATGTGTAGCCTGTGTTCCATTCCATGTCAGTGAGGTTCCATTCCAACTCGCACAGCCAAACAATAACCACAAAACAAGAACGTTACCCAATATCAAATCAGGTGGATGAGAAGCAAAATACATTATTGGAGCTGCTGGAGGTTTACACAGCCAGACATTGTAACATTGATCTGTAACATTGATCTGGAACCACAAAAGTTTTCTGAAAATTTCAATCCAGCAAGACAAAATCTGAATCTGGAATTCTAGGAGAAACTGAATGGAGGGAAAAGCTTTATTTCTGGGCACAACCATATAAGTCAATTCTGGGCAGAACCATATAAGGCAAAAATCAGCATAAGCTTTATAGGTTACAGGTCCCAAGACCAACATAGGTTCAATGAAATATGAATCATCACCACGCATGCGCATCAACATAATTTAATCTTCAGCAGTGCTTCACCAATTAAGCATTTTCTTCACCTACACGCTGCCATGTCCACTTGTACAACTTGTAGCAGCTCCTCCCGATGACTTGACTGAGGCCACCTTTGCCCTTGCGATTTCTTCTCTCATGGCCAGCACATATGCTTTTTGGCTTTCATCCATATTGGAGACATCGCAAAACATTATTTTCTGTTCTTGTTCCCATTGTAGACGACGTTCCTCAATTGACAGCTTCCGCTCCTCGAGCTCCCTGTTTGAATTATTCTGCAGATCCCATTGTAGACGACGTTCCTCAATTGACACCTTCCGCTCCTCGAGCTCCTTGTCTAACTTCCATCTTTCTTCCCTCTTCTTCTGTTCCTCAGCCTTCATTTGCACAAAGCTGCCCAACACCTCAACATACTCATCTTCTCCTTCTTTCTTCTTTAGTTTCTGCTTCGCTTGTTTTCGACCCGGTGGTCGCTCAGCAGCAGCAAGCATGGAAGAATTAGGTGCTGGTTCATCTTCTTCGTTGGGCTTGCTTCGCTTTTTCCCTTGGGCTTGCTTCATTGCATCATGTACCGACAAAAATTTCTCAGAGTGTCGGACCTCCATCCAACAATGAACGAAGAGACAACCTTTCGCTCCACCAAAAGTTTTCTGCGCTAATTGGATCTGCAACAAAGAAGCAAAGGTTAAGTGCATGATAAGTACAATGGTAAGACACAAACTTAGAAACGTACATGTTCTGTGAAGGGAACACCACTTGGATGTAGACGTTCTATTTTCTCAAAACATCCTTGAAACTTTAAGCACTCTTTTTGGATGATTCCCCATCTTTTTTCAAGAGAAGTAGCATTCCTCTCGGAGTCAAAGGTCTTGTTCTCATGGTAGTGTTCTGCTATCCGGTTCCAGTAAGTTGAGCGTAGTTGCTCATTCCCAGTTCTAGCATCGTAGGTTATATTCATCCAAGACCAACACAACTGGATGTCCTCATCACGATTGTAATTTCCTCCCCGCCCTTTGCCACTTTCTTGTGTGAGCACATCCACTGGAGTTTCAGATTCTTCTGTCAACATGTCAATAAAGGACTGTGAACTAGACATTGCATCCTACAAAAAGTCAAAACATTAAATTAAAACAAAGTACTACTGAATGCCTTGGTATTTTGGCAATCTAATGCAGAGCTGGTTGTCAGATGCCATGTCACTAAAATTATGCAACACTAAAATTCAGAACATGCATAAATTGATTCTAGCTTCAGATGTACTATCACTAAAATTCAGAACAAGCACTGAACAAGCATAAATTGAACAGGCACTGAACAAGCACTGAACAGGCAACACTAAAATTCAGAGCATGCATAAATTGAACAGGCATAAACAAGTAAAGAAGTAGAGTATGTGAAAAATGAATTGGAAGAACAATCTTTACATTGGGGTTGAGCTCCTGGTCGGGCATCCAATCGAAGTGCGGCGTCCTGATCGGGCTCCAGACATCACCGGCGGCCTGCTCGTTCAGTGTTGGTGTTGAGGTTGAGCTTCTAGTGTCCCAAGCGTCGACATTGCCAAATGCAGGCTCACTGAAGGTTGACACTCGACCGGGTGCACTGGTGGCGGCGTTGTAGAGTGACGGCGACACGAAGTAGGGTGGAGTGGCGACTGGTGGACGCGGGGCGCCGGGGACCTGTCGAGGACGTACACCGCCGGGAGGAATCGGCGCCACGAAGGACGGCCGCCGCTTCTTGGGTGTAGGGGTAGGGCGGCGCTTGAGTGGAGCTTCGCCGGAGGCCATGCGCGGCGCCGGCGCCGGCCTTGGCTCTCCCCGCCGCACCTGCTGCATGCCCGCCGGCCTTGGCTCTCCCCGCGGCGCCTGCTGGAAGTCCTCCCCGCCGGAGAAGTCACGTCGCAGCCCCGTCGCGCCTGCTGGAAGGCACTGCTGGAAGCCCGCCGCCCCGTCGTCGCGTCGCAGCCCCTGGAAGCCAGCCCCGCCGTCGCGCCTCACGTAGCTCGCCCCGCCGGCCTGGAAGGCCGAATCCGGCGGGCATTCCTCGAGCCGCCTGGATCTACCGGCGGGGGGAGCTACTGCGGCGTCGGCGGGCGGCGCAACCAGCTCCGGCGGGGGGAAAGGCGGGGCCATCGGTGGGCGCGCGCGACGGGGAAAAGGGCGGCGGCGGTCGAGCGTGGACGGGAGAGCGTGGACGAGAAAGGATAGAGGGCCCCTAGATTTGTGGGCTTTGCCCCAAAATTTGGTGGGCTACCAATTTTAGTCACCTGGATAGTCACCCCATTGGAGAGTGATTTTTGGCCCAGAGCGACTAAATGGCCCAATAGGGACTTGGATAGTCAGCCCGCTGGAGTTGCTCTTGTCTCTCTTGGTTGAAGCATCGGTTGGGTGCTACGGTGTGAGTAGTCTAAGGTCAACATTAAATATTAGTGGGGTCCAACGTCACTTCTTTTCTCTCCGGTGACCTGGCCTTCTATTCAGTCGGCACTCCGGCAGCGGGCTGGGCTACAAGTCACAAAAACGAAACCATAGAGTTGTGCCTCCGGAAGTTCCGGATGAAATTTGTGATGTCCTTTGAATTTGAACCTTATTGGGGACAGCAATTAAAATTGAGAAAAGAAAAACAAGGCCCGGCATCGGGTCACCCGGTCAGAACCCAAGCCTGCCCCTATAGCTGAGCAGATCAACAATCAGACAATCTGTATTTTTTTTTCTTTATTTCGACCAGCTCGAACCCAACCCAACCCAACTTGTTACCACCTTGACTCTTTCCACGTGTCCCGGCAACGATTAATTCTACGGTTCACCTCTTGTGTTTTGAGAAATTACTATTTTAGAAACTAGAAACCAAAATAAAGGCAAAACTAAATCCCAACCTGCATCTGTCAGGTGCGGTGTCTCTCGTATTCGATTTTAAAAGTGATATCTAGAAGGAGAGCTGCCAATTATTATATTAAAAAGAACAACAAACCTAGACCGAACAAACAACAAAAAACAACACCCCCCCCCTTCTTGAACATTGAGCAGCAGGGATAACGATACAGCGCGAAGTTGACTTCTTACTAGGCCAAGAGCAAATCCATACTTCCAACGAAAGCTTCATATCTCCAACAACAATAGCCTTGGTGACCACCCCTTCGCTATGCAAAGGCCAATGGCATGATCACCACGCGTCTCTCTGAGCATGCAAAATCTTTCTGAGCTCCCAAGTCTTCATAGAGCATCTAATGGGCTGAGCGTTGTGATGTCAATGGTTGGAGGCGAAGGAGTCCACGAGGCAGAAGTTAAAGGCGAAATAACAGGCGCTGCAATGGATGTCCGGCGAGGTGGTCGGTGAAGCGGTGGGTGCTGCCGCTATAGTGGAAGGCACTTCAATGGTGTTGACCCAGAATACGGTCAACACATGAGAGCGCTAGTTCGCGCGGGTCGCAAAGGACCAGATTGCAGCTGCCTCCGCGCTGACCGGTCAGACCGGTCACCTGCACCGGTCAGACCGGTTACGGCGGTGAGCTACGGGGTAAAACCCTAAAAACGCCTCCCGGAAGGATCCGTCAGGGAGAACGCCGTCAGGGGTGCCCTAGGGTCGGCAGGCCACCTAGGACGCCTTCAAACGTCGCGGAGACGCAGGAAGAACAGCAAGTAGGGTTGGAAAAGCTAGGGTTTGGAGATGCAAAAAGTAAAGGACAAAAGTAGTAAATTTGATAGATTCGATTGTTGTGTGTTCAATCGGCCGAATCCCCTTATATTTATAGGGAGGGTAGGTCTTGTCCCGCAAGGAAACCAAGTTACAACTCGTTACAATCTCGGAATCCAATTTTTAGAGTCCTAGTCGGATTACATCTCAGGTGACCGGTCTGACCGGTCCCCCGCACCGGTCAGACCGGTCCGGGCGTGTCCAGCACCTCGCGCCGTCTTCTGTCTACCTCTTGCGTCGTCTTTTGTCTCGCTCTTGCGCCATCTTCTTCTTTGCAATCCTCCTGGTCTTCGTGCCAATTTTGGTTGTCAACATATGCCCTCCTGTTTTTTGGTAAAGCTTGCGTACCATAAAACATTCTAGTATCAAAATTGTCATCTAAGGGCGATGCCTTAACATAATTCACCGGCCATTATATTTTTCTAAGGGCGATACTCAAATATCGGCCGTATGCCACTTCATGCCTCTTGCCAAACACTAGGATAGTACTTCTTCAAGTACCTCCCGTTTAACGTCTTAGGCAAACGTCCTCCTTGCAATGTCTCCACCATGTAGGAATTCCCGCCATTGATCTTGAATACTCTATATGGACCTTCCCAACTTGGAGACCACTTGCCGAACTTATTGTCTTTAGTACCAAGTGGCAATATTGTCTTCCATACTAGATCACCAACTTGAAAAGTCTTCTCTTTAACCTTCTTGTTGTATGCTCTAGCAACTCGGATCTTGTCTTTCTCAATTTCCTTAAGAGCTTGTAAACGCTTATCGGTCACTTCATCAATGTTGTCCATCATCAAATCATAGTACTCACCACAAAAGCTTATTTTGTCTAGCAAGTCTATAAGCGTCCAGATTTACCTCTATGGGCAAAACGGCCTCTTGTCCATAAACAAGCTCAAAAGGAGTAACCTTAGTGGCACCATGTCTAGATATGCGATGAGCCCACAATGCTTCAGACAAAACTTCGTGCCACCTTCGAGAATGTTCCTCTATCTTCTTCT
>CM014274.1:51548792-51596739 GCA_004135705.1 Alloteropsis semialata | reverse complement strand
CGAAACAACTGACAGCAAGTTCGGCCGCATAAAACGGTGCATTAATTGCACTAAACGGGCCAGTTTCGGGGTGTCACAAAAGCAGTAATGAAATGGTCCGAAACTCACCCAGACATGGTTTTTGGTCTGATAGTGTGGTTTGGAGTCATCCATTGCGAAAAAATTGACAGCAAGTTTGGCCGCATAAAACGGTGCATTAATTGCACTAAACGGGCCTGCTTAGGGGTGTCACAAAAGCAGTAACGAAATGGTCCGAAAGTCACCCAGACATGGTTTTTGGTCTAATAGAGTGGTTTGAAGTCATCCCTTGCGAAAAATTTGACAGCAAGTTCGGGCACATAAAATGGAGCATTAATTGCACTAAACAGTCCCATTTTGGGGTGTCACAAAAGCAGTAACGAAATGGTCTGAAACTCACCCACAGGTTTTTGGTCTAATAGAGTGGTTTGGAGTCATTCGTTGCGAAAAAATTGACAGCAAGTTCGGCCGCACAAAACGGTGCATTAATTCTACTAAACGGGCCCGTTTCGTTACGTTACAAAAGCAGTAACGAATTGGTCCGAAACTCACCCCGACATGGGTCCCACCTGACCTCTGTTTCCTCCTGCACGCTAGTTTGGTCATCCTAAACTCTGTTTCAGTTGAATCTTTGCAGAACCTGATCAAGGAATTTAAAAACTTAGTAAAATCAACCCTTTGCATCTCACCATCACATGGAAATTCTTATTAACTTACATATTTTTTATTCCCTGTACCTTTTGGCTTGTTGGCGATTCTTAATGACAACTTATTACTGTCAACAAAGATATAAAACATGATAAAACAAATAGACATAGGGTTGTTTACTAATGAATTCCATGAGTTTTGGTGCATATGTGCTTACAGGAATAAAGTGGCAAAAGAAGAGCTAAAACGGGCTTAGGGCCAGGTCGCCCGACCCTCCCAGGTCGGCCGACCTATGTCCTGGCCCGGTGAGGTCCATCTTCAGCCCAACAACAACAAGCACACTCAGGAGTGATCAGGAACGTTGAAATCAAGACGGTGGAAATGAAGAGTTGGGATTGGGCCACGTGGCAAGCATATGGATTCATGGGCCCACATTCCTAACTTAACCGACACATCTTTGTCATTACCCACCGGAAACCGACTAAAGGACCCACTGGCAAGTGACACTGACAAAGTGGGGCCGAGGGGCCACAGCCCTGGGTCGGCCGACCTAGCCAGGTCGGCCGACCGAGCTGCGCGCCCAATTCGCCACCGCCTTCACCAGCAACTGTCAACCGTCTCCAGGAGTTCATCTGTGCCGTGGATCATCAAAGACGGTGAATCCAACGGTCGGCCGATCCCCCCTAGTCGGCCGACCTGGGCCCATCTTCGGACCGCCTCAACCGCTGCAAACCGACTCCAAACCGCCTCTCCAAGCTATAAGTAGCTGGACTCAGGGCAGGGCTAATCATCATCGAGCAGAAGTGAAGATCCAAGGTGAAGCCCTCCTCATATCCAGAGTAGAAATAGGGAGAGAGTGAGGGAGAGTCTGGAGGAGTCCCGGCCTGTCGGCGACCCTCCACCTGTACCTCGACGGATGCGAGCTACTCAGTAAGTATCCGGGATTCAACTAGTAATTAAATCTGAGTTATAGATAAGTTAAGTCTCTATTGTGCTTGTGGATTCGTTGCTTTATTTATATAGTATTCAAATCTTTGATCAAGGTTAGGATAGCTGATATTATCTTAGGTGTGGTGCTTAGGTGTATATCTGCCCTCGTTTGCCTCGTAGCCCCACGGATTAGTAGAGGTAGGCGACAGGTGGTGACAGCCCTGTCCGTCCTTTGTAATCCTCCACGTACGGGTACGACGTAGAGCTGTTGGCCGGCAATTTCCTAGAGGCCTAGGATACCCCAGTGCCTAAAGCAAGCATAGGAGAATTATCTTAACTATAATCAGAGCCTTAGTGCTAAGTTATCCTCTCTACCCAGCCTTTATATACACTCAATCGATCCGGCTCAGCTTTAGTGATTAGATACACTTTTACGTTCCCTGTGGATTCGATACCTGGTTTACTCACGGGTGAAAGCTACTTCGACAGCCGTGCGCTTGCGGATTTTCTGTTTGCCACCGCTGGTGTCAACAGTATACTAAGGTAAGTGTCATGTCCTGCTTTTGACATTAAACAAAGCCCTTCTGGGAGGTAACCCGTGGTTCACCATTCATGTTTATTTTCTTTTGAATATAGCTTGATCACATTCTCATTCTACCTTTATCTATGCTCGTATTCTCTGGTTTGAATGTACCCCTAGGATGCATTCGTAGGCTTTTTAAATTAAGCATGGTGCTTAGGTTAAAAAGTTTTCATTAATCAAATTAGACATGGTGTCTAGTTTGATTAATGAACCTTGGAGCAATGCCTTTATAGATATTGGTTGTATGTATGGACTAACCCCTGCAGGAAAGATTTCAAATTCGAGTGGGTAAGTCGTTAAGCTTGATTCAAATTGGAGACAAACCAAGGCATTGGATGCACTGCAACAAATTTTGCACAACAAACAAGGAGGTACATCACCTTTCAAAGGTTCGCTGTGAGTATATTGCAAAACCCCCTTGTGATCATGTTGATGCAATTTAGCCTTGTTTGAGTTGTGCTTAAAAGAAAATGGTGAAAATAAAATTTGAAAAAAAAGAACATTCAAAAATAAATATAAAAAAGAAATACTAAAATAATGGCAAACAGGATCTACACTTAATGATGTCAAGGACCAATTTGTTTTTAAGCGTGGATGTGAACAACTAAACTGACGGCAACAATGATTTATTCTTTATAGTCCTTCGGGTATTTGTTGTCCACTACCTTTTTGCAGGGATGAAAGGATGACTAAAGAACGGCGAGCATAACTCCAACATCCGGCGGCCTTAGTCACATGGAAGAAATTTGCACACTGAAGCAACATGAACAGCGGACAAATCTTTTGGCACTCTTAAGCTCAAATCTTGCATTCACTTGCAAGATCAAAAGCTTGGGGGAATTTTGCCAGGGAAGTATCCAAAACACTCTGTGCATTTATTTTCCCATAATCTCCCTGCTAAGTTACCTTGCAAGATTTGTTTGCCATAAATAAAGAAAATCGATAAAAATTTGCATAACATAAAAAAAACCAAAGCTATTTGAATTTCAATAAAGAACAGGCTCCCTGGTTCACAAGGCCAGTAGAGTCGTTGTTTTATTTCCACCTTGTTTTGAATAACTGCAGGTACAAGATCAAGTGTGGGGGTCTCTCGGTCTTCTTCACGTTCCCACATTCGAGACCACCCACAAATACGCCGCACAACATCGCATGGACTGACATAAAAAAGATCACGACGGCCGGGCACCAGAGGGGTTTGAATGAATTCTTTCAACCCAAGGCCCTCTGGCACACCTCGTCTTCCACTTTGTCCAATGCGATGGTTTGCATGCCAATCCCTCACTCCCTCTCATTCATGAGTTTAACATAATCTTAAGATGGTCATTAAAATTAAACTCAAATAAAACTTGATGCTTCTTTGGCTTATTTGTTCATCTTTGATTGGCTTGCATATTCTTTATTCTTTGCACATTCACCTGTTGCTTGCAAAAATATATCTTTAGGAAAACATGCTATCTAAATGGTTGATGAATGAGATATGGTATGATGAGATGAATCTTGCTCTTTCTATATAAAGTACTTGGGATATTTTTTCTTGCAAAAGTTTAAAACCATTGGCTTTACAAAGCTCCTCAATGATATTCCATTCCTACCAAAGCCATATGTTGCTCACATTAAAAACCTCATACATATGCTGCTTGTTATTGCATTGAGCTTTGTCAAAGTGATGTGACCCTTGTAAGATGTTCTTCATGCTTTCTTGATCAAGATCACGTACACTCCACATACACATGCTAAACTTCTATACTGGAAGTTAGCAATATCCATTTATCCACCAAATAAATGCTCCATATGTTTTATGAATCTCTCTCCAAATATTCTTTGCAAAAGAGACATGGGCTATAGAAAAACATTTTGGACACATGAAGGTCCAAGAAAAAAACATGCTCATAAGGGCATTGAGCATGACAAAAAAAAGAAGAGAAAAAAAGAGAGATAGCCATGTTCTCAAAATAAATTCAAAAGAGAGAGATCATAAAAAAAAGGGAGTTCCCATACACCTTTCAGTTTACCACACACATGCACATCTTGATCAGATTGTTTGAATAGTTTTCTTCTTGGATCCACTCTTTGACTTTGCGATATATGTGATACAAGTATGCTTTATCCTTACCCCAACCCTAAGCTCCACATAAGCCTTTTTAGAAGTAGGGTGAAAGGAGGTAAAGAAATGCCTTGGTGAGGAATATACACATTGAGCGATCTGAGAGAATCATTCAAGGAGCTAGGTAAGATCTTGTTTTTGAAAATTTATGAAAACCCAAGTTACTTACCAGAAGAGTGGAAATGAATCGAATCAAGGCCGTTCCGTTCCTCAACCATCCAAGATGACACAATAGACACTTCAAAATTCACATGTACAGGTATGTCTTGGAATAACTTATATGCTTGCATCAAATCAAAAGGAATTATTTTGTACCACCTTAGTCTTTAAACTTTACTCGAGGACGAGTAAAGGCTAAGTGTGGGGGAGCTTGTTGATGGCCCTTAAATGCCTATTTTGACCCTCAGTTCCTATAGAATATATATCAAATATAAACACCAAACGTAGTGCTAGGGTTTAAAACTAATGAATTCCATGAGTGTTGGTGTTTTGACTTGTCATGCAGGAATTTGCGCTACGGGCTTGAGATAGATCTAAAAATATCATCATCACGAAGTATCTCAAAAGCCCAATTGGAGAGCACCACTGTGTAGAGCTCGTCGAGACGATTCTAATGGATATATTAATCATATAATTCGGAGTCCCGAACAAAAAGATATGGAAGTGAGAAATTTATACCCAGCACTGATGTCAACGTGACATCAGCGCTGCTGACTCGGACTCCCGGCCCAGGTGGGGCCCACCAGCCAGCCGGACCCATAGGCCCTGGCGGAGCCGACTGCCAGCACGTGCAGTGCATCTACCGCGTCAGCGGGAGCACGCACACAGCCAGGCAGCCAGCAGGGCCAGCGCCTCTGCTCGTGGGAGGCAGCTCAGAGGCCCTGGCGGGGCCCGGGGTCCAGGCCAGCAGTGGGCGCCCACCGCCCAAGTGCTCTCCCGTGGGAGCAGTGGCCCAGGTGACGTGTGACGCGCACCCATTGGCTGCGGCCGATGCAGTCCACCGTATACGCGGAAGTGGCCAGTCAGGGCCACCATCAGGCAGATGTGCCCGCGTCTGCGCATGCGGGAGACCCACAAGGGGTGCGTGGCATGCCACCGTTGGCCACCGCCTAGCGCATGCGGATCGTTCCAGGAATTTTCGCGCATAGGAATAGGTCCTGCTGGACACATGGCGACTGCCCGTTCGCTGGTCAGGTGAGCACGCGGATCGAGGAGGGAAGCACGTACAGGATTTCACCGTACGAAGCACAGCATGGGAGAGAAAAGGTCCGCGCACCTGATTTTTGGCGCAACCGACGTCCCTACGTTGGTTTCCAGGGACAGGTGGAAGAGAGGGAGAGATTGGAGGAAGAATATTCTTTGGAACCTTTGAAGCATCTCCACTCCTCCAAGGCATCTCTTCCACTATAAATAGAGGTTCCCTCTCCCTCATTCAACACATAAGGAAGTGAAGCAAAGCTCAAGGCAAAGATCCAATGTAGTGTTAGAATAGGTGAGAGGTGAGGCGAGAGTCCGAGAGAAGCCGGGCATGTTGGCTCCTCTCCTCTTCTTGTACCTCGGTGGATGCGGCTCAGGTTCGAGTATCATCCGGGTATTTTCTCTATATTTCTGGATTAATATTTAATTAAGTTCAAGCTTTACTTTATTTACTTGTGGGCTCCTCGCTGTGATAGGTGTCTTAGTACTTGCAAAGCTAAGATAGTATTCAATAGAATAGATGGATGTCTAATCATGTTGAATACCTTGGAGTGCACCTAGTGCCACAGATTTGTAGTGGTAGCCCCAGGTGGTGACATCCCTGACGGCCTACGTAGTCTACCACGTGAGAAGCACTAGAGAGTAGTAGGACCATTGCTTGGCTTGTCTAGTCTCCTTCTCATCCCTGTCTGGACTAGGACGGTTGGGCGTCCCGAAGCAAGTAATACAGTAAATGACTTGAGCTATCCTTTGATTATCCAGAGTTACCTAGAAATAACCCTCTCTACCTTCTACACATTTATCACTTCTGTTGTCCTTGGTCGTTATTAACTCTTCACTAGTACACACACATTCCCTGTGGATTCGATACTGTGGAATACTTTAGGGTGAAAGCTACATCGGTATCCGTACGCTTGTGGATTTATCTGTGATCGTTAAAAATACCAATAGGCCTAGAACAACTCAATAAATTGGTGAATTATCTAAATGAAGAAGGGCAGTACGCCTCAATCTAAATCTTAGAATAACTTGATAAGTGTTGCACTTACAGACAAACTGGAGGTCAAGATGATACAGCCCTGCCTGCTGAAGAACTCGACGAAAAGGGTTGTTGGCACGAGGGCCAAAAGTTGAGTTTGTATTGATGGTTGTATGAATGTTTTTTACAATGGCGCAGGGTTTATATTTATACCCTGAAAATCTAACTAATCCTTGTCGGATACAACACTATCTCTAATTTATTCAAAGCAAACTAATTTAAACTACCAAAACAATTACAATTGCCGTACAACTAGGCCTTGGAGAAGCTTCCATACACACGCCCTTGAAATCGTAATTGCTTCGGCCTTTGCACCACCATGTCCGATCAGGATTCATAGCAATCGAAGTCAAACCTACCATTGGAATTGGACTCCCTGTCCAGATCGGATTCTGCCTCATCATCAGAATTGGATTGGCCTATAGTATTCCCTCTATGACGGCCGAGGCCAAATCTGGTGTCAACATAAGGCTGCCCTTCTTCTGGTCGCTCGATGACTAGGGCCGTGCTGACCACATGTGTGGTGGCGGAGATCAGGAAGTCCTTGAGGTCAGTCAGAGCCTTGCTAGCCTCAGGAGTCCACTCGAACTTGTCCGCCTTTTTGAAGATCTAGAAGAACGGGAAATCCTTCTCACCTAGCTTGCTGATGAATCAGCTCAGGGCCGCCATCATGCCTATGAGTTTCATAATATCCTTCTTACATGTAGGCTCTTTGAGGTTGCGTATGGCATCAAGTTTGAATGGTTTCGCTTCGATGCCTCATTGGCTGATGAGGAAGCCCAGGAGCTTTCCAGATGGGACACCGAAGACGCACTTGGATGGGTTCAGCTTCCACCTGAAGTGTCGCAGGTTGTTGAATGTCTCATGGAGGTCGGCGATTAGCGAGTGGGCGTTGTATGTTTTGACTACGACGTCGTCGACATAGGCTTCCACGTTGCGGTCGACCTGGCTTTCTAAATAGCCCTAGATGGCCTTCTGGTATGTGGCGCCAGCGTTTTTCAACCCAAAGGTCATCGTCTTGTAGCAGTAAATGCCATGTGGGTTGATGAACGCGGTCTTGTCTTGGTCGGACGCCTTTAGGGTGATCTGGTGGTAGCCCGAGTAGCAGTCAAGGAAGCAGAGTAGGACGCATCCGGACGTAGAGTCCGCAACCTAGTCAATTCGCGGAAGAGGGAAGGGGTCTTTAGGAAAGTAGCGATTAAGATCTATGTCAATTCGCTAGCAATTGGGATTTGATTGTTGTCCCTCGCTTGAAGTCCACCACATACTCAAATAGCTCTGCTGCCCATTTGCGCAGCCTCACCGAAGCTTCTTTGTTGTTGAGCAACTCGTTTATTGGCTGATCAGTAAGGACTCTTATGCGGTGCCCTTCAAAATAGTGCCTTAGCTTTCTGGAAGCCATCACCATAGCATATATTATTTTTTTCGATCTCTGAGTAAAATAGCTTCGAACCGGCCAATGCTTCTGATACATAGTACACTGGTTGTTGTACCTTTTGTTTTTCCAGTTCTTTTTCAGCTACTATTGCTGCACTTACAGCCGATTGCGAAGCTACAATGTATAGTAGTATCGGTGCCTTCGGATCAAGTATTGTTAACTTCGTCAATTGCACTAGGTATTGCCTTAGCTCTTGGAAGGTCTTGGACTATTCTTCTCTCGATTCAAACTTTGCTGCGTTTCTGAGTGTTGCGAAGAAGGGCAAGCTTCATTCTGCTGCTTTTGAAATGATTCTGTTCAAAGCTGCTATTCTTCCTGACAATATCTGCACATCTCTTATGCACTTTGGCTCTTCCATGTCAAGTATTACATTGATCTTGCCAGGGTTGGCTTCGATCTCATTTGTTGATACTAGACATCCCAGTATCTTCCCCTTGGTCACCCTGAACACGCACTTTGTAGGATTAAGCTTGAGCCCAGCTTCCCTCATTCTTGCGAAGGAGACTGCTAGGTTTGAGATGTGATCTTTTCTCTTGATGCTCTTTACTAAGATGTCATCAATATATGCAAGTATAGTTTTGAAGAGCTCTTCTCTGAATACTGTGGTGGGCATTCGGCAAAAGGTGGTACCTGCATTGCAAAGCCCCTCTGGCGTCCTGATGAAGCAGAATGTGCCAACAGGTGTTATGAAGCTAGTTTTTTCTTGGTTGTCTTTTTTTCATCCATATCTGATGATATTTAGAGAAGCAATCTAACAGAGACATCATCTCACTTGTTGCGGCTTGGTCAATGATTTTGTCAATTCTTTGAAGTGGGAAGTCATCTTTTGGGCATGCTTTGTTGAGGTCGGTGAAGTCAATACACATCCTCCAGTTGTCATTTTTCTTTTGAACTGGCACTGTGTTAGCTAACCACTTTGGGTATTTTACCTCTCGGATAACATTGGCATCGAGCAATCTTTGCACTTCGGCTTTGACTGCATTTACTTTCTCTTCGGACACCTTTCTAAGCTTTTGCTTCTTCGGCTTCATATCTGGGCTGATTGCGAGTTTGTGTTCGATTATAGATCTGTCTACTCCTGGAAAATCTTTGCTTGACCATGCGAAGACGTCTTTGTTGCTCCTCAAAAGCTCAATGAGCCTCTCCTCTTCTTCTCTTTCAAGAGCGGAGCCAATAATTATTTTTCTGTCGAAGACGTCGGGCTGCAGCTGCACCTGCTTCGTTTCTGTGGCCTGTTTCATGTTTTTGCAACTTTTATCAATATTTGGTTTTTCTTTTGGATAAACTGGCTCTCTGTCTTCGAACAAGTGAACATTGCGTTGGCCGGGTGTAGTTGCCCATTCAATATTTTTGGCTTCTTTTTGATCACCAAAGATAGTGATAACTCCTTTCAGTGCTAGCATCTTCATGCACAAGAAGGCTTGTCTGATGGTGATATCAAAGGTATTGATTACCCTCCCAGCCGAAGATAATGTTGTAGTCGAAGATCATATCAACGACATCGAAGGTAATATATTTTGTTCTTGCATTTTCTATATCACCAAAGGATACTGGCAATGTTATCTTCCCCAAGGTCTTCGTTCGCTTCCCCCCAAAGCCAACCAGTGGTGTCTGATGGCTCCAAATAATCTGAATTGATGTTTGTCATTGATCTCAGTGTTTTTGCCAGAATGATGTCTGCAGAGCTGCCTGTATCAACTAACACTTTCCCAATTGTCTAGCCTGTTATATTGGCTTGGATCGACATTTCGTCGTTATGTGGGAAGTTGCGCAGCTTTAGATCTTCTTCGGTGAAGGCAATTGGCATGTGAGACCATTCTGATTTCTTGTAAGGTCCATCCACTGAGATATTGTTTGCTTGCCGAAAGTAACTCTTTCTCTGCTTCTTTGTTTTGAAGGTAAGTGAGGATCCTCCAGTTATAGGCAAAATGTGGCCATAACTTGGGAGAGGGTTGTGTGGGTTTGGGTCTTGTGGTTTTTGTGGGGGTGGTGGTAGCTCTTCAGCTTTGATATTTTGGGATGTGTTTGGGGGTGCAGCCTGGGAATATTGTTGTGGGTACATGGTTTGTGGAAAGTAGTGTTGGAAAGTTTGTGGCGAAGGTGAATATTGTGCCGCCATGGTTGTTGGATGTACAACATTGGAATTTAAGGATGGGGAAACTGGGCAATATGGTTGTATGGCTTGGGAGTTTCTTGATGAAGCCGATGGTGGCTTCAATTGGTTTGCTTGGATTTTGTCTGCCTTCATCTTTTCTACGGTTTTCTTGATGTCTCTGCATTGCTTGGTGCCATGAGTGTGATTTTTGCCATGATATTGGCAGAATAGCTCTGGGCCCGAAAATGGGCCTCTTCCTCTTCCTCGGCCTCTGCCGGCTCTTCCTCCCCTTTGGCTTAGTTCACTTCTTGGGTTTGCATATGAGTTTTCTTGGTGAAAAGGCTTGTTCTCTTCGAACGAAGGTAGATTCTCTACATTCATGATGAATTGAGATGGGTATCTTTGGTAATGGTTTGGGTTGTAGTGGTTCTGCTTGTTTTGGAGTCAGGCTGGTTTTTCATGATAGCTTCTCTGGCTAACCTTCTTCGGTTGTCATTGTCAGATCGACAATATTTCTTGAACTCTTCATACAAGTCACCAAGTGTGGCCAGTGTTTCTCTTGCAATATGTTGTGTGAATGGACCCAGCTGAAGCCCCTGAATAGCTGCGAACTTGGCAGCTTCGTCGGGAATATGAGGAGCTTGGGATCTTAAGTTTACAAATCTGCGAAAGTGTTCATCCAAGGGCTCCTTCGGCTGCTGATGTACAGTCAACTCTGCATATGATACTGCTTGATCTACCATGATGCTGAAGTTTTTGATCAATTCTTTTTTCAGTTCATACCAGCTATTAATGGATAGACCTGGCAGCTTCATATACCAGCTCATTGCAGCACCATCACAGACAATGATGAAAGATTTTGCTAGTACCACATCATCTCCTTCAGCCGAAGCTATTGCAGCTTCGTAGCTCATTATGAATTTCTTGGGATCGGTGAAACCATTGTACCTTGGTAAAGCTATTGGCTTGTACGAAAGCGGCCATCTAGCCAGTTGCATGGCTTCTGATAGACGACAAGTATGATCAATTGGACGGATGTGCAGCATTTGTTGACTGGTTCCCTAGGTGGAAATACAATTTGCTCCTGCATCGACGAAGGCGACTGGCTCATTCAGCTTGGCCTGCAAGCTAGCAACTTGCTTTCTCGCCCATTCCTGCTCTGCACGAAGCTGTGTGGCCCTTGAACTTGTGCTATTCATTCTTCTCTGCTTCGCTTGCCCTATCTCAGTTAGCTGTTGTTGGATTTGTAGCAATTGTTTTTGTTGCTCTTCTTCTTCATCTTACATCTCTTGTTCTAACTCTCTTTGTGCAACTTCGAGTTGCTTTTGTTGTTCAATGCGCCTGAGACGTAACCTTTCCTCTATTCTTCTAATTTTCTCTTCATACGTGAGGGTGACTTCATCGTCATCTTGCTCTTTAGTGGCAGCTTCAGTGCTGTTTTCCACTGGATTTTGAGTGATTTGTAGTTGAGCTTCATCATCGGTTTGGGTTGTGTCTTCGGTGTTGTTTTTTCTTATTACTCTTTTGGGTGGCATGGTGGTGTTCGTGGGTTTTGCTCATGCACAGCACAAATGGTAGTGCCAACTGTTGTGTTACAGCCAAAGGCAATAAGCACAGACAGTAGCTAAGACTGAGAATAGGAGACAAGCAACAGTATATAACTCATCAACAGTATTCTTGGGAATCAGCCTCTTACATGTTGGTGACGGTTGTCCTTTAATAGAGAGGTCAAGAGACATCTTTACATTCCACTTATGCCCCTGAAAACAAGGGATGCCCCTGAAAACAAGGGATCATCCTCCTAACTATACAACTTGACTGATCTAGGAACATAATGGTACATTTACATCTCTCAGTGTGAACTGTTTGACTATCTCCATCCCCTTTGACCTCATTTGACTTGGTCTGTCCTGACTTCGTTATGGCGTAGCTGGCTTCAGGTGCCTTCACTGCATGGTTTGGCATCGGGCGCAGGTCCTCCTCCTCCACCGAACCCAAAAGCTAAGGGAGCACCATTGCAGGCCTGGTAAATGTTAGACCGAAGAAGACCTCAACATATTTACTTGGATGGGGGCTCGGGGTTGCCTACGCTCCATATAAGATTGCTTGTTGCTGCCCGAAAACGGCATATTCGATATTGCCTCTGATTAAAACCGAAGGCAATCCGCCTGCCCTTTTAATGAACAAAGGCAAATGTAAGAGGGTGCAAACCCGAAGGCGATTAGCTTGTCGTTTACTAGAACGAAGGCAAACGTAAGTGGGTGTAAACCCGAAGGCGATTAGCTTGTCATTTATTAGAACAAAGGCAAATATCTATGGTTAAATCCTAGTTCTATGGAGGAGTTTATTTGCAGGCCAATCCCCCAATAGTCCTGAGGGGGTAGATTTGTCAGGATTTAGTTCCGTCATGAAAAGAATATCTAGACCACCGGAGAGAAGTTGGGTGTCTATTAGAAAGTGGTTGTATACCTCATTTGGACTTGATGAGGAGCAACATGACTTGTCCGTCCTGGTACTGATGAACAAAAGTCCAACTCTGTTCTGGGAACTTTTTGAGCTTGAAGTAACCAAGAACTGGAGGTCATATGTCACACTTGCTACGCAGCACGGTATGCTGCTGGTGTTGCTTGTTCGAGCCTTCCACAAGGGTGGGTCCAGCTGTGAAGTGCACGAGGATGATGAAGATGGTGAACAGCAAAACCTTGAAGATGGTACCCAGGATGAAGTTGCAGAAGTGGAAGAAGGGGCAGTTGCAGAAGATTATGACGCACCCCATGAACCATCATCCGAGCTTGATGAAGGAGATGAATTCCGTGAGATGGTTTTGGAGGTAGAGAGGGAGGGCCGCGAGCACGAACATTATATGGAGGAAGACTCGTCGGATGATGATGATGAGGCGGCAGATCAAGTGCCTAGGAACCTGTGACTTCTCACAGCTTGTGGTAAATGAAGGAGAAAGTCCCCTGGGAGTACAAGGTGAACGAAGTTTTCCTCGGTTCGTGCTACTCGACTTCAGATGAGATGAAGGATGCAATAAAGCAATGGTCCACTTTGTGTTTGCAAAGAGAGTTCAGGGTTGTGAAGAGCAGCAGACAAGTCTATGACATATGCTGCGTCACTGAAAGGGTGTCCTTTTCGCGTTCACGCAAGTTGTGGCAAGTGGAAGAATTACTGGGAGGTGACCAGAATCGAGGATCACACATGTGTGCTTGAGCAGTTGGATACAGACCACCGGAACCTCACATCCAGATTTGTGGCTAACTTCATGTATCCTCAAATCATTGATAATCCAAGCTACGAGCGCAAGTCTATAGTATGTTCCATAGAGGAGAAGTTCTAGGAGAAGATTAGTTACAGCAAGGCATACAAGGCAAGACAGAAAGCACTGGAGACTAGGTGGGGACTTATGAAGCATCATACGACAACCTTCCAGCTCTGCTGCACGCCATATGCCAGCGAAATTTTGGCAGCTTATATGACTTGAAGACATTTCCCTCTCCGCGAAAGCCAGGGAAGCAAGTGCTGCAACGGCCACAATCCTAATCGTCGTTGCTAGTGATGGTAACAATCAATTGTTGCTGTTAGCCATCGCTTTCGTGTAGAAAGAGAGCAGAGACAGTTAGTATTGGTTCCTTGAGAAGCTGAAGACTATGGTTGTAGGGGATGTGCCAAATGTGTGTGTTATACATGATAGGCACAAAGGTATTCTGCAGGAAATTGAAGAAATGAAAAATGGTAGCACCGAGCATCAAACTGTACCATGTTGGCCTGACGTCGTGAGCAGATGGTGCATGCGCCACATGGGGGCAAACTTTCATAGCCAATTCAAGAACAAGGCACAAACGAAGCTGTTCAAGCGCTTATGCAGCCAGAATCAGGAGAGGAAGTTCAACCAAATCTGGAAGAAACTAGATGACCTTACGAAGAAACAATCAGAAGAACTGGCAAAGAAATCTGTCACGACTCAAGCGGACGAGCCAGTGTCTCTTGAGAATGTTGGGTTGGACACTCGTAGTACTAGAAGGAGAACATGCCATGCAATTAAAACATTCAGCTAGTGGATTGAGAATGAGCCCAAGGAAAAATGGGCATTGCTCTATGATGAAGGAGGGCCTCCCCTTAGTTGGAATCATCGAGTTCTTTCTGTATCGCACAATCAAATATTTTCATGACCGGTGTGTAAAGGCGGCCGAGGCTATTGAAAACAACCAGTTGTTCTATGGCTACAAGATGACTCAGTATATGGACGATAAGTAGAAGAAGGCTCTATTGCACCATGCCTATCCTTGTGGTTCAGCCGAACAACAGTATGAGGTGGTGTGCAAGGACAAAGGGCGGATGGTGACCAGACGGGAAAGGGTAAAACAAGAGTGTGTTCTTAGGAACGATATGTGCATTTGCTCCTACCAGAAGCCGAAGCTGCTGCACAAGCCCTACTCACACGTGATTGCTCCTGCTATGAAGCTAGGGGACTCCATCCACGTATATATGTCCCTCCCTACTTCTTCAAGCAAACCATTTTGGCTACTTGGAGTTGTGAGGTGTATGGCATTGGGATTCTTGGTTCTTTCACCAAAAACCCAGGGCGAAATGCAACTTATATCCCTGATCCTAATCCAGAAATGAAACAAGGTGTTGGGCGACGGAAGAAGAAGCATATTAGAAACAACATGGATCAAACTGAAGTAGATCTAGCAGCGAGTCTTTGCTCTAAGTGCCATGAGCCTGGGCACACGTACAAGAAATGCACTGCAACCTCTTATTATGATCCAAGCACTGTAGCAGGGTCATCAAATGTGGTTCGTAATCCTCCAGCAATGGTGCGTGGTCATCGCGGCTGTGGCACAAATGACGGGCTCTTATGAGATTAGTGGACCAGCGTTATGATTACTAATGCTAAATAACGTATTTTAATATTAGAAAGTTAAATTACATATCCTTGTTGTCATAATGTAGTGCAGTAGGTGCTTTTCCATAATGTTTAGTAATTATGTATGAACAGCTTCATGTAATGCTTAATTAATGTTTTGTGTTGTATTAGTGGACAAGACGCACCGTTCGTACTACTCTGCAGTCCTTGGTGTCGACGTCAGCGGCACCTTTTGATCTCGCGTTGGCATGAACTCGATGTTGATACACGAGTGTTGGCTTCCAAGGTACGCATTCATTTCAAACTGTTGAGGCCCTAATATCAGGGTGCCTGATCACGAGGATTACCGGCTACCAACTCCATGCGAAGAAGACTCCAAACAGGACACGACAGCTAGACCAAAGAAGGAAAGCTCGAAGATAATTAGAGTCCTACTAGGTGTAGGTCTGTTTTGTCTTATAAAGCAAGTCTCCCTGGGTATAAATAGTGCAGGATCCTATACGTAGAGGGTGTCCCAAGTTTTCACCAATCCACCAAAGGGTACTTGTTACACCATTGTAATCTGTACTCGCCGAGATAATACAAGTAGCCATCTGGATGTAGGGTTTTTACTCGATCTCGAGGGCCCGAACCAGTATAAAATCTCGAGTCTCTTTGTCCATCTACTGTGATCGATCTTCGCAAGAAACAGGGTGCCTACCGGACAAATATTTGATGAGTATAACCTCAACAGAGGCGCGCCAGGTAGGGGCCCTTATGTGAAGAAAGATCATGCCGATCGTCAATGGAGTCTACGCGTCGAGTTCATCGATGCCCTACATACCGAGCTCCGTCAAATCAGAAGCCATCAGGAATTCTGCCTCCGCTTCCGATCTCTACGCTCCAAGCCATCTAGTGCCTGCACGCTCGATCCATTTCGGGGATCTCGTGTTCGAGCAGCAAGGCGATTACGAGCTCAAGCTGACTGGGATCTATGATCCCGATCTCGTGTGCACCGGACGGGAAGTGTTCACCACCTTCGCGGATCCAACTCCCGAAGACATTGCTGATCACACTGCGCAACTAGATCTCGACTACATCGGATCGAGCAATGAGTCTGAACGACCCGATGACCATCGCATCCACGTGGTTACTGGTGGAGGAGAAAATACAGCGGCCGAGTCCTCTAGCTCGCGCAGACCACCAACTCCTCGCCTCACTAATGCTCCGACCATCCAGACTGCCAAGACCCGCACGCTGCTGACTCTGTCTTCACTAGCTCCCCGAAATCTGAACATTAATTTCTGAGGAGTCGAACAGGACAATTTGCAGATCCGAACTCTCTTGGAGACAATGGAAGCTATGGCCTAGGGAACCCTGATGGCCACCATTGCCAAGAAGGCTCAGGAAGCTACGGACAAGGCAAAGGAGCGGCCAGAAGCCACCGTCATACAACCAACTCCATCAAACGGACGTGCCGAGCCCCAACCGGTCCGATCTCGATCCGTCAATGGACACCAACGTTAACGTCCACAAGAAGGACGTGACATGAGGCCGTAGCTGGAACGAAACCGTAGGAATCGCGACGCTCGGGATACTCTCAACCACAACCGAGACTACCGAGCCCGCGAAGACTACTACCGGTCTCATCCAGATTCACCACCGCGCGAACCCCGACCAAGTACTGGAGGATGCCTCGCATACTCTCTAGGCTTGCAGAAGGCCAGGTGGCCAGAAAAGTTCCGTCCTACTAACATCGAGAAGTATGACGGGACAACAAACCCTCATGAGTGGATTCAGATTTATTCTACGATCATTGAAGCCACTGGGGGAGACGATTACATCAAAGCAAACTACTTGCCGACAGCCCTGCAGGGATCAGCCGGAACGCGGCTAATGAACCTGCCCGAGGCTAGCATCAAGTCATGGACTCATCTATGGGAGACGTTTGAGGCCAACTTCCAAGGCACCTATAAACGCCCCGGGCATGAAGGAGACCTGCTCAACTGTGTGCAAAAGCCTAGAGAATCTCTTCGGGATTATATCCTCCGGTTCAGCGACACCCGAAACACCATCCCGGATATGGTGGACGATCAGGTAATTGTAGCCTTTAATCAAGGTTGCAAGGATGAGCGGACGACAGAAGAACTTGCCAAGAAAAACCCGAAGACGGTGGTAGAGCTTTACAAGATCCTCGAAGAGACTGCCAAGATGGTGGACGCCCGAGCAAGGGTTCAATCGAAGCCCGAATAAAGCAAGCCGTCCGGGGAAGGCAAAAAGAAAGACAAGCACAAAAACAAAAAGCGCAAGACCGAAGGTGAAGAGGTCCTGGCCGTGGACAAGAAACCCCCATACCGACGTCAAGGAAAACCTGACGACCTCGAGGTATACTGCCCTATTCACCGTTCAACAAAACATAGCTTTACAGATTGTTTGGTGTACAAGAAACAGAGGCAGGAAGAGGAGAGTCAAAAGCAGGGGGACCACGATATCAGAGCTTTCAGCATCCTCGTCAAGCGAACTACGTTGATGGTGATGATGAGCCACTACTCCCTGAGGACCTGGAGATCACCACCAAATCCCAGCTGAAACTGGTCGAGACGCAGATTGCAAGCACCGAACCCTGCAAACAGCTGTTGAGGTGGTCTGACGTCCCGATCACCTTCGATTAGAGCGATCACCCAAACACGTTGTACGATGGGCCTCTGCTACCACTGTGCATCAAGCCTTGAATCAGCTCATGCAAGGTCGGGTGAACTTTGATCGCCAGCGGAAACGCCCTCAATCTGCTATTCGTCAACGCCTGCGACGAGATTGGCATCCGGAGGAGGTTGTTGACCCCGTGGACAAACCCTTCTACGGGGTGATACCGCGCATTCAAGCTGTCCCTTTGGGGAGGATTGATCTGTTGGTGACCCTCATGGAGGGGAAAACATCCAATCAGAGTTCCTCACCTTTGAGGTAGCAGACTTTACGTCAGCCACAACAGCCTAATGCACCCGGGCCGGGTGCAGATCCGGAAACTTCCTGAGCTGCAGAAGCCCGAACAGGGGAGAAAGCACAACCCATGCTCACAGCAGATAAAGATACTATAGCGACCCCGACTATGGTGGCACAGAATCCAGGAAACCTGGGAACACCACCTCCAGCTACAGGCGACTCATTAGCTGAAGCCTCCCCGATCACTCCTACTCAAAAGCGTGTCGAGCCAAGTACAGAAGTGGTAGCACTTGACCCAACACACTCGACCAAGACCACCAATGTGGGCACTGGTCTAGGTGACAAATAGGAACTCAAGCTCATTGCTTTCCTCTGGGCAAACACTGATGTGTTCGCTTGGGAACCATCCGATATGCCTGGGATCCCTAGGGAGGTAATAGAGCACAAGCTTGGTATATGAACTAGCGTCCGACCAGTCAAGCAAAAGCAAAGAAGATACACCCCAGAGAAACAAGACGCCATCAACGAAGAGATTACCCGACTACTCAAAGCCGGCTTCATTCAGGAGGTCCCTTTTTCGGAGTGGCTGGCAAACCTAGTCATGGTGAAGAAACACAATGGAACGTGGCGGATGTGCGTGGACTACACCGATCTGAATAAAGCATGCCCAAAGGATGAGTATCCATTACCTAGGATAGATCAAATTGTAGATTCAACCTCAGGATCTGAGCTGCTTTGTTTTCTAGATGCCTATTCGGGTATCACCAAATCAGCATGTGCATTGACGACGTGGAGAAAACTGCATTTGTAACTCCCTTCAATGTTTATTGCTATATAAAGATGCCTTTCAGTTTGAAAAACGCAGGTTCTACTTATCAATAGTGTGTTCACATTGTTCTTGAAGCCCAAATCGGTCGAAATATGGAAGCTTACATAGTTGATATCGTTGTGAAAAGTAAGTTAAAAGATGACCTGATCGCTGATTTAACCAAAACATTCAACAACTTGCGCAAAAATAGGATGATGCTCAATCCCACTAAATGCACCTTCAGTGTATCATTGGGTAAGCTCCTCGGTTATCTCGTGTCTCAATGGGGTATAGAGGCAAATCCGCCATGTACCTGCCACGAGGTCGAGAAGCTAGCAGGAATGATGGCATCCCTAAGTCGATTCGTATCCAAGATAGGCGAATGAGGTATGCCGTTTTATAAATTGTTACGTAAAACTGATCATTTTGAGTGGTCGGCAGAAGCAGAAGAGGCGTTCTAGGCATTCAAGCAATACCTGCGGAAAATGCCTGTACTGGTCCCGCCGCAACCCAAAGAAGAGATGTTACTATACATGGCAGCAACACCAATGGTTGTCAGTAGTATTCTAGTGGTTGAAAGACCTACAGAAAAGTCGACAACGTAGCACCCTGTTTACTTCGTAAGTGAGGTGCTGCACGATGTAAAAACAAGGTACCCTCAGATTTAAAAATTATTATATGATGTACTAATGACTTCCAAGAAACTCAAGCATTATTTTCTGAGCCATAAGATCAAGGTTGTATCAACCTACCCTCTAGGCACTATTTTGCATAACCGAGATGCCGTGGGTAGAATTGCACAATGGTCTGTGGAGCTGGGGGCTTACGACGTAGAATTCACACCCAGAACTGCTATCAAGTCGCAGGCTCTGGCAGATTTTATTGCAGAGTGGACAAATCCTGAACCTGAAGTGAGTGCCCAAAACCCCAAACACTGGACCATGTTCTATGACGGAGCGTTTTGCAAAGCAGGCGCCGGGGTTGGGGTAGTCCTTATCTCGCCACACAACGACATCATCAGGTATGCATTGCAAATCAATTTTGTTGATCCCACTCCTACTAACAATGTTGCCGAGTATGAAAGGCTTTTGACAGGACTTCGCATAGCTGCATCTCTGGGCATCAAGAGGCTGCTCGTGGAAGGGAATTCTGAGTTGGCCGCTAAGCAAATCATAAAAGAGTACAATGTGCGAAGCGACGTCATGGACAAATATTTGGAAGTAGGAGGATGGAAAGCAAATTTGATGGGCTTGAAATGCGACACGTCAAACGGGAGTACAATGGCGACGCAGACAAGCTAGCAAAGGCATCTGCTGAACACACACAGCTTCCAGGTAACGTGTTACTTGAAGTTCTTACTAAACCATCTGTGTCGGTATCTTTACCGAACCAAAAATTTGCATCTGCTAAAGACACAGTCTCAACAACCAACGAATCCATTACGGAGTCTATGTTGTTCGGTACGGCTTGGGCTGCCGCTCTAGTTGGAAATGAGGAGAACTGGATGGAACCAATCCGGGCATACCTCACAAACCAAGCTATACCTGACGATGACGCAACATCGGAGAAAATCCATCGTAAAGCCAAAAATTATCAATTGGTTGATGGTCGACTACACAAAATAGCACGCAATGGAGTGCTCCTCAAATGCATCACACGGGCCGAGGGCATTAGCTTGCTCCACGACATTCACGGAGGAATCTGTGGATCTCACGCTTCTTCCAGGTATCTAGTTGGGAAAGCATTCCAACAGAGCTTCTACTGGCCTATAGCTCTTCAAGACGCAAGCGAGTTAGTAAAAAAAGTGTGAAGCATGCCAATTCTTTGCACGAAAAACAACTAAACCTGCGCAAGCTTTAAACACAATTCCCTTATCGTGGCCCTTCGCCATATGGGGAATAGATATCCTCGGTCCTTTTCCAAGGGCCATCGGGGATTATAGATTTCTATTCGTCGGCATTGACACATTTACAAAATGGGTCGAGGTTGAACTAGTTCAGAAAATAACAAAAGAGGCAGCTGTCAAATTCCTACGGAGTATTGTCGTACGATTCAGCGTCCCGAACAGGATAATTTCTGATAATGGAACACAGTTCAAAAGTAAAAAGTTTTTTGATTTCTGCTACGATCATGGGATCAAACATGATCAGTCATCGGTAAATCACCTGAAGACAAACGGGCAAGTAGAGCGTGCTAATGGCATTGTACTCCAAGGCATCAAGAAGAGGATTTTCAATAGATTGCAAGCTTATGACAAGCGATGGATTCATGAAGTCCCAATGGTCTTTGTGGTCAATGAGAACCACAATGAATTGAGCAACAGGAGAAACACCTTTCTTCTTGGTGTATGGAGCTGAAGCAATTCTACCGTCCGATGTCCGACTAAAAGCCCCACGCGTGGCAATGTTTTCAGAAACTGAAGAGCCTGACCAACGACGCGATGAGCTGCTCCTCCTTGAGGAGGCTTGCGACGTTGCAGCATTCAAAGTAGCACAATATCAACAAAAGCGACGACAATACTACGACGCTAATGTTCACAAGAGAAGCCTGTGCATTGGTGACATGGTCCTCAAATTAGATCAACGCACCAAGGACAAGACAAAATTGTCCTCTCCATGGCAAGGGCCATACATAGTTGTGGACATTGTGTGACCAGGAGCCTACAGAATCGTGGAGAATGATAGAGACGTACTGCCAAACACCTGGTATATGGATCAGCTCAAAAGATTCTACGCCTAGATGATTAAAGGGTTCAAGCCAACCCAGCAAAATGGCAGGAACAATCACCCTCAAGTGCCATCTCCACCAACAAAAAAAAAGATAAGTTCTCTAAACTTTACTCACCCTTGCAATTACGCTCAGGGGCTGGGTTTTCCTTTTCCATTCAGTTTCTACTCTTTGTTATCATACTACATATACTAACAAAGAGCCGGGGACTACCATGCTAAAAATTTTCAGATCCATTCTATGGACCTTGAGCGCAACGCTCGGGGGCTCCCCATGTGTTCGGTTGATTCTTGCAAAACGTACATCTTGACTCTTTTCTAGCATGTCTACATGCTAAAAAAGAGCCCGGGGGCTACTATGGTACCATTACCTCACAAGAATTAAGCATTTTAAATATAACGGCAAGGCTACGCTAAAAATACCGGACACCAAGACTACAAGGGATTACATGGTTCAGAAGACTGCTCGCGTCTCAACAACTAAACAATCCAAGAATAGCTCATGGTATTGGTATACTTAGCTACACTAAAGCTATCATTTAAGGAGCAGCAAAAAGAACCCGAATAGCTCTATTACCTACACGAAACATGCAAGAATGTGTTCGCCAAAAGGAAATCAAATCCACAAACTAAACCATAAGTTTTGCCCTATTACAGGAATCCAGCATAAGTTTAGGACGAGTTTTCAGAATCAGACAAATGAAGACCGAGTTTCTGAACAAAGGGTTCGACTAATGGAGCAAAATCGTCAAACAGCACCTTAGCCTCCTCAGCCAAGCACTTGAAGCCGTAGGAGAGCAATACCGCATCGACCACCGGAACATGACTTTTCATGGTCCCTAAAGTGTGCGTCGCTGCGACGACAGCACTCTCCATGAGCTTGTTCTCCACGGTCGAGCCACGCTTCTCTGAAGCTTTGAGTTGGGCGTTGAGTTCGGCAATTTCCTTGGCCCGAGCTGCAAGCTGACCTTCTAAATCCGAGCTTTTCTTCTGGAGCATCTCAATGCTCTTGGAGTCGGCTACAGGATTAAAGGTATAGAATCAACAACGGCTTACATGATAGATATAAGAATAAAAAACACAGCAAATCAAGTACCTTCTTTCTCGGACTTCAAAAGAATGGCTTGGGCCTCCAGCCTCATTATTGATGCTTTTGTGACTTGAGCACGAGCGTTTAACAATCGCCATTGCTCTTCAGCCGCGGAGAGCGAAATGATGATCGGGCCCAAAGGCGTCGGGTGTGGCTACACGACTTCAGCAGTCTTCTCTTCAGGCCTCAAAGCAACCACTGGAGCCTGATCGGAGGATTTCTCCCAGGCAAATGGCTTGGCTGGAGGAGAAGATGCAGGCTTGAAGGACCTGCAGACCCAAACAGAGCAAATAAGTACTCCCCTTGGGAAACAATCAAGCCGAAATCAAACTTGTTAAAGCCTTTACTCATTTGTTGGGAGAGTGACTTTAAACTTCCAAGAGATAGAGGAAGGCATTGACGGCGTCTGGGTGGAATGAGTTTTGTGACAAGAAACCTCCCGAACATGGTTAAGTTTGGTTATACGAGCAAAAGTTGCAAATAAACGCTCGAATAAGATCATGCTAGGTACCTGGTCTCCCGGACAAGGCGTGTCACGCATGATGGGCAGTTCGATGGCACCCGGTGCCCCAAGAGAACCTGATCAAGTCGTCGCCTTTTTCATGCTTGCGTCCCTCGAGCGCTTGCGAGAGCGAGACGGGATGGTAACTTTGGTGCTGGTCGAGGCTTTCTTTTCCTTGATAGGGGGCTGCTCGGGCACTTCAGTTGTTGGGGTCTTGTCACCCTGAACTAATGCCGGTTCTGCCTCATCCTCCAGGTTGATAGCTCCGCTTTGAGGGGGAGCATCAACAATGGGAAGGGCCTGATCGGGAGAAGAAATAAGTTCATCTGTGTTGAATAAGGTGATATTTCTGAAAATAAGCTTACCACTGGAGCAGGGTTGTCAGCACTGAAGGGTGCAGGGATGTCCACCCAATCAGGGAGATCGGCATTTAGCATTTTCTTTAGGCGAGCCGCCACATCGGATTCTGGAACGGCTGCTAGTTAAGAGTCATGATCTCAAATGACCGAACACTTTCAAAAATTATACCGAACAAAGGAAACACAAGTTACCTTCGAATTTCATCCTATTCGGGTCGGTATCGCCCATGAAGGTGCTAGACAAGCGATCATGAGCCATGAGCGGAATAAACCTCCACCGGATGAAGGTTTCCGCCACGTGAATAGCAGTCAGCCCCTTTTCACGAAGAAATTGGATCCGATCTATGTGCTTCTGCATTTCTGCGGTCAGCTTTGGAAGGGCTTTGGTTTCTTCCTTGAGATAAGGCATTAGATACTTCCCCTTTACCGATGAGGCTTGGGAAAGGGTGATATAGAACCAATGACACCGATATCCCTTCCAGGAATCTTTAACTGGAAAGGGGATATAGATGTCTCTGTCTCTCAAGGAAAATCCAATCGACCCGATCATGTGTTCGTCCTTGTAGAATGCAGGGTGTTGACGGTCCTTATAACATAAAATTCGACCGTCATTAGGCTCAGAAACCAATAAAGATCAAGGCATAACTTAGACATTAGTATTCAAATAATAGTATACCAGGCATATCTAGAATATACGCATTGATGACCGCACCAAGGATGGAGGCGCCGACAACGAAGGGCCACTGGACTCACACATGACGTGTGAAGTCTGTGGAGAAACTGGCCACTCGGGGAACAACTGCCCCGAGACACAAGAGGAGGTACAGTTCGTGAACGGCAACAACGCGTACCAGCCTCAAGGGAACTAGAATCAGCAACGCCCATTTTACCAGGGAGGTAACAATAATAACTCTTTCTCCAATCAACCTTCCCTTAAAGATCTTGTCCTTGGTCAGGCCAAGATTAATGAGTCTATCTCCAAGAGGCTTGCTGTTAATGATAAGGCTCTGGAGGGCATAAACTCTAAAATAGAAAGTTTGTCCTCCACCTTCCAAAGCCAGCTGAGTTTTAATAAGATGTTAGAAACCCAATTAGCTCAGTTAGCTGCCGCTGTTCTGTCTGGTGATAAGGGGCGAATTCTCGGACAGCCGGATTCGTCATTTGAAAATGTTAAGGCAGTGTCCACGAGGAGCGGAAAGGCTACTCGGGACCCGGTTCCCCCTAACCATGCAGAGAAAACAGCAGCACCAAGAAAGGAGGTCCCTACTATGGAAGAAGAGCCAGAAGCCGAACTAGCACCAGCTGGACAGACCGCGCCGCATGAGTTTTACGACTCCAACGTCTTGCCATTCCCGCAGCATCAAAAGAAACCATCCGCGGACGAACAATTCGCCAGGTTCGTAGAAGTCATACAGAAATTGAATATACATGTGCCTTTGCTGGATGCTATGCAGGTACCGACCTATGCAAAGTATTTGAGGGACATTCTCAACAACAAACGTCCACTCCCAAGTACCGAGGTCGTAAAGCTGACTGAGGAGTGCAGTGCAACGATCCTAAATAAAGTCCCGGAGAAGAAGAAGGATCCAGGATGTCCCACCATCACATGTACAATCGGGACACAACACTTTGAGCATGCGCTCTGTGATCTAGGAGCAAGTGTCAGTGTAATGCCAAAGGTAGTTTTTGACCGCCTCAACTATACTACCTTGTCTCCTACTCCCATGAGACTGCAGTTGGCCAATTCCACGGTTCGCTACCCGGAGGGGATAGCCGAGGACATTCCGGTGCGCATCCGGGATTGCTTCGTTCCTGTCGACTTCGTGGTACTGGACATGGACATGAGCAACGATTCATCGCTCATCCTTGGGCGACCCTTCTTGAGCACGGCAGACACTCACATTAATGTGGGTGCTGGAGAGATCCAGCTCAACATTAATGGAAGGAAGGAGAAGTTTGAGTTCAGGCCAAAAGTGGAGCAATGCTCCATGATCAAGATCAAGTACGGGAGAAACAGTCAGAACGTCAAAGAGGTAGAGGTGACGCCTCCAGAGAAAGACAGCCTAATTAAGTTCATGGAGAAGTTCTGGGAGAAGGATTTCCCCATCCGGTATTATGCAAAGCACAACAAGAAGTCTACACGAGGTGCAAAAGCACAAATGAAGAAAACACCGGAACAGGCTGTCGACCGCCATAAAAAAGGAAAACAGGTATGGCGGGTTAAATCATCTGTATCCTCATCTCCAGGATCAGATGCTGCTTCATCAAGTTGAATCCTACAAAGGAGACGTCTTCGCTCGACGACGTAAAACACGAGTCCTGCGCCGACAGGTACATCGGTGTTAACAAACTAGCTTGGGGGAATCCACTCTGCCAGATCTTCGACCTTGTCCTAAAAACCCCATAGTGACCTCCATATGGGGCTGCATGGCACTGCTCAAGGATCTTTCTTGCCTTGTTTGTCGGTACACATCGCCTGAGCATGCCGTCTGAACATACCCTGTACAGGTATGGTTCATCCCATAGATGGAGTCTACTCTCGTAGATAAGCCTTCTCTTGTTCTCCCCTGGTGGTACATATCCTGCAATCATAAAGTTCGCAATATTTGCATACCAGGGGTCGGAGGCAGTCACCTTGAGTAGGGTGTCGTCGCGTAGGAAGTTATTTATCGGTAGATCCTGCATGTCAGTAAACTGCATACGCGACAAATGATCTACTACTGAATTCTCTACTCCCTTTTTATCTTTAATTTCCAAGTCAAATTCTTGGAGTAAGAGAATCCAGTGGATAAGGCGTGGTTTAGCATCTTTCTTGGTGAGCAAATATTTCAGAGAAGCATGATCGTTGTAGGTAATCACCTTAGCTCCTACCAAGTAAGATCTAAACTTGTCTATAGCAAAAACTACTGCCAAGAGCTCTTTTTCAGTGGTAGCATAGTTAAGTTGAGCTTCTGTCAAAGTTTTACTAGCATACGAGATAGCATGATGGTTCTTATTTTTGGTTTGCCCGAGGACAGCACTAACAGCATAATCACTAGCATCACACATAATCTCGAAAGGTAGCGTCCAGTCAGGGGGTTGAATGACTGACGCTGAGATGAGAGCGTTCTTTAAAATGGTGAAAGCATGCAAACACTCATCATCGAAGTCGAAGGGCACATCCTTAGCTAGAAGGCTAGTGAGGAACCTGGCTATCCGAGAGAAATCTCTGATGAAACTCCGGTAAAACCCCACATGACCTAGGAAGCTACGGATTCCCTTGACATTGGTAGGAGGTGGAAGCTTTTCTATGACTTCAATTTTCGCTCTATCCACCTCTATTCCCCTTTGGACACCAAGTGTCCTAACACTATACCCTCTCGGACCATGAAATGACACTTTTCCCAGTTTAGCACCAGGTCCTTGTCTCGGCATCTTTGTAGTACCTTGTCTAGGTTCTGCAGACAATGGTCGAAAGTCTTTCCATAGACTGAAAAATCGTCCATGAAAACTTCCATGATCTCCTCAATCATGTCTGAGAAAATAGACATCATGCACCTTTGGAACGATGCTGGCGCATTGCATAACCCGAATGACATCCTGCGGTATGCATACATTCCATAGGGGCACGTGAAGGTGGTCTTTTCTTGATCATCGGGGTGGATGGGAATCTGGTGATAGCTGAAATACCCATCAAGGAAACAGAAGAAGGAGTGGTTCGCGAGTCTCTCCAACATCTCATCGATGAAGGGAAGCGGGAAGTGATCCTTCTTTGTCGCCTTGTTGAGTCGGCGGTAATCAATGCACATCCGCCACCCAGTAACGGTACGCTAAGGAATCAGCTCGTTTTTCTCGTTACTTACGACGGTCATACCTCCCTTCCTGGGTACCACTTGGACAAGGCTGACCCTTTCACTATGAGGGACGGGATAGATGATCCCGGCGCGCAGAAGTTTTAGAACTTCCTTCTTTACGACTTCCCTCATCGCATTGTTTCGCCTACGCTGAGGCTCCCTAGAAGGTGTAGAATCTGGATCTATGGGAATGCGATGGGTACAGAGTGCTGGACTTACTGATGGTAATTGGAAACCATTCATACACTACCCTGTTTCACGTCACAGAGAAACAGAGCAAAAGGGTAAACTTGCTAGATTACTGGCAATGAATCATGCTGCACTAAATACATAGATGATCAAGACTCTTTAACCATTGCTTTCCCTGGCAATGGCGCCAGAAATGCTTCTTGGTATTTCTTTGCGTCACCACTTAGATTAGTGATGGCACTAGAGATGCCTTATCATAAATCTAAACGTTACAGGGATTCCGCAAGCGCATAGAAGTACATTGTAACATTTCACCTGGGAGTATTCCAGAGTATCATTATTTGTTTATCCCCAAGGAAAGCGTTTAGTTAAAGAGAGGTGTCATCCAATGTATTTACTTACAACAACATTAATCTACCATAATCTAGAAAAGCGTAAAGGATATGGAAATGAAAGGGGTAATGTGACACACAGAAGTTCATTGCTCATCAATATGGTAGTCTTAGTTAGTCATAGAACATTAGTAAAGATTACAAAGGGTTCATTAGTATCATACAAATGGGACTTGGATATACTACAATGCCCTATACAAACTCGTACAATGAACATATGCAAGAGGACATATCGAGGTGTCCAGTGGTTCGCTCATCAAGGGACGCCAGGAGGACGACTTATCATAAAGGCCTAATATCATCTCCCCGAACGTGGAGGATTACAAAGGACGGACAGGGCTGTCACCACCTGCCGCCTACCTCTACTAATCCGTGGGGCAACGATACCCTCAACGGTATTCCATAATCCAAACACCATGTTTGCAATATGAAATACAACTCTATCTATCGCGCTAATAAACAGAGCAACCATGAGGCACATTGAGCTAATGTCATAGCATACATTCACATGAACAAGGTGCAAGACATAAGTAGTATATACTAAGTAGATAAAGTATAAATGAGGCATACAACATAAGTATGAAGATACTTCCATTAAGCTCAGAGTATTAAAAGTAAGTAAGAGAATACAAGAACTGAACTCTAGAACTTACCCAAACTCCTCCAGAAGCCCTTCAGAAGATCTACTACTAACACTATCACTACTAAGACTAAGACTAAGCTTGTAGCAAAAGAGAGCTCTTCTTCTGGTGTGAGTTTGAGTACGGCGCCCTTTGCAGGTATTTACAGCATCCCTTAGGCAGTTGGAGCCGGCCAGAGACGGTTGTGGCAGTTTGGAGGTGGGCCCAGGTCGGTCAAAGTGCCAAGGTCGGCCAACCCTCTGATGAACCGCCTCTGCTGGTGCACGGTCCAGATGTTGTCCTGAAGTCGGTATTGATGCGCCAGTCAAGGGGGGACCGATTCGGCCGCGTGGGGAGGTCGGCCGACCTATGGGGGTCGGCCGACCCAGCCCCGCCGCCTCTCGGGTCCACCCTCCTTTGGGAGTCTGCCTGGTGGGTCCTGAGGTCGGTTCCAGGTGGGTACGATTGGTTTGGGTGCACGAAGCTCGGTTGTGGGCCCTTCAATCCATGTGATGGTGTTGAAGCCAAATCTTGTCCTTTGCTATCAACCGTCGTTGAATCAAGGCTCCAGATGGCTCAATGTTGTGCTTCTTTGCCAGCAGGGAGATTGGGCTTGAATGGGTGCAGGCTAGGTCGCCCCACCTAGCCAGGTCGGTCAACCTGGACCTGGGCCCATTTTCCTCCATCTTTTGCACCATAGTCCCTGTACTCAAATATATTCTAGATATGCATGCTACAACATTATTTGAATACAAATGCCTAAGTTATGCCTTATCTTCATTGGTTTTCTGAGCCTATTGACGGTCGGATTTTCATTATAAGGGCCGTCAACAAGCATATTGATTGAATCCTGGCACTCCATGAAGCAGGTCTGACAGCAATTCATGTGGTGGAAATTTTTATCCGATGGAGATTCATCCTGCTTATGGCTCATGACCGCTATGCCTACACTTTCACGGGTGACAATGACCTGAACAGGATGAAATCTGATGGTAGGCTATTTTTGCTCTATTCGGTAATATTTCTGATAGTGTTCGGTCATTTGAAGTGTCATGACTCTTAACTAACAGTTGTCCTAGACTCTGAAGTGACTGCTCGCTTGAAGAAGATGTTGAACGCCGATATCCCCGATTGGACAGGCGTCCCACCCACCTACAGTGCTGACAACCCTGCTCTAGAGGTGAGCTCTTTTTCCAGAAAATATCCCTTCAGTTTGTTGAGTGCACTCGTGGTGATTTCTTTTCCCAAACAAGCTCCTCCCGCCGTCGATGCTCCCGCTCAAAGCGGGGCTATCAATGTACAGGATGAAGCTAAACCAGAAGCAGTTCAAGGTGACGAGACCCTGACAGCTGAATTGCCCGAGCAGTCGCTTGCCAAGGAGAAAGAGAATCCGAGCAGCGCCAAGGTCATCGTCCCTCGAACCCGCAAGCGCTCTCGCGACGCCAGCACGGAGAGGGTGACTCCTAGATAGGGGTCTCTTGGTGCGCCCGATGCCACAGAACTGCTTGCCGCCCGTGATCCGCCTCACGGGCGTTTATTTGCAGCTTTTGATCGGGTAACCAAAATTAAATGTGTTCAGGAGATTTCTCGTTAGGAAATTCGTCCGACCCCACCACCATCAAAGCCTTCCTCTGTATCTCTAAATAAATTTAGAGTCACTCTCCCAATGTCCAAGTAAGGGCTTTGACTTGTTCGGTTTTCGCTCGATCACTTCTCCCAGGGAGAAGTTTTTTAATTATCCTCTTTGTTCGAGGAATACAGGCCCTCCAAACCTGCAGCTTCCCCTCCGACCAAGCCATCAGATAAAGAGAAAACTCCCAAACTCGACACGGCGGCCCAGCCCGATAGCACAGAGAAAACTGCAGAGGTCACAGGAACTGTCCCGACGCCCTTAGGCCCGATCATCGCTTATCTCTCTGTAGCTGAGGAGCAGTGGTGTTCGCTGGACACTCGTGCCTCTACCGCGGAAGCGTCGATGACCAGACTGGAAGCCCAAGTTTCCATTCTCCAGTCCGAGAAAGAAGGTACTTGTCTTAAAGAAACATGTCTGCCTTTGGTCCTTGTCCCACAAACTGTTGTTAACACAATGCCTCTGATTTTGTAGCTAACTCCAAGAGCATTGAGGTGCTCGAGAAGAAAAACTCGGATCTGGAAGGCCAGCTTATTGCCTGGGACAAGGAGATTACTAATCTCACTGCCCGCCTTGAAGCTTCAGAGAAGCGCAGCTTATCCCTGGAAGGCAGGCTCATGGAGGGTGCATGTGTCACTGCAACACACACCGTTGGAGCCTTGAAAGCCATGTTCCAGATCTTGATGCTGCGTTACTCTCTGAAGGCTTCAAGTGCTCGGCCAGGGATGCCACAGGTATTGTTTGATGATCTCGCCCCATTGGTGGAACCTTTTGTTAAGAAGCTTGGCCTTCATTTGAGTGACTCCGAAGACTCGTCCTAAACTTTGTGATGAAATCCTGTAATAGGGCAAAAACTTGGTGGTTTTAGTCTGTGACCTTTATTTTGTGAAACATATGCTTGCATGTTTTTGCGTAAGTCATAGAGCCGATCAGCCTTTTGTGGCACTTTAAACTGATAGCTTTAACATAGCTAAATGCCCCGTTGCCATAAGCTATTTTGGAATTATTTAGTTGCTGAGACGCGAGTTATCTTCTGAACTGTGTAATTCCTTGTAGTCATGGTATTCGGTATTTTAGCGCGGTTTAGCTCTCTTGATTTAAAAAGCCCGATTCTTGTGAGGTACTACTTAGTAGCCCCCGGCTCTTTTGTAACATGTAGACATGCTAGAAAAGAGTCTAGAAGTACTAGTCACAAGAACATTCCGATCATGTGGGGAGCCCCCAAGCGTCTCGCTTGGGTGCGTAGAATAGGTCTGAAAAATTTTTCAGCGTAGTAGTCCCCGGCTCTTTGTTAGTATATGGAATATGGTAACAAAGAGTAGAAATAGAATAGCAAAATAGAACCCCGCCCCCGAGCATAATTGCGAGGGTGAGTAGAGTTTGTAGAACTTATCTTTTTTTTTGTTGGTGCCGGAAGTGACGCGGATGATGACTAGTCCTGCCAAATTGTTGGATAGGTTTGAACTTGCTTCATTACCTTGACTGGAAGTTGTGTGCGTTCGACAGCTGCTTTTGCCAGCTTATCTGCATCACTATTGTACTCCCTTTCAACGTGTCGCACTTCAAGTCCATCAAATTTGCTTTCCATCCTCCTATATGCTTCCAAGTATTTGGCCATGACGTCGCTTCGCGCACTGTACTCCTTCATGACTTGTTTTGCAGCTAACTCGGAATCCCCTTTCACGAGCAGCCTCTTAACACCCAGAGATGCAGCTATGCGAAGCCCTGTTAAAATCCCTTCATACTCGGCAACATTGTTAGTAGGGATACCTGATGATGTCATTGTTTGGAGAGATCAGGACATCCCCAGCCCCCGCGCCAGCTCTGCAAAATGCTCCATCATAGAACATGGTCCAATGTTCCGGAATTTGGGCGCTTTCTTCAGGTTCGGGATTAGTCCACTCTGTGATGAAATCTGCCAAAGCCTGCGACTTGATGGCAGTTCTGGGTACGAATTTGATGTCATAAGCCCCCAGCTCCACAAACCATTTTGCGATCCTACCCATGGCATCTCGATTATGTAAAATGGTGCCAAGAGGGTAGGTTGATACAACCTTTATCTTGTGGCTTAGAAAATAATGCTTGAGTTTCCTGGAAGTTATTAGCATAGCATATAGTAATTTCTGAATCTGAGGGTACCTTGTCTTTGCGTCGTGCAACACCTCTCTTACGAAGTAGACGGGGTGCTGTGTTATTGACTTTTCCGTGGGTTTTTCGACCACCAGAACAGTACCAACAACTGTCGGTGTCGCTACTATGTATAATAACATCTCTTCTTTGGGTTGTGGTGGGACCAACACGGGCATTTTTCGCAGGTATTGTTTAAATGCCTGGAACGCCTCTTCTGCCTCTGCCGACCATTCAAAGCGATCGGTCTTATGTAACAGTTTATAAAATGGCATACCTCGTTCGGCTGACTTGGGTATGAATCGACTCAGGGATGCCATCATTCCTGCTAACTTCTGGACCTCGTGGCGGCTGAGTGGAGACTTCATGTCGTCAATTGCCTTGATCTTGTGTGGATTTGCCTCTATACCCATTGGGATACAAGATAACCAAGGAGCTTGCCCGATGATACACCAAAGGTGCATTTGGTGGGGTTGAGCATCATCCTGTTTTTGCGCAAGTTGTCGAATGTTTCGGTTAAATCAGCGATCAAGTCACCCTTTAATGTACTTTTCACAATGATATCATCTTTGTATGCTTTCACATTACGGCCGATTTGGCCTTCAAGAACAATGTGAACACATTTTTGATAAGTGCAACCTGCGTTTTTCATACCAAAAGGCATCTTTATATAATAATAAACACCGAAGGGAGTTACAAATGCAGTTTTCTCCTCATCATCAATGCACATGCTGATTTGGTGATACCCCGAATAGGCATCTAGAAAACAAAGCAGCTCACATCCTGAGGTTGTGTCTACAATTTGAACTATCCTAGGTTATGGATACTCGTCCTTCAAGCACGCTTATCTAGCCACCTGACCTTGCGCAGGCTGGGAGAGTACGCAAGGCACCCCCCAGTGCCTGTTCGGGAGTCACATGGTGGTGAATCTGGATGGGACTGGTAGTAGCCCCCACGTGCTCGGCAATCTTGGTTGTAGTTGAGAGTTTCCCGAGCGTCGCGATTTCTGCGATTGCGTTCGAGCTGCAGCCTTATGTCACGCCCCTCCTGTGGGCGATACCGAGGATGTCCGTTAACAGATCGGGAGTGAATCGGCTGGGGTTCGCCGTGCCTGTTGGACGGAGCTGGTGGTGCGGCAGCGGCAGCCTCCAGCCGTTCCTTGGCCTTGTCCGCTGCTTCCCGAGCCTTCTTGGCAATGGTGGCCATCGGGGTTCCCTCAGCCATAGCTTCCATCGTCTCCAAGAGGGTTCAGATTTACAGGTTGTCCTGTTCGACCGCCCAGAAGTCGTTGTCAAGATCCCGGGGGGCCAACGAGGATGGAGTTATCAGCGTACAGAACTTGGCCGTCTGAAGGGTCGGTGCGTTGCTGAAATGAGGAATTGGAGGTCTGCGTGAGTTGGACGACTCGGCGGCAGCACTTTCCGCATTCCCAGTGAGCACGTCGATGCGGCGGTCTTGGGTTGTTCCGACCCATTGCTTGATCCATTGTAGTCCAAATCTAACTGCGCAGTGCGATGAGCATTGTCTTGGGGAGTCGGATCTGCGAAGGTGGCGAAAACTTCTCGACCGGTGCATGTGAGATCGAGATCATGGATCCCTGTCAAACGGAGCTCGTAATCACCTTGGTGCTCGAACACGAGATCCCCAAATTGAATCTCCCGTGCAGGCACTAGTTGGCGTGGAGTGTAGAGATCGGAAACGGAGGCAGAACTCCCGATGGCTCCCGATTTGACGGAACTGGGGCATGTAGGGCATCGATGAACTCGACGCGTCGGCGAACCAGACTCCGTTGACGATCGGCATGATCTTTCTTCACGCAAGGGCCCCTACCTGGCGCGCCTCTGTCAAGGTTGTACTTGGCAGATATTTGTCCGGCAGGCACCCCGCTTCGTGCGAAGATTGATCATAGTGGATGAACACAAAAACTCGGGATTTTATACTGGTTCGGGGCCTCGAAATCGAGTAATAACCCTACGTCCAGTTGTTTGCTTGTATTATCTCAGCGAGTACAGATTACAATGATGTAACAAATACTCTCGGGTGGATTGGCTAAGATTGGGGATACCCTCTACGTGCAGGACCCCCCACTATTTATATTCAGGGAGACGTGTCTTACAAGACAAAACAAACCTAAACCTTGTAGGACTCTAACTATCATCAGGCTTTCCTTCTACGATCCAGCTGTCGTGTCTTGTTCGGAGTCTTCTTCACTCGGAGTCGGTAGTCGGCAATCCTCGTGGTCGAGCACCCGGGTATTATGGCCTCAACATACCTGATTGGGGGAGGTCCTCCCCCAAGCTGTTTTATTGACACCGATTAGCCTGTTGGCTCAGGACTCGTGTTTTACATCGTCGAGTGATGAAGTCTCCTTTCTTGGATCAACTTGAAGAAGCAGCATCTGACCCTGGAGATGAGGATACAGATGATTTCACCAGCCATGCCTGTTTTACCTTTTTCTGGCGGTTGATAGCTTGGTCCGACATCTTCTTTGCCTGTGTGTTTTACACCTCGTGCAGGCTTCTTTTTCTTAGCGTGGTACCGGTTGGGAAACTCTTTTTCCCATAATTTCTCCATGAATTTGATCAAGCTGTCCTTCTCTGGAGGCATGACTTCCACCTCCTTGACATTCTGATTGTTCCTCTCATACTTGATTTTAATCATGAAGCATTGCTCCAACTTTGGCCCGAAGTCAAACTTCTCCTTCTTCCCATTAATGTGGAGTTGGATTTCCCTAGCACCCACATTAATGTGAGCATCTGCAGTGCTCAAGAAGGGTCACCCCAGGATGAGCGACGAGTCATTGCTCACGTCCATGTCCAGAACCACGAAGTCAATAGGGATGAAGCAATCTCGGATGTGCACCGGAATGTCCTCGGCTATCCCCTCCGAGTAGCGGACCGTGGAGTCAGCCAACTGCAATCTCATGGGAGTCAAGGACAAGGTAGTATAATTAAGGCGGTCAAAGACTACCTTTGGAATGACGCTGACGCTTGCCCCTAAGTCGCAGAGTGCATGCTCGAAGCGCTGGGTCCCGATAGTGCGAGTGATGGTAGGACACCCAGGGTCCTTCTTCTTTTCTTGGACTTTGTTTAGGATAGCCGCACTGCACACCTCTGTTAACTTTACGACCTCTGTACTTGGGAGTGGATGCTTGTTGTTGAGTATGTCCTTCAAGTACTTGGCGTAGGTCGGCACCTGCATAGCATCCAGCAGTGGCACATGTATGTTTAGCTTTTGAATGACTTCTATGAACCTGGCAAATTGTTTGTCCGCCAATGGCTTCTTTTGGCGTTGAGGGAATGGCAGGACGTTGGTGTCGTAGAATTCATGTGGCGCAGTCCCTCCTGCTGGTGCGAGCTCGGCTTCTGGCTCGTTCTCCTCAGCTAGGATCCCCTTCCTAGTTTTTGTTGCATTCCCTGCTAGGTTAGATGGGAATGGATCCTGAGTAGCCTTTCCACTCCTCGTGGACACAGCCTTCACTTTCTCAAAGGAGGAATCCAGTTGTCCCGGGATTTGTCCCTTGTCCCCGGAAGGAACTGCAGCGGCTAACTGAGCTAACTGGGTTTCTAGCATTTTATTAAACCTCAGCTAGCTCTGGAAGGTGGAGGACAAACTCTCAATCTTGGAGTTTATGCCCTCTAGAGCCTTGTCATTGATCTTGGAAATAGATTCATTGATCTTGGCCTGACCAAGGACCAGATCTTTTAGAGAGGGTTGGTTAGAGAAGAAGTTGTTGTTATTACCTCCCTGGTAGAATGGGCATTGCTGATTCCAGTTCCCTTGAGGCCGATACCCGTTGTTGCCATTCACAAGCTGTACCTCCTCTTGTGTCTCGGGGCAGTCATTCCCCGAGTGGTCGGTTTCACCACAGACTTCACATGTCATGTGTGAATCTAGTGGCCCTTCACTATGGTTGACTTCACACGTCAAGCGGTCGTCGAGGTGTTTCATAATTAGATCCATCTTGTCAACCACCATGTCTACCTCCTTCACTGTGTGCATGCCGCGCTTACGCCCCTGGAGGCGTTCGTCATTACAAGCTTGGATGGAAACCATCTTCTCGATAAGTAGCTTGGTGGCAGCCACAGTTAAGGAGAGGAATGCCCCTCCAGCAGCAGCATCCATGTGTTCACGGGCTGTCTGGGAGAGCCCGTGGTAGAAGTTTTGGAGTAGGAGCCACTCTTGCATGCCCTGGTGCGGGCATGCCAGGATCCCATGCCTCCGACACTGTTTCTCCTGACTCCTGCTGGAAACTAGAGATCCTGCCCCTAAGGGCATTGGTTTTGCCAATGGGGAAGAACTTAGCTAGGAACGCGTTGGAGCACTTGGTCCATGTCCTCAGCGCTTCACGGTTGGAGTAGAACCATTGCTTGGATCTTTCCAACAATGGGAACAGGAACAGGCGGAGGCTGATCACCTCTTGATTGACACCCCGGATGGTGATGGTGTTGCACACCTCCAGGAAGTGTTGTAGGTGGGCACCAGCATCTTCATTGGCCTTCCCACAGAAAGGATGGGCCTTGAGCTCGAATGCGTGATCACCCACAGCCGCTTCCGGACCCATTGGAATGTGGGCGACGGAAGGGGTGGAGTAGTCACGGATCGTCCTTTCGGCCATGGCTTCTTTTGGTTGGCGTGCTACGGGAACGGGTTTTTCTCCTTGGTTGGATGGTTCTCCAATGATTGGTTTGGTCTTTGACAAGAACACCTGAGGGATTACGACACGAGGGCGTACCCTCCTTCCTATGGTATTCAGGTTTTCTATGTAGTTTGATGGTAGTTGAAAACTAGTCATACACTACCCTGTTTCACATCACAGAGAAATAGAGCAAAAGGGTAAACCTGCTAGAGTACTAGTGATTAATTATGCTACAGTAAATACATGGATGATCAAAACTCTTTAACCATTGCTTTCCCCGGCAACGGCGCCAGAAATGCTTGTTGATATTTCTTAACGTTTACATTATTCTGCAAGCGCACAGATGTACGTTGAAGCATTTCACCCGAGAGTATTCCAGAGTATCGTTATTTGTTTATCCACAGGGAAAGCGTTTAGTTAAAGAGAGATGTCATCTAATGTATACTTACAACATTATTAATCTACCAAAGTCTAGACATTGGTAAATGATATGAAAGTGTAGAGGTAGAGTGACACACAGAAGTTCATTGCTCATCATTAAGTAAGTCTTAGTTAGTAATAGAACATTAGTAGAGATCAGAAGGGATTCATTAGCATCATACAAATGGGACATGGATATACAACATTATCATATACAAGCTCATACAAGGGACATATGATAGGACATATCGAGGTGTCCAATGGTTCCTCATCAAGGGATGACAGGAGGATGTCTTATCATAAAGGCCTAATATCATCTCCCGAACGTAGAGGATTACAAAGGACGGACAGGGCTATTACCACCTGCCGCATACCTCTACTAGTCTGTGGGGTAATATACCCTCAACAGTATTCCGTACTCCAAACACCATGTTTGTAATATGAAATACAACTCTATCTATCGCACTAATAAATAGAGCAACCATAAGGCACATTGAGCCAATGTCATAGCATACGTTTGCTTGAATAAGGTGCAAGACATAAGAAGTAATACTAAGTAAGTAGAGTAAAATGAAGGCATACAACATAAATATGAAGATACTTCCATTAAGCTCAGAGTATTTCAAGTAAGTAAAAAGATACAAAAGCTGAACTCTAGAACTTACCAAGACTCCTCTGGAAGCCCTTCAGAAGATCAACTACTAGAACTATCACTACTAAGACTAAGACTAAGCTTGTAGCAAAGGAGAGCTCTTCTTCTGCTGTGTTGGATACGGCGCCCCTTGCAGGTATTTATAGCATCCATAGGCGATTTGGAGCCGGCCGTAGGCGGTTGAGGCCATTTGGCCATGGGCCTAGGTCGGCCGAAGTGGGGGCGTCGGTCGACCCTTCGATGCACCGTCTCCAGTGACACACGGCTCATATGTGATCTCCAAGTCAGTTTACAGGTACTGGTCAAGGGAGGGCCGAGTCGGGCACGCGGGGAGGTCGGCCGACCTAGGGTGGTCAGCCGATCCAGCCTTGCCGCCTCTCGGGCCTACCTCTCTCTGGGAGACTGCCTTGTGGGTCCTGAGGTCGGTTCCAGGAGGGTGCCATCGGTTTGGGTGCACGAAGCTTCAGTTGTGGGCCCTTCAATCCATGTGATGGTGTTGAGGCCAAATCCTATCCTTTGCTTTTAACCATCATTGAATCAACGCTCACGATGACTCCAAATTGTAATTCTTTGCATGTCAAGAAAGTGGGCTCAAATGGGTGCCAAGCTAGGTCACCTGACCTAGCCAGGTCGGCCAACCTGGGCCTAGGCCCATCTTCTGCCATCTTTTGCTCCTTGATCTCTATACTCAAATATATTCTATATATGCATACTACGACATTATTTGAATATGAATGTCTAAGTTATGCTTAATCTTTATTCTCTTTCTGAGGCTATTGATGGTCGGATATTCTATTATAAGGACTGTCAACAGGGTTGTAATGAAGAGCCAGCCTATTAGGAGGCAGGCAATGTCATCCCCGGAGGCGAGTGAAGAACAGTCAGCGGCGGCATCGGATGGCGGCACTGGGAGGACAAAAAGAACGGCCGTGCATAATTCGCCGGCTTCACGGGCGATGAGGTCGGCCACCCAGGGGGCGGTGCCGAAGAATCTGCCCAACAGTGGACAAGCTGCATGGGCAGAGTCCCGCACGAGGAAGAGGAGGAGGCTGGTGGTCACGGCTAGTGATGCCGAGGATGAGGCCAGTGGCTCCCCCTCGAGTCTGGACCCAAAGGAAGCGCCCATTACAGAAGTTGGTGGTCAGGGAAGGCCTTTTGTTGCAGTTGGGTCGCTGGCGGCCTCCCCAGCGAAGCTGGGCCCTTCACCCCCTGTCATCTTGCAAGGCGTGCTCTTTAAGCGTCCACGGAGAAGCCAGTAAGTCTCTCTGTGTGGCTTGTTGTGTCATTGTGGATGAATATGTTGATGCCTTGTTTTCCACTCGCATTGTAGGTCTATGGCTCAGGAGCCATGTGCCACCTCCGGCAGAGGGAGACAAGGCGTCGACTCCGAAACCAGGTGCGATGAGCACGGGGGTCACAACTGATGTTGTGACGGGCACCCCCGAGCATGTGGAAGTTGAGCCGACTGGTATGCCGAACTCGACGCTGAGCACCACCACAGCAGGTGCGGGCTGCCCGATCGCCGACAAGGGGGAGGACGTGATAAAGGCCGCTGAGTCGGGCGGCGATGGCAGTACTCGCGAAAAGGACTCGGCGGGGGGCGAGGATCCTGTTACTAGGCCTCCACCTCTAGAGTATGACGATGATCAGCTTCTCGGGGAGAAGCTGTCTGCAGAAGTTGATATGGTGGTGGCCCCTGAAGTCGATGCCAATGCATCTGGGCCAGGAGCCTCTGCAGGTATGTCGATGCTGAGTCCAGAGCAAGCGCTGGACATTGCTGATCACCACGTCGAGCTCCGAAAGCTGCAAAACATGAGTGGCGTCCTCAACCGCGTCGTTAAGGTACAGGGCCTGCTAGTGGCGTAGTCGCCGAGTTCGCCTGGGGCTGCCGTGGCTAACCGCCGAGTGTCGTATGGCAGGGTTTCGTCACTCGGGCTGCGAATGATGTCGCGTTCAAGCAGCAGGCCCTTGTAGACTGTCGGACCCTAGCAGATGTGGAGAGCCGTCTTCAATCGGCTGCCAGTGACTCGTGGAGAGCGCTGATGGAGAAGGAGAAGGAGATGGCCGAGGTCGTCAAGCTTAATGAGGATCTCATGGGTGGCATGAAGGTTGTTCTTGAAGGTGGGTTTCTTTGTTCAGCTTGAATTGAGCCCAATGTTTGAGTCTTGATGCCGACATCGATTCCTCGCAGATGCGGAGAAAAAGGAGAAGAAGCTTCAGGGGAAGGTTGGCAAGCTATCCGGGGCCAAGCGGCTTCTTGAGGAAGAGGTTGGCACCCTAAAAGGAAGCCAACTAGCGCCTCAAAGTCGAGTCCGGCCACCTGAAAGGGGTCAACCAATGCCTGAAGGAAGAGCATGACGAGGCCATGCGAGGTATACGCTTCATGTCTGGCTGCCTGGCTGTGTTGGTTTCTATAGCTTTGTCGATGCACTTATCAACGACGCCTGCAAGCGTATAAGCCGAGCTACTGGAGCTGTGACGTGTGGCCAAGTACAACGCCAACAGCTTCGTCCCTGTCGTGTCGGGCCTGACGGCGCTGTCGCTACTGGAACGACTCAGGGCCGAGCCAACTCAGGCAGCGCAGCTGATGAAGGAGGCGGTGGTCGGCTGTGGGAGCCGTATCTTGGCGTTGATTCGCGTGTGTTTTCCTGCCCTGGCCATCGATCAGATCAAGGAGGGCGTGGCGGAAGAAGTGACGGATGATGCCTTCGATGCCTTGGTGGACAGCTGCATGCCTCTGGTTCGAGTAGTGGAAGATGAGCTAGGCCTGTAAAATGACAATCGTAGATGTGTAGATCATATTTCTAGTACAGTAATATAAAGCATGACATATTATTCTAGTTAATGAATGTCCCATGGGGATCTGTGTCGTGAGCGTGTGTGAAACCCTTCTCCCTACCAGAAATAACTCCGCAAGACTCAGACTGGCCGTTGCCTTGTCCCGTTTAAGCGCCCTTGTATCCCGCTGACCACAGCTCACGGAGAGGCCGGCTTGCCGCTCAACGATGCTTAGCTGGAAGGCTTACTCGTTGGTAGCACGCGGGTTGAGTATGGAGCTCGGGGTTTCATAGTTGGGGTCTTGGGCCGGCCGAGTTAGCTCGGCTATCGTTCGGGGGAGCATAGGGCTGGGTATGGACTTTGGAAATTTAGAGTCGGCGGGGACTCCCCCTTGAGCACAAGTGTGTCGGATTAAACATATTCTTAGGCAGACCCAGTCCCCAAGCATTGGTTTGGATGTCGGATAAACAGTAAATGGACTGGCCGTATGAACAAGGGTCATTACAAGAAACGAGTAAATGCTTTTATTGATATAAGGTATAGAATGCATAGCTTCATATTGTCTATGGGTAGAACTTCACAAGGTGTTGAATGTTCCACACGTTTGGGACTGGGTCGCCATTAATCCACTGGAGGCGGTAGGTCCCGGGTGAAACAACCTCTTTGACGATGAATGGCCCTTCCCATGGGGCCGACAACTAGTGCTGGTCTTTAGTGGACATAACTTGGCATAGGGCTAGATCGCCAACATTCAGGGACCGTTCTCGGACATTCTTGTCGTGGTACCGCCGTATCTGTTGTTCATGTCTGGCATGCTGGATTAGGGCCACAAGTTGGTGCTCCATATAATGTGAGGCACCTCCTTAGCCCATCGGTTGGCATGTTTGCTGAGGTCGTCATACATGGCCTTCTTCAGCGAGTCTTGTACCATCCCTTTAGCTCACTCTACTTGGCCGTTACATCTAGAATGGGCCGAAGATGTGTAGTATACGTCGATGCAGTTGTCCTGAAAGAAATCCTAGAACTCATGGCCTGTAAACTCGGAGCCTAGATCCGTGATGATGTGATTTGGGACGCCAAACCGATTAGAGTTCTTTGATGAACTTGGCAGCTATGGCGGACATGGTGTCGGTGACTACCTTATACTCAATCCACTTGGTAAATTGTTGACTCCTACCAAGAGGTGCTTGAATCCGCTAGGGGCGTTCTTGAATGGCCCCACGTTGTCGAGCCCCCATACGGCGAATGGCCAAGATGGGGGAATTATACGGAGCGCTTGGGCCGGTAGGTGCTTTTGCTTCTGGAAAAACTGGCACCCGGCGCATTGCCGCACCAAGTTTCTGGCATCAGAGAGGGCCGTGGGCCAGTAGAATCCCACGTGGTAGGCCTTGCCGACCAATGTTCCTGTGAGAGCATGGTTGCTGCAGGTGCCTGAGTGGATTTCCTGTAGCAGGCTGATGCCTTCGTCTTGGAGGATACACTTCATGAGAATGCCTGTTGAAGCCGCTTTCTTGTATAGAGCGAGCCAATGACCACATAGTTTGCTGAGTGCCGAGCTAGCCTTTCGATTTCCTCCTTGTCCTCCAGGGACCAGCTCTCTGTGAGAAAAGTGATAAAGGGGGCGCGCCAATCTGCTTCTATCATGAGAACTTCGTTGGTCGTCGGGCCGTCTGGAGCTGGCTACGGGTCGGGCTCGGGACTGTCGTCCTCAGGCATCTTGATGGATGGGTTGCGGAGGTCTTGGGCGAAGACGCCGACTAGTACTCAGGCCCGGGTGGAGCCGAGCTTAGATAAGACATCGGCTGTGACATTATCTTCTCTCAGGACATGATGGAATTCGAGCCCATAGAAGTGGGCTTCAAGCTTGCAGACCTCGGCGCTCATGGTCTCTTTGTCGTATCCCAATATTTGTTGACTTGCTCGACAGCTAGCTTGGAATCACCGTAGCACATGAGTCGCTTGTTGCCGAGTGATACCGCAATTCGGAGACCGTGGATAAGGGCCTCGTACTCGGCGCCATTATTGGTGGGCTGGTAATGTATTTGCAACACATATTTCAGGTGTTGCCCCTCTGGAGAGATAAACAGCACACCTGTGCCAGCTCCCTCGAGGTTGAGGGCACTGTCGAAGTACATATTCCAGTGTTTCTGGTGTTCTGCTGCAGTTGGCACTTGTATTTCTGTCCACTCGGGTACAAAGTTGGCCGGGATCTGGGACTTGATGGCCTCATGTGGCTCAAACTTGATTGTGTGCTCGCTGTGTTTGATGGACCATTTGACTATTCGTCCGTTGGCGTCCCGGTTGTGTAGGATGGCGCCGAGTGGAAAGTTGGAGATGACCTGGATGACGTGAGCTTGGAAGTAGTGTCGCAGTTTCTGGGCAGTGATTACGAGCGCAGAGCAGCTTCTGAGGGTGTGGGTACCGGACCTTGGAGTCGCTGAGCACCTCACTGACGAAATATACAGGGCGCTGGACCTTGTAGGGATGGCCTTCTTCTGGTCACTCGACGACCAGGGTAGTGCTGACCATGTGTGTGGTGGCGGAAATGTATAACTGTAATTCCTCATCGGGGGCCGGGCACGTGAGTACTGGAGGGGTGACTAAGAAGTACTTGAGGTCGGCCAGAGCTTTGCTCGCCTCGGGAGTCCACTCGAACTTATCCGCCTTCTTGAGGATTTTGAAGAATGGTAAGCCCTTCTCGCCTAGCTTGCTGATGAATCAGCTCAGGGCCGCCATCATGCCTGTGAGCTTCATGATGTCTTTCTTGCACTTGGGCTCCTTGAGTTTGCTTATAGCGTCGAGCTTTACTGGGTTTGCTTTGATGCTGCGTTGGCTTACTGGGAAGCCCAGGAGCTTTCCTGATGGGACACCGAAGACGCACTTGGACGGGTTCAACTTCCACCTGAATCGTTGCAGGTTGTTGAACGTCTCCTGAAGGTCGGTGATTAGGAAGTCAGCGTCATATGTCTTGAATACAACGTCATCAACATCGGCTTCTACATTGCGAACGGTCCGGCTTTATAGGCAACCTTGGATTGCCTTCTTGAAGGTGGCACCAACATTCTTCAATCTGAAGTTCATCATTTTGTAGCAGTAGATGTCATGCGGGGTGACGAAGGCGGTTTTGTCTTGATCCGACATCTTGAGGGCAATCTGGTGATAGCCCGAGTAGCAATCAAGGAAGCAAAGGAGGACGCAGCCGGTCGTAGGGTCCACGACCTGGTCAATTCGCGGGAGAGGGAAGGGGTTTTTAGGGCAGTAACAGTTGAGATCTATGTAGTCAATGCGCATTCTCCATTCATCGGATTGCTTCTTTACAAGTATAGGATTTGCAAGCCACTCAGGGTGTTTGCATTGTGTAATGAAACTGGCAGCTAAGAGCTTATTTAATTCTACTCTAATAGCCTCCTTTCGATCTTGGGCGAACCGACGCAGCTTCTGCTTGACTGGCTTGGCGGTTTTGCTCAAGTCGAAGGAGTGCTCAGCCTTTTCCCTCGGGATGCCTGGCATGTCAGATGACTTCCATGCGAAGATGTCCCAGTTGTCTCGAAGGAAGGAGGTGAGCGTGCTTTCCTATTTGGGGGTGAGCCCTGGCCCTATAAGGGTCGTCTTGGCGGGGTTGTCGAGTCCTAGGATGATCGCCTTGGGTGCCTCTGCAGGTGTCAGAGCCGTAAGCTGTGGTCGCTGCTCTGGGAGTACTGGCTCGGCAGGCGTTGGCTTCGGTGTTGTTTCTGCTAGCAGAGCGCTATTGCCGAGTTGCTGGAAGAGCTCGGTGATCTTGATCGCCTTCCCGTCGCATTCAAATGAGGTCTTGATGTCTCCACGAATGGAGAGAACACCGTTCGGCACCGGTATCATCAGGACAAGGTATGTGTGGTTCGGTATAGCCATGAACCGAGCCAACATGGGCCAGCCGAAGATGGCATGGTATGAACCCTAGAAGTCGGCCACCTCGAAGTACAGGTACTCCATGCAGTAGTTGTCGACTGTGCCGAGTCTGACCGGGAGGGCCACTCTTCCTATCATGTAGGAAGATTTTCCTGGTACGATGCCGAAGAATGGGTCGTCGGAATTTAGGAGTCGACTATTGTTGAACCCCATGCTGTTGAGGGTGCTACTGAAGATGATGTTGAGTGCATTGCCGCCTTTGATCAGGACCTTGGAGAGGAGCACTCGGTCGACGATGAGGCGACCACAACGGGGTAGGACCCTGGCTCGGGGAGGTGGACCCAGTGGTCGGCGCGGCTGAACGTGACAGGCATCTCCGACCACTGGAGATATTCCACCGGCTAGGTAGACACCAACTTCACCTTGTTGTTATTTTTTAATGTTTACATTATTCTGCAAGCGCACAGAAGTTTGTTCTAGCATTTCACCTGGGAGTAATCCAGAGTATCATTATTTGTTTATCCGTAGAGAAAGCGTTTAGTTAAAGAGAGGTGTCATCCAATGTATTTACTTACAACATCATTAACTACCATAGTCTAGACAGGGGTAAATGATATGAAAGTGTAGGGGTAATGTGCCACACAGAAGTTCATTGCTCATCATTAAGGTGATTACAAAGGGTTCATTAGCATCATACAAATGGAACTTGGATATACAACATTATCCTATATAAGCTCATACAAGGAACATATGCAAGAGGACATATCGAGGTGTCCAATGGTTCCCTCATCAAGGGACAACAGGAGGACGTCTTATCATAAAGGCCTAATATCATCTCCCGAACGTGGACGATTACAAAGGACGGGCAGGGCTGTCACCACCAGCCGCCTACCTCTACTAATCCGTGGGGTAACGATACCCTCAACAGTATTTCGTATTCTAAACACCATGTTTGCAATATGAAACAAAACTCTATCTATCACGTTAATAAATAGAGCAACCATAAGGCACATTGAGCCAGCGTCATAGCATACGTCAGCTTGAATAAGGTGCAAGACATAAGTAGTATATACTAAGTAAGTAAAGTAAGGCTGAGGCATACAACATAAGTATGAAGATACTTCCATTAAGCTTAGAGTATTACAAGTAAGTAAAGTGATACAAAAGTAGAACCCTAGAACTTACCAAGACTCCTCCGAAAGCCCTTCAGAAGCTCAACTACTAGAACTATCACTACTAAGACTAAGACTAAGCTTGTAGCAAAGGAGAGATCTTATTCTGGTGTGTGTTGAGTACGGCGCCCCTTGCAGGTATTTATAGCATCCATAGGCGGTGCAGAGCCAGCCAGAGGCGGTTGAGGCCGTTTGGCTGTGGACCCAGGTCGGCTGAAGTGAGGGCGTCGGCCGAGCGTCTGATGCACCGACTCCAGTGATGCACGGCTCAGATGTGGTCTCCAAGGCGGTTCACAGGTACTGGTCAAGGGAGGGCCGAGTCGGACGCGCGGGGAGGTCGGCTGACCTAGGGGGGTCGGCCGACCCAGCCTTGCTGCCTCTCGGGCCCACCTCTCTTTGCGAGGTCGCCTTGTGGGTCCTGAGGTTGGTTCCAGGCGGGTGCACGAAGCTTCGGTTGTGGGCCCTTCAATCCATGTGATGGTGTTGAGGCCAAATCCTATCCTTTGATTTCAACCATCATTGAATCAACGCTCACGATGACTCCAAATTGTGCTTCTTCACATGTCAAGAAAGTGGGCTCAAATGGGTGCCAGACCAGGTCGGCTGACCTAGGCCTGGGCCTATATTCCTTCATCTTTTGCTCCTTGGTCCCTGTACTCAAATATATTCTATATATGCATGCTACAACATTATTTGAATACAAATGTCTAAGTTATGCTTGATCTCTATTAGTTTTCTAAGCCTATTGATGGTTGGATTTCCGTTATAAGGGCCATCAATAACTCCTCCCCAAGCTTAGCTATTTGCTCGTCCCGAGCAAAGACTAGAACTTTAGGCTTAGTGGATCAGGAGTTGCTTCGTCATTACTCCTCAAAAGTACCAGTGGTTCAGCAAAATATTCTACCAAGAATTGAATAAGCTGGTAAAATAAACTTCCCTGATTACCTTGGCCTTCTATGGGGCATGTAGCTTCTCCTTGGCTTGGGCGGTTGGTAGCCTGAATGATTTAGACCAAGCACCTTGCCTTCTACCTTGCTTGACAATCAAACCGGAGGTTTTGGGGATTTTCAAAAAGGCAAAGTTCCTTAGGTGGTACTCTCGAGTCACTCAAGGTGTATTTCCTTACCAAGATCCTCTCTCAACTCTCATTTCACTCATTGAGGTGGAGTTTGTGCTAGGAGAGTTTTGTGGCTTACTTGCGGTGCACATATTGTTAAGTCAAAACCAGGATTCAAAGAGAATTAAGTCATACTCTCAAACCAAGATGTGCACGTGTGTGGATGGCATTATGAATGATAGCACCTTTTTGTATGTTCCTCTTCCCTTATAAGAGTTGCTTTTAGAGACATGGCTATTCTTTCAATAATGAGCCTTCATGTGCACAACATTTTTTTACTAGCCCATCTCTCTCTTTTTTTTGCAATAAAGTTTTAGGGAAGAGTGCCATACATTCTGTGGAGCTTTTATTTGGTGGATGGATGAGTGTCATGCTTACTTCTAGAGTAGAAGTGTAGCATGTATATGGTGGCGTGTTCATGACCTTGGTTTTAAAAGCATGAAGTAAATCTCTAAGCATCACAATGGTCTTGAAAAAACTCAATGCAACAACAAGTAGCTTTTGCAGGGGTTTTAACAATATGAGCTTTGGTAGGAATTTGAAATCACCATAAGGAACTCTTTGTTTTATTCTTTTTAAAAGAAAACTCCGGTTATCAAGTCTTGCTTGGTATGAACTTAAGGTAACTCAAGTCTTATCATATCATAGCCAACAACAACCTAGACTAGAGCTTGCATATGCTACCCATAGATAGACAAGATAACAGAAAAGATCATGCTCAACCAGCAAACTCAAAGCTTAGGAGAATAGCAGGTTGAAACATAGGTACAAGAGAGAAATAAGAGCAACTATTCATCATATCCAAAAATAAAGACCTTAGCAAAAACTTATGACATTAAGGGACTAACCTAGATAGCTCTCATTTACTAACTTTATTCTGAAATAAAACTTTATTCATAAATGCTTACCTGAACTTACCTGATTGGGGGTCCTCCCCAAGTTGCTTGGTTGACACCGATGAACCTGTCGGCGCAGGACTCGTGTTTTGCGTCGTCGAGTGATGACGTCTCCTTTGTTGGATTAGCTTGAAGAAGCAGCATCTGACCCTGGAGATAAGGATACAGATGATTTAACCCGCCATACCTGTTTTACCTTCTTCTGGCGGTCGACAGCTTGTTCCGGTGTTTTCTTCGCCTGTGCTTTCGCACCTCGTATAGGCTTCTT
>CM014274.1:51535107-51548161 GCA_004135705.1 Alloteropsis semialata | reverse complement strand
ACAGCTGGCGCGCCAGGTAGGGGCTCTCGTCGAGAATCGTTCAGCAAGCTCAATGGCACCAGTCATCATCAACTTCGACGGCAACATGGCGTTCGAGAAAGGCGCCACCTTCGTCTTCGGCTCCTGGGTCTGCACGGCGGACGGCGCGGGCAACTTCGACCGAGTCCTCAAGTCGCCGACTCTGGAGAAACTCGCCGACAAGCTCGACGAGATCGCGCCCCTAGGTCCGAATTCAACTTGGGCTCGGGGAACCTCGAGTTCGAACTCAACTCGGACTCAAGGAACCACTACTCCTAGCTCGATTCCAACTCGAGCCGGGAAGACTCCAAAGCAGACCAGGTGATCCGAGTCGGTTTCTGAATCATCGGTCACGCCAAAATCCGCCAATTCAAAAATCCAGAAGAAAAGGAGTCCAGCCACTGCCAAGCGTGAGGCCGACACCCCGAGCCAATATCCCTTTGGACTCGCGGGCCCCACCTCCGCTTTCCAGGCGGCATCCTTAAAACAACTCTGATCTCTGGTCGAATTCGACGAACTTCCCCTGAACGGGAAACAAGTCGGACTCGTCATCACTTCAACCCACGAAGGACGATTTGTTCACTGGCCGGGATGCAAGCCAAAGCTTGGAGCAACACCACAGGAGGACTTGGACATGTCTCGCATCATCACGTGCATTGATCCACTCCCGTTTCAACATGGGCAACCCCTAAACTCTTCAAGCAGCCGCGGCTCAACTGTTCCAGTAACTTCAAGCACAGGAAGCTACTCACCAGGGCGCCAGGCCATGGTGATCATCGCCCAAGAACAAGAAATCTCCAACGACGAGCCAACCGTGGAGAACGAAGCTGAAACTGACCGCAACCGACGCAGGAAGCGAAACGCTGCTCGCGCAGATCGTCGCCGCCGCGCCGATCGCAGGCTACCTCCACAGGACCTCAACCCCAAGTTCATGCAAATCGCCGGGCAAGATGTCTACTCTAGCGCCGCAGCCAACATCATGGCTGTTGTCACAGAGTTGGGACAGATGGCCCAAACTCCTGAAATCCTCAGGATGAAGACAATGCTCAAGACAGCGGCCGTCCAGCATGACACAATCAACCCGGCGAAGACCATTACCCGAGCACCAAGCCGCCAGGCAAGCAGCCGACTTCCCGAAGTTGGTAATCGCGGCAATCAGTCCCACCACCCGAGCAGAGACCAACGCGACCGCAACATCGAGGGAGGCATGGTACTCGGCGGCGGAGGTCGCAACCACGGCGCCGGACCTAGCCACCACGACGTCCAGCAAAGTCACGTTGGTGGACGCAACAGCAACAGGGACAGGAATGCATGCCCTAGCAACCATGAAAACAACAGGGACCTACGAGAACAATTGCCGCCCAGAGACGCGCGCACCGTCATCTCAGCACGGGTACGCGATCGCGAAGAAGACGAACATCGCCGGCGCCAGGAGTATGACCAGGTCTACGGACCACCAGGTCAAGGTTACCACAACCTCAACAAGTATGAAGGGTTCCCGGTCTTTTCAGACCGCATCCGTTCTACCTCCTGGCCCGACAAGTTCAAACCAGCTCATATCGAAAGATATGATGGGAAGCGTGATCCCGAGCAGTGGATTCGTATCTACTACTCGGCAATCAAGGCGGCGAGGGGCAACACCGACACCATGTGCACCTACCTTCCAGTAGTCCTTGACCAAGCCCCGCTAACCTGGTTAGAGGGGCTCAAGCCGGGCTCCATCGACTCCTGGGATGAACTCTACAAGGTTTTCATCAACAACTTCCAGGGTTCATGGCAGAAGCCGGAACGACTCAGTCATCAACAACTTCAAGCTTTGACCTAGCCCAGTGCAAACATGGCCAGAACGAGTACCTGCGAAGCTACAACCGATGATTCTGGGAGAAGCGCTCAACCTGTGCAGGCCTATCCGACCAAGATGTCATCGACTCCTTCCACGGCGGCCTTACAGACCCCGTGTTGCACCTCGACTTCGGGAGGAACAGGCCAAAGACATTGGAGCAGATGCGAGACCTTATCGGTCGCTGGTCAGACGCTGAAGACCTGCAGCACGAAAGATTCAACCGGAACAAGTCGGGAGGAGACCGCACCAACAACAATGACCGCAACAAGGGCAAGCAAGTTGAGAACAACCCCAAACGTGACTTCAACGACAAGAAGCGCAAGCCTGAAGATACGGTCAACGTTGCTGAGAAGAACTCTTCCCGCAGGAAGTTCGAAAAACTACTCGACAAGCAGTGCCCTTTCCATCCAAAGGATAAGCACTCAAGCAGGGACTGCTGGTCGCTCAAGAAAGCGTTCGCAGCAGAGGGCGCTCCCAAACCGAACAACCCTGACAACAAAGGAGACAAGGGTGACAAAGACACCGGCTACCAACAAGCCGACAAGGTGGTCAGTGTCATCTTTGGGGGGAATTACTCAGTCAGAATCAAAGCGCAAGCAAAAGCTTATTCAGCGCGAGATTGCCTGCATTGAGCCTATCATCCCCACCTTCCTAAAGTGGTCAGAAGTCCCGATCAGCTTCTCTCGCGACGATCAATGGACTAACATCAAGAACCCGGGGCGGTACGTTTTGGTACTGGACCCTGTGGTAGCTGGCGCGCGACTCACAAGGACATCGATTGACGGCGGAAGTGGACTCAACATCCTGTTCGCCAAGACGCTGAAAAAGGAGGGCTTGGACATCACCAACTTGCTCAAGCCCACTGACTCACCCTTCTACGGCATCGTTCCTGGCAACGCTGCCGTGCCCCTCGGCCAGGTATCACTTCCAGTTACATTTGGTACCGAGGCCAACTACAGGAGTACATTACATTCGTGGTCGCCAACTTCGAATCATCGTACCACGCGATCCTGGGAAGACCTGCCCTGGCGAAATTCATGGTGATTCCACACTACATCTACCTCATCTTGAAGATGCTAGGCCCTAAGGGAATTCTAGCCCTAAAGGGCGACCTGAAGACCTCCTACGATTGTGATACCGAGGCAGTGACGATTGCTGCAAGCATGCAGCAACCGAGCCAGGCAGCAATCGTAGCAGCTATGGCAAAACAACTCGGCGAGGCTGAGTTGGACATCTCAACAAAAAAGTCAGCCACGCCAAACATGAAGCCCTCCCAGGAAGTTCCAATCAAGGCAATCGACCTAGGGACGGGCGACCCCTCCAAGATGGCGCTGATCGGCGCTGACCTGCCTACCAAATAGGAAAGTGCGGTCACCAGCTTCTTACGGGACAACCGTGACATCTTTGCATGAAAGCCATCTGACATGACGGGAGTCCCAATGGAGTTGGCTGAGCACAAACTCAACGTCGATCCTGCCGCCAAGCCGAAGAAACAACGCCTACGACGCTTTGCCCAGGACAAGAAGGAAGCCATCCGTTCGGAGCTGGTGAAACTATTAGCAGCTGGGTTCATTAAAGTCGTGTTCCACCCTGACTGGCTTGCTAATCCTGTCCTGGTCCGCAAGAAGAACAACAACGAGTGGAGGATGTGTGTCGACTACACCGACCTGAACAAGCACTGCCCAAAGGATCCTTTCCGGCTACCTCGCATTGATCAGGTGGTGGACTCCACAGCTGGCTGCTCTCTACTCTGTTTCCTTGATTGCTACTCGGGCTATCATCAAATAAGCCTGCATAAAGACGACCAGATCAAGACGGCGTTCATCACTCCGTTCGGCGCCTACTGCTACACCACAATGTCCTTTGGACTCAAGAACGCAGGGGCAACATATCAGCGTGCAATTCAGAGTTGTCTCAAGGCTCAGATTGGTCGCAATGTGGAAGCCTACGTTGATGATGTCGCCGTGAAAACAAAGAACCTGGATAGTCTCATTGACGACCTGTCCGAGACCTTTGCACATCTCAGGGAATTCCAATGGAAGCTCAATCCTACCAAGTGTGTGTTTGGCGTGCCCGCGGGAAAACTGCTGGGCTTCATAGTCAGCCACCGGGGGATTGAAGCCAATCCCGAGAAAGTCACCGCTATTACATCCATGGCGCCCCCAAAATCCCTCAAGGATGTCCAGAAGCTGACTGGATGCATGGCGGCCCTCAATCGATTTATTTCAAGGCTGGGTGACAGAGGATTACCTTTCTTCAAGCTCCTCAAGAAGCAAGACAGGTTCGTATGGACTCCAGAAGCTGATGCGGCATTTGAAGATCTCAAGAAATTTCTCCAGTCACCACCAGTACTAACTGCACCAGCTGATCAGGAACCACTGCTCCTCTACATCACAGCAACTACTCACATTGTGAGCACTGCTATCGTAGTCGAGCCGGAGGAACCCGGCCATGTATACAAAGTACAACGGCCAGTCTACTTCATCAGCGAGGTGCTCTTAGAATCAAAAGTGCGATACCCCCAGGTCGAGAAGCTATTATATGCTGTCTTGATCACATCTCGCAAATTGAGCCACTACTTCGACGCTCACCGGGTTGTAGTAGTCACCTCTTTTCCAATTGGCGACATCCTCCGCAACCGGGACACGACAGGGCGAATCTCCAAATGGGCGGTCGAGTTGGGCTCTCACGCCATCGACTTTGTCCCACATGCTGCTATCAAATCTCAAGCCCTGGTGGACTTTGTTGCTGAGTGGACAGAAATACAACACGCGGTGCCAGAAGAACCTCTCGAGCATTGGATCATGTACTTCGACGGATCATTGAAGCTTGAAGGGGCCGGCGCAGGAGTACTATTCATATCTCCGAAAGGCGATCAGCTCAAGTACGTACTCTAGATCCTCTAGAAAGTCACCAACAACGAAGCCGAGTACGAAGCTCTACTGCACGGGCTACGCCTGGCGGCTTCTCTTGGCATCAAGCACATGGTGGTGTACGGCGACTCCTCGGTGGTGATCAATCAAGTTAATAAAGATTGGGATTGCACCAACGAGAACATGGACGCTTACTGCATGGAGGTGCGCAAACTCGAGAAGCACTTTCATGGGCTCGAATTTCGTCACGTCCTTAGAGACAACAACATGGCTGCTGATGCACTCTCAAAGCTGGGTTCCCACCGAGCGCAAGTACCGGGTGGCGTTTTCGTCCATGAGCTGTTACAACCATCCATTAAGAAGCAGGAAGTACAGCCGACTACAACACCCCCTCATCAGCAAGTCATGGTGATTACACCCGAGTGGACAAAGCCCTTCATCGAGTACATACTACACCAGAGGGACCTTGTTCTTTTCTGGGACCTTGTTTAAGATGGCTGCACTGCACTCCTCAGTTAACTTTACGACCTCTATACTTGGGAGTGGACGTTTGTTGTTCAGTATGTCATTTAAGTACTTGGCATAGGTCGACACCTGCATAGCATCCAATAGTGGCACATGTATATTTAATTTCTAGATAACTTCTATGAACCTGGCAAATTGCTCGTCTGCCGATGGTTTCTTTTGGTGTTGAGGAAAAGGCAGAACGTTGGTGTCATAGAACTCATGTGGTGCAGTCCTTCTTGCTGGTGCTAGCTCAGCTTCAGGCTCTTCTTCCTCTGCTGGGATCTCCTTCCTCGGCTTTGCTGTCTTCAATGCATGGTTAGATGGAACTGGATCCCGAGTAGCCTTACCGCTCCTCGTAGAAACAGCCTTTACTTTCTCAAAGGAGGAATCCGGTTGCCACGGGATTCATCCCTTGTCACCAGAAGGTACACCAGCGGCTAGCTGAGCTAACTGGGTTTCTAGCATTTTATTAAAGCTCAGCTGGCTTTGGAAGGTGGAGGACAAACTATCTATCTTAGAATTTATGCCCTCCGGAGCCTTGTCATTAGCAGCAAGCCTTTTAGAAATAGATTCATTGATCTTGGCCTGACCAAGGATCAGATCTTTCAAAGAGGGTTGGATAGAAAAGGAGTAGTTATTATTACCTCCCTGGTAGAACGGGCATTGCTGGTTCCAGTTCTCTTGAGGCCGGTACCCATTGTTGCCGTTTACAAACTGTACCTCCTCTTGTGTCTCGGGATAGTTGTTCCCCAAGTCACCGGTTTCTCCACAGACTTCACACGTCATGTGTGAATCCAATGGTCCTTCATTGTTGTGGCCCCATCCTTGGTGCAGTCATCGAGGCATTTCATGATTAGATCCATCTTGGCAGCCAGCATATCCACCTCCTTCACGGTGTGCATACCACGCTTGCGCCCCTGAAGGCGGTCGTCATTCCAAGCTTGGTTTGACACCATCTTCTCTATGAGCAGCTTGGCGGCAGCCACAGTCAAGGAGAGGAATGCTCCTCCAGCAGCAGCGTCCATATGTTCACAGGCTGTCTGGGATAGCCCATTGTAGAAATTCTGGAGCAGGAGCCACTCTTGCATACCGTGGTGTAGGCATGCCAGGTCATAGTCCTAGAAACGATCCCACGCCTCCAATACAGTCTCTCCGGACTCTTGTTGGAAGCTGGAAATCCTTCCCCTAAGGGCATTTGTTTTGCCAATGGGGAAGAACTTGGCCAGGAACGCGTTGGAGCACTTGGTCCATGTGTTCACCGTGTCACGGTTGGAGTAGAACCATTGTTTGGCTCTTCCCAACAGTGAAAATGGGAACAGGCGGAGCCTGATGGCCTCTTGATCGACTCCCCAGATGGTGATGTTGCCGCACACCTCTAGAAAATGCTGTAGGTGGGCACTAGCATCTTCATTGGCCTACCCACAGAAGGGGCTAGCCTACACCATGTTGATCAGCGGGGCCTTGAGCTCAAAGGCATGATCCCCCACAGCCACTTCTGGACACAATGGGATCTGGGCAGCGGAAGGGGCGGAGTAGTCACGGATCGTCCTCTCGGCCATAGCTTCTTCAGGTTGGGGTGTTACGGGAACAATCTGTTCTCTCTGGTTGGATGATTCTCCAATGACTGGCTCGGTCTCCGACAAGAACACCTAAGGGATTACAACACGAGAACGTACCCTCTTTCCTATGTTATTTGGGTTCTCGACGTAGTTGGATGGTAATTGAAAACCAGTCATACACTACCCTGTTTCACGTCACAAAGAAACAGAGCAAAAGGGTAAACTTGCTAGATTACTGGCAGTTAATCATGCTACATTAAATACATGGATGATCAAGACTCTTTAACCATTGCTTTCCCCAGCAATGGCCCCAGAAAAGCTTGTTGGTATTTCTTAACGTTTACATTATTCTGCAAGCGCACAGAAGTATGTTGTAGCATTTCACCCGGGAGTATTCCAGAGTATCGTTATTTGTCTATACGCAGGGAAAGCGTTTAGTTAAAGAGAGGTGTCATCCAATGTATTTAGTTACAACATCATTAATCTACCATAGTCTAGACAGGGGTAAATGATATAGAAGTGTAGGGGTAATGTGACACACAGAAGTTCATTGCTCATCATTAAGGAAGTCTTAGTTAGTAATAGAATATTAGTAAAGATTACAAAGGGTTCATTAGCATGATACAAATGGAACATGGATATACAACATTATCCTATACAAGCTCATACAAGGAACATATGCAAGAGGACATATCGAGGTGTCCAGTGGTTCCCTCATCAAGGGACGACAGAAGGACGTGTTATCGTAAAGGCCTAATATCATCTCCCGAACGTTGAGGATTACAAATGACGGAGAGGGTTGTCACCACCTGCCGCCTACCTCTACTAATCCGTGGGGTAGCGATACCCTCAACAGTATTCTATATTTCAAACACCATGTTTTCAATATGAAATACAACTCTACCTATCACGTTAATAAATAGAGCAACCATAAGGCACATTGAGCCAATGTCATAGCATACGTTAGCTTGAATAAGGTGCAAGACATAAGTAGTATATACTAAGTAAGTAAAGTAAAGTTGAGGCATACAACATAAGTATGAAGATACTTCCATTAAGCTCAGAGTATTACAAATAAATAAAGAGATACAAAAGCTGAACTCTAGAACTTACGAAGACTCCTCCGGAAGCCCTTTAGAAGCTCAACTACTAGAACTATCACTACTAAGACTAAGACTAAGCTTGTAGCAAAGAAGAGCTCTTCTTCTGGTGTGTGTTGAGTACGGCGCCCCTTGCAGGTATTTATAGCATCCATAGGCAGTGGAGAGCCAGCCACAGGCAGTTGAGGCCGTTTGGCTGTGGGCCCAGGTCGGCCGAAGTGAGGGCATCGGCCGACCCTCTGATGCACCGACTCCAGTGATGCACGGCTCAGATGTGATCTCCAAGGCGGTTTACAGGTACTGGTCAAGGGAGGGCCGAGTCAGGCGCGTGGAGAGGTCGGTCGACCTAGGGGTGTCGGTCGACCCAGCCTTGCCGCCTCTCGGGCCCACCTCTCTCTGGGAGACTGCCTTGTGGGTCCTAAGGTCGGTTCTAGGTGGGTGCCGTCGGTTTGGGTGCACGGAGCTTCGGTTGTGGGCCCTTCAATCCATGTGATGGTGTTGAGGCCAAATCCTATCCTTTGATTTCAACCGTCATTGAATCAACGGTCACGATGACTCCAAAGTGTGCTTCTTTGCATGTCAAGAAAGTGGGCTCAAATGGGTGCCAAGCCAGGTCGCCCGACCTAGCCAGGTCAGTCGACCTGGGCTTGGGCCCTTTTCCTTCATCCTTTGCTCCTTGGTCCCTGTACTCAAATATATTCTATATATGCAAGCTACAACATTATTTGAATACAAATGTCTAAGTTATGCTTGATCTCTATTAGTTTTCTGAGCATATTGATAGTCGAATTTTTGTTATAAGGACCGTCAACCCACCTCACACTTATGTAGCTTCTCTTTACGTCTGTTTGGGAAGGCGTCGGGTCCCCCGATGATGACGTTGACCTGGCGGTCAGCTGGCTGGAACTCGCCATTAGCCCCGTGTCTGGGGGAATTGTCTCGCTCCGCTGGTCAGCACTTGTTGTCGTGGTGGCGTGGGGCGTCGCGATGAGCTGGCCCATCACGATGGCGATCATCACCGCAGTGATAGTTGTCGCGACGGTCGCGGTCCTCCTTTCGGCGGTAGTCGTCATGGCGGTCGTGGTTGTCCTGGCCATCGCGGCGATAGTTATTGTAGCGTCCGCCATTGTTGTTGTAGCGCTACTTCTTAGTTGGTGGCATAATGCCGTGTTCTTTTAGCAACGCGTGGCAATCGCGGAGGGTGTGCTTGGCGTCCTTATGAAAGGGGCATTGGTCATTGAGGGTGTCATGGAACTCTTTCAGGTAGAACCTGGATTCCACCTGTCCTGCTTCTTCTGCACAGCCACCAGGGGCTTAGGGCCTGTTCTGCGGCTGCGGGGTGCTTCATGGCGCTTTGAGTTTTCCATGCGGTCGTCATCCTGTTGGCGCTTATGTTTTCCTTTGAACTGGGCCTGCTCAGCCTCGTCGGCTCGAGCCTCAAGATTGACAACATCCATCAGCTGGCCAACCGTCTTTGGGTCAACTTTGAAAAGAGCATGGAAGAGGCTGTTGTCGATGAGGTCATGCCTAAACGCGTTGATAACGTCGCAATCCTCGACGTCGGTGAGCTTGTTGTGGTTGTTGAAGAATCGATTGGTGTAGTCGAGGAGGCTTTCCCCCTTCCTCTGCTTCCCGTTGTCTAGGTCAAACATGGAGCCAGGGCTGGTAGGCAAAGGTCTGCCCAGCTGTCGACGGTGTCTCGAGGGAGGCCCTCGAGCCACAATAACGCCTCTTTACCAACATCACGGGGAAGTAGGCGGTGGCTTGGTAGTTAGAACCATGGGCAGCATTGACTGTCGTGTGGTAGGTTTTCAGCCAGAGCTTGGGGTCGGAGCAGCCGTCGAACTTCTCAACCTGTGCTGGCTTGAAGGGGTCGGGCCATTGGATGGCTCTGAGCTGGGCAGAGAAGGCGGCGAAGCTGTTGAAGACGTCATCTTCATCTTCACTATCCTCCCGCCCGTGACGGGGTAGTCGGCCGAGCTCGGCCCGAGGCTAGGCGTCGTCATGTCGCTGAGGCGGAGGGCGTGGTCGTCTGTCGTCTCGCGAAGGGCCATACCAGAGGTCATAGTGCTCGCGATCCATGAGCTCGTGCACCACACGGCGTTCTTCTTCCTCGGCTTCCGTGTCCTAGCTGGCGATCCTCTAGTACTGGCTGGCGATCTGGTCGGCCGTAGTCCTGGTCGAAATGCTCGCAACGCTCAAGTTCGGCCGCGTCGTGTTCGCGGTGATGAGCATTAAGGTCATCATGGATATGGCGGATGTACTCCCTAAGGCGATCCCGGAGGTCACCGTCTGGTCGGCCGTCAGCACGGCGAGCGTGCCTGTCATTGTGTTCCTGACACATGGCTTGGCGGTGGTCCACATTTTATGGATTTCACCTCTCGTCGTCGTCTTTGAAGTTGTTATGCACCACTTCTTCATTGACGACGGGGACTGGAGGGTTCCTCTGGTGAGGGTGGCCCCTGTTCGACTAGCTGTGGGCCGAGCGGTAGCTGTTGGAGCGAAGCGAGTTGGACCGGCCAAATCTGGATCTGGAACGGTAAGAGTGCTCGACTTGTTCTTGGGCGGCTTCCAAGCGTGCCCTGGCATGTCGCACCTCCGAGGTGTCGGCCATGTGCTCCAGTTTGGCAAATGCGGTTGCAATGTTGGCCTGCGGTGTTCGGAAGGTTCCATGAGCCCCCGCAAATGCTCCGTCGAGGTTGATCAGGTTCACGCCGCGTGGCCCCCGAGCGGTGGGTGGATGTCTTGCTGGTGCTCCAGGAGTGGCCTCTTCTGGAGCCACTGCTCCTGCTGTGGCTGCTGCGTTTTCAATCACCAGCAGAGGAAGTTGGGCTTCTTCATTGCGTCGGCGGGCTCGATCAGCATTTCGCTCATGGCGTCGATCTCTGTCCAAGTTTGTTTCCCCGACCTGGGTAGCCTGGTCTTCGGAGACGAAGACTTCACGCCCCGAAGGCATGACGTAACTTGAGTCGTTACTCGGGTCGGCCGGGGCCGACAGGAGCACGCTTGTGGCGACATGGAACTCCCCATAGCCCAGAGACTGGGTGGGTTCGGGTGGGATCTCAGATTGGATCTGAGACAAATCCTTCCGCAGCCGTTGTAGGTCGTCGACGTGTTGCGGAGTCCAAGCGGGAACCGGTTGTGGGGTTGGCACAGGTTACGGTCCTTATAACAAAAATCTGACCGTCAATAGGCTCAGAAAACCAATAAAGATAACACATGACTTAAGCATTTGTATTCAAATAATGTTTTAGCATGCATATCTAAAATATATTTGAGTACAGGGACCACGGTGCAAAAAATGGACGAAAATGGGTACAGGACCAGGTCGGCCGACATGGCTAGGTCGGGCGACCTGGCCTGGACACCATTCGAGTCCCTCCTCCACATAGGTCAAGAAGCACACTAGGAGATGATCATGGACACTGAATCATGGTCAGTTGAAGTCAAGGGTGAGGGATAAGCCACGTGTCACTCCCATGGATTGAAGGGCCCACACCTCAACTCAAATGCACGCAAACCAAGTATACCCACCTGGAACCATCATAAGGACCCACATGGCAGTCTACCAGAGAAGAGTGGGGCCGAAAGGTGGCGGTACCAGGTCGGCTGACCTGGCCCTGCGGCCATTTCGCTCCTCCCTTGACCAGTACCTGTAAATTGCCATCAGGAGTCCATCTACGCCGTGCATTGCTCAAGACGGTTCATCGAAGGGTCGGCCGACCTGGGCACTTCGGCCGACCTGGCCCACCTCCAAACTGCCACAACCGCCTCTGGCCTGCTCCAACCACCAATGTGATGCTATAAATACCTGTAAAGGGCGCCATACTCAACACACACCAGAAGAAGAGCTCTTCTTTGCTACAAGCTTAATCTTAGTCTTAGTAGTGATAGTCTTAGTAGTAGATCTTCTAAAGGGCTTCCAGAGGAGTCTTGGTAAGTTCTAGAGTTCAGTTCTTGTATTCTCTTGCTTACTTGTAATACGCTGAGCTTAATGGAAGTATCTTCATACTTATGTTGTACGCCTCAGTTATACTTTATCTACTTAGTATATACTACTAATGTCTTGCACCTTGTTCAAGTGAATATGCTATGACATTGGCTCAATGTGCCTTATGGTTGCTCTATTTATTAGCGCGATAGATAGAGTTGCATCTCATATTGCAAACATGGTGTTTGGATTATGGAATACTTATCACTGCCCCACGGATTAGTAGAGGTAGGCGGCAGGTGGTGACAACCCTGTCCGTCCTTTGTAATCCTCTACGTTCGGGAGATGATATTAGGCCTTTATGATAAGACGTCCTCCTGTCGTCTCTTGATGAGGGAACCACTGGACACCTCGATACGTCCTCTTGCATATGTGCGTTGTATGAGTTTGTATAGGGTATTATAGTATATCCAAGTCCCATTTGTATGATGCTAATGAACCCCTTTGTAATCTTTACTATTGTTCTATGACTAAATAAGACAACCATACTGATGAGCAATGAACTTCTGTGTGTCACATTACCCTTTCATTTCCATATCTTTTACCCCTGTCTAGATTAAGGCATATTAATAGTGTTGTAAGTAAATACATTGGATGACACATCTCTTTAACTAAACGCTTTCCCTGTAGATAAACAAATAACGATACTCTGGAATACTCCCGGATGAAATGCTACAACGTACTTCTGTGCGCTTGCAGAATCTCTGTAACGTTTATATTTATGATAAGGCATCTCTAGTGCCATCACTAATTTAATGGTTACGCTAAGAAATACCAATAAGCATTTCTAGTGCCGTTGCCGGGGAAAGCACTGGTTAAAGAGTCTTGATCATCCATGTATTTAATGCAGCATGAGTAATTGCCAGTAATCTAGCAAGTTTACCCTTTTGCTCTGTTTCTATGTGACGTGAAACAGGGTAGTGTATGACTGGTTTCCAATTACCATCCAACTATGTCGAGAACCTGAATACCATAGGAAGGAGAGTACGCTCTCATGTCGTAATCCCTCAGGTGTTCTTGTCGAAGAACGAGCCAGTCATCGGAGAGTCATCCAACCAAGCAGAACAACCCGTTCCCGTAGCACCCTAACCGGAAGGAGCCATGGCTGACAGGACAATCCGCGACTACTCCGCCCCGTCCTCTGCCCAGATCCCTACGGGTGT
>CM014274.1:51491486-51534107 GCA_004135705.1 Alloteropsis semialata | reverse complement strand
AGTTCCAGCAAAATTTTCCAGGTCTCCTAGTGTGTAACACACGAAAACGAGACCAGTCACATAAATGGCCATAACTTTTCCGTCCGACGGGCGATTGGGGTCCTTTTTTATTGGATAGATTACGACAAGCACTATGCCGTGAGAGGCGAAATTCTTTGATATTGCCTTCCTATAATCGTACAAAAAAATAAGGAGGTTTCCTGGCCGTGAACAGTCCAATGCTGTGGATTTCGCTTCTCCTGTCGCTTCTCCTTCATCGTTCCCGACACCTACGGTGTGACGGAACACGATCTCTAGCATTTTCCGGTTGTCTAGTCTCCAAGGAACATAATCTAGCCCACAGGGGTGTTCCGTCCTAGTTCCAGCAAAAGTTTCCAGGTCTCCTAGTGTGTAACACATGAAAACGAGACCAGTCACGTAAATGGCCATAACTTTTCCGTCCGATGGGCGATTGGGGTCCTTTTTTTATTGGATAGATTACGACAAGCACTATGCCGTGAGAGGCGAAATTCTTTGATATTGCCTTCCTATAATCATACACAAAAAATAAGGAGGTTTCCTGGCCGTGAACAGTCCAATGCTGTGGATTTCGCTTCTCCTGTCGCTTCTCCTTCATCGTTCCCGACACCAACGGTGCGGACAGAACACGATCTCTAGCATTTTCCGGTTGTCTAGTCTCCAAGGAACATAATCAAGCCCACAGGGGTGTTCCGTCCTAGTTCCAGCAAATTTTCCAGGTCTCCTAGTGTGTAACACATGAAAACGAGACCAGTCACGTAAATGGCCATAACTTTTCCGTCCGACGGGCGATTGGGATTCCTTTTTTTATTGGATAGACTACGACAAGCACTATGCCGTGAGAGGCGAAATTCTTTGATATTGCCTTCCTATAATCGTACACAAAAAATAAGGAGGTTTCCTGGCCGTGAACAGTCCAATGCTGTGGATTTCCGCTTCTCCTGTCGCTTCTCCTTCATCGTTCCCGACACCTACGGTGCGGACGGAATACGATCTCTAGCATTTTCCGGTTGTCTAGTCTCCAAGGAACATAATCTAAAGGATTATCCAAATGGTAACCTTCTTGAATCTAACCTTGTCCATTATGTGTTCTATGGCGACTTCACGCCCCCGCTCCCTCTCCCCTCGCCTCCGCGCCGACGCCATCGCCGCCACCGCACCCAAGGTCACTGGCGACCATGCCTTCCCCCTCCCCTGACGAGGCGGTGACGGCTGGGCCATGGGATCCTCCTCGGATCTCGTGGATGGACTAGACTTCGACGTCGGTCTAGTCTTCCAGGAAGAAGTTCGTCGACGCTTTCGTGCACCGGTACACCACCCCTTCCCCTCTCCGGATGGATCCTTTTTCCTGCTTGTCACTTTTCGGAGATTTCTTTTTCGCCTCACGGAGGAATCAGTCTCTCTGGCTTTACAATCCTGTTTGGGTGGCCGGGCAGAAAATTTTCATGTGTGTTTCTTAAGCAACAATCATTTTCGCATCTCGGTCTTCTCCAAAGATGTGGGCTTTTTCATTTACAAACTTCGTCGTGTGATCTCCACGAAGTTTGATCTCTACTTTCATCTCTGGAACAATGGTACTCCTCACTGGGAAAGGGAAAAAAGAGCTTGGGAAGTAGAACAGGAAAAAGAGTGGACTAAAGTAATCTCTAAGCAAGAGAAACGTGCTCTGAAAAAACATGAGAATGCTTCCAAGCGTGTGCGTTTTGCGGAGAAAGTTGTCCAATCTACTCCTGTGAAATCCAAGCCAGTTAGTTTCTCCTTTGGTTCTTTCAACACTACTGTGTTTCCGGATGATTTCTCTGGCCAACCCCTCAAGAACAGAAAGTTCTACTCCGCAAAGGGTGATCAAGGGAACCGTGTTCTTCGCGATCCGGAATTTTTGGCGCGTTCTCTGGAGCGGGACAACGTCGCTAAGATTATTTCAAATTCAAGCAGCACCCCTCGGACCGTTATCTGCTCTCTCTGCTTGGGCTCTGGTCATGATAGCTGGGCCTGTGCTTCTAGGATCCAATGCTATCGTTGTTCTCTCTTTGGTCACAATGGCAATCTCTGTCAGACCTCTGCTCCGGCCTGGAAATGGCTCCCCAAATCCTCCGTCACTAAGTGCAAGCCCAAAATTGTCTGGAGGCCCAAGAAACAGCTGGCGGCGGAACACCACGATGAACCAAAAATCAGAACCATCTGGAGGCCCAAGAAATCGTCGGCGGTGGATGAACCTAAAGAAGGGAATTATGAAACACAAACAAAATCCCGAGATTTTAGAGAGCCCTGCCTCAAACCCCGAGCCACCACAGCGGACTCCCCGCCTTTCACTGCCCGGCAACAGGACTCTCCGTATTCCAACTCAAGTCCGCCGGCCTCCTCCCCAGCAAACCAAGAAAACCCCAATCCGCCGGAGTGTTCGGCGGCGGACCTCGACCAAGAACCAATGGCCAACTTCCCCGTCAACCCGCAAGCTTTCCTTGCCGCTGGCCTCCAAGTTGATCATGGCTGGAACCGGCCCTCCAGGGCGCGCGTGGCTCTCGGAGGGGAACCAACAAGGGAGCATGAGGATTATGCCATCGTCTCCATCGACCCCATGCCGCAAGAGGTCAACGAACTCCGGCCAACCCTCAACGTAACTTGTGACTTCCTCGAGCATGATCAGAGGGTACGCATTATCTCCTCCACCCTCTCTCCGCTTGGCCTGGGACTGATTAGATTAAGATCAGTTGCTCAGCGAGATCGGCTTGTCAGAAACTCACCCTTCCATCTGGGTCAGAATCATATTGTTACTGTGGTCAAACACGATGAGGGAATCAATGCCAGATCATGTATTTACACCAGAGTCATTTGGATCATGTTCCTGGCTTTTCCCCTTGATTTCCAGAAAGACCTGTTTATCAGAGCTGCTGTCGCTCCATATGGTCGTCTGCTCGAATGGTACAGGGATGAGAACAAATCGCGAATCCTTGTCTAGGCTTTGGTTCTCAGTCCGGATAGAGTTCCCCGCAGCCTTATAGTATCCAGGGGGACTCTGATTGGAGGCATGGGCCGCTCTTGGGCAGTACCCGTCTTCATCCTCAATGGAAACTTCCCTGATGCGTTCCCAGCTGACGAAGATCCTGTGCCATTGGATGGGGAACCGCATCCAGAGCATCCACCAATTGTGATGGGTCCAAACCCGATGGAACCAAACTGGCAAAACGAGCAGAATGGTGCAGCTGAGAATCAAGGAATCTTTGGAGGTATCCCTCACTTCCATGTCCCAGAGCAAGAGCAGGAGCCTGAAGAACATGTAGAGCCCGAACCTGTTGAACACGCTGATGACAATCTGGAACAGGGGAACGCAGACCATCAACAAGGGGAGCAATTGCCTGATGGGAATAACAATGAGCTTCCTGAGGTCATGGAACTGGACATGTCGGGCTCTTCCATGAATTTTCTGAGAGCAACTGGTCCTGATATTGCATTGGAAGATGTCTTCAATGGCCAAGATAGCTCCTCCTCATCAGATGAAGTCAGTTCAGGGTTAAGTGAAGACATGCTCAGATTCATCGTGACTCAGAATCAGTGTGCCACAATCACACTATTTCACAGGAGAGGAATTCCAAGTGAAAGCAGCTCCAAGAAGTCACTTTCTTTCAGGCCAATCCTGTTAGACAGTGAAATGTTTCAAGCTCAAGAAAGTCATCAGAACTCAGCTGAGGCTGCGCTTGCAATTGTCCCATGGAAGCCCTGCATCCCTGCTTGCCTTTTGCAACTCTGGCCTGATGTGATGACCGCGTGGCAACATAAGAAATCCACTCCTGACATACAGATCACTCAGTCTGAAAGCTCAAGCCAAGCCCAAGAGGCTTCTAGCCCAGCAAATTTTGAATTTCAAACATCTCAGATTCAGCCCGGCCCATCAAAACCAAAGGGCCGAATGACAAGAAAAGGCACGGCCAGCACGCTATCCCTTCCAAGAAACATCTCTAACCCCTCTAGCCCCATGGCAGAAAGCAGTGTCAGAAGAAGCGCTAGATTGAACAAGACAGAGGGGTTTTGTGCGGTCCGCCTAGAGCGTGAGCCTGCAAAGAAAAGGAAGATCAGCATTATCCAGATTGATGAGCAGACTGGAAGATCTGGGCCTGTTCCACTTGCTGTTCTGCAGGAATGGGGCGTGAAATGTGGAGTAGCTCCTGGTGAACTCTCCAACGAGGCACTGATGCAAGATCCAATAGTGCACTCCGAAAAAGACCATCCACATGAAGACGCAACACTTCAGAGCTGAAGCCCCTGCCACTTGGTGGCCAACTCTCTTTCTTTATCTGTCTCTTTTCCTCTTTAAAACTTCGCTGTGTAGTTTTCATCCTCGAAGTGTGACACACTGTCCCTGGCATACTTTTCTGCTGATGCTGGACTCAGCAGCTTTTGGTTTCTTTTCCTTTCTGTTTCTCCATGAATACTCGTAATTGGAACATCCTGTGTTGGAACATTCGAGGCATGAATGCCTCCGAAAAATGGGACGCAGTTAGAAACAAAATTGAGGAGAGTGCCTGCTCTGTGATTTGTATTCAGGAGACGAAACGAGAGCACATCGACACTTCCTTTATCAGGAATTTCGCTCCAAGACGCTACGACTGTTTTGAGTTCATTCCTTCTTTGGGCGCCTCGGGTGGACTTCTTGTGGTTTGGTGTAGCTCGGTTTTCAAAGGGACAGTAATACATAAAGAATCCTTTGGTATAACTGTCAGTTTCCGATCGGTTCACAATGGTGACCCCTGGTTACTAACCAACATCTATGGCCCTTGCGATGAGCCGGAGAGAACAGAATTCATCAACTGGTTTAGGAATCGCGACATTGCTGACAGCGACAACTGGATTTTCCTGGGAGATTTCAACTTTTACCGTTCTTTGGCAAACCGCAATAGACCAGGTGGGAATCTGTCAGATACTCTAATTTTCAATGATGCGATCGGCCACTTGGGCCTAATTGAATTGCCACTGAAAGGAAGGGCCTACACATGGAGCAACATGCAAAACGATCCACTGCTAGAACAGCTTGACTGGTTCTTCACATCTGTGAACTGGACAGTGAGTTTCCCAAACACAGAAGTTCTTCCGATGGCAAGGACCACTTCGGACCATATACCGTGTAAGATCTCTATAAGCACAAAGATACCACGATCCAACATTTTCAGATTCGAGAATTTCTGGGTTGAGATAGAAGGCTTTCATCAGGTAGTAAACACAAGTTGGCAAAGCAACAATTTAAACAATTCAGTCAGAACAATCTCCTCCAAGTTTAAGAAGTTGAGATCAGAGCTGAAGAAATGGAGCAAGGAGCTGTCCAATTTAAGTCTCCTCATTGAAAATTGTAACACGGTCATCGGGCATATTGACCTGCTAGAAGATGCAAGACAACTCTACAACACAGAAAGGAATTTAAGGAATATAGTCAAAAGGCACCTAAAAGATCTTCTGCATTACAAAAATGAGTACTGGAAGAAAAGGCACACGGTGAACAGGATCAAATTTGGTGATGAATGCACTAAATTCTTTCATGCTATGGCCACCATTTCATACAGAAGAAATTCTATCTCACAGATCATCAATGAAGAAGGAGCATGGATCCAGGATCATGAAGGAAAAGCTAACCTCCTCTGGACATCATTTAGAAACAGACTAGGCACAAGTCTGGGCATCAACATGCAGTTCAACCTCCAGGAACTCATGCATCACAGGGAATGCTTACAAGGTATAGATGCCCCCTTTCAGACTGAAGAGATCGACAAAGTTGTGAAGGGCATGCCTATTGATAAAGCACCAGGTCCTGATGGCTTCAATGGCCTTTTCATGAAAAAGTGTTGGCAGATCGTGAAATATGACTTCTATGCCTTATGCAATGATTTTTATTGGAACACAGTTAAGCTGGATGGAATCAACTCTTCCTTTATCACCCTGATACCAAAGACACTAAATCCTGAATCGGTGAATGATTACAGGCCAATCTCCCTGATGAATGTCAGCCCCAAACTAATCTCTAAGTTGCTTGCAGATAGGCTACAGAAAGAGATTCTTCAGCTAGTACACAAAAACCAATATGGCTTCATCAAGACAAGAACAATACAAGATTGTTTAGCCTGGAGCTTTGAATATATTCATCAATGTCATCAGTCAAGAAGAGAATGCATCATTCTAAAGCTGGACTTTGAGAAAGCGTTTGACACTGTTGAGCATCAGGCAATCCTTGAAATCATAAAACATATGGGATTCCCTGACAGGTGGCTCGACTGGATAACTAATATCTTCAGCTCAGGATCATCTGCGGTGCTACTAAATGGAGTTCCCGGAAAGGTTTTCAAATGCAAAAGAGGAGTCAGACAAGGAGATCCCCTTTCACCCTACTCTTTGTCATTGCAGCAGAACTCCTTCAAGTTCTAATCAACAAAGCATCCAACCTGGGCCTGTTAGTGCCACCAATCCCACAGCCAAGTGAAGACTTCCCGATCATTCAATATGCTGATGACACCCTGATTATCATGCAGGCAGATGCTCGACAGTTACTCTTTCTGAAATGCCTGCTAAAATCCTTTGATGATTCTACAGGACTGAAGGTAAACTACAGAAAATCCCAAATACTCCCAATCAATGTCTCAGCTGAGAAGATGGAGTGTCTGGCCCAAACCTTTGGTTGCACAATTGGCACGCTACCCTTCACATATCTGGGACTGCCAATGGGAACAACCAAACCTCGTATGAGTGACCTAACACCAATCATGGATAGAGTGGAAAGAAGCCTTTCAGGATGTGCAACATGGTTATCTTACTCAGGCAGACTACAAATGGTAAACTCAGCAATCACACCAATTGTTACCTACTCCATGTGCACAATAAAGCTACCAGCTGGGGTTATAGAGAATATAGACAGAGCAAGGAAGCAATGCCTATGGAGGGGAAACACAGAAAAGAAAAGAGGGGGTAACTTGGTAGCATGGGAGACAACACAACAACCAAAAGAGAAAGGTGGTCTAGGGGTAACTAATCTCAAATTGCAAAATGATGCTCTTCTAATGAAACACCTACATAAATTCTACAATAAAGAGGATGTCCCATGGGTGCAGCTTGTCTGGTTCAAGTACTATCAACAGAAAGTTCCCCACGCAACAAGAGAAATTGGATCCTTTTGGTGGAAGGATATTATGAGGTTAAACAGCATCTATCGATTGGTCACCAAATGTCAAATGGGAAATGGCTCAACCATTTGTTTTTGGGAAGATCACTGGAGCTCTGGCATCCTAGCCGTCGACTTCCCACACTTAGCATCCTTTGCAAAATCAAGACGCATCTCAGTCCAAGATATCATGTATGCACCAGATCTTGACTCCCTGTTTTTCCTTCCTCTATCGGCCCAAGCACTGGATGAAATGCAAGAACTACAGGACAGACTGGAAACAATTGCATTCGATGAAAATACTGAGGATGTTTGGAAACCTATATGGGGTAATAGCTACAGCTCCAAAGCATTTTATGAACACATCTTCAGCTATGTTCAGGCCCATCCAGTCTTCAAACTAATCTGGAAATCCAGATGCACGCCAAGAATCAAGTTCTTCATTTGGCTGATCCTGGTGGACAGGTTAAACACCAAAACGATGCTTACACGACGGCATATCGGTAACCGGGATGATGATCACTGTGTTATGTGCGATACAGGGGAGGATGAGACTATTGAGCATCTTTTCTTTGACTGCCCGTTCGCGAGACAATGCTGGACAGCTATACACTTTGATTGGGATCTTACAATACCCTTACATGACAGATTCACACAAGCAAGGTTCACCAATGGCCAGTAATTCTTCACGGAGGCTTCAATGATAGCTGCTTGGGAACTATGGAAACTCCGCAATGATAGGATTTTTGAAAGGCATGAGCCCTCTTTTGCGAGATGGTTTAGTAACTTTAAATCTCAATGTAATATTCAATTAGTTAGATTCAAGGCAGACCTGCGGTCAGCCTTTAGCGTTTGGTTAGATGCTTTCAGCTAATCCCCCATGTAAGTTTCACTAAACTCCTGTCTTTTTCTATAAAAGTTTTTTTGATGCTGTGGGGATCTCCCCCACGGTTTGCGTTCAAAAAAAAACATCAAAAGTAAATCGCACTTCTTCTTTCTGATTCTTTTGAATTGGCTTAAGAGATGGACAAGTGTACGATTTATTCTTAGAAGGCCATACAAGTTCAGCAACATACACATCTTCATAATCGTCCGAACTACTAGAATCATAAGTAACCACATGAACATTAGAACGATGAGTTTTATATGTATCTTTGCTATTTTTAATTCGGTTTTCAGTAGCTAGAGCTCTTACTTGTACTTGATTAACCGAAAAGTGTTCAAAGCCTTCTATCTTTTCTTTAATTGAGGATCTTAAACCATTAAAAGCAACATCAGCAAGATCCCTTTCAGAAAGTGACAAATTAAAACATCGGTTTCAGGTTTCTTTGAATCGTTTAAAATAATCAACAACAGATTCGTCTCTTTGTTGCTTAACCGATGTCAAATCTGTCAATTTCAATTGAGTACTCCCACTATAAAAATGATCATGAAACTTTTGCTCTAATTGATTCCAAGAATTAATTGAGCCAGGAGTTAACGAAGAAAACCAAGAAAAAGCAGTTCCAGTTAAAGATAATGAAAACAGGCGAACTTTTAAAGCATCATTGGAACTAGCTTCTCCTAGTTGAGCAATATATTGGCTAATGTGTTCCCAAGTGGTCTTGCTATCATCACCATTAAATTTAACGAAATCAGGAACACTGCCAATTATTGGGGTAAGCTACAGCATCAAAATTAGCAGAATATGGTTTTTGATATAATCTAGAATTACCCATATCAATGCCAAGCTTATCCTGCATCATAGTAGCTAACTCGTCCTTCATTTTATAAAATTCAGCATATAAATTTGAACGAGCTAGATCAGATTGCCCTGTGGCTGTACTTTGAACTGGAGCAACATGAGGCATGCTAGTAGGACTTTACCGCAAATATTGATCATATACATCATTAGGAATCTCACTAGAACTAGTGTTTTGATTAGGTATAGGGGGTGATGTATAAGCATGTATTTTGATATAAGCAGACCCATTAACCACCTCTGTATTTCGGCTAGGGACTACCGAAAGGGGGGTGTAGTGCGCGGTACTAGCTGCTGTGCAGCCTGAACAGCAGAACCGGTTCCACCGGTTTCTGGAACCGGTGCAACCGGTTTCGCCGTGGCTGGCGAAACATGCGCTGGCGGCGGTACCTGTCCTGGATAAAAATTAGCCGGCATACCATATAAAGGGTTTTCAGGTGTTTTTCCTGGTGTAGCCGACACACTAGCATATATATTCTCATGTTGTGTAGGTTGCATGTTTTGTGAATAGTAAGACGATTCTAACAACCTATCCTTTTCAATTTTATCTATCCTATCCATAAGAGTGCTTACTACTTCATCGGTATGTAAAAGCGCAGCACCAAGATCATTATCAGGATTAGAAGTAGAAGGTTCAAGTGGATGTGCAGTTACCGGAGGGATTTCTTCCACCTTTTGATCCTTCATCACGAACGCCGGCATCATGAAGTCTTGAGTTCTTGTCACCTTGCCGTGGCGATCCTTCTTGAGCCCCATCAAGAATTGAGTCTTGAAGAATTCTTGGGCCGCTTCAAACTTCAGGCGTTCCTCCTCGCTGATCTCCTCCATGGAAGGAACAACGATGTTCTCCTTGTCAAGATTTGAAATAGATCCCATCTGGCTAGGGTTTCATAAATCGGTTATTAAAACCAAGATTTCCAAATTCCCCAGCGGAATCGCCAAAAATGTGTTGACGCCTTTCGCGGTCAACACACCGAGTTTGCGCTAGAACGCGCGGATCCGCAGCGGATCGAGCAACTGCAGCAGGCCCAGGCAAAACCGGTGGGATCCGGTGAAACCGGTTCTTCGGGAGCTGCTGCGTAGACCTAAGATCGCCGGCCCGGGAGGGACCCCGTCAGGGCAGGCGCACCTAGGGTTTCTCTGAGATCGGCAGGCCACTCAGAGAGCCGTCAAACGCCGTGGAGACGAAGAACGAACAGAATTAGGGTTGGAAAAGTTAGGGTTTGGAGATGACAAAAAAGTAAAGGTAATAAATGTTTTGATCGATTGGATGATACTCAATCGGCCGTGACCCTTCATATTTATAGGGTGGGGAGGTCGTACCCCGCAAGGAAAGTCCTATTACAACTCGGATCTATAAAAGAGTCCAAACCTACTAGGACTCGAGGAAAACCGGTTCCACGGTTTGCTCTGTCAGACGAGCAATAGTGAACAAACCGGTTCCACCGGTCTAGGAATCCGGTTCCACTGGTTCTTCCTGTCTTGCTGTCCTTGTGCCAATTTTGATCACCAACAGTACCTATGTTTCAACCTGCTATTCTCCTAAGCCTTGAGTTTGCTAGTTGAGCATGATCTTTTCTATTATCTAATCTATCTGTGGGTAGCGTATGCAAGTTCTAGTCTAGGTTGTTGTTGGCTATGATGTGATAAGACTTGAGTTACCTTAAAGCTCATACCAAGCAAGACTTGATGACCGGAGTTTTCTTTTAAAAAAAGAATAAAATAAAGAGTTCCTTAAGGTGATTCAATTTCCTACCAAAGCTCATATTGTTTAAACCCCTACAAATGCTACTTGTTGTTGCATTGAGTTTTGTCAAGGTCATTGTGATTCTTAGAGACTTACTTCATGCTTTTAAAGCCAAGATCACGCACACACCACCATATACATGTTCCGCTTCTACTCTGGAAGTAAGCATGCCATCCATCCACTAAACAAAAGCTCTACATAAAGTGTGGTACTCTTTCCCAACTTTATTGCAAAAAGTGACATGGGCTGATAAAAAAAATATATGGACACATGAAGCTCCAAGTATGTAAAAAGAGAGAGAGAGAGAGAGCACATAAAGGCTCTTAGTTTAGGAAGAATAGCCACGTCTCTAATAGCAATCTTGATAAGGGGAAGAGGAACTTACAAAAAGGAGCTATCATTTATCATGCCATCCACACACGTGCACATCTTGGTTTGAGAGTATGACTTACTTCTCTTCGAATCCTGGTTTTGACTTTATAATATGTGCAATGCAAGCAAGCTACGAAACTCTCCTAGCACAAACTCCACTTCAATGAGTGAAATGAGAGTTGAGAGAGGATCTTGGTAAGGAAATACACCATGAGTGACTCGAGAGTACCACCTAAGGAACTCTGCCTTTTTGAAAACTCCAAAACTACCGGTTTGATTGTCAAGCAAGGTAGAAAGCAAGGTGCTTAGTCTAAGTCGTTCTGGCTATCAACCGCCCAAGACAAGGAGAAGCTACAAGCCCCATAAAAGGCCAAGGTAATAAGGGAAGTTTATTTTACCAGCTTATTCAATTCTTGGTAGAATATCTTGTTGAACCACTAGTACTTTTGAGGAGTAATGGGGAAGCAACTCCTGATCCACTGAGCCTAAAAGTTCTAGTCTTTGCTCGAGACGAGCAAAGGGCTAAGCTTGGGGGAGCTGTTGACGGTCCTTATAACGAAAATCCGATCGTCAATAGGCTCAGAAAACCAATAAAGATAAGGCATGACTTAGGCATTTGTATTCAAATAATGTTGTAGCATGCATATCTAGAATATATTTGAGTACAGGGACCACGGTGTAAAAGATGGACGAAAATGGGCACAGGCCCAGGTCGGCCGACCTGGCTAGGTCAGGCGACCTGGCCTGGACACCATTCGAGCCCATCCTCCACACAGGTCAAGAAGCACACTAGGAGATGATCATGGACGCTGAATCATGGTCGGTTGAAGTCAAGGGTGAGGAATGAGCCACGTGTCACTCCCATGGATTGAATGGCCCACACCTCAACTCAAATGCATGCAAACCAAGTATACCCACCTGGAACCGTCATAAGAACCCACATGGCAGTCTATCAGAGAAGAGTGGGGCCGAAAGGCGGCGGTACCTGGTCGGCTGACCTGGCTAGGTCAGCCGACCTGGCCCTGCGGCCGTTTTGCTTCCCCTTTGACCAGTACTTGTAAACCGCCATCAGGAGTCCATCTACACCGTGCATTGCTCGAGGCGGTTCATCGGAGGGTCGGCCGACCTGGGCACTTCGGCCAACCTGGGCCCACCTCCAAACTGCCACAACCGCCTCTGGCCTGCTCCAACCGCCTATGTGATGCTATAAATACCTGCAAAGGGCGCCGTACTCAACACACACTAGAAGAAGAGCTCTCCTTTGCTACAAGCTTAGTCTTAGTCTTAGCAGTGATAGTCTTAGTAGTAGATCTTCTGAAGGGCTTCCAGAGGAGTCTTGGTAAGTTCTAGAGTTCAGTTCTTGTATTCTGTTACTTACTTGTAATACTCTGAGCTTAATGAAAGTATCTTCATACTTATGTTGTATGCCTCTGTTATACTTTATCTAATTAGAATATACTACTTATGTCTTGCACCTTGTTCAAGTGAATATATGCTATGACATTGGCTCAATGTGCTTTATGGTTGCTTTATTTATTAGCGCGATAGATAAAGTTGTATCTCATATTGCTAACATGGTGTTTGGATTATGGAATACTGTTGAGGATATCGCTGCCACACGGATTAGGAGAAGTAGGCGGCAGGTGGTGACAGCCCTGTCCGTCCTTTGTAATCCTCCACGTTCGGGAGATGATATTAGGCCTTTATGATAAGACGTCTTCTTGTCGTCCCTTGATGAGGGAACCACTGGACACCTCGATATGTCCTCTTGCATATGTCCATTGTATGAGTTTGTATAGGGTATTGTAGTATATCCAAGTCCCATAGGTATGATGCTAATGAACCCCTTTGTAATCTTTACTAATATTCTATGACTAACTAAGACTACTATAATGATGAGCAATGAACTTCTGTGTGTCACATTACCCTTTTATTTCCATATCTTTTACCCCTGTCTAGATTAAGGCATATTAATAGTGTTGTAAGTAAATACATTGGATGACACCTCTCTTTAACTAAACGCTTTCCCTGTGGATAAACAAATAACAACGTACATCTGTGCGCTTGCAGAATCTCTGTAGCGTTTAGATTTACGATAAGGCATCTCTAGTGCCATCATTAATTTAGTGGTGACGCTAAGAAATACCAACAGCGCAGAGCCTCCTCCGACATGGCAATGCACTTAGAGATGGTGTCCTAAACGCGGTCCAACCCGGCGCTCGTCGGGGCTGGGAGTCTGCTTCGCGCGGTCAGAGCCGGGGCCTGATCGTCAAGCGTCATCGCGTCAAACCGCCGCTGGAGCGGAGCGATAGCCGGCAATGGGATCTCTGGAGTAGGCGACGCAGAGCCAGTTGGTGTCACAATGTCAGGCGACGCGCTAGAGTCGGAGGTGGTGGAGTGGATCTCGGCGAAAAGCTGGTGCCCTCAAGATGCTCAGGGCAATCTTTAAGGCTATCGGGGAAGATGACGTGACGACGATCTGCCATCTCCCCTACCTGGCACGCCAACTGTCGGATTTATCGTCCAACAGTCCACAAGGGTGTACCCAAGTGGTTGATTTGTAGGCAAGGGCGTTTATACACGTTCGGCTACCCAGAGGTATAATACCCTACGTCTTGTGCTCGGTGGTGTTGAATCGATCTGCTCGGCGAGGTTTCGGAGAACACCGACGAGTTTGTGATTACAGGGGGGAGAGAGAATGAGATGCCCTCTGGGGGTCGACCTAGGCTGCCTTATTGTGACACCCAGCCCAATTTGGATATGGCCCAATAGTGGCCCATGAATGCAGGTGCACTTGTTTAGTACCACATTGCTAGTTGAGCAAGGGTGGAACCAGCTTAGAAGCCTTTGTCCTCCAGCCATAGCACCTTCAGGTTAATCCTTTTACACGAAGCGAGGATGAAAGTGTAAGAAGGGTGCTATATGTAAGCGGGCGAGCCCCTACAGAAGGGCGGCGCTGTGCGATGTTGGAGGACGGGGTGTTACAAGTGGTATTATAGCCAACCCTCGCGGTTGCGCGTACGGACGCAGTGTGCAGGCATATGGCGCATGGCACGTGTGGGCCTGGGATGGACACACGGCATGGCATATGTTGGGCCCTGGACGTACGGTCGTGTGCTAAGAGGGGATGGTCTGCTGGGACATTTGCCCAAGTGTGGGTGAGCTGGACCGACGAGGACGTCGGGTTCTTTGAGGGGGGTGTATGTGACACCCGGCCCAATTTGGATATGGCCCAATTGTGGCCCATGAGTGCAGGTGCACATGTTTAGTACCACATTGCTAGTTGAGCAAGTGTGGAACCAGCTTATAGGCCTTTGTCCTTCAGCCATAGTATCTTTGGGTTAATCCTTTTACACGAAGCGAGGACAAAAGTGTAAGAAGAGTGCTATGTGTAAGCGGGCGAGCCTCTACGGAAGGGTGCGCTGTGCGGTGTTGGAGGATGGGGTGTTACACTTATATAGGCCGACGGCCTAGGATTTACAAGTCAATTGTCTAGAATCCTGGTCGGTTACAACTGGGAAGCTAATCTGATCAGGTTACAGCATGATCTTCGTGATCCTCGGACGAGATCGGAGTATCTCGCTGCGTGCCGTACGGGCCAAGTCTTCATCAATCTTGTCCATCAAGTCTGGAGATCCTCGTGGGTCGGCCCACATCACTGTCAGGTGTGGGCCCAGGCCGACTGTCTATCCTGTCGGTAGTGGGCCTAGGGGTACCCATATCCCACAATGAGATGAAGAGAAATGAGATCAAGGTTAACTCACTTGAGCAATCCACTACTGCTAGAAATCACACCTACATTCAAAACATCGGCTATTAGGGTTCTATAATGAGATCAAGCAGCCAGTCTAAGTAAAAAGGCCACGCACAGTGAAACTAATCATCAAAACCACAAATGAAGATCTATGAGCTCACAAAATTGAGACAACAATCCCTAGCTACCTTCGTTCGACATCTCTTCCAAGCTGCAGCCATGTGCATAGCAATATAATCAAGGAACTAAACCAGCCTCTCCAACGCCATGTGTTAGTTGCCTCTGCACGTCAGGGTGCATGGTCTAGCGCCAGTGTCACTCGCTTGTCAAGATAGCACATCACCTTCAGTCCTCTACACGGCAGCACGCAACACTACGCAAAGTGGCCATGTAAAAACCTGTATACTTACCCGTTGTGCCAACGAAGCTGCGGGTATCTCCGTCAGTTCTGCACATTACCCTGTTAACCTTCGCTCGTACGTCCGGCATCGCCAGCTACCTCTGTGTTACGCTGCTGACCTCAGCTGGCTACACACCATCTCCGCTCACGTGAAGCAAAGTTGCCGGGGAAAGATTGAGAACGAGTCACGTCCGCTCGGAAATCAAGTTTCAGCTGGTGATGACATCATCCACGAGTCCACACGAACCTGCAATACAGCTTCGCTCCTCAAGCGATGATGTCGTCACCATGGCAGAACGAAGCTGTCAGCCTCATCACACTGGGCACCCAAGCAGCCTACCAGCTTCGCTCCTCCAGCGACCATGTCGTCACCATGCCAGAACGAAGCCGTCAACCTCGTTGCACTTGGCACCTAGGCAGCCTGTGTGTTTCACTCATCCAGGCAAAAAGCCTCCAAGCAGACATGATCGAAGCTACCTAGTGTCACTAGACAACATAGAAGAATCTGCTTCATGCAGTAAAGCACAGCTCACCACTCCTTGCATGGCACCAAGACCACCTGCAGACCGGACAACAGTGAAGCTACCAATTAACACAGCATCTAAGCTACCTGGCAGGGACATCCCGCTACCAAAGCCAACAACGAAGCTACCAGCAAGGCTCATGTCAAGTCCAACGACAGCAAGGACATGGATTTTAGAGAAGAAAATGGCTAACGAAGGTACAGGCAAGATCACCTGCAAAATATCATCATGACATCACCCTCATTCTGTTCACTGGCATTGTATGACGTCACCTTTGCTCCACCCGCTGGCATTGCACGAGCTCAGAGCTCACCGCCAGATGACATAAGCCAAGCCATGTAAAGCAGAATCCAACTCAACCACCAAGCGAAACTGCCACCAGAAATGCTGAGCCACTAGGCCACCAGCTCTCCATAGCTCCGCTCGCAGCAACCAAGCTGCCAAGCACGAGCAGCAGTTACCAAGCAACGCTCGCGCTCCTGCTACGAGCAAAAGGCATTGCGACATCGAAGTTGCAAGCAACGAGCACACAATGCAAATATTAGCTAACTAGGTCCGCCTTCGTTGCCAAAACCAGCCCATTTGCATGTGTCAAGCTGATTGAAGTTGCATGGGAGATTTGATGTCGCCCATCACCGTGCGCATGAGGCCTGGCTTCATGCCGCTGGCCACCTGCGCTAGAGGCTTATGACAAGCGAAGCTACCGAGAAATGAGAGTCATGTCTGCTCTAACCAAGCTTCATGCTCCAGCAAATAGACTGGTAACACAACAAGACTGAAGCTATCTATGATAATCCCAGATAAGTTTTCCATATGCTCCTTAATTCTGCAAAAATCATGCATTTAGGAGCTTCGAACCAAGCACACCTTATTGCTTGCTATCGCTGCAACGCGCTATCCAGCATGCCAAAATTATGAGTCTGCTCACAACGAGCAGCACAATATAACCAATGAAGGAAGCAGCCCTTGCGCTATCTTGATATTTTATTCGGCCATCAAGCATTACTTATAAACACTTGCTCAAAATACACTAATCTCTGTGTTTGCAGGGTGTATCTTTAAAGCACATTTACTTATTGCACATTTTTGTTTGACAAATTTTTAATTATGAACAGCAAACGACGCTGTCTTAAGATAGCAAGGCACGAGAAATGAATTGTGCCAGTTTTACTCTTTGTGTTCCATATACAGTATCTCCCTAACTTAACCAAGAGTGTTGAAACAACTGGCCTCAGCCAGATTGATTATATTTGACAAAGAAAAATAGAACTGAATGAATCTCGTAAAAACGAGAACCATTCAGATCTAGTTCCATTTTTTCTTCACTAAAAAGCTTACTCTCAAGAAGAGTAAAAACGGCTTTCTTCTAAGAAGAGCAAGCTCAAAAACCTCAAAAAACTTACTCTCAAGGAGAGTAAAAGGGGCTTTGTTCTAAGAAGAGCAAGCTCAAAAAACTTACTCTCAAGGAGAGTAAAAGGGGCTTTGTTCTAAGAAGAGCAAGCTCAAAAAACTTCAAAAAGCTTACTCTCAAGGAGAGTAAAAGGGGCCTCATTCTAGGAATGAGCTCGAATACTTATCAAAGCTTACACTCAAAAGGAGTACATCTGGCTTCGTTTCAAAAGAAATAAGCCTGAAAGTCCTAAAAAGGACTTTGTCCAAAAAAAGAGAGATGAAAATGAGAAGAAATTAACTTCAAAAAGAATAAAATAATAGACTACACCATCCGTCAGCCGGGTTCAGCTGCTTGTGGGCTGTTGGTATTTCTTAGCATCACCACTTAGAGTAGTGATGGTACTAGAGATACTTCATCGTAAATCTAGACGTTATAGATATTCTGCAAGCGCACAGAGGTACATTGTAGCATTTCACCTGGGAGTATTCCAGAGTATCGTTATTTATTTATCTGCAGGGAGAGCGTTTAGTTAAAGAGAGGTGTCATCCAATGCATTTACTTACAACAATATTAATGTACCACAATCTAAGCAGGGGTACATGATATAGAAGTGAATGGGTAATGTGACACACAGAAGTTCATTGCTCATCATTAAGGTAGTCTTAGTTAGTCATAGTACATTAGTAAAGATTACAAAGGATTCGTTAGCATCATACAAATGGGACTTGGGTATACTACAATACCCTATACAAGCTCATTCAATGATCATATGCAAGAGGACATATCGAGGTATCCAGTGGTTCCCTCATCAAGGGACGACAGTAGAACGTCTTATCATAAAGGCCTAATACCCACTCCCGAACGTGGAGGATTACAAAGGACGGACAGGGCTATCACCACCTGCCGCCTACTCTACAGTATTCCGTATTCCAAACACCATGCTTGCAATATGAAATACAACTCTATCTATCACATTAATAAATAGAGCAACCATAAGGCACATTGAGCCAATGTCATAGCACATCTTCACTTGAACAAGGTGCAAGACATAAGTAGTATATACTAAGTAGATAAGGTATAAATGAGACATACAACATAAGTATGAAGGTATTTCCATTAAGCTCAGAGTATTACAAGTAAGTAAGAGAATACAAGAACTGAACTCTAGAACTACCAAGACTCCTCCGGAAGCCTTCAGAAGATCTAATACTATGACTATCACTACTAAGACTAAGACTAAGCTTGTAGCAAAGGAGAGCTCTTCTTCTGTTGTGTGTTTGAGTACGGTGCCCCTTGCTGGTATTTATAGCATCACATAGGCGGTTGGAGCCGGCCAGAGGCGGCAGGTCAGCCAAAGTCCCCAGGTCAGCCGACCCTTGGATCCACCGTCTTCAGCATTGCTCGGCTCAGATGTAATCTCCAAGGCGGTTTACAGTTGCATGTCAAAGGAGGGCCGAGTCGGGCACACGGGAAGGTCGGCCGACCTAGGGGGCTCGGCCAACTCTCCACAACCGCGTCTAGGGCCCATCTTCCTCTGGGAGACTTACATGTAGATCCTAAGGTCGGTTCCAGGTGGGTTCTGTCGGTTTGGGTACACTTAGCTCTGGTTGTGAACCTTCAATCCATGGGATAGACACGTGGCCCATCTTTCACCATTAACTTCAACCGACCATGAATCAGCGTTCACGATCATTCCATAGTGTGCTTCTTGACCTGTGTGGAGAATGTGCTTGATTGGGGTCCAGGCCAGGTCGCCCGACCTGGGCCTGTGCCCAATTTCGTCCATCTTTTGCACCGTAGTCCCTGTACTCAAATATATTCTAAATATGCATGGTATAACATTATTTGAATACTTATGTTTAAGTTATGCCTTGCTCTTTATTGGTTTTCTGATCCTATTGGCGGTAGGATTTTTTCGTTATAAGGACCGTCAACAACTCCCCCAAGCTTAGACTTTTGCTCGTCCCGAGCAAAGACTAAAACTTTAGGCTCAGTGGATCAGAAGTTGCTTCCGCATTACTCCTCAAAAGTACCAGTGGTTCAGCAAGATATTCAACCAAGAATTTAATAAGCAGCTAAAATAGACTTCCCTTATTACCTTGGCCTTTTATTGGGCTTGTAGCTTCTCCTTGTCTTGGGCGGTTGGTAGCCAGAACGACTTAGACCAAGCACCTTGCCTTCTACCTTACTTGACAGCCAAACCGGAGGTTTTGGAATTTTTCAAAAGGCAGAGTTCCTTAGGTGGTACTCTCGAGTCACTCAAGGTGTATTTCCTTACCAAGTTGCTCTCTCAACTCTCATGTCACTTGTTTGAGTGGAGCTTGTGCTAGGAGAGCTAGATAGCATACTTGTATTGCACATATTGTAAAGTCAAGATCAGGATTCAAAGAGAAAATAAATCATACTCTCAAACCAAGATGTGCACGTGTGTGGATGGCAAGATGTATGATAGCTCCTTTTTAAGGTTCCTCTTCCCCTTGTAGAGGTTGCTTTTTAGAAACATGGCTTTACTTTTTGAACAAAGAGCCTTCATGTGCTCTCTTTTTTTTTAAGTACTTGGACCTTCATGTGTCCAATATATTTTATTTTTTTTCATTAGCCCATGTCTCCTTTTGCAATAAAGTTGGGGTAGAGTACCAGACTTTATGTAGAGCTTTTATTTGGTGGATGGATAAATGTCATGCTTACTTCCAGAGTAGAAGTGAAACATATATATGGTGGAGTGTGCGTGATCTTGGCTTTAAGAGCATGAAGTAAATCTCTAAAAATCTTATTGACCTTGACAACACTCGATGCAAAAGCAAGTAGCTCATGTAGGAGTTTTAAACAATATGGGCTTTGGTAGGAATGTGAATCACCATAAGGAACTCTTTATTTTATTTTTAAAAGAAAACTCCGGTTATCAAGTCTTGCTTGGTATAAGCCTTAAGGTAACTCAAGTCTTATCATATCATAGCCAACAACAACCTAGACTAGAGCTTGCATACGCTACCCACAGATAGACAAGACAACAGAAAAGATCATGCTCAACCAACAAACTCAAAGCTTAGGAGAATAGCAGGTTGAAACATAGGTACAAGAGAGAAATAAGAGCAACTATTCATCATATCCATAGATAAAAGATTAAGCATAGACTCAAAACATTAAGGGACTAACCTAAATAGCTCTCATTTACTAACTTTATTCAAAAAAAATTTATTAGTAATACTTACCTTAACTTACCTGATTGGGGGTCCTCCCCCAAGTTTGTTTTGTTGACACCGATGTGCCTGTCGGTGCAGGACACGTATTTTACGTCGTCGAGTGATGACGTCTCCGTTGTAAGATTCAACTTGATGAGGCAGCATCTGACTCTGGAGATGAGGATACAGATGATTTAACCCGCCATACCTGTTTTACCTTTTTCTGGCGGTCGACAGCTTGTTCTGGTATTTTCTTCGCCTGTGCTTTCGCACCTCGTATAGGCTTCTTGTTCTTTGCATGATACCGGATGGGGAATTCCTTTTTCTAGAACTTTTCCATGAACTTTATCAAGATGTCTTTTTCTGGAGGTGTAACCTCCACTTCCTTGATGTTCTGACTGTTCCTCCCATACTTGATCTTGATCATGGAGCATTGCTCCACCTTCGGCCAGAACTCAAACTTCTCCTTCTTGCCATTAATGTGAAGCTGGATCTCTCCAGCACCCACATTAATGTGAGCGTCTGCTGTGCTCAAGAAGGGTCACCCAAGGATGAGTGACGAGTCGTTGCTCACGTCCACGTCCAGTACCACGAAGTCGATAGGGACAAAGCAATCCCGGATGCGCACCGGAATGTCCTCGGCTATCCCCTCCGGGTAGCGGACCGTGGTGTCGGCCAGTTGCAGTCTCATGGGAGTCGAGGACAAAGTAGTGTAATTTAAGCGGTCAAACACTACCTTTGGCATGACGCTGACACTTGCCCCCAGATCACAGAGTGCATGCTCGAAATGTTGTGTCATGTGATGGTGGGACATCCTAGGCCCTTCTTCTCTTCCGGGACCTTGTTCAGAATGGCAGCACTGCACTCCTCAGTCAACTTTACGACCTCGGTACTTGGGAGTGGATGTTTGTTGTTGAGTATGTCCTTCAAGTACTTCGTATAGGTCGATACCTACATAGCATCCAGCAATGGCACATGTATATTAACTTTTGAATAACTTCTACGAACCGGGCGAATTGCTCGTCCGCGGATGGCATCTTTTGACGTTGCGGGAATGGCAAAACATTGGAGTTGTAGAACTCATGCGGCGCAGTTTGTCCAGCTGGCGCCAGCTCGGCTTCAGGCTCTTCCCTTTCTTCTGGGATCACCTTCCTCGGTGCTGCTGCCTTCCCTGTATAGTTAGTTGGGACTGGGTCCCGAGTAGCCTTACCGCTCCTCGTGGAAATAGCCTTGTTGAGGCCATAATACCAAGGTGCCCGATCTCGAGGATTACCGACTACCGACTCCAAACGAAGAAGACTCCGAACAGGACACGACGACCAGATCGCAGAAGGAAGGCCCGATGATAGTTAGAGTCCTACTAGGTTTAGGTCTGTTTTGTCTTGTAAGGCACGTCTCCCTAGATATAAATAGTGGAGGTCCTGTACAAAGAGGGTATTCCTAATCTTAGCCAATCCACTCGAGGGTACTTGTTACACCATTGTAATCTGTATTCGCCGAAATAATACAAGCAGCAACTGGACGTAGGGTTATTACTCGATCTCGGGGGCCCGAACCAGTATAAAATCCCGTGTCTCTCTGTTCATCCACCGTGATCAATCTTTGCATAAAGCGGAGTGCTTGCCGGACAAATATCTGCCAAGTACAACCTCGACAAAGGCATGCCAGGTAGGGGCCCTTGCGTGAAGAAAGATCATGCTGATCATCAACGGAGTCTGGATCGCCGATGCGTCAAGTTCATCGATGCCCTACATGCCCAGTTCCGTCAAGTCGGAAGCCATCGGGAGTTCTGCCTCCGCTTCCGATCTCTACGCTCATAGCCATCTAGTGCCTGCCCGGGAGATCCACTTCGGGGATCTCGTGTTCGAGCACCAAGGCGATTACGAGCTCAAGATGACAGGGATCCTTGATCCCGATCTCACATGCGCCGGTCGGGAAGTTTTCGTAACCTTCATGGAGCCAACTCCCGAAGAAATTGCCAATCACACTGCAAAGTTGGATCTCGACTACAGTGGATCTAGCAACGGGTCGGAACAGCCCGAAGACCGACGCATCCATGTGCTAACTGCAAACGGGACCGAGGCCGCTGCAGAGTCGTCTAGCTCGCGCAGACCCGTGCCTCCTCCGCGTTTCAGCAACGCACCAACTCTTCAGACGGCTAGAACCCGTACACAGCAGGCTGCGTCCTCATTGGCTCCCCGAAATCTCAACAATGATTTCTGGGCAGTCGAGCAGGACAACCTGCAGATCTGGACCCTCTTGGAGACTATGGAAGCAATGGCCGAGGGAACCCCAATGGCCACCATCGCCAAGAAGGCTCGGGAGGCAGCGGACAAGGCCAAGGAGAGCCTCGAGGCCGCCGCTGCCGCACCACCGGCTCCATCAAACAGGCCCGGCGAACCCCAACCGGTTCGCTCCCGATCTGTTAACGGACAACCCTGCTATCGCCCACATGAGGGGCGTGACATGAGGCCGCAGCTCGAATGCAACCGTCGCACCCGCAACGCTCGGGAAACTCTCAACTACAATCGAGATTACCGAGCACGTGAGGGCTACTACCGGTCCCATCCAGATTCGCCGCCACGTGACTCCCGACCAGGCACAGGGGGATGCCTCGCATACTCCCCGGGCCTGCGCAAGGTCAGGTGGCCGGAAAAGTTCCGTCCTACTAACATCGAGAAGTATGACGGGACAACCAACCCCTGCGAGTGGATTCAGATCTATTCCACGATCATCGATGCCACCGGGGGTGACGACTACGTCAAGGCCAATTACTTGCCAACTACCCTGCAGGGATCAGCCCAAACGTGGCTCATGAACCTGCCCGAGGCTAGCATCAAGTCATGGGGCCATCTCCGGGAAACGTTTGAAGCCAACTTTCTAGGCACCTACAAACGCCCCGGACACGAAGGAGATCTGCTCAACTGTGTGCAGAAGCCTAGAGAATCCCTCCGAGACTACATCCATCGCTTCAGCGGCACCCGTAACACCATCCCCGACATGGTGGATGATCGGGTGATTGTGGCCTTCAATCTGGGCAGCAAGGACGAGCGAACAGCGAAAGAGCTTGCCGAGAAGAACCCGAAGACGGTGGCCGAGCTCTACGGGATCCTGGAAGAGACCGCCAAGATGGCGGATGCCCGAGCACAGGTTCACAAAAAGCCCAAAAAGAGCCAGCCATCCGGGGAAGGCAAGAAAAAGAATAAGCACAAGAACAAGAAGCGCAAGTCCGAGGGCGAGGAAATCATGGCCGTGGACGACAAGCCCCCATACAGGCGTCAAGGTAAACCTACCAATCTCCCGATGTACTGCCCAATCCACAGGTCGACGAAGCATCACTTCGTGGACTGCACGGTGTACAAGAAGCAGAAGCAGGAGGAGGAGAGCCTGCAGCAGGGGGCTCCAAGCGACCAGGCCGCTCATAATCCTCGGACGACGAACTACATGGATTGTGACGATGAGCCAGAACTTCCCGAAGACCTGGAGATCGCCACAATTTTTGGTGGCCATTCTACCCGAACCTCCAAGTCCCAGCTAAAGCTGGTCGACAGGCAGATAGCAAGCATCGAACCCTACAAGCAGCCGTTAAGGTGGTCTGAAATCCCGATCATATTTGATCAGAGGGATCACCCCGAGACGCTGTACGACGGGCCGCTACTCCCACTGTGCATCAAACCCTGGATCGGGCCCGCAAGATCGGGCGAACCTTGATCGACAGTGGAAGCGCCCTCAATCTGCTGTTTGTCAATGCCTTTGACGAGCTCGAAATCCCGAGAAGGTCCTTGTCCCCGGTGGAGAAGCCTTTCTACGGGGTCATACCAGGCATCCAAGCCTTTCCCTTAGGGAGGATCGATCTGCAGGTAACCCTCATGGAGGGCAAAAATATTCGAACAGAGTTCCTCACCTTAGAGGTGGCTGACATCACATCGGCCTATAACTGCATCTTAGGCCGGTTGTTCCTAAAGAAGTTCATAGCGGTCTCCCACTTTGCCTACTCCATGATCAAAGTCCCAGGGCCATTGGGCCTGATCACCGTCTGCGGCGATCGCAAGGGCGGGGTCCAGTGTGACATGAAGACCCTGGACATGATCAAGGGAGACGAGCAGAAACCAGCCAAGGCTGCCGAACCTGCCAAGAAAAAGACCAAGAACCTTCCGACCACTGCTGCAAAGGCAGCAGTGGCAGAAACCTCCCGAGCAACGAAGACCCGATCAAGGGCCAAGGGAAAAGAAGTTCCCGAACCAGTGCCTACGGGGAACAAGAAGACCGATGACGGCGCCACCGAGAAGCAGACCGTGGTGGACCAGATCTCGCTCAAGGGGACGCCATCGCAGGAAGCGGGCGAGTCGCCGGCTACCACCTCACCAAGCGTGCCACCAGCGAAGCGCTCCGACCCGGGCACGAAATCGGTGGCCCTTGATGAAGCGGACCCGACCAAGACCACCCAGGTGGGCTCTGGTCTGGGTGACAAATAGGAACTCGAGCTCATTGCTTTCCTCTAGGCAAACGCAGATGTGTTCGCTTGGGAACCGTCTGACATGCCCGGGATCCCCAGGGAGGTGATCGAGCACAAGCTTGGCATACGAACTGGCGTCCGACCAGTCAAGCAGAAGCAAAGGAGATATACCCCGGAGAAGCGAGATGCCATTAACGAAGAAATCAACCGACTACTCAAAGCCGGCTTCGTTCGAGAGGTCCCTTTCCCGGAGTGGCTGGCAAACCCAGTCATGATGAAGAAGCCCAACGGAACGTGGAGGATGCGCATGGACTACACCAATCTGAATAAAGCTTGTCCGAAGGGCAAGTATCCACTACCTAGGATAGATCAAATTGTAGATTCAATATCTAGATGCGACTGCTTTATTTTCTAGATGCCTATTCGGGGTATCACCAAATCAGCATGTGCATTGACGATGAGGAGAAAACTACATTTGTAACTCCCTTCGGTGTTTATTACTATATAAAGATGCCTTTTGGTCTGAAAAACGCAGGTTGCACTTATCAAAAATGTGTTCACATTGTTCTCGAGGGCCAAATCGGCCGTAATGTGGAAGCATACATAGATGACATTGTTGTAAAAAGTAAGTTAAAGGGCGACCTGATCGCTGATTTAATTGAAACATTCAACAACCTGCGTGCAAACAAGATGATGCTCAACCCCGCCAAATGCACCTTTGGTGTATCATCGGGTAAGCTCCTCGGTTACCTTGTTTTCCAACGAGGTATAGACGCAAATCCACACAAGATCAAGGCACTCGATGACATGAAGTCTCCACGCAGCCGCCACGAGGTCCAGAAGTTGGCAGGAATGATGACGTCCCTGAGTCGATTCGTGTCCAAGTCAGGCGAATGAGGTATGCCATTCTATAAATTGCTACGTAAAACTGATCGTTTTGAGTGGTCGGCAGAAGCAGAAGAGGCGTTCCAGGCATTCAAGCAATACCTACGGAAAAATGCCCGTACTGGTCCCGCCACAGCCACAAGAGGAGATGCTGTTATACGTAGCAGCGACACCAACTGTTGTCAGCACGGTTCTGGTGGTCGAGAGACCAACAGAGAAGTCAACAACACAACACCCCATTTACTTCGTAAGCCAGGTGCTACATGATGCCAAAACAAGGTACCCTCAGATTCAAAAATTGCTATATGCTGTACTAATGACTTCTAGGAAGCTCAAGCATTATTTTCTGAGCCACAAGATCAAGGTTGTGTCAACTTACCCCCTAGGCAACATTTTACATAATCGAGATGCCATGGGTAGGATCGCACAATGGTCTATGGAGCTGGGGGCTTACGACGTTGAATTCATACCCAGAACTGCCATCAAGTCGCAGGTTCTGGCAGAATTCATCGCAGAATGGACTAACCCCGAACCCGAAGAGGCTGCCCAAAATCCTGAACACTGGACCATGTTCTATGATGGAGCATTTTGCCGAGCAAGCGCGGGGGCTGGGGTGGTCCTGATCTCGCCACACAATGACATCATCAGGTACGCATTACAAATCAATTTTGTTGATCCAACCCCTACTAACAATGTTGTCAAGTATGAAGGGCTTTTGACAGGACTCCGCATAGCTGCATCTCTGGGAGTTAGGAGGCTGCTCATGAAAGGGGATCCGAGTTGGCTGCAAAGCAAGTCATGAAAGAGTACAGTGCGTGGAGTAAGGTCATGGCCAAATATTTGGAGGCATACAGGAGGATGGAAAGCAAATTTGATGGGCTTGAAGTACGACACATCAAAAGGAAATTCAATGGCGATGCAGACAAGCTAGCAAAGGCAGTTGCCGAGCGCACATCGGCTCCCAGGTAACGTGTTACTTGAAGTTCTTACTAAACCATCTGTGTCGGTTTCATTACCGAACCAAAAAACTGCGCTTGCCAAAGGCACAGTTTCTACAACCAATGAATCCGTCAAGGAGTCTATGTTGGTCGATACGGCTCGAGCTGCCGCTCTAGCTGGAAACGGGGAGAACTGGATGGATCCAGTCCGGGCTTACCTCACAAACCAAGCTATTCCGGACGATGATGCTACATTGGAAAAAATCCATTGTAAAGCCAAGAAATATCAATTGGTTGACAGGTGATTATACAAGTTAATCTGCAATGAAATGCTCCTCAAATGCATCACACGGACCTAGGGCATTAGTTTGTTCCATGATATTCACGGAGGAATCTGTGGATCATATGCTTCTCCCCGATATCTAGCAGGGAAAGCATTCCGACAGAGCTTCTACTGGCCTACAGCTCTTCAAGACGCAAGCGAGTTAGTTAAGAAGTGAGAGGCATGCCAATTCTTTGCATGGAAACAAACTAAACCTACGCAAGCTTTAAACACTATTTCCTTGTCATGGCCCTTTGCCACATGGGGAATAGACATCCTCGGGCCCTTTCCAAGGGCTGTCGGGGGTTACCGATTTCTGTTCGTCGGCATTGACACATTCACAAAATGGGTTGAGGCCGAGCCGGTTCAGAAGATCACAAAAGAGGCAGCTGTAAAATTCCTACGGATTATTGTCGTACGATTCGGTGTCCCGAACAGGATAATCTCTGATAATAGAACGCAGTTTAAAAGCAAAAAGTTTTCTGATTTCTGCTATGACTACGGGATCAGACATGATCGGTCATCGGTAAATCACCTGAAGACAAACGGGCAAGTAGAACGTGCCAATGGCATCATGCTCCAAGGCATCAAAAAGAGAATCTTTAACAGATTACTAACTTATGACAAGTGTTGGATTCATGAAGTTCCTACAGTACTTTGGTCGATGAGGACCACCATGAACCGAGCGACAGGTGAGACACCTTTCTTCTTGGTGTATGGAGCAGAGGCGATTCTATCATCCGACATCCGACTATAAGCCCCACACGTGGCAATGTTTTCAGAAACTAAAGAGCCTGACAGATGTGCCGATGAGCTGATCCTCCTTGAGGAGGCTCGCGACGTAGCCGCTTTTAAAGTGGCCCAGTATCTACAAAAACTGTGACAATACTACGATGCTAATGTTCGCAAGAGAAGCCTATGCATTGGTGACATGGTGCTCAAATTAGATCAACGCACCAAGGACAAAAATAAATTGTCCTCTCCATGGCAAGGGTCGTACATCGTAGTAGACATCGCCCGACCAGGAGCCTACAGGATCGCGGAGATAGATGGAGATATACTGACAAACACGTCGAATATGGATCAACTACGCAGATTCTACACCTAAACAAAGGTAATCAAGCAAGTTCAAGCCTGTCCATCAAGTTTGGTAGATAAAAGCCGTCATCCGTGTCGCCTACAGCGCCAACAAAACAAAAAGATAAGTTCTATACATTTTGCTCACCCTCGCTTTTACGCTCGGGGGCTGCGTTCTATTTTTCTATTCTGTTTCTACTCTTTGTTACCATACTGCATATACTAACAAAGAGCCGGGGACTACCACGCTGAAAGTTTTTTCAGACCTATTCTACGCATCCCAAGCGCAACGCTCGGGGGCTCCCCATATGATCGGGATATTCTTGTGGTCAGTACTTCTAGACTCTTTTTCAGCATGCCCGCATGACTGTAAAAGAGCCCGTGGGCTACTATGGTACTACTACCACGCAAGAATTAGGCTTTTTAAATCAAGAAAGCTAGGTTACGCTAAATTACCAAACACCATGACTACAAGGAATTACATAGTTCAGAAGGCCGCTCGTGTCTCAGCAACTAAACAATTCCAAAATAGCTTATGGTAACTGGATCTTTGGCTATGTCAGGGCTATCAGTTAAAAAGCTTCTCGAAAACACCGATCAGCTCTAAAGACTTAAGCAAAAACATGCAAGCATATGTTTCACAAAATAAAAGTCGCATTCTAAACCTTCAAGTTTTGCCCTATTACAGGATCCAAGCACTGAGTTCAAGGTGATTCCTCCGAATCACTCAAATGGAGATCAAGGTTTTTGACAAATGGTTCCACCAGTGGGGCAAGGCTGTCAAACAATACCTCAGCGTCCGTCGCCGAACACTTGAAGCCTCTGGAGAGCAGCGAGACGTTGAGGTCAGGAACGTGGCTTTTCAAGGCCCCAACAGTGTGAGTTGCAGCAAAGCATGCACCCTCCATCAGTCTGGACTCCAAGGATGAGCTGCGCTTCTCTGAAACTTCAAGTCGGGCGGTGAGATCGGCAACGTCCTTTTCCCGAACAGCGAGCCTGCCTTCCAGATCCGAGTTTTTCTTCTCGAGCATCTCAATGCTCTTAGAGTTGGCTACAGAATCAGAGGCAGAGTGTAAGCAAAAGTTTGCAGATAAGGACCCAAAAACAGACACATAAAACAAGTACCTTCCTTCTCGGACTGGAGAACGGTAACATGGGCCTCCAGTCTGGTCATAGGCGCTTCAGCAGCAGAAGCATGAGCGTCCAACAAACGCCTTTGCTCCTCGGCTGTCAAGAGCGAAGCAATGATCGGGCCCAAGGGCGTCGGGGCAGGTCTTGCAGTTTCAACAGTCTTCTCTGCACTATCAGGCTGAGCTACTGAGTCAGGCTCGGGAGTTTTTTCTTTTTCAGACGGCCTGGTGGGAGGAGAAGCTGCAGGCTTGGAAGGCCTGAGTTCCCGAACAATCAAACACAGTTAAACAAAATTCTCTCTGTGAGAAGAATTCAAGCATAACCAAACAGGTCAAGGTCCTTACTTGGATGTTGGGATTCTGACTTTGAATCTCTTGGCACCGGATGCAGGCTTTGATGTCAGTGGGGTCAGAGGAATTTCCTGACGAGAAATCTCCCGAACACGTTTAGCTTCGATTATACGATCAAAAGCTACAAATAAATGCCTGAATATGATCATGCTTGGTACCTGGGCAACAGGACGGGGCGGATCGCGATTGGGTGGCAGCTCACTAGAACCAGGCATGCCAAGAGTACCTGAATCTGGAGTCGACCTCTCCACGCTTGTGCTGTGAGAGCGTTTGCGGGTTCGGGGGACGATCGCCTTGGGGCTGCTCGGGATTTCTTTTTCTGCCACAGGTGATGGTTCGGGCTGCTCGACGATCGGGGTCCTGGCGCCCTGGTCAACAGGCTGCTCCCCTTCCTCCTCAATGTTGATGGCTCCACTCCGGGTGGGGGCATCAATGATAGGAGGGGCCTGGCTGAGAAAGAGAACTATTTCATGCGAGTTTTAAGCAAAACGGGAAATTTTCTGAGAACCAGTTTACCTCTGGAGGAGGGTTGTCAGCGCTGTAAGGAGCCGAGGACGCCAGCCCAATCTGGGAGTTCTGCACCCAGCATCTTCTTCAGGCGAGCGGCCACTTCAGATTCTGGGACAACTGTTGGTTAAGAGTCATGATAATTCAAATGATCGACCAAGTGTTTGGAAAATTTTACCGAATACACCAGGAAAAGGAGCTTACCATCAGGCTTCATCCTGTTCGGGTCGTTATCACATGTAAATGTCCATCTGATGAAAATCTCCGCCACATGAATCGCCGTCTGTCCTTTCTGACGGAGCTCTAGGATCCGATCAAGGTGTTTCTGCATAGCAGGGGTGACCTCGGGCAGGGACTTTGTTTCTTCCTTGAGATAGGGCATCAAATAATTCCCCTTGGCTAGTGAGGCCTGGGTGAGAGTGATGTAAAACAGTGACGTTCGCAACCTTTCCAGGAATCCTTCACTGGAAAGGGGATATAAGTCTCCCGATCTCTCAAGGAAAATCCAATTGACCCGATCATGAGTTGTTTCTTGTAAAATGACAGGGTGTAAAAGTATCTCCACAAGAGTAGTGATGGCTTAATCCCTAACCAAGCTTCGCACAAGAAGCATTGCTATAGCTCCAGGCTTCAGGTGCACAAGCTCTATTTGGTAAAAGTCACAGATGTTGTGGAAGAAATCTGATGGGTAGACCCCAAAGCCACAGTGGAAGAATTCCAGAAAAGCCACTAGCTCGAGGGTGTTGGGGGTCAGATAGACTTGACCTTTGGCATGACGGCAAGGAAAGATGGTGGTGTCTGGAAGTAATCCATGGTCCTCCAGCTGTTGTAGTTGCTTCATTGTGGTGGTGGATTTGTCCCAGTATTTGTCCGTGGTGCAAATCGTCAACCCACTGCGCAGCTCCCGTCCGGCGGCCGTGCTGCTCTGGTCTCCTGACGATTCGCCACTGGACGAAGATTGGGGCGAGGAGGCCATGGTGGTGAAAGGGTTAACTCTGATGGATGGAGGAGCAGATGGAAAAACAAGGCAGAGAATAGTTGAGGAATGGCGAGTGTCTGCAGATGCGAATGAGGAAGACAAAGACCCAAATGGAGTCCAGGCGACTGCGCCTGGGGGCTTTATGGTTTCGCGAGGGAGCACGAACCCCAAGAAACCTGGCCTCGAGCCGCACAATCCATAGTCACCATTGGGTCAAAAAGATTCTTTCTTTTTTCTGTGGCACGCGTCGTTTCAAAAATTGTGCAGGTCAAATTCAATGTATTTAGGATTGTTAGCTTACTTGGAAAGCTATCAGTTTTAAATGACCGAACACTTGGTGTGTTTAAGAAGAAATACCCCGATCATATTTGGTTAGGATCAAATTTCCTGAACATGCTAAGTACTAGTTGGTCTGTTCGGAAGAAGCTTTTGTTCGGGGAATTTTATTCTCTGGACAGGCAGTTTCATAAACAGATTAACACGAAAGTTTCCGAACACAGGAAAAGGGACTATTGTTGCATCTCTCGAGTGAAATTTCTTCATTAATCCCAAAGGGAGTACATTTCACAGGGGATCGATAACTATCTTAAAACTAAAAATTCAAAATAACGATCCTCGCCCGACCAACTTCGTCCGCGAGGATCAAGGCGGTGCGGCACCGGCTGGTGGATCATCTACCGCGTTCTCTTCTTCAAAGTCGCTGACGAGATCCACGAGCGCTCCGTCTCCTGGGATCCCGATCAGCTCGCAGTTCAGGGAGACGAAGAGGCGCTGGGCGAACTCCTCGTCGCCGCTGGTGTCCACCGGAGTAGAAGACAAAGATGCGTTTGCGCGCAAGGGCTCCGGCTTCAGCCGAGTTCCGCTCCCTCCTTGTGCCGGCTCATCGTCGGAGGAGAGGGAGATGGGAGACGCCGGGGCTGGAGAAGGCAACGCAGGGCATTTCCCGGCGGCAATGCTTGACGCAGCAACCTCGGGAGCCAGAGACGCCATTGCCGGAGCCTCCTCTGGCAGCTCGACCTCGATTCCTTCATCCCCGTACCAGGGGAGAGCAAGGAGGGGAGCCTGAGGAGGAGCAGGAGGTGGTGTCGTCGCCAGCGGGTTCTCCGGCTTGTCGGACGGCGGTTCGGCGGAGCTGCGGGGAGAGTCTCCGAAAAGGAGGCGGGGAAGCTTGAACTTGCGGTTGAGCCTTTTCTTTCCCATGGTGTGGGGAGGGAGACGGCTTAAGGAAGGTTCAAGTGCAGATCAATCCAAGGGATTCAATATTTAAAGACCCTGACGTGACGCTTCGCGCGAGAATCGAGGAACCGGAGCAGAGCCATAATTTATGCCACATGTGCTGCTAGAGTTTCGGGAGACGTGCGGAGTGGGTTTTTAATACGCAGGGCGGCCGTTACATCAATCCTTGGCATTTCAATTTCCAAGATGGAGCAGTTTTTTATTCGCTATTATTATGGCTGATATTTTTTTCTGACCTTATCATTCAGATGCAGGTTTCAACATTCAAGAGTTCGGGATCTTTTCTGGCTCTCATCCTCAAGTGATAATCGAGATATTTGCATATCCTAAAATCACCCGAAGAGCAAAAAGACCCGAAGGCTACTTAAAGATCAACCTTTTCTGAACAAGATAAGCTCGGGGGCTACTATTGAGGCCATAATACCAGGGTGCCCGATCTCGAGGATTACCGACTACCGACTCCGAACGAAGAAGACTCCGAACAAGACACAATGACCAGATCGCAGAAGAAAGGCCCAATGGTAGTTAGAGTCCTACTAGGTTTAGGTCTATTTTGTCTTGTAAGGCACGTCTCCCTGATATAAATAGTGGGGGTCCTGTACGAAGAGGGTATTCCCAATCTTAGCCAATCGTACTTGTTACACCATTGTAATCTGTATTCGCCGAAATAATACAAGCAGCAACTGGACGTAGGGTTATTACTCGATCTCGAGGGCCCGAACCAGTATAAAATCCCGTGTCTCTCCGTTCATCCACCGTGATCAATCTTCACATAAAGCGGGGTGCTTGCCGGACAAATATCTGCCGAGTACAACCTCGACAAGCCTTAACATTTTCAAAGGAGGAATCCGGTTGCCCGGGAATTCTCCCCTTATCACCAGAAGGAACAGCTGTGGCAGGCTGAGCTAGCTAGGTTTCTAGCATTTTGTTAAAGCTCAGCTGGCTCTGGAAGGTGGAGGACAAACTTTCTATCTTAGAATTTATGCCCTCCAGAGCCTTATCGTTAGCAGCAAGCCTCTTAGAGATAGATTCATTAATCTTGGCCTGACCAAGGACAAGATCTTTAAGGAAAGGATGATTAGAGAAAGAGTTATTGTTGTTACCTCCCTGGTAAAATGGGCGTTGCTGGTTCCAGTTGCCTTGAGGCCGGTACCCATTGTTGCCGTTTACGAACTGTACCTCCTCTTGAGTCTCGGGGCAGTTGTTCCCCGAGTGGCTGGTTTCTCCACAGACATCGCATGTCATGTGTGAGTCCAGTGGCCCTTCAGTGTCAGCACCCTCATCCTTGGTGCGGTCATCAAGACGCTTCATGATGAGGTCCATCTTGGCGGCCAGCATGTCCACCTCCTTCACGGTGTGCATACCGTGTTTGCGCCCCGGAAGACGGTCGTCATTCCAAGATAGGTTTGACACCATCTTTTCGATGAGCAGCTTAGCGGTGGCCACGGTCAAGGAGAGGAATGCCCCTCCAGCAGCAGCATCCATGTGTTCACGGGCGGTCTGAGACAGCCCATGATAGAAGTTCTGGAGCAGGAGCCATTCTGGCATACCGTGGTGGGGGCATGCAAGAATGTAGTCCTGGAAGATCCCACTCCTCCAGGACAGTCTCCCCGGACTCTTGCTAGAAGCTAGAGATTCTCCCCCGAAGGGCATTGGTTTTCCCAGTGGGGAAAATTTAGCCAAGAATGCATTGGAGCATTTGGTCTATGTGTTCACCGCCTCCCGGTTGGAGTAGAACCATTGTTTGGCTCTTCCCAACTGCGAGAACGAGAACAAGCGAAGCCTGATGTCCTCTTGTTCGACTCCTCGGATGGTGATGGTGCTGCACACCTCCAGGAAATGCTGCAGGTGAGTACTAGCATCTTAATTGGCCTTCCCACAGAAGGAACTGGCCTGCAACATGTTGATCAATGGGGCCTTGAGCTCAAAAGCATGGTCCCCCATGGCCACTTCCAGACCCATAGGGATCTAGGCAGCGGACGGGGCGGAGTAGTCGCGGATCGTCATGTCGGCCATGGCTTCTTCCAGTTGGGGTGCTACGGGAACGGGTTGTTCTCCTTGATTAGAGGATTCTCCGATGACTGGTTCGGTCTCTGACAAGAACACCTGAGGGATTACGACACGAGAACGTACCCTCCTTCCTATGGTATTTGGGTTCTCAACGTAGTTGGATGGTAATTGAAATCAGTCATACACTACCCTGTTTCACATCACAGAGAAACAGAGCAAAAGGGTAAACCTGCTAGATTACTGGCAATTAATCATGTTGCATTGCTTTCTCCGGAAAAGGCGCCAGAAATGCTTGTTGGTATTTCTTAGCATCACCACTTAGAGTAGTGATGGTACTAGAGATACTTCATCGTAAATCTAGACGTTACAGATATTCTGCAAGCGTAGAAGTACGTTGTAGCATTTCACCCGGGAGTATTCCAGAGTATCGTTATTTATTTATCCGTAGGGAAAGCGTTTAGTTAAAGAGAGGTGTCATCCAATGCATTTACTTACAACAACATTAATGTACCATAATCTAAGCAGGGGTAAATGATAGAGAAGTGAATGAGTAATGTGACACACAGAAGTTCATTGCTCATCATTAAGGTAGTCTTAGTTAGTCATAGTACATCAGTAAAGATTACAAAGGATTCGTTAGCTTCATACAAATGGGACTTAGATATACTACAATACCCTATACAAGCTCATTCAATGATTATATGCAAGAGGACATATCGAGGTATCCAGTGGTTCCCTCATCAAGGGAAGACAGTAGGACATCTTATCATAAAGGCCTAATACCCACTCCCGAACATGGAGGATTACAAAGGACGGACAGGGCTGTCACAACCTGCCGCCTACCTCTACTAATCCGTGGGGCAGCGGTACCCTCAACAGTATTCCGTATTCCAAACACCATGCTTGCAATATGAAATACAACTCTATCTATTATGTCAATAAATAGAGCAACCATAAGGCACATTGAGCCAATGTCATAGCATATCTTCACTTGAACAAGGTGCAAGATATAAGTAGTATATACTAAGTAGATAAGGTATAAATGAGGCATACAACATAAGTATGAAGGTATTTCCATTAAGCTCAGAGTATTACAAGTAAGTAAGAGAATACAAGAACTGAACTCTAGAACTTACCAAGACTCCTCCGGAAGCCTTCAGAAGATCTAATACTATGACTATCACTACTAAGACTAAGACTAAGCTTGTAGCAAAGAAGAGCTCTTCTTCTGGTGTGTGTTTGAGTACGGCGCCCCTTGCAGGTATTTATAGCATCACATAGGCGGTTGGAGCCGGCCAGAGGCGGTTGAGGCCGTTTGGAGGTGGGCCCAGGTCGGCCGAAGTCCCCAGGTCGGCCGACCCTTGGATCCACCGTCTTCAGCATTGCTCGGCTCAGATGTAATCTCCAAGGCGGTTTACAGTTGCAGGTCAAAGGAGGGCCGAGTCGGGAGCACGGGAAGGTCGGTCGACCTAGGGGGTCGGCCGACTCTCCACAACCGCCTCTAGGGCCCATCTTCCTCTAGGAGACTTACATGTGGGTCCTAAGGTCGGTTCCAGGTGGGTTCTGTCGGTTTGGGTACACTTAGCTCTGGTTATGGGCCATTCAATCCATGGGATAGACACGTAGCTCATCTTTCACCATTAACTTCAACCGACCATGAATCAGCGTTCACGATCATTCCATAGTGTGCTTCTTGACCTGTGTGGAGAATGGGCTCGATTGGGGTCTAGGCCAGGTCGCCCGACCTAGCCAGGTCGGCCGACCTGGGCCTGTGCCCAATTTCGTCCATCTTTTGTACCGTAGTCCATGTACTCAAATATATTCTAGATATGCATGGTATAACATTATTTGAATACTTATGTTTAAGTTATGCCTTGATCTTTATTGGTTTTCTGAGCCTATTGACGGTCGGATTTTTTCGTTATAAGGACTGTCAACATGGGCCTGAACGAAGATGCGCATCCTGAGGCTCCTTGTTGTCAGATCATCGAGCAAAACTGACATCCTCTCTGAGCGTATGGAAGCACACACCACACAAAACAACCCTCAATTAAGTAACATACAAGGAAACAAAGGGACCTAGCTCTTTTTCATTACTAAAAATGCTTAAAAATGCTTACTCTCAAGAAGAGTAAAAGGAGTTTCGTTTTTAGATAAGCTCAAAATCTCAAAATGCTTACTCTCGAGAAGAGTAGAAGTGACTTCGTTTTTAGAGAAACAAGCTCAAAACCTTCACAACTACCTCTGGAGTTGCCTTCCTTAGTCGACTTCACTGGTTCTTTTTTCGGAATCATCCATGAGGTTGTCCCTTGGATTTACTAAGTCGTGTCAATAACGAAGGAAGGTAATGCCTACTTTTTCCATGCTGATCCTTTCGGTGTTTACCTTCGAATCTGCTTACAAGCTCTTGAATCCTCGCTGGAACAAAGGCAACCTGCTGGTTTATTCTATAAACGAAGGTAATTTGTGAATAAAGAGTCTCCATCTCTAACAGATACAAGCAAAAACCCAAACGAAGGTCACTAGCTAATTACAAGTACAAAATTCATGACCAAATACCTTCGATCAATAAAGTATAACATATACAATGTTACCAGCGGTAGCCTGATACGGTAAATGGTCCGGCACAAGCAAAGCTACCTGCTAGCTTCGTCTGTCCAACCTCGACCACGCAAGCAACGTGGCATTAAAGCTAACGCGCCAAACCTAAAACGCTAATAGATGAGTACCCGACCATTTCTGAAAAGTAAAATTGTAGATAATATATGCCACAGAGGTTTCGAACCCCTAATCTTACCTTCGTTCTTCCAAAACGTGGGCCATACTGTTCTGGTGACCAAGATTTCAATTGTCCGTGGCCTTCTCAATTTTTACCTTGTCTCCAGGGTTGGCACAAATCATGCCAATTCCCGATTCATGTCGCGCCCGTGTGGCGATAATGTGTGCCAGGCTCGTAGGCTCTAAAGCAACTAATAGCTGCTGCCCACCAATACCACAGGATAGCAAAACTCAGACACACGCCTCCACATGCTCAACCAGGCGAATCTGCCGGCGCTCACCTCTGCGCCAAAGGCGCCAAGGTTCCACCAGCCCATGCAGAGCGACGCAGCTAAGCTCACTTGCATGCAAGCTCAGCAGGTCTGCTATATTGCACTAGCAGTCAGCCGAAAAGCCCACCACCTCCATTGCCACGACGAAACAATTTGCTTCTACCTACATGCATCACACGTGCATGCAAAACAATAGAGTTGTCCTTATCCCATTACCTTCGTTCACATAATCGGCCATTGATTTGTCCAGTGTGGCAGAACTACCAAGATTTGTTCAAACAGCACACCAAGGTGTAGGAAGCCCCATGTGTTGCACTACTGACCGGGCACCTTCGTGTGACAATCACTATCGCCTATGGGAGCTTCCATAGCCAGGCAAGCATAACCAGACAACTGTACATGGAAGCAACAACATCCGGCATCAAGCCAAATGTGCACTGCCACTACGGGAAATCCGGCCTTTGCCTAGTGTCAAGCTCTTTGCCGAGGGCAATTTTTCGGACACTCGCCGAGTGTTTTTTGAAATACACTCGGCAAAGAAAATCTTTGCCGAGTGTCAAAAAAATACACTCGGCAAAGATTTCTTTGCCAAGTGTATTTTTTTTTGCACTCGGCAAAGAAAATGTTTGCCGAGTGCTTTTTTTTGACACTCGGCAAGGTCATAATTAAAACCACATTTTGAAATAGTAAATCAATTCAAATCAAAAAGTTTTGAACTACAAAGTTGTATAACTTCTCAAGATGTAGAACTTTTAGTTTGGTCATTTCTTCATTCGACAAATTCATATGAATATTGTTCACAAAATCTATCTCTCGCAGAGTTTCCTGAAACTATAAAAGAGATCTATAAGATTTGTGAACAATGTTGCTCTCACTATATCGGATGAAGAAATGACATATATCAAAGTTGTAGATCTTCAGAAGTTATACAACTTTGTAGTTTAAAACTTTTTAATTTAAATTTGTTTTGCTAATAAAAAGTACGTTTGTATTTCTCAAAATTTGAAATTTGAGTTTTTTCAAACAACCTCGGATGAAGAAACAGTCAAAATAAGAGTTGTAGATCATAATAAGTTATGAAACTTTGTAGTTGACAACTTTTTCATTTGAAATCATCTAGTCAACAAAAACTAAGTTTGAATGTTCTCAAATTTGAAATTCAAATTTTATAAACGACCTCGGATGGAGAAACTACCAAAATAAGACTTGTAGATTTCAAAAAGTTATAAAACTTTGTAGTTGACAACTTTTTAATTTGAAATCGTTTAGGGCCTCAAACAAGTAATTTACACTCGGTTTAGTATAATATGGTAGGAATCAGAACGGTATCTAGTCACAGGTGAGAGTGTGGTGCAGTGGTAGAGGAGGTCACGCGCGAGAGAGAGGTCGCGGGTTTGAATCCTGCCGACCGTGTAGCGCGCGAATTTTCCGCGAAAAATGGCGCGCCTTGCCACATTGAAATAAATTTTTTTGCTATTATTTTCGGTTTTTTTGGTGCGCAGGAAAAGGGCCTTTGCCGAATGCATTTTAGCACTCGGCAAAGTCTTTGCCGAGTGTTTGAGAAAAAGCCCACGGCAAAGGCCTCTTTGTTGGCTGAGTTTTGCCATGTGGCCTTTGCCGTGGGTGGCCCACGGTAAAGCCTTTGCCGTGGGTCATATTGCCTTTGCAAAGAGGGCGATTCCGGTAGTGTGCCAGCTAATGAAGCTATCGCTTACATCATTGCTATAGCAAAGAAGCTAACAAGCAAGATGTTGTACCTCATCTTTGATATCATATAATTTTGATGCACAGTGAAGCTGCCGGCGGCCGAGCATCATCATCCGTTGTAGTAGTACCAGCATCAGCCTCAGCTACAAGACTGAGCCATAAATGCATGAATAGCCTTAATTTTCATATCCGGCGTCACCAGCCGCCTTCGAGCCTTGATGCTCGCAGAAGGCCACATATCATCTCCGGCCGCTCACGACAAGCGAAGCCGCCAAGAGAGAGTGAGCCGCGTCTACTCGGCAACGAAGCCGCAGCAATGGCACCACCATCTCACCTTCACTGGTTCCAACCAGCACCAACTAACGTGGTCGCCACGTCTGCTCAAAACATCTAGTTGCATCAACCATGAAAGGCGCGTATAAGGCGAGAACCGTGTCTACTTCGAAACGAAGCTTGTAGCTTCGTTGGTCTACAGAACATACTCACAAAAACCTCCAAAGTAAGTTTAAATGAAGCTATTGAGTGTCACGGAACAACATGGAAGAATCCAGGTCATGCGGTTGCTTAGCTGGAGCACAGCTTGCTCCTTCCCGTATGGCACGAAGGCCACCAGAAGCAATGACTGGACAGTACCGAAGCTGCTAGCAACCAACACGGCGTCTAACTTGCCCGGCAGGGACTACAGCTTGCAACCGAAGCCAATTCGTTCATTGCAGCCAAATACAACTACAACAAAAGGTAGATTTCAGAAAAGAAATTCACCAAGATTGCATGCGCCAACATCATCACTGCATCACCCTTTTCCATTTATCAACATATATATATCATGATGTCATAAACAAGCAGGCAAGTAGCAAGGCCTCCATGCAAACTAACAAGCTGGCTTAGCAAGAATACATGCATCCGGGAGCCCCCCGTCGTCAGATCTTCAAGCGTAGCTGACGTCCACTGGGGAGGAGGAAGGACATGACACAACCACCCAATTAAGTGGCAGTCACAGCAGCAAAAGGAACTTGCCGTCTAGCTTTTTTGAGCACCCTGGCTTACGCGTGCATGCTCCTTTGTCAGGCCAAGCCTTGCCATCACGCATTACAGACATACTCCTTCCGTTCTTAAATCTATGACACTGTTGACTTTTTATTTCAACTTTGACCAACAATATTTCATTATTGATACATCTAATATCAATAATAATTTAGATTTAACTCATAGACCTATCTTTTTTCAAAAATATTTGTAGAAAAGACGAATAGTCAAATAAAAGAAAAAAGTCAATGATGTCATATATTTAAGAACGGAGGTAGTACAAGACAAGCTGATGCTCACATGCAAAGCATATAGGGCCAAGAAGCTGCTAAAATAAATAGCGAAGCGGCCAATCTCGTGACAGCGAAGCTGCTCCGAAGTGCTCCCAGTTTCCATTCCAAGACAAACATCGAGCCCGACCCCTAGGGATGGAAATATGAAAGTGAAATCCGAATTATCCGATATCCGTATCCGCTAAAATGCAAATATGGATATCCGTATTCGTATTCGAATTTAATATGGTACTAAAATGGATACATCCGAATTCGTTTTTCGTCAATTTTCTCTATCCAGTTCCACATTCGTATTCGACAATATCCGACACTATTCGTATCCGACCATATGAAGATAACATTTAAAATATTTATTTGGATGTTAGTAATGATAGTGTATAGTAAAAATTATTTAAAAAATATTATCTCCATTACTAATGATTATGATATCAACTTTAATATTACTATTATTATACCCATATAACTATTTAAAACTTCTCTTTAATTGTAATAACTAATGTAATTAATTTAAAATAATAAAAATATATGAATATTAAATTTAATTTAATACTATAGTTTATTTATTTACTGATGAAAATACTTTTATATACTTTTTATTATTTCATGATAAATATATATATTTATTTATTAAATATATATTTATCTATAGTTTCATTTAATTTTTATATGATTAATTACTGAAATAATTATGGATAAATGTGACGTTATTAACGAGCGGTCTTTGTCTACACTTATATTTTAGTATTTACTTGTATAATGATTTTGTTATTTAAAAATCATCAATGAATAAAATAAGTAAATGTTGTCTTCTAAATCGAGTAAATATCCGAATGCGTATCCGCATCCGACCATTCATTTTGTATTCGTATTCGAGAGCATCCGAATTCGTATTCGTATTCGAGTAAAAATGTGGTAAAAAGTGCTATCCGAATCCGTTTTCATGCGTATTGGATCCGTTTCCATCCCTACCGACCCCTTCCTAGTAAGCATACGCCATCTATACTGCCAACCAATGAATAGCAAGGCTAAGTATTGCTGGTTACCTTCGATGGCATGCTTGAGCAGCCAGGTACACAACGACTACGGCGAAGCTGACAAGCTCTAAACCTAACCAAATAAGTCCATTAACAGTTATTTTTTGAGATCAAAGCTCATGTCATCATTCCTGGATAAACCACATTCATACCACAATCTTTGATGCTTCCATTCAAGGATTTGCAGGATTAAACAAGAAAGAGAGAATGCGCTCTCTATTCGACTTGTCATTTTATTGGCTAACATCAGATCTAACATGAGAAGATACATACCATCAGCTTTTCAGCTCGCCGCCCTTGCCTTCGGCTTGAGAGGCTTTGCCAACAGCTTGGGCAAGAGGTGCTCATCCTCATCTTTGACGACGGCACCGACGTCGTCTTCGCCCCATCTTCGGCTAAAGGAGCACCCCGTCATCTTCGACGACGGCACTGACATTGCCTCTACCTCAGCTTCGGCTAGAGGGGCTCGCCGTCATCTTCGACAATGGCAACGACATCGTCTTCGCCCTTGATAAGGCTAGGGGGCTCGCCTCCACCTTCGTTAGAGTCACTGACTCTGCCTCTACCACTAATACAACTACTTCGACTACTATGCAAAGCTTCACTCACAAACACCAGCCAAGAGGGGCTGGGGTATACTGGAGGATCAGTCCATCCTAGAAGGCAATTTTGACTGGGGCTCATGATTGAAGCCTTAAAAGCAGTGAGACAATCGTCAACTACTACTACTACTTCATATACTTATTCACCTGAAGAGGCTATCACCAAGCAAAGGTCTTCACGTGAGGCAGGCTTGGTAATGAAGGTTCGCACATCAGGCAATTGCTGATCACACACTAGTAGAGAAAGGGCCTTTAGTCCTGGTTGGGAAGTGGATTTAGTCCCGGTTGGGAAGTGGATTTAGTCCCGGTTTCTCAACCGGGACTACCTCTTCGGGACTAAAGGGTCATACGAGGGCCGGCGCCCCACCAACGCCGCCCGTTCCCATTGCCCTCCGATCCCGTTCTCCATTCCTTTCTCTTCCCTTTTTCCCGTTTCAACATCATTCAACCAATCAATCACCAAAACTGAATCAATAGATCAATCTCACCGATTATACAAAGAATCAATTACAAAATCACACAAATCAATAGATCAATCTCATCGATTATACAAAGAATCAATTACAAAATCACACAAATCATTCAATCAATCACAAGATCGGATGAAATCATTCAATCAAGTTCGGATGAATCCATGTCCATATTCACAAAAGTAAGAAAAAAACATCCAGACCTAATCTCTTTGCTCCACTGCACGACGGCGTGCCTAGTGTTCGCCAGTGCCGCGGTTGGCCCTGCTCGGACGCGCG
>CM014274.1:51459795-51489398 GCA_004135705.1 Alloteropsis semialata | reverse complement strand
TTGTTGGCACGAGGGCTGAAAGTTGTATTGTATTGATGGTTGTGTGAACATTCTTTACAATAGCACAGGGTTTATATTCATACCCTGGAAATCTAACTAATCCTTGTCAGATACGACACTATCTCTAATTTATTTAAAGCAAACTAATTTAAACTACCAAAACAATTACAAATACCACAAATTTAGGCCCTGGAGAAGCTTCTAGACATGTGTCCTCGCAGTCGTAAGCGCTTCGGCCTTTGCACCACCGTGTCTAATCAGGACTTTAGCAATTAGAATCAACCTCACTGAAATCAGAATCGGACACCAACAAATCAGAATTGGATTCGGCTCCATCCTTGTCTCCTGCGACTATCGGCTTCCACTAAAAACATCCATATTCCCTCCTTTACTAGCCGAGTCAAAATCATCACTGACCCTCATTATTCAGGATTTATCAATCCATTCTCATTCCTGTATTTTTGTCCTCGGGATTCTTTTGCGCATAACTATATCTTTATTTATTCTTTTATTTCCTTCATAGAACCTTAAAGACGACATCATTCTCCCAGTTTCTCACCACCCATCGGCCTACTACTTGGGTCCAATGGGCAATCCTGATCCAACAGATTTCATTAATCTAGAATCGGAGCGGATTCCTCTTAGGCCTAGTTCGGTAACCAAGGGTAGCTAACCCAGGGTTGTTAACCCCCGGTGGGGTGTTTTTTCTTGATTACGATTTCCCTGGGGAGGAGTTCCCCTCTGGGGTGTATATTCCCTGCCACTGTTTGGGATTGGGGGGGTGGTAAATACTTCTTTTGAGCAAAAAATACTTCTACAGATTTATAAAAAATTAAGAAATCAACCGAACAAACAGAATGTTATGTACCGCGAGGACGTCTCCGAGCGTACGTGGTCTTGTCCTGGTCACGCGCCACCCACACGTTGGCCGCGGCGTCCGACTGCGCCTGCCGCCGGGGATGCTCGCGTCCAGCCCGGTGGCTATTGCTTCCGCCGCCTGGAAGGCCGCCGCGTCGCTGTGCTCCACCGCTTGTCACCCGCGGCCAGCGCTTCACCTATCGTCACCTTCGTGTTATCCACCACGCCATCATCTCCTCACGCTGCGCCTCCTGCTGATCCGCCGCCGCCACCTACCGTGGCGTCATCCCGGGCGAGATACTGGCCAACAGGCTGTGCACAACACGCGCATAGTTCGTGCAACACATGCGAACGATGGATGTTTTACCTGGCCGGCGATGAACTCGGTGAAGATGCGCTCGCCCGGGACACGGGTCTCGAAGACGGCGACACCCTGCACGGCGGTGGCATCCATGGCTTGGTCGTCGCCGACGACGTCCATGCGCTCGTTGGTCGTAGCCGTGGATTGGTAGCAGCCGGGCCATCCCGGAGCGTCTGGCTGAACACGAAGTTCCCCGCCGATTGCATCATGGCCGCGTCCTGCGGCACGATGGGCTTCTCCGCGAGGCCGCCGCGCTCACGGAAAGACGTCCCCGTAGCGGACGGCATCCTGTTCGCTCACCGCGTCCTGCAGCGCGACGGCCTCCGTGGCGCCATTCGGGCAGCATCGCATCGCGATCCAAGTTGCAGCGGCGCGTCACAGGCGAAGCGGCGTCGAGAGTCGCGGGGTCGGAGGGACGGGAAGCGCTCCCGACCTCATGCCTCGTGGATTTCTGCCCCGTGGAAAATGCCGGGAAGCGGGTCACGATTCCACGTGCCGCAGGCTTCCAAAGGTAGCGGCAGATGGCCGCGCGGAAGTTTACCCCCACGGCTTTCTCGCCCCGGGAAACGACGGGGAACCCGGCGGGGATGGCTGCTTCCAAACTAGCCCTTAGAGGATCAAATCTGCTGACCTCCGATTGGACAAATTCTCTCTGATCATGGCCAAGTGACATCTCTGGATGGAAGAACTAGCTTCTCAGAGTTCGTGCCACCAAATCAGTCTTTTGGGATGAGAAAGAAATAGACCAATGTATCACCCTCTCACTGGCCGATATGGCTAAAGACGAAAATTTATTGGCCTCCACATCACTGTTCTGGTCCGATGCACTAAATGCCTACCTCTTCGGTCATGGTTGTTGGCGCTTGTTAAGTCATGATTATCCTGTAACGCCAACATGGTAAAATAAAACAAACCAACAATAATCGGTAGGATTTGGTTTTAAATAATGTAGTTCCACTTGTACATGGAGATTATTTGGTTGCAGGAGATATGGGCCAAAAGATAAAGGAAAATAGGGCTAAGCCCAGGTCGCCCGACCTGCCGTGGTCGGCCGACCTGGCCTGGCGCCCAAATTAGCCCAAGTTTGGCCATGCAGAAGAAGCACAAGTTCATGTCATCTAGAACGTTGAATCAATGACGATTACATCCAAGGGATGACAAGGAGGATAAGGAGAAGCACATGGATTGATGGGCCCACATGAGAACCAAGAGTTTCTCAAAGATCTCATACCTAGACTCCATGACTATCAGGGTCCACATTCTGGTCACACAAAAGAAGACCGAGGCAGTGCGAACCTGGACCAGGTCGGCCGACCCAGTCTAGAGGCCATTGCGGTCGTTCCTTCTCCAGCGCATCTATACCGACTTCAGGACCAGATCTTCGCCGTGGATGAGCTCAGTCGGTGCATCAGACGATCGGGCGACGTCAGGACGTCGGCCGACTCGGGGTGGGCCCACTCGTCCTCAACCGCCTTGTACCGGCCCTGAACCGCCTCCCAGTGCTATAAATAGACGACCAACGCCTCCTGTACAACACACACCAAAAGGAAGAGCTCCAATTGCTACAAGTCATAGTCTTAGTTAGTAGAGAAGTAGTTCTAGGAGTTGAGCTTCTACGGGTTTCCGATAGAGTCTTGGTAAGCCTAAAGCTCAGTTATCTTGTATCCTTTGCTTATTTGTAAGACTTAGAGCCCTTAATGGATTCTCTTACTTATGTTACTTGACTTATAGTCTTGTGTGTTCATCATATGAGTTGTATGTCTTGCACCTTAGTGTAGATGATACATGTTATGGCAATGGCCCAATGAATCTTTATGATTGTTCTTTACCTTTCCGTACAATTGGTAAAGATGTATTTCATATTACAAACATGGTGTTTGGGTTATGGAATACCGTTGGGGATACCCTACTCCATGTATTCAGAGGTAGGCGGCAGGTGGTGACAGCCCTGTCCGTCCTTTGTAATCCTCGCCGTTCGGGTTTAGGCGTTTGCAGGCCTTCGTGATAAACATCGTGACAGTACCCTTGGATGAGGGGATCTCATGACTCCTCGATTTGCCCTCTAACATGTGTCTCTTGCTGAGCTTGTATAGGATACACTTGTAGGAGTGTAACCCATAATTAAGAAATACATAGAATCCCTAGTTCTCTCTTAGGACCTTCATATAGCTTGTATAGGATACACTTGTAGGAATGTAACCCATAAGTAAGAAGTACATAGAATCCCTAGTTTTCTCTTAGGACCTTCATATTAACTAGACTTACATAATGAGCAATGAAATCTTCTGTGTGTCAACATACCCAACTTTTCATATCATGTTATCCCCTGTTCTAGTCTTGGTATATTAATCGTGATATAGTTGATGCATTGGAGAACATATTACTATGCCATATGCTTTCCCTGAGGAAATAAATACGATACTCTGGAATACTCCCGGGTGAAATGCTACAATATACTTCTGTGCGCTTGCAGAACTTATGTAACGCTAAGATTTATATTAAGGCATCTCTAGTGCCATCACTCATGTAGTGGTGACGCTAAGAAATACCAACAAGCATTTCTGGCGCCGTTGCCGGGGAAAGCATTGGCCAAAGAATGTGTTAACCTCTGTATTAACTTTGTGTCATTAAAATACCAGCGTCTAGACAGGTTTACCCTTGTTCTGTTTCTCTTTGTGTGAAACAGAAGATCACATCATCGATTCGCCGAAGAACTCCTTTACCTAGAAGAGAGCACTCAAGTGTTCTTTCAACTTTGCCGGTCGAAATTGAAGTACTCTTGCACCAAGATGTCAACTGAAACTCTCATGATCGACTCAACGTACATTGCAATGGTGCAAGCTAAGCCATTCAGCGGGAAGGCTACAGCAAATGCAGCGGAACATCTCTGACGTTTCTCAGCAATATGTAGTTGGTTAGCAGGGAGGGCAATGCAATGGTTATTCCCGTTCTCACTTGCAGGTAGGGCACTATGTTGGTATATTTTAACGATTACAGATGAATCTGCAAGCGTACAGATACCGTTGTAGCTTTCACCCAAGAGTATTCCAGGGTATCGAATCCACAGGAAACGTGTGTGTATTAGTTAAGAATTAAGAATGACCGAGGACAAGAGAAGGGTTAATTATGTAGAAGGTAGAGAGGGTTATTTCTATGTATTCTAGATAATTAAGGATGAGCTCAAGTTGTTTACGATTTACTTGTTTCGGGACGCCCAACCGTCCTAGTCCGAAAAGGGATGCGAATGGGACTAAGCAAGTCAAGCAATGGTCCTACTGAACTCTAGTGGTTCTCACGTGGTGGACTACGTAGGCCGTCAGGGCTGTCACCACCTGGGGCTACCACTACAAATCCGTGGCACTAGGCGCACTCCAAGGTATTCAAAAGACTATACACCACGTATACTCAATTAAATACTATCTTAGCTTTATAATTACTAAGACACTTATCACAGCAAGGAGCCCACAAGTATAAAGTAAAGCTTGAACTATATTAAATAAATATTAATCCAGAAATACAAGAGAAAATACCCGGATGTTACTCGAACCTGAGCCGCATCCGCCGAAGTACAAGAAGAGGGGAGGAAGCCGACAGCCCCGGCTTTTCCCCGGCTCGCACCTCAACTCTCACCTATTTCTACTAATTGGATAGAGCTTCGCTTGATCTTGTGCCTTCTCTGTGTTTTGAAGTGAAGGAGGGGGTCTCTATTTATAGGAGGAGGAAACTTGGCCATGTGGAGATTCCCCACTAGAAACTAGGGGGTACCCCTCCTCTTCTCGCGACATCTGGCCTCCAACCGACGTTCTGGAGCGCTAGAATCGCTCCCACCGACCTCCTGGCATCGGTGGAGGCCAAAACCCGCAAAACCAGTGAAAACCTGTAGAGAACCGGCCTCCAGAAGAGAAAACCGCGCACTTGTATGCCGGTTGGAGCCAAAACCGGGCCAAAACCGGACTCCCCTGTGTTCTGCGTAGGACGGTGGAACAAAACCGGAGAATCTCGAAACAAAACCGGAGGAAACCGGCGGCTCGGTGGTCTGGACCGCGCAAAACCGTGGCGGAACCAATCCTGCGACGCCACCTGGCCTGACGGCCGGCTCGCCGCCTCCCGCGCGGACGCGCGCGTCTGCAAGCGCGGCGCGAGTGGCAACTCGCCACGTGGGCCCCTCAGGCCGGTTCCGCGCGCGAGCGCGCTGGCGCTGCAGCTGCCACGCGTCGCGCCGGGATTGGCTGCGGTTGCTGACGTCGGCAGCGCTGACGTCAGCGATGACGTCAGCCCTGCATATTAAATGGGATTTTTGCATCTTTTTCTTCTGAGCTCCAAAAAATATGAAATATATATTCATTTTGATCGTCTCGACGAGCTCTACGCAGTGGTGCAATCCATCTTGCCATTCAAGATACTTCGTGATGATGATATTTCTGCATTCATCTCAAACTAATGTGTGAATTCCTGCATGACATGATAAAATACCAAAACTTGTGGAAATAGTCAGTAATAAACCCTACCACTATGTTTGGTGATCATATTTGACATATATTTGGCAGGAATTGATGATCAAAAGTAGCACTTAACGACCGTCAACAAGCTCCCCCACACTTAGCCTTTGCTCGTCCTCGAGTAAAGCTCATGACTAAGGTAGAGAACAACATGATTCCAAAAGATATGATGCGAGCATATAAGTTATTCCATGACATACCTGCTCTTGTGACTTTCTGAAGTGTCTATCATGTCACCTTGGATGGTTGAGAAATGGAACGGTCTTGATTCGAATCACCTCAACTCATTCTGTAGAGTAACTTGGGTTTTTGATAAATTTTTAAAAACTTAGCCTTACTTGACTCCTCAAATGACTCTCTCAAATCGCTCAGTATGTATATTTCCTCACCAAGGCATTGTTTTGCCTCTTTTCATCCTACTTCTAAAAGGCTTATGTGGAGCTCCAGGTAGGGAATGAAAATATGAGGCACACTTGTATCACATATTATTGCAAAGCCAAAGACCAGATCCAAGAAGAAACTAATCATACAATCTGATCAAGATGTGCATGTGTGTGAATGGAGAATGTATGTGGAATTTATGATAGCTCCTTTTTATGTGATCTCTCTCCTCTTAATTTTTAAGAACATGGCTATCTCATCTTTTTTTTCTCTCTCTTTTTTTTCTTTTCTCTTTTTCATCATGCTTGAGAATAAATTTCTCTTTAAGCATGTTTTCTTTTTCCCCTTTTTTTTCTTTAGCCCATGTCTCTTTTTTAAAGAAATATCTAGGAGAGAGATTCACAAAACATATGGAGCATTTATTTTGTGGATGGATGAATGTTGCTGACTTCCAGTGTAGAAGTCTAGCATATGGATGTGGAGTGTACGTGATCTTGATCATGAAAGCATGAAAAGCATCTTACAAGGGTCACAACAATTTGACAAAGCTCAATGCAATAACAAGCGGCATATGTGTAAGGTTTTTGCAATGTAAACAACATATGGCTTTGGTAGGAATATATAACTGAGGAGTTTGTAAGGCTAAATTTATTTCTAGTAAAACATCCCAAGCACTTATACAGACTAAGCAAGGTTCATGTTATCATACCATATCTCATTCATCAACCATTTAGATTAACATGCTTTCCTAATGATATATAAGTTCACAAGAAACAGGTGTATGTGCTAGGAATAAAGAATATGCAAGCCAATCATGGAAAATTATGTGTATCAATGGAGCACCAGGATTCATTGAGTTTAATTTATGATAGGCATGAATTAAATAAACTCATGAATCAGGGAGTTTGAGAGATAGAATTGAGCAAACCATGGTTTCCCTTTGAGTGTTGAAAGAGGATGTCCTTGGTGCCTCCCCCACACTATCTTCTACTGCGATGTCTTCTCCTACACATTCTTAGATACAATGATGAGATACAAGGATTTGGCTAGTACAAGTGTACTAGCCAAATCAAAGCGAAGCATTTATTATTATTTTTTTCAAAGGCTTTTATTTTATTTTATTTTATTTTATTAAGGGTGAAACATTTAATCACCAAAATCGAGGAATTCGATTTCATCGACTTCCTCCATCTTTTTAGGCTCAAAATAAACTTTTAAGCGGTGGCCATTTACCTTGAATATATTACCTGAGTCGTTCTGAAGAGTAATGGCTCCATGGGATGATGTGTCAATCACGTTGAATGGTCCTTCCCACTTGCTTCTAAGCTTACCATGGCCGAAAAGCTTCACTCTGGAGTTGAACATGAGGACTTTGTCTCCGGGTTTGAATTCTTTGTGCTTAAGCCTCTTGTCATACCACCTTTTTGTTCTATCCTTATAGATCTTGGAGTTGTGGTATGCTCTCTCCCTCCATTCCTCCAGCTCGGATATTTGCATCTTCCTGTTGTTTCCAGCGAGATGGAGGTCCATGTTCCATTTCTTGATAGCCCAGTGGGATCTGAACTCCAACTCAACTGGAAGATGGCATGTTTTACCATACACGAGCTGGTAGGGGGACATACCAATGGGTGTCTTGAATGCTGTACGGTATGCCCACAATGCTTCAGGGAGTTTGTTCTTCCAGTTCTTTCCCATCTCATTGACGGTCTTCTGCAGAATATTTTTGATTTGTTTATTGGATGTTTCTGCTTGACCGCTCATTTGTGGGTGATAGGGTGTTGCCACATTATGGCGGATCCCAAAGTCTGCCAAGTATTGCCTGAAAGTCTTGTCGATGAAGTGGGATCCTCCATCACTTATCACTATTCGGGGCGTGCCGAATCGAGGGAAGATGGTCTCATGGAACATCTTCTTGGCATGTTTAGAGTTGGCAGCCCGGCAAGGTAGTGCTTCTACCCACTTGGACACATAGTCCACAGCTACCAAGATGTACTCGCAATCGTGAGATTTGGGGAATGACCCCATGTAGTCGATGCCCCACACATCAAAGAGTTCAACTTGAAGGTTGCTTGTGAGGGGCATGGCATCTCTTTTGTTGATGTTGCCGTGCCGCTGACATCTATCACATCTTCTGATGAACTCTTTGGTGTCATCGTACATGGTTGGCCAGAAGAACCCACTTTGCCAAATTTTGGCATGGGTTCTGAACACTCCATAGTGTCCTCCATACTCAGATGAATGACATCTCTCTATGATCTTGGTGGCTTCAATCATTGGGACACACTTCCGTAGCAACCCATCGGCGCAGACACGATATAGGTATGGCTCATCCCACAAGTGGAAGCGGCTTTCATATTCCAACTTCTTCTTGTTTCCACCTAGGGGAACATATCCTGCCACTATATAGTTTACGATATTTGCATACCATGGGTTATCATGTGTTACCTTAAGGAGTGTGTCATCCCTTAGGTAATCGTTGATGGGTAGATCATGTGTCTCCTCAACCTGCAACCTGGATAGATGATCGGCTACCGAGTTTTCTACTCCCTTTTTATCTCTGATTTCTAGATCAAATTCTTGGAGAAGAAGGATCCATCGGATGAGCCTAGGTTTAGCATCTTTCTTAGTGAGGAGGTATTTTAATGCAGCATGGTCTGTGTAGATGATTACCTTTGCCTCCACTAAGTAGGATCTAAACTTATCTATCGCGAAGACCACAGCCAACAACTCTTTTTCAGTGGTGGCATAGTTCAGCTGGGCCCCGGTCAAGGTTTTGCTAGCATAGGAAATGGCGTAGTGCCTCTTATCCTTGGTTTGGCCTAGGACAGCTCCTACGGCATAATCGCTAGCATCGCACATGATTTCAAAGGGTAGCACCCAGTCGGGTGGTTGAATGACTGGGCCGAGATGAGTGCCTTCTTTAGGATTTGGAAGGCTTGATTGCACTCATCAGTGAAGAGGAACTCTGCTTCTTTTGCTAGAAGATTGGTTAGGGGCCGGGCAATATGAGAGAAGTTTTTGATAAAACGCCGATAAAACCCGGCATGCCCTAGAAAGCTGCGGATTCCCTTCACGTTCGTGGGAGGTGGAAGTTTCTCGATAACCTCAATTTTGGCCTTGTCCACCTCTATGCCACGTTCGGACACCAAGTGTCCAAGCACTATTCCTTCCCGAACCATAAAATGGCATTTCTCCCAGTTCAGGATTAAGTGCTTTTCTTCACACCGTTGTAAGACCTTGTCTAAATTCTCTAGACAATCTGTGAAGGATTTGCCATAGACAGAAAAGTCATCCATGAACACCTCCATGATTTTCTCAATCATGTCAGAGAAAATAGACATCATGCACCTTTGGAATGAGGCTGGGGCATTGCAAAGACCGAAGGACATCCTACGGTAAGCATATGTTCCATAGGGGCATGTGAAAGTGGTCTTACTTTGGTCATCCGGGTGTATGGGGATTTGGTGATATCCGGAGTATCCATCAAGGAAACAAAAGAAGGAGTGATTTGCAAGCCGTTCCAACATCTCATCGATGAAAGGCAACGGAAAATGATCCTTCTTAGTAGCCTTGTTGAGCCTCCGGTAATCAATACACATGCGCCACCCGGTGACGGTGCGTTGAGGGATCAACTCATTTTTGTCGTTTTTCACCACTGTCATCCCTCCTTTCTTTGGTACCACTTGCACCGGACTCACCCACTCGCTGTATGGCACGGGATAAATAATCCCTGCGTGAAGTAGCTTAAGGACTTCCTTCTTAACTACTTGCATCGCGTTGTTCAACCTTCTTTGGGGTTCCCTAGAAGGTGTGGAATCGGGATCGGTCGGGATGCGATGAGTGCAAAGAGTAGGACTTATGCCCTTAAGATCATGGAGCGAGTAACCCAGGACTGATCGATGTTTTTCTAAGACAGCAACAAGTCTATTGGTTTCTTCTTCGGTGAGTTTGTTGCTGATGATAACCGGGGTTTGATGGTTACCATAAAGGAAAACATATTTTAGGCCTGGCGGGAGAGGTTTTAGCTCGATTGTGGGTGGTGGCGATTGTTCCGTTATGTCCAGTTCAATGGGCTCGGCAATGACCTCTTCTTCATGAGAGAAGTTTATTGCGTCGTCGTCCCAGTTTGGTTGGGCCATGTCGGACAATGACACTCCCATAAGCTCTTCGATAGGGTCAGGAATTGGCATTGGCTCTGCTATCGAATTATTTGCACGAGCTAAAGGAATGGTGTAGGTGGATTTTCCTAATTGAATGGCAGGGCCTCCTTTAGACATTTCTTGGAAGAGTTTATCGATAGGCCTGCCGATAAGAATGGGTATGTCTGGACCGTCATAAACATGGAAGTCCAGAAAAACCTCGGCCTCATTAGAAACTACGGGAATCGTTCTAAGGATCCCGTAGCACTCCAAAATGTTCCCATCAGGATCTTGCATAAGCTTTTGGGAACGGGATAAGGCCGCGTCGGGACAAAGTGTTTGGGCAAGAGATTTTGAAATGACATTTATCCCAACGGCTGGGTTGTAAAGGACGTCCATTGTGACCCCCTGTAGTTGATAAGAGTGAGGAATTAAGGGGCTGACGAGTCGGACTACCTCGAGCGATGTCTCTGCTTCCTTTAGCCATTCTCTACTCATGACCGCTGATAAGTATTTCAGATCTTCTATGAGAATGGACTTATCGGATGGGTTACGATCTTGTTGGAGCAGAGATCTACATGCTCGGGGTTTAGGTTGAGTTGGTAGATTCGAGGCATTACCAAAATCTGTGAAAAGATCATCCTCGAATTCACCAATAAAGTCCATTGGATGAGTTTCCTCATCTTCTGGACTGTGGGATTTCCCCACGGGAGGCTCTTCTTTTACGGGCTCCGAAAGAGGAGTAGTCACGGGTGTAGGCTTGATAGATAGGACCTCTTGTTCTGGCTCGGGGATTTCTTCGACTTCTGGTTCGGGGAATTCATCAAAGATACCAGTGAAAGGGGTGTTCTCAAGTATTTTACCGAGGACAACTCTCCCTTCACTAGGTGTCAAATGAGTGAATGACCCACCTGAAGACGTGTCAAGGATGACAGCGGATTCCTTGCTAAGTCCTCGATGGAAATGCTGTAAAAGCATAGGTTCGGGGATAGCAAGGTCGGGACCAGACATGTTTAGATTTAAGAATCGGGCCCAGGCTGCTCCTAAGGTTTCTTTCTCCCTTTGCCGAAAGGTTAGGATTTCTACTCGGAGGTCTACTATTCGGGAAATTGGAAAGAAAGCTAGACAAAATTTGTCTCGCAATACTCCCCAATCTCCATTGGTACTACCTACGGTTTGGGCATACCATCGCTTGGCAATTCCCGTCAAAGAGAACGGGAAAAGCTTCCACTTTAGTGTTTCCTGCGACATGTCAGGAATGACAAGGCAGGAGCACACTTGCTCAAAACCGCGTAGGTGAGTGTATGGACTTTCCTCTTCTACTCCAGAAAAAGATTGCTCCCGTACCATGGCTATGAGGGCGGGGCGAAGTTCATAGCCAGGTGTATGGATGGGTAATGATGAAGGTGGAGGCTCCAGATATTCGCCCTTTGGAGCCGAGTACTGATTGATAGGTGTTGATTCCATGGGGTAAGTGTAATGGTATGGATGGGGATACACGGACGAACTTGGTTCGAAACTAGTACAGCAACCGTTCCCCGGCAACGGCGCCAGAAAGCTTGTTGGTATATTTTAACGATTACAGATGAATCCGCAAGCGTACAGATCTTGTTGTAGCTTTCACCCAAGAGTATTCCAGGGTATCGAATCCACAGGAAATGTGTGTGTATTAGTTAAGAATTAAGAACGACCGAGGACAAGAGAAGGGATAATTATGTAGAAGGTAGAGAGGGTTATTTCTATGTATTCTGGATAATTAAGGATGAGCTCAAGTTGTTTACGATTTACTTGTTTCGGGACGCCCAACCGTCCTAGTCCGGAAAGGGATGCGAAGGGGACTAAGCAAGCCAAGCAATGGTCCTACTGAACTCTAGTGCTTCTCACGTGGTGGACTACGTAGGCCGTCAGGGCTGTCACCACCTGGGGCTATCACTACAAATCCGTGGCACTAGGCGCACTCCAAGGTATTCAAAAGACTATACACCACGTATACTCAATTAAATACTATCTTAGCTTTATAATTACTAAAACATTTATCACAGCAAGGAGCCCATAAGTATAAAGTAAAGCTTGAACTATATTAAATAAATATTAATCTAGAAATACAAGAGAAAATACCCGGATGTTACTCGAACCTGAGCCGCATCCGCCGAAGTACAAGAAGAGGGGAGGAAGCCGACAGCCCCGGCTTTTCCCCGGCTCGCACCTCAACTCTCACCTATTTCTACTAATTGGATAGAGCTTCGCTTGATCTTGTGCCTTCTCTGTGTTTTGAAGTGAAGGAGGGGGTCTCTATTTATAGGAGGAGGAAACTTGGCCATGTGGAGATTCCCCACTAGAAACTAGGGGGTACCCCTCCTCTTCTCGCGACATCTGGCCTCCAACCGACGTTTTGGAGCGCTAGAATCGCTCCCACCGACCTCCTGGCGTCGGTGGAGGCCAAAACCACGCAAAACCGGTGAAAACCTGCAGAGAACCGGCCTCCAGAAGAGAAAACCGCGCACTTGTACGTCGGTTGGAGCCAAAACCGGACTCCCCTGTGTTCTGCGTAGGACGGTGGAACAAAACCGGAGAATCTCGAAACAAAACCGGAGGAAACCGGCGGCTCGGTGGTCTGGACCGCGCAAAACCGTGGCGGAACCAATCCTGCGACGCCACCTGGCCTGACGGCCGGCTCGCCCCGCCTCCCGCGCGGACGCGCGCGTCTGCAAGTGCGGCGCGAGTGGCAACTCGCCACGTGGGCCCCTCAGGCCGGTTCCGCGCGCGGGCGAGCGCGCGAGCGCGCTGGCGCTGCAGCTGCCACGCGTCGCGCCGGGATTGGCTGCGGTTGCTGACGTCGGCAGCGCTGACGTCAGCGATGACGTCAGCCCTGCATATTAAATGGGATTTTTGCATCTTTTTCTTCTGAGCTCCAAAAAATATGAAATATATATTCGTTTTGATCGTCTCGACGAGCTCTACGCAGTGGTGCAATCCATCTTGCCATTCGAGATACTTCGTGATGATGATATTTCCGCATTCATCTCAAACTAATGTGTGAATTCCTGCATGACATGATAAAATACCAAAACTTGTGGAAATAGTCAGTAATAAACCCTACCACTATGTTTGGTGATCATATTTGACATATATTTGGCAGGAATTGACGATCAAAAGTAGCATTTAACGACCGTCAACACACTGCAATGGTACAACAACCACGAGGCAGAGATGGATTCTTGGCAGAAGTGCAGGGATTTATTCCTAGCACATGATTGGAACCCATCCCAGCATGGAGGAAGTTCGTACACCATACCTGCCAAGAGAGAGGTAAATGATCTAAGCTCTAAATTCCATGCCTTATCCATCACTGTGAAAAACTAGCTGCGCTTAAGTAAAATTCTAGAGGCCCAGTCAGCTCAACTAGCTACTGTGGTGAAAGAAACCAGTCGGGAGATTTTGGCTAACCATGCAGGAAACAAGAAAGAATCAAGCCAAAAACATGACGGGCCCGAAATCAAGGTCATTTATGAATGGAAGCGGCAAAAACCACCAGTCACTAACAGTGAGCCGCTCTTACCCCTGCCCAAAGAATTCATACAAGGTGTTAAAGCTCTGAAGGTAACAACACCAACATCACCTTGCGTCGAGAAAACAGAACAGGAGTGGCGTTGCAAAGCCTCCGCATCATCTTCAAATGCGGAAGACAAGTCATCAAGCTAAATCATATCTTGGAGACGTCCGCACTCGACGGACAAAAAACAACGAGTCCTCACCGGTAGGTGCATCGGTACGTATCTCATATTTACTTCACAATACATATTTGTTCCTCAAGCATGTTTGAATTTCCACAAATCATTGCATTTGAATTCTTAAACTTTTGGGCCATCTACTTAAATTTCCCTTGGATACCTGGCCACCAACATTCATTACACCCAGCATTCATCGCATCTTTGAACCATGTACCACTCTGCAAAAGTAGAGCCCGAACCTAGCTACGGCTCGGTCGGCCGACCGAGGCACGTCGGCCGACCCCAACCTTTAGCCTTTGTAGAGCACTCAAACACCATCATGCACTACCATAAGCACCCATCACATCTTGCAAAGAAGGCATTCAACGGTGTCGTTCACCGGTCGGCCGACCAGCTCATGTCGCCCGATGCATGACTCCCTCTTTTGCAAAGTTTTCAACCATAGTGCAGCTGCCAGGGTATCCAACGCGCTCGTGATCAAAGCCTGGCCAAAACACGCCTGCGGGAGGGTGAGCTCTGTCTATAAAAAGCCTTGGCTTGGTGCTTGATCACTTCGCCCCAACCCGAGCTGCGTTTCGCCCTTGGAGTTTCTCTTCTCACCCTATTAAGTTCTCAAGTTTTCAGCTCCTTAGTTTGAGAATCAATAAAAAAAACCATGTAAAAATGGACTTCATTTCTGCATAATGGTGTTGTTCTTCTTGTGCTCAAGTGCTTGAACGAGTTGTGGAGGTCCTCAACCCCGCAAGAGACGGAGGCGACAGCGGCAATGGAGAAGGTAACGGGGACAGCTCCAGCAGCAACCACAATGAAGACGACCCTCGCCCGGCATTCATCTCCGATGACCAACTCGACATCGATGAAGGCTACGAGACAGAAGCGTATCAAATTCTCCTGGGTCGCGCCTTTGATCACACACGTGTGTTCACAAGCGAACTCATGGAGAAATTAGGTATGGCCACTGACTTCGAAACCGTTTGGGGTGCTGTGGGATGGTCGGATTTTGCGCGCATTCATGAGGGTGGGTGTCGCTTGTTAACAATTCAATTTCTTGCTACTTTGAGAAAATTTGAGGAGGGAATTACTTTTCACTTTCTAAGGGAAGAGTACTTCATTTCCTGGAGGCAGCTTAGTAGCCATTTGGGTTTTAGCAAGCGTTGTAGTTTGGAGATTGATAAAGTTTTGAGGCTTTTTGTGAGAGAATCTTTCTGGCGGGACATCTCGGGTATCACAGATGGGACTCCCCCAAGAACGAGCCACTTTCATAACCCCACTCTTGGTTTTATGCACCGCTGGATTGCCATGACTCTTTTCCCTCGAAATGATCTTCGGACCATTCGCATTGATGAATTGAAATTATTATATGCGATGGTTAAGAAGATAAAAATTTCCCCAGTTGTTTTTATGATCGATCAATGGATGGGTGTTTTTAGAAGGCAAGGTCCCATTGAGTGTACTTCTTTGGTCACTCGCATCTTTGAGTCAATGGGCCTTTTGGATAATTATCGATTCGAGTTCCTTCCGCAGCCTCGCCCAACTCTGGATGAATCTCATTTTGTTCAGAGTCACCTTGTTACCCATGCCATAGACCAAAAGCTTGTTATGGTCTATCATAATAGTACAACCAGAATTCCGTTGCCAGCACCGGAATACAGGTTGTACAAGTGCAAATCACTTTTGTTGGAGTTACAGCAGGAAGGCAGGTGGAGCGTGACTGGAAGGGTGACAAGAAGCATGTCCCGACGGGAGGAAGCCATGATGCCGCAAACCTAAGGAACATGGGAGCCTCCAACTCCACCATACATACCAGCAGGATCAAACTGGGAGCAGCCACAGCCGCCCCCATCATATATGGCAGGAGGTTCGGGATGGCATGAAGCCCCACAAGCACAATGGAATCCCCAAGACCCGCTCTATCATCAATTGTCTACCTCAAGTGGCGGCCCTCCTCCGTTCGATGCCTGATGGTCCTTTTCAGCAAGGACTGGTGAAGCAGCATGGATGGGTTGTCCAATTGTATGGGAACCCTTGAGGTAACCACTCACCGCATTGATGACACCTTAACCCATCATGTGCAGCAGTCGCAGGCTTGGTGGGACCAGTCAGTGCAAAATTTCAACACCCTACAGAACAGCATCCAGCAAGGCAATCAGAACATGAATGCTTACTTCCGGTACCAAGGGTTCGACCTGAACGACCCTCGTTATCGCCAGCAGTGAGAAGTCCAGCTTGGGGGAGGACCCCCGCACAGGTAAGTTCATCCAACCGTGTCTTTTATTTTCTGATTTTCATTTAGAGTAGTTTGGTAAAAAAAACCTTGTCCTTGTATGGAAATGATGACCTTTTGCTATGACCTTCCCCTATATTCAAGTCTCAATAAGGCAGTCTTTTGTGTCTTGGATTTGTTAGCTTAAATCAATGACTTCCTTGAAAACTTAAAACTTGTGGGTAGCAAATGCTAAATCTGATTCTAGGTTGTTGGGAGCTATGATATAATAAGTTAGAGTTGTTTTATCCTTACCCAAGTGAAACTTGATCCCGGAGTTTTTATTTCAAAAAGAACAAAATTCTAAGGCTCCGCAGTGAAGAGTGAAAGTCCTACCACAGCCTCACATTCCAACCACGTTCATTGTGATCTTTGTAAGATTTACTTCATGCTCTTAAAATTGGAGTCACGTACATGCCACCATATTTGCCATACTTCTACTCTGGAAGTAAAAGCGCAACATGCCTATCATTTGCCTGCCAAAATAAAATACTCCAAAGTAAAAGGATTTCTCTCCAAAGTATTCCTAGGCATAAGGCGTAGGCTCCCTATGTTAAGAAAAAAAGGGGGCAAAAGAAATGGATACATGTCTAGTCCATGAAAAAAAAGAGAGAAAGAAGAAAAAGAAAAGGGAGCCAAGCTTTAGAGCAAATTCCTAAAGGAGAGAAATTCCCTAAAGGAGTTCATTTCCCACTACCACATATCCACACTTGCACACTTCGATTTGAGTATATGATTTAATTCTTCGTTGATCCTGGATTTGACTCAACAAAATAAGCAATGCATGTGTGAAACAAGAAGTTTCCCGTTTATGAACCCCACTTGCTTATGCTATTGAGGAAAATTTTGAGAGGAGAGATGGAAAGGATTCATACACCTATAAGCGACTTGAGAGAGAGTCACTTGAGGAGCCTGTTTTCCTTTGCAAAAGATTCTTTAAAAAAAACCTCTGGTGAAAGGGTGGAACAAGGTTTGGGGAGCATTCTTGCTAAGTTGGTCTAGCTTTCAACCGCTCATGATGAAGAAAAGCTAAAAGCCCCATAGGTGGCAAGGTAAAAAGGGATGATTTAATCTTTGCCAACTTATTCAAGTTATGAAATACTTTCTTATTGACATTATCTCTTTTGGGAAAGAAGCAAAATCTGATCCAATAGTTTCTAACTCACCGAGCTTTGCTCAGGGACGAGCAAAGATCTTAGCTTGGGGGAGTTTGTTGGCGCTTGTTAAGTCATGATTATCCTGTAACGCCCACAGGGTAAAATAAAACAAACCAACAATAATCAGTAGGATTTGGTTTCAAATAATGTAGTTCCACTTGTACATGGAGATTATTTGGTTGCAGGAGATATGGGCCAAAAGACGAAGGAAAACAGGGCTAAGCCCAGGTCGCCCGACCTGCCGTGGTCGGCCGACCTGGCCTGGCGCCCAAATTAGCCTAAGTTTGGCCATACAGAAGAAGCACAAGTTCATGTCATCTAGAACGTTGAATCAATGATGGTTACATCCAAGGGATGACAAGGAGGATAAGGAGAAGCACATGGATTGATGGGCCCACATGAGAACCAAGAGTTACTCAAAGATCTCATACCCAGAATCCACGACTATCAGGGTCCACATTCCGGTCACATAGAAGAAGACCGAGGCATTGCGAACCTGGACCAGGTCGGCCGACCAAGTCTAGAGGCCGTTGCGGCCCCTTTCCTTCTCCAGCGCATCTATACCGACTTCAGGACCAGATCTTCGCCGTGGATGAACTCAGTCGGTGCATCAGACGATCGGGCGACGTCAGGATGTCGGCCGACTCGGGGTGGGCCCACTCATCCTCAACCGCCTTGTACCGGCCCTGAACCGCCTCCCAGTGCTATAAATAAACGACCAACGCCTCCTGTACAACACACACCAGAAGGAAGAGCTCCAATTGCTACAAGTCATAGTCTTAGTTAGTAGAGAAATAGTTCTAGGAGTTGAGCTTCTACGGGTTTTCGAAGGAGTCTTGATAAGCCTAGAGCTCAGTTATCTTGTATCCTTTGCTTATTTGTAAGACTTAGAGCCCTTAATGGATATGCTCTCTTACTTATGTTACTTGACTTATAGTCTTGTGTGTTCATCATATGAGTTGTATGTCTTGCACCTTAGTGTAGATGATACATGTTATGGCAATGGCCCAATGAATCTTTATGATTGTTCTTTACCTTTCCATACAATTGGTAAAGATGTATTTCATATTACAAACGTGGTGTTTGGGTTATGGAATACCGTTGGGGATACCTTACTCCACGTATTCAGAGGTAGGCGGCAGGTGGTGACAGCCCTGTCCGTCCTTTGTAATCCTCGCTGTTCGGGTTTGGGCCAGGGATGGCAACGGGCACATTTTACCCGCGTGCCCACGGGCAAAAACCCGCTAGGATGAGGATCCGGGTGTAAGTTTGTGCCCGTGGATGTGGGTGAGGATTTGGATTTCTGCCCGATGGATAAAATTTCACGGGCACAAAAATGCTATGCCCGTGCCCGCTCTGCCCGAATCCGTCATATTGACTGTCGTGTGGGGTCAAAATGCTCAGTATATTAACCAAGTATCTAGGGTTTCTCCGCTCCCCTCATTCGCCCCCTCCCCAATCAGCCGCTCCAGCCAAATAGCAGCAGTCGCCCGCCACCGCCAGGCGCCTGCGCGGCCGCGCCTCCCGTCCCCTGGCGCACGGAGGCCAAGGCCGCACCGCACCTGCTCCTCGCCTCGTCGCCCTTGTGCGGCTGCGTCCATTGCTTGCTCCCCACATCGGCGGTGATTGGAGCAGCAACCACTTCGATCTCGTTTTCGCCTGCTTCTCCTCACTCAGACTGCTAGTTCTAGTGTGTTATGTATAGTTTAATTCGATTTTGTTGGATTGGATGGCCGGAGCAGTCAATTTGTAACCCGGTGGACTATTCTATTGCTTATTTAGATCAATTTGTTTGTATCTTATCAGATCTGACGCACATGCATGTCATATTCTTGGGTATTTTTTTTTCAAGTCTCGATTTGTCTATACACCTCTTTTGCTTGTATGTAAGATTGTTTGAGTCATTTGGACCTCTTCACGAACGTGATTCGTTATTGCTCACCATGGCATATAGGGGCGCACTTGCTAATGCTCTGTGTTCTTGTTCCTATGACGGGCATGCCCGCGGGCACATATTATCCGCGGGTGACGGGCGCGGATGAGTTTCCTTGCCTGTGGCGGGTGGCGGGCACGGGCGCGAGTTTGGAAATTAACTCGCGGGCGTGGATTTGAATAGGCTCTATCCGCGGATAATGTGCCCGTTGCCATCCCTAGTTTGGGCGTTTGCAGGCCTTCGTGATAAACATCGTGACAGTACCCTTGGATGAGGGGATCGCACGACTCCTCGATTTGCCCTCTAACATGTGTCTCTTGCTGAGCTTGTATAGGATACACTTGTAGGAGTGTAACCCATAATTAAGAAATACATAGAATCCCTAGTTCTCTCTTAGGACCTTCATATTAACTAGACTTACATAATGAGCAATGAAATCTTCTGTGTGTCAACATACTCAACTTTTCATATCATGTTATCCCCTGTTCTAGTCTTGGTATATTAATCGTGATATAGTTGATGCATTGGAGAACATATTACTTTGCCATACGCTTTCCCTAAGGAAATAAATACGATACTCTGGAATACTCCCAGATGAAATGCTACAATGTACTTCTGTGCGCTTGCAGAACTTATGTAACGCTAAGATTTATATTAAGGCATCTCTAGTGCCATCACTCATGTAGTGGTGACACTAAAAAATACCAACAATGGTCCGATGACTCCAACATTTATGGATGTCCACATGCTGACCGGCCTCAACACCAGCTCCAATTCCAACCCAATGAGATTGCTAGGTCAACTCGAGCACCGATTAGTCAGTCCAGGCTCAAAAGGGTGGAAGAAATATATAACCGATCATCATAAAACCGGCTCAGTGGATGACAGAGAGCATGCAACATTTTTGAACATGTGTCTAGAACGATTCATTTTCTGTGGCGCGACCCTTGGAGCAACAACAAACATGCAACCAATAGCTGAACGGTTAGTGCGTGGCCAAGTAATCCCCATTGGACGCCTTCTCCTCAGAGCCACCTATCATCTTCTGCATCAAGCGGCCAAGCTACTAGCAGGTCAACCTGTCGGCCATATCGGAGGCCCTTGGTGGTTCATTCAACTCTGGTTACAGATCCAATTCTGATTCGCTTTTCGTCGAAACTTCAAGAACCAGCAATTCCCAACCTTCTATGCAGAAGAAGAAGACGATGCAACTACTCACCGATGTATGTCATTTGGAGAAGCAGAATCGGCCTGCCCGGGATCAAAGTTTGAATCAAGCGTTATGGCTAGTATCTTCGAAAGCTTTTATTACGGCATCGCATCGGAGTATCTCCAATACTTCCCATATGAAGATGCCGATCGAGAGTATGAGTTGCCACTATTCAACATCCAAAATAATCTTGAATCAGTTGTCCCCATGCTCAAGTCTTTCATTACTACTAATATCCTGGGCTGCAATATTTCACATGGTTGCAAAAATTGCACTTATGAGTTTTACAATCCATCGGTTGCAGCCCGCCAGCTCAGATTTGGTCAACTTCCAATCGGCCTATACTTCGCCGATAAAATGAAGCATCGGGAATCGGTGACAAATGATCTTAAAATGGATCAGATCCTGGCACGAGCTCCTGAAGCCAATTTTGAGATAGCTGAATGGTTGTGCACCAGCTTCCAATCAAAATTATTTAAAACATGGTGGAGGGAATGGTCTACACATCTGTTCAGAGTGCCCATGTTCACCTATTGCAGCCTCATCGATCCCCATTACCAAGTTCTAGAAAATCCTGTAAGTTTTCTCGACCAGTATTTTTTTCTTTTCACTTCTTCTCATATCAGTAAATTCTTACTTCATTTTTATCAGCCTGTCGAAGCAGATATCCCAACTGTGAGTCGAAGCGGAAGACCGATTCAATATGCAGTTAGGATTCCAAGTCCTCGCATCAGTTCTTCGGCATCGTCTCTGGCGGATATCATGAATGGTGGAAGAAAAAGGAAGTATTCTGTAAAGCTACCTTCATCCAAGAAAAAGAAACTAGATCGGCCCCCGGTACTTCTCATTCCTTTTGCTCCTCAACCTTCCTTACTGCGATTCGAATTACTAACACTTTTATTTAGACTATCGGCGAAAGGGGAAAAATCCTCGGTCAATTGACCTCTAGAGCTGCCAAAGAACAAGCTGCCAAAGCTGCTGAGGCCGCAAGACTGCTCATCAATGTTGTATCGGTAACTATCCAATCATCTTCCTTTGTATATGTCTCTTTAAGTCAAATAAGCCTTAGTAATAATCTTTCAGGAAACAAATATTCTTCTTCTTTTCTTCAGAAACGCACATCGAACCGGCTCAGCAGGTAATTCCTTCATAAAATCCATCTTAGATTGTAGATTCCTTCGTCCTAACCGATTCAACTGTAGATTCCTCCCCACACTACTCTCCAACCCATCGTCAAAGAATCGATCGGAGATACACAATCGGAGGCAGGCATCGATCAACCAGAACAGCCAATTACAACTCAGCCGATCACTTTTGCACCCATCATGGACCCCATAGTTTCACTGCAAGTACCAACAACTGAGCAAATCGGCACAACTCCCGCTGCTCCGACTACAGAAGTAATCCCCGACTACATTCGAGAGGGTCAATTTAAATTGATATTCACTGATTCTTGTGTCAATATGCTTTTATATATATAACTTGTGTTTATTCAATACTTATTCCAGGCACAAGATTCACCGGCGATCAGTTTCGCATCGATCGACTTAGACGCCTCAATCAAAGATGAAGAAATTAGCTCTGCTCAAACTTCTGAAGGCATCTCCGATTTAGTTAAGGCAAAACTCCAAGATATGCTGGTTCGTCTCAATAAGAGCATTGCCATCTTGGTGGAAGATGCAGAGCCAGTTCGCCAAATATTCAAAGAATTGAAGGGTTGTCTCCCATCGGAGTTGGAAAGTGCCATTATACCAGCCACCTTTATTGAAGGCCACCTGCCTCAAGTGCTTGCTGCCCGAGCTCGGATATCGGAACGACTGGCTCAGCAAGATCTCATCCAAAAGAGGGATGTGGGCAAACAAAGCCTCAAAGAAATGCAAGCTCAAATCAAGTCTTTAGAGGCTAAACCAAATCAGCTAAAGGATCAGATTCAACAATTTCAAGCTGTCAATGCTGATCTGGTCAAGAAACTCGAGGAGGTGCGCAAAGAGATCTTCGATACTTAGAACGAAATTGGCTCGATCCCGGCGGCTATCGCATCGGCGAAAGAAAACATGCAAAAACACTTGGCCGAAGTCCGCCAAGTTCACAAGAGTATCAAAACTGTGCCCAGCTCTGATGTAGCTAATATGGAAGCAATCCGGAATGTTGACAACATTCGCCTACGTGCGATAGAAATGATTTGCAAATATCTGTAATATTTTTGTAATCATGTGAAACTTGTTGGCAACACTAATCTGATCTGATGACTTCGATCATTGATGAACATATTTTGGTTGTAAATATTTTTGCTCGAAAGGCGATACATGTCGTATCGGCTATCTTTAGTCGATATCGTTTTAGATTATCGGCTTTACGCATCAACCCAAATACTTGGGTAACACTTCTTTAAATATTTTCCATTAAGCGCTTTAGGCTTAACCTTTTTATCATAATGTCTAGCAACTCATGCCTTATTGTTCTCAATATTCTCCAGAGCTCTCGAGCGAGTTTCAGCCAAGTCATCAATTCAAAATTCATTAAACTTTTATACTCATCAGCAGTCAGGTTATCCTGTTCCGATATATGTCGCGATCCGATTTTGACCTCCCAAGGCAAAACAGCTTCATGTCCATAAACCAAATGATATGGTGACAATTTTGTGGATCCATGACATGCCATCCGATAAGCCCATAACGATTCAGTCAACGTCAAATGTCATCGCCTTGGTTGCTCATCAATTTTTCGTTTAATGATTTTAATAATACTTTTATTCGATGCCTCCACTTGACCATTGGCTTGTGCCTAATAAGGAGAAGAATTTAACAATTTAATTCCCATACTGGCAGCAAATCCTTGAAACTCATCAGATATGAACATAGTTTCTTGATCGGTCGTAATAGTTTGAGGAATACCAAACCGATAAATAATATGCTCCTTGACGAATTCCACCGTATTCTTGGAATTAGCAATCATTAAAGGAATTGCCTCAACCCATTTAGTAAAATAATCAGTTGCCACCAATATGAATTTATGTCCTTTACTCAATGATGGATAAATCTGTCCGATCAAATCAATTCCCATCCTCAAAAAAGCCATGGTTTCACAATCGGATTCATAGCCGATACAGGAGCTTTTTGCACGTTTCCGAATTTTTGGCACTCTTGACATCCCTTATAATATTCAAAACAATCTTCCGAATTCGTTGGCCAAAAACAACACATTTTCCTAATGATCCATTTTATTTTATAAGCTGATTGATGTGCACCACATACTCCTTCATGCACTTCACCCATCATACCTTTAGACTCCGATTTACTCAAACATCGAAGCAAAACACCATCAATCGTCTTATAATACAGTTGATCATCAAGCAAAACATATTTTACGGCCATGAATCGTAATTTTCTAGAAGCCTTTTGTGATGGATCTTTGAGATAATTTACAATATCATCCCTCCAATCTCCGATATCGGGTTCTATCATCATGATCTCACTAAAACGCCGATAACCAGACGCGGCTTGCGCCAAATTATTTACCTCTTGATTTTGGGCTTTCGGAATATGCTCAATATTAACCATCACAAATTCATTAATCAATCGACGACATTCTTCATAGTATCCGATCAAAATATCATCTTTATACTCATACTTGCCGATTAATTGATTAACCACCAATCGAGAATCCCCAAAAATCTCAATAGCTTCAGCTCCGATTTTCAATAGTAATTTCAACCCCTTAAGTGATGCTTCATATTCAACCCGATTGTTTGTGAAACTGGGATCCATCGGATAACTGAATTCAAAATTTGCCCCCCGAGGCGATATAATCACAACTCCGATGCCACATCCTTGACCACACGAAGATCCATCAAAGAATAACGTCCATGGCATCGGCTTGACCACCTTTGCTTCATCTCTGATGTGTTGAGTCACGAAATCAGCCATCACCTGTCCCTTTACTGCTTTAGCCGATTCGTACTTAAAATCAAACTCTGATAAATCTAATATCCACTTTCCAATTCTCCCTTTCAACATTGGCATTGACAACATATATTTGACCACATCGGTTTTGCAAACCACCGTACACTCAGCAGATAATAAATAATGCCTCAATTTGATGCAAGAGAAATACAAGCAGAAACACAATTTTTCAACTGGAAGATACCTGGTTTCTGCATCGATCAACTTTCGACTTAAATAATAAACCACCCGTTCCTTTCCTTCAAACTCTTGAATAAGGATCGACCCAATTGATAATTCATTGGTCGACAAATACAATCGGAATGGTTTATATTTTTGAGGGGGAATCAAAACTGGTGGCGATACCAAATACCTTTTTATATCATCAAATGCCTTTTGTTGCTATTCTCCCCATACGAATTCCTCATCGGCTTTCAATTTCAGCAGTGGAGAAAAGGGACGAATTCTTTCAGACAAATTTGATATAAATCTTCTGATGAAATTAATCTTACCGATCAACGATTGGAGGCTCGTCTTATCAGTAGGTGGCTTAGCATCATTAATAGCCTTCATACTTTTCTGTCCGATTCCAATACCTTTTTCATGAACCATAAACCCCAAAAACTGTCCAGCCGATACTCCAAAAGCAAACTTATTAGGATTCATCTTCAAACCATATTTTCTTGTGCATTCAAGAGTTTCCCGCAAATCGGCCAGATGCTGCTCGTAACCATCGGACTTCACCACCACATCATCAATATAAATTTCAACAATGCTGCCGATCAATTTGTGAAATATATAATTCATTACCCTCTGTTATGTAACACCAGTATTTTTTGAACCAAAGGTCATTACAACCCACTCATATAATCCAAGCGCACCAGGACATCGGAAAGCAGTTTTAGGAATATCTTCTTCCGCCATAAAGATTTGATTATAGCTAGCATTTCCATCCATGAACTAATCACTTTGTGTCCTAAGGCCACATCTACTAACATATCAGCAATCGGCATTGGATATCCATCCATCGGAGTCACATTATTGAGATTCCTGAAATCCACACAAACTCGCAATTTTTCATTTTTCTTAAAAACAGGCATGATATTAGATAACCATTCTGCATATCGGCAAGGTTGAATAAACTTATCTTCATATAACCGAGTTATCTTGGCTTTTATATCTTCATTTAATTCTGGTTTAAATAGTCTCAGCGCTCGTTTAAAAGGCCGATACTCTGGTTTGATCGAGAGCCGATGTTCAATAATAGATCGGCTTAAACCTGGCTTTCATAGTATTCCCAAGCAAAACAATCACGATACTCTTTTAACAACTTTATTAATTCTTGTTTAAACTCAGGATCCAATTTAGCACTAATATATGTCGGTCGAGGTCTATCTCCTAAACCTATGTCTATCTCCTCTAATTCTTCGGCCGATATAAACCCTTGACCAAGTTTCCCCTCATCTTCTATAAATTCTTCCATTTGATACAAACTTTCAGAACCGACTGCTTGGATCGGCTTTAAACCAACATCGGACACCTGTATAAAACTGCCTTCCCAAGCCTTGCCCGACAAGCATTCTATCCCTTCAAACTCCCAAACCGTCAAATCGGCGGTGGTGACGCTAACCGGTTCATCGGCTTGAACAGTTTCAATGTGATCTTCATGCCATTCTATAAGACACTGATGCATGATAGATGGCACACAACAATTGGCATGGATCCAATCACGCCCAAGGAGCAAACTATAAGAGGCTTTACTGTCGATGAAGAAGAAAGTCAACGTCTTATTCCCAATCGTCAACTCAACATTTAATGCCCCGAGCCGGCGATGGATTCCCACCAAAGTCTTTAAGCATCATATCGGTCTTGATTAGATCGTCGGGACCCTTTCCAAGCTTCCAATACGTAGTGTATGGCATCAAATTTACTGCAGCTCCTCCATCAACAAGCATTTTTGTCATCGGCTTCCCATCAACATAACCTTTGACATATAATGGCCTCTAATGCCGATACTTCTCATCAATTGGTTTTTCAAACACAGCTTGCTGGGGTTGCAACACTAATTGTGCCATGGCTTCTTCAATGTCATCGGCCTCATCATCGGTTGAATTTATATTATATTCAGCGGGAAGTATAAATACCATATTCACTGACGTCGATGGCCCTTCATCATTATGCTTGGGCTTAGCTCTCCAGATCTTGGACTGATCATCTCCCTGATGCTTTTTCTTGAGTTGTTCCTTAAATTGGAGATGCTGAACGCTTCATTTCTGTGTCTTAGTCAAACCCTCTGGACATCACTATGGATTAACCTTGGGATGTGGCTCTAGTTTGACCTCTTGCCGAACATCTGGTTCCTACACATCTTTCTTTCTATAAACCAGCCAATCATGCACAGGAACTCGTTCTTCATTATATTTTTGGCGATCATTATACCTACAACGATCATTGTCCCATCGGTCATAGCATCGATTTTCATACTCACGCCGATTATGGTACTCATTCCAATCTTCACGCTCTTGTTGATAAGCAACTTCATCATGCCAACCACAATGACGTCCAAAATCCAAACGATCATGCACAGAATGACGCTGTCTTTTTTATTCTCGATAACTTTCATACTGATTACTGCATTCTGGACAATCATAGATAGATGGAAGTCTCAACTTTTCATTCCAACAAAATCTAAAGAACGGACATCCCTAATGCTCTTCATTATCAAATCTTTTCATCGGAGGACTCTGATCTCTGTCTTGCTAATGTATGTATTTGTCAGTGAGTTGGCCTGACATCACCCTGAGTTTGTCTATGCGTCGGTGATCTTCCCGATAAGCTTGATGATCCCGATCTCTTACCTCGGTCCTCATCAGTCGATACCTGATATTCAGGGTCAACAGCCCCTGAATTCTTTGCGTGGTCCAAGGTAAGGACTTGGCTTTCATTTTTCTGTCCTGTGGCACTCTGATTTCAACCATATTTTGAGGAAACGGATGCCCATCAAGCTTCATCGGTTTCTTGCCAGCTTCAACCTTAATTACCCCACGCTTAATAGCCGATTGGATTCATTACGGAAGACTCTGCAATCATTTGTATGATGAGAAACAGAATTATGCCATTTGCAATATGAAGCGCCCCTGCCTAAGCAGAGACTAAATGTGATACAAATTATCAGTCCCAGGAGGCTGATACACATTTATTCAACAGATGATACAGAAACTTACAACCCACGAGGAAGCGGGCACCTAATACAAACTAGGATAGCTAAAAGGTAAACTACTGCGGTAAGCCAAAGGATGAACCAGAACGGTTCAACCAAGGGATCAGAGTTCTGCGACAGCGAAGCCATCTTGGGCGGGACCAAACTCCACAGGCAAAGTTGGGTGCGGAAGCGACCACCTACTCAGCGTCCTCAACAACAAAGTCCGGGTCTTCTTCTGGATTAACAATAACAAGGGTGAGTACAAAAGTACTCAGCAAGCCCAATCACACCCACGGAGGGGTTAACACAGAATTATGCACAAGGAATATCAAGGATAAGGCTAGGTTTTATTTTTGCCATAAAGCTAGTTTTAACACATGCACGGGTTTATCAAGGTATATTTTAGCAAAGCAAGTTTTAGTAACAAGTCATTAAGTGGGGTTGATCCACAAAGGATCCATCTTTTAAATGCTACCGGATTTCCCATCCGCCGTAGCTTTTGGCACAAAGCCGAACTCATTCCAAAACCACACACTCCAACCCATCCCAAAACCTTAGTATTGTGACCAAGCCATAACTCGCCCATAACCGTGGGCACGGCTATTCGAATAGATTAGAAAACTCTGCAGAGGTGTACACTTTCACCACAAGTAGGGTACCGCAACACGATCACCTTAGTGTCAGTGCGGATCCTATCGAAGTCATTACCCACCATAGCCAAAACTGCCTAGCCATCACGAGAAAACACCAAGGGGTTTATGACACTAAGTCGGCAACCACGTCACTAAGACGACACTTGGTTTTCCCGCTGCGCACCTGCCTCCAGACAACTAACAGACGGCTAGTGGGATTTAGACTAAGCCCTTGCACCATACAAGAGTCGAGTGGTTGTACGAGATAAATGGGTTAGGCAAGATGACACATCACCTCGGTTTAAAATCGGACAAAATGGATATCTCCCAACTTGCTTAACCACAAAGGTACAAGCCTCCAAAAGGTATTTCACTAAGACAATACCCATCCATTTTATCCACACAGACATTTATTCTTTGATAAAACAAGTGTATAGTCATGATTGAGTAATGAGTAACAAATCCTAAGCATTCTAGAATTGGTTATCATCTAAACAGAGCATATCATATTTAGTGATAACTGGGTTGTCAAGGAATATCATAGCAATCAAGGGGTGGCTAACCATTATCAAAGGCTTAATAGGTTGTGTTTATAAATCATGGGATAAACATGCATCAAAGGATGGGATTGGACTTGCCGTCAACAAAAGCTTCCGGGAGTTCCTGCTCGCGGTACAACTCTTCGGGGTCGGGCTCGCGGTACTCTCCTGCGTAGTCCTGCTCGCGGTACTGCTCCTCCTCGTTCACTCCGTCGTCTAGGGCACGATCAAACAAACACAAAATAAGAAAACACAATCCCTTACCGATGAGTTGGAAACAGGGAATAACAAAATAAAATAGGCAAAGGAATTATTTTGGGATGATTTGTATAAAGCTCGGCCGGAATGGATGAAAGATAGGCATGGTTGAGTTTGGTGGAAATCCGGAGAAATTTGGCGCATGAAATGACGAGTTAAAGGAGGTTTAGGGCTTAAACGGGGGTTTAGGACCTATTTGTGAAGGTTAAAAGAATCAAGGGCCTTTCTGTAAAGGTTTTTATATGGTGGAAGGGCATGGTTGTGATTTTGGGTAAGTCTTTGGGGGATTTGATAACAGCCAGGGGTATATTTGGGAATATATAGAAATGACAGGGGCTTATTTATGGAATTTGGTAAAAGGGGAGGGGCTCTTTATGAAATCTGAGATAAGGCAGGGGGTTATGTGTAAAGTGGCTGGCCCTCTTCTCTTTTCTCCCCTTCTCACGGCCGAACAGAAGGGAAGGGGGCGGGACGGCTCGGGCGGCGGCGGCGATGCCGA
>CM014274.1:51410029-51459352 GCA_004135705.1 Alloteropsis semialata | reverse complement strand
CGCGCGTTCGTGCGTGCCTGGTGCGCGTGCGTGGCGTGCGCGTGCGCGGGAGGGTGAGCAGAGCGTGCGGTGGTGGTGCGGCGGCGCGAGCACAGGGGAAGGGTGGCGCACGGCGGCGTGGAGCGGGAGGCGGGGGTGGATGGCGCGGCGCTCGGGTGGTGGTGATGGCGTCGGGCTTGGTCCGAGGAGGGAGGAAGGAAGAGAAAAAGAAAAGAGAAAAAAAAAGGAAGGAAGGAAAAAGGAAAAAGGAGAAAAGGAAGGAAGAAAAGGAGAAAAAGAGAAAAGAGAATTAGAAATGGAAATTGGAAAAAAAAGAAAAGGAAGAGGGGACGACGGGCCGGGATTCGCGGCGTCGAGGACGCACGCGCGGCGGTCGGCCGGTCGGCGCGACGCGCAGATCGAGAAAAAGGAGAAACGGGGTTAGGGTTTTCGGACGATTGATTTTCTGGAGACTGGATCAACGGAAAGATCAAGATAGATTGGATGATTGGATTGGAAACTCATCGATCAAAGGTTTTTTGTAAACTCGTGATTTTAGAATTTGAATTTTTCCGGGACGTTACACAATACTTCTTTTTCTTTAACTCTTCGGCTGAAGGAATCATATGATTGGGAGATAGCCTGATTTGTGCTAATAATAGATCAAATATTTTATCGGCTTTATTGATATCGAAACTGTACCTTTCTGGCTCGACCTTGACCCACGGACATGCCATGGAGTTTTTGCTTTTGGTCCATTCGGCCAAATCGACTTCAGCTTCTTCACCCTCCGATTCATATTCAATATTGATAATTTTCCTTTGATACTTCTCCCTCCGATATTCATTATTGGGGCCTTCATGCTGAGAGAGCTTCTGAATCATATGCTCCAAACTCTCAAAATCTTGACTTGTATATCGGTCTCGGACTTGAGGTAACAAACCTTGAAAAGCCAGATCAACTAGCTGCCCTTCCGATAAATGCAATGAATAGCATCGGCTACGGACATCCTTGAATGTCAGAACAAATTCGCTGACCGATTCCCCATTCCTTTGTCAAAGAGCTGTCAAATCGGACAATCTGGTTTCTTGTACTCCAACAAAGATATAAGCATAAAACTATTTCTCCAGATTGGCCCAATTGCTGATAGAATTAGGTGGCAGTGATGAAAACCACGAAAAGGCCAAACCAAGAGAGACATTGGGAAAAGTTTAACCTTCAAAGGATCAATTGATGCCACCTCTCCACACTGAATTGTGTATCGGCTAATATGCTCAATGGTAGTGACATCTCCCTGTCCAGAAAACTTATAAAAATCAGGAATCCTGAGTCAGGATGGCATTGACAATGTACCAAACTAGTCCGGATACGGCTTCTGATACAGATAAGATTGTACTTTAGGCTTTAAACTAAATTGATTTTTTATTACATCAGCGATCTTATCTGCCCAATCCTCCTGAGCATAACTCTCCTGATTAATCAGAGCACGAGTCGGCATCATTATAATTAGTGGTTCAATAGGTCCGTCCAACTGTTCCCGATAATCAGCTCCCTTTTGCCTTGGTGGATTTTCTGTATTGAAGAAAAAGGGATATACCATTTTAGCATTGACCACCAGGACCCGACTGCCATAGTTATCTGTAGTTTGTGTTGCATGGGATTCTTCTGGTCCTTCTCTTCCTCTTCTTCTTCTTCTTCTTCTCCATCTCCCGCCTTGGCCTTTTGTTTCTTTTCCTTAGGAGTTTCATACAGCTCAGGATGTGTCTCTGGTGACGTAGAGGAGTTGATCTGCACAATCTTCTTTTTAAGCTCTTTTACTGTAGAAGCGCTAGCAAAGTAAGCTGGTCCCTTTTGGATATCTTTCAATACTGCTCCATCCAGTAATTTAGCAACCAATCCCACTACTGTATTAACCAATATTCCTGATTGATTAATCAAAGCATGACTTAAACCGACGTCGATGTAATCTTGAAAGAATTTTCTCTCATTCGCCGTGATTCTGTCAAATGCCTCCCTTTGGCACTGGAAATTGATTCTTTTTTATCACATTGTTACGTGTTTTGCTGAATGCATCCAAACACAGGTTCTTGAATTCTTCAACTTGGGCTTCCACCTGTTTCTTCTGCTCTTCATTAAGATCATCCATCGTGATCAAACTGATGCCACCTTTGTCTCCGACCATCCCGAAAATTTGCTCCTGGTCCCACCGGGCGTGCCAAAATGTGTTGACGTCCAAAAAGTCAGGCATTGACTTCAGAAAATTAACACTGTGGCCTCGAAGATTTGTTTCACTTCAGTGCAGGTCCAAAATCTTGATGTTCATGGCGTGGTAGTCAATTTGACCTGAAATTGATAAGGTAGAGTTTAATCAGCAACATAAAAAGAACTCATTGGCCAAAGTCCCGATTCCTTCCAGCAATCGGATCAGCGTAAAGAGAAGTCCGATATGAGCATGAACCATCGGCCTTGAGTCCGACTCGTGATGATATAACATAAATAAAAATAAGCCACCGACTATGAAAGCCGAATCAGAGACAGACTAAATTTAATCATGTTCTTTAATAAATATACATCTAACAGATTAAATAAACAGAAATCAATGTCACTAACAATTAGATCAGACCTAACCGAGACGGCGTTGGTAGTAGGGTACCGATTTAGCCTATTTACTCCGATAAGTCTATATATCTCAAAGAACTTGCTTAAATCTAATCTGTTGTGACTTGATAATTGAATCTAAATCAGCTTTATAAGCAAGAAAATAATATAGATCTATTATGAAATATTTTAAATAAACAGATCAAATAGATCTTTGAACAAAAGTAAGCCGATAAGATAAAATCACGAGCCACGATAAAAGGGTGAGCGATCTAAATGAAGAAGGGCGATACGCCTCAATCTAAAGCTTAGAAAAACTCGGTAAATTGGTGAATTATCTAAACGAAGAAGGGCGATGCGCCTCAATTTAAAGCCTAGAATAATTCGATAGATGTCGCACTTACAGATAAACCGGAGGTCAAGATGATGCAGCCCTGCTTGCTGAAGAACTCGACAAAAAAGGTTGTTGGCACGAGGGGCGAAAGTTGTGTTGTATTGATGGTTGTGTGAACGTTCTTTACAATGGCGCAGGGTTTATATTTATGGCAACATATCAGGTGCAAACTAACCTCTTCGTGCAAACCGTGCAAACTCTAATCTGGGACACATGATGTTGATCCAAGGGGCACAAAGGGGAGGTGGGAGGGGTGATTTGCAAAAGCGCCTCTAATCACACTTTTGCAAATCACCCCTCCCACCTCCTCTGCGTCCCCCCTTGGATCAACATCGTGTGGCTTAGATTAGAAGTTTGCACGGTTTGCACGAAAAAGTTGGTTTGCACCTGATACGTTGCCTATATTTATACCCTGAAAATCTAACTAATCCTTGTCGGATATGACACTATCTCTAATTTATTTAAAGCAAACTAATTTAAACTACCGAAACAATTACAATTGCCGCAAATTCAGGCCCTGGAGAAGCTTCTAGACGTGTGTCCTCGCAGTCATAAGCGCTTCGGCCTTTGCACCACCGTGTCTGATCAGGACTTTAGCAATTAGAATCAACCTCGCTGAAATCGGAATCGGACACCAACAAATCAGAATTGGATTCGGCTCCATCCTTGCTCTCGCGACTATCGGCTTCTAGTAAAAACATCCATATTCCCTCCTTTACTAGCCAAGTCAAATTCTGATGTCAACGCTTGTGTAACCTGCAGACACACTGACACAGAGAGGGACAGACCCTTGATTTAGATCAGAACGGACATATAACTATCTAATAGAGATTTACCTGAACTATGGGATGTGGCTTCATCACTGGGTGAGCGAGAATTGACAAAAGCTTCATGAATTTGGTGTGCGGTGTGATGTTGCTTCTTTGTTGGCCTCCATCTGCACCTAGCTAGATCGACTCATATGAAGAGCATGAACCTATGCATGGATTTTCATTTGAGGTGAAGAAGGAAGACGACATCAATTTTGCCAAGCAAGATTAGCTTCCCCAATATTCGATGGCAAGGGGTTGCCTCTTTGCTTTATTGGAAAACAAAGCAGTTTTGAGTGCAATATAAATTGATGAGAGATATTGTCATTAATTAACGTGGTCCTTTGATTGCACATGGTGGAGCCGTGGAGGCAGTTTCTATGTGACTTCTACTCGCATGAAGCAAAGAGACACTATCATGTGCTCAGTGGGAGAAGAATTGGAAGCAGGATAGTCTGCCATTAAGGAGGAGCAAGTGGCAATGATTGTCGACTCTTTAGATGAATTTAGCGAGAATTGTAGAAAACAGAAACAATTGGACCAGGGAGATCTAACAGAGATTTGAGTAAACATTGACAATCTAACGGCTTAGAAATTGTAGTGATGTGGCTCACTGTGGTTGCAGCTTTATAGCAATAAATGATTTTTAGTGGCTTCTATCTATATAGGTTATATAAATTGCGAAGCTGTTGGTCATGATCGATACGAGAGGATGGTACTGTAGATATGTCAAATGGGTACAGGAGGCCGTTCTAAGAAAAAATTTAGAATTTTGGCATAATTATTTTTTAACTATCGATTTTTATGGGTCTCACTCATCTCTCACCTCTCTCAATCGTGATAGGTGGATGCGGTGTGAGAGATGATGATGGATCTAAATTAGATGAGAAATGTTTTTAATTATTCTTTTCTTTACTATATAGATGATAGATGGATGATAAACCAAAGAAAAAAAAACAGTTTGGTTAGAGAATCTAGAGGTAACCCTGTTTTTGCAAGAGCCAGCAAAGGGCGTTGCCACCGTCACGGTGATTATTATACTAGTGTTTTGCGCGCGCCCATGCGCGCGTAGAGCCTTTTGCAACTCTACCAATGTAAAAGGAAGCCGTTGTTGCAACGTAAAAACAATATATCCCAGCAATATAATCTCTTTGTCATGGGAAAAATTCAAGACTCGTTTGAAAAATCATGTTTCACGAGAGTCAATTCCACTGTGCATACAAACCAAATACATTCTACATAGCTAGTAGACAAAGGAACAGAATGCTTCAAGGTATAAACATTTCTTATCTACATTGCATTCCATTTTGCTCAAAGCATCACCCCACTACACAACACTGGCATATTTACATTTCTTTCTTAGCAATGTAATTGTTTACTTGAAATAGCACTAAAATATTTCTGCCATCTGTTCGTGTGTAGGGCTAGTAGAAACAACCATTATAATACCACTTGGATTATAAAAGAAAGAGAAACATAGTAAAATAACATTGGTACTTCGAAGGTCACATAAAAGCGATAAACCTGACTAATGGGGAAAATTTTGGAGCAACAAAAGAATCTCATAGACGACTTCTTTGCACTTCACAATACTTAGAAACAAGGTAAATATGAGCTCTATAAGGCACGTGAAAATCTGAAGAAGCTAATCTATAATAAGAACTTTGGATTGCCAAACTGAAATTGACACCATGCAGAAAACTATCTAAAACTGAGTATAACTGTCAATTTAGGGAAGAAGCATATTTTTTTAAAAAAAAAATTTGAGACCACATCACCGTTCTTAGCACGAGCTGGTTGCATAAAAACCAATTTAGAATTAGAGCATATCATGGGGCATCTGTTTATGTTATGATCCAAACATATTTAAACTACAATCACTATATGTTCGGACTGCCTTAGGATTACAGGAAGATCTAACTTAATTAGTACATATCTGGAACAGACTCCAACTCTGGTAACTGTTTGCTGGCAGTCTTCACATGAACAAATAGATGCAGAGCTTTAACCTTGCCACATGACACAGCAGGATGTATAAGTTCAGTTTGAAATAGATCCGAGCTACTAAGTACACCATGAACTGATAACATCAAATTATTCAAATGACCCAAGTGAAAGTCCAGTTCAGTAGAGATATTGTACCTGTTAAGCTGTGTAAATGGTGATGACAGGGAGATAAGCATTTGAACAAAAAAAAAACAACATTGGTAGGTATTCTTGCATGAGCAGGTAGAGTAGAAGAAACCGGGCTAACCTTTATCTTGATAGTGCTATTTGGTGGTAGAGTACTTTGGGATAGTTGGTTCATAAGCGCACTGCTACTACTGTTTCCAATCTAGCATCCATCATCCAACATGTACTGCTGAATCACAAATTCACAATGCCCCTACCTCGCTTTACTAACAGACTGACCATTGTGAATAAAGCCACTTCTGTTGTATCCATCAGCTGAGGTTGCCTATTTCACAACAATATTTGTATCAGCTAAGTGACAAAAAATGGTTTCATGACAGGGCTACAAATATGTAGCCAGAGATGAAATAGTTGCATCCAATTATGTTAAAAACGAGCTGCAAAATAGTTACATCCAAATATGCTAAAAACGAGGTGGTATATTTTCACATATATGCTATTGACACTGCGAACTAACCTTCAACTATATGCTATGACATCTTCAGCTCAAGGTCGCTTGACCTGATCAACATGGTTTCTTCTGGTCCAACTCTGAATACAACACATAGAAAGAGCAATAGATTTAATGGCTGTCTGGTTGGAGCTTTAGAGTAATCTGTGTCCGTTATTCATAACAATCGAAATAGATTGTACCTTTCCATGGAGATGTTAGTAGGAAGATTGGCTGATGGCATGTCACTCTCAATAAATATTTCCACCTTATACTCGACCCTTAAGCACAACTGGTGTAAAACTCAGAGAGCACAAGAAGATCCAAGTTTCAAAGGGATACTTAACATTCTCGCAAGCCTTTTGAATGCCCATGCACAGATCATACAACCATAGGACAGTTTACAGATATTATCACCACTCAAGACCTGAATTAGTGAGCAAATTAAGATAGCACAGATTCTGGAAGATGGTAAAAAACATATATCACATGATAAGCCGGTATCCATGTAACAAGAATGGGAATTAACATTGAGCAGCGTACCGTAGAATAGGCAACTTAGAGAGCTTTTTATCACAATCACTATGAAAAGATGTTACTCTCGTTGCCACCTATAGAAATAAAACAGAACAGCACTCTCATGCACAGAAAATGGAAAAAAAAAGCCCTGCATTGACAACAAAGTATCACTATATTGAGTTGAAAAGGGATACTCTTTTTTCTCGAGCTGCCGGGGCAAAAGATGGTATAAACGACAAGAAGGCAAAGTAGGTCTCATCAACCCTGAACCAGGATCTCCTGAGCTATGCAGGTAAACTCTCACTATGTAGTGATATCCTATATATTGCTCAAGTCAGTTGGTAAGGCAAACAACGGTCAAGGCAAAGTAGGTCTCATCAACCCTGAACCAGGATCTCCTGAGCTATGCAGGTAAACTCTCACTATGTAGTGATATCCTATATATTGCTCAAGTCAGTTGGTAAGGCAAACAACGGTCCAAAATGCAAGAAAGCAAAACAAGTCCTGCTGGTCCTGAAGGATCATAACAGGAGTACAGCATCTAAGGCATGTCTCCAGCATTGCGCATGTGAATTAGTAGGGTGCAATGATATGATATGGACAAAACAAAAAATCCTCTGAATGAATCCAGTTTGTAAGAACAAAAATCCTATGAATGAATCCAGTTTGTAAGAAACAACAACACCAGCATTGATAACCTAATCGCAGTAGTGGTGGCACTTAAATTAATTTCATCCTGTGAACATATCTCAGCAAACAGCACTCTGAAATTGAACCACACCTTATTAACATGGAACCAGCCATATGATCCTGAATTAACACAGAATTCCTGTAAAAGCTGCATACATGAAACTCAGTTATGAAAAAAATCCATCAACAACCAAATGCATCAAAAGTTTAGAAGGGAGCAGCCTGAACACTATACATCAGGAGCATGAATAGGGCTTTTGTTTATGCGTGAGTAGCAATCAGTATCAGGACTAACCATTTAAATATTAGCCAACACAATTGTTTTAGTCTAAGATACGATGTTACTTGAATTTGCATCATAAAACTTAAGGGAGGACACTACTAACCTAGAAAGACTCCAATAATTAGGTACAGACTAAGTGTGTTCTCAACGGAAAGTATGTATGTAGTGTTTCTAAAATGACATTTCCTAAACATAAATTCCAGTAGTAATAGGCAGCTGCTGATGCAAACTCACTGGAAAGCAAGCTCTTAAGATGTAAGGAAAAGAAAATTTGCACTGTGAAGTAAATAAGAGTTAAACAGACTTGGCCTAACATATTGTGAAATAATTTTAATGATTTCTAGGCAGTAAGCAGCCCTTTACAAATCCATAATCCATATAACATTAAAAGGTGGAAGTCTTGGGATATAAAGCAGTCATGTTCCACCTTTTCTACAAAAAATAGCCTTATGGCACATCCTAAAGCTTATTGTAAACCGAAAGTTGAAGATGGAATATATGCGCATGTCTCTCATTCTCCATGTAAAAGCAATAACCAATCGAGCTCCAGGCAAACAATGACCTTGATAAAAAGAAAGGCTTGGTGACCTCGAGAAGCTGGCTGATGTGGATCTGGATTTGCTCCTCTTGCATCGGGTTACCTGTCCAAATTAAATCCATGCCGAATACAATAGGAACACAAGCGTCGTCTGCATAATACACAAATCCCTTATTCGTAACTATTCTACTTATCTCATTGTACAATATGGGCATATACAAACTGCATGACAAACCTTTAAGATGGCTTCCTCGATATTTTTTCTCTTTTGGGTCTGAGAGCAAAAACTGTACCTCGGCTTAATCCTAGTGACCGATTAGCATCCAAAACCTGATTAGGCACATGGGAAGCAGCAGCCCCATTTATCACTCCTACTGGCCATTTCATTTGTGCATTCTCGCAAGGGCAAGGGACTCGATTTAGACCAGAGCGACTTCCATACATTGATTACAGATTCAATTTTTGATTGGGAAGGGGCTGCACTGTGTCTCAGCGAGGACTTGGGAGGCATGGAGGGGAGGACACAGGACAGTAATAGGAAAGAAAGCTGACCTGCGAGGAAGTAGATCTTTGGCACCATCGCAACCTAGGAGGTGGAGACTACGCAGCTCCGCCGCCGTGCGGCCACTGCAGCGCCTCCGCCCGCCTCCCGATTCCATTGGCCGCCGCCGCCGCCGCCATGTGGCCGCTGCTGCACCTCCGGCTGCTGGCCGCCGCCGCCGTCCGCCCGCCGGCGTAAGCCACCCGGTCTGCGCCCACGCCGCCTGGGACGTCGTCCGCCCGTATCTGCCTGCGGTGGAAGGGGAGGAGCGACACGAGAGGGAGTAGAAGGGGTTTTTTTTTTACCGTGCACATCGAAGATGAGAGAAAACGACAGGTGGGAGTAGAACGGAGGAGACGCGTCGCTTCGCGACCCTTCGAGCGAATCCAGCGCCGACGCGTGGCCTCACGGAGAAACAAAGTGACAGAGCAACGGCAGCCAACAGATGTGCATCGGAGGGCCCAAAAAATTTTCGCCGACGTGGATAAGCCTGCCCGGCCGCCGAGCCCGGCGGGTTTAAAGAGGTCTCATCACTCGTAATCCTTACGCCTTCGACCTTCGATCACGTCTCCGGGTCCAGAACTACAGATCAGGCATCTCTAGTTCTCGTCTTCTCGACCTTGCTGCCTCCGCCTCCGACATTCGCGCCCCCTGGTGACTTCCCCTTGCTCCATGCCCGCTGGCTCCACCTCCCACGCCCATCCCACCCGCTTCCCCTCCTCCTCAGTTAACCCTACACCGCCTCCGTAACCACCCGTCGACCTCGTCCCCCTATCGGATTGGAGCAGAGATCCATCCGGAACTTCGTCGGTCGGGGAAGAAGACCCACCCCGCTGGAGATGGCCACGAGACCTCCTCGCCGGGCTAAGGGAGACGTAAGTATCGAGTCCCTGGCGCGGCCGGTAGCTGTCGACCACCGCATCAGCATCCCCTACTACTTCCGCATAGCTGACAACCTCATCCGGCAGGTACTTTATGATCGACCCCCCTCCCCTTCTTGTGCAAGACTTGTTAGGTTTACATGTACAAGTGGTAGCTTCGAATTCGAGCGCGTGTTCCAGTGAACTGCCAGAACGTAACTATGGACAATTAACACTCAGAATGTGTTGAGTTCCGGTGTTCTTTTTTGTGGTGTCGGCAGGCTGATGTGTATCGGGAGGAGAACAACCTTATAGACCTGTACATCATACTCCTGAGATATTCGAGGTAAGGTGTCGACTGAAATCTTGTCAATTACTTGTTGGTTTGGATGCTAATGCCTTAATGGGGTTTTCGGTTTGAGGAATAGATGGAGTGATCCACCTTCTCACTCATATTTTTGTTCGGTTGGATAATGGAATGGTTTCATCCATCACCACCTGGTCCTTCACAAAAACGTAGCTTAATAGGATCAGTCTCATCCCACCAAATTTCATGGGGATCAGCCCATGATGGACCATTCAGTAGTAGATGAGGTGGTTCATCAAACCAAACTTGCTATAAATGTTATCTCTGTTCATTGGCAGTTTGTTGCTTGAGACAATACCCAAGCATCATGAGTACAATGTATTTAAGGCGAGAGAGAAGGAATTTTTGAAGAAAGGCCCCCACAGCTCTGAGGTATTGCATCTTTGAGCTTATAGCTACCTTTTGTTTACTGTTTCTAGTGTTCTTAGATAGGGATACTTTCTTGCTTATTTAAACATGCAATCTGTAGTGACCAGAATGGAGTACTCAAACCCTTCATGATCACAGTGTCTTGTTGAACCCAAGCATAGGTTCCTTTTTTTTGTTGAGTGATTGAAATTGTTTTATGCCTTTTGTTGTAGAAACTTCGTAGTGTTGTCAATGAGCTAGAATCCCTGAAGCCAGTTGTGCAGCAACAATTTCGCAACCGTAATAGCGGTGGTGAAGAGGAACCTAATGGTGCACATGGAACCTATGCTGCAAGTAGTGGGATGGAGCAGGATATCCCAAGCCCATATATGCCAAAGGTACACAAGTCATTGGAAGGCATTTCCCATCCTTCCTGTTATAACTTATAAGCAAGCATTGGAAGGAGGGATTATGTGTTTCAAATTGTCAATTTATTGTTTCTGGATATCTGGCCATAGTTTTATATTCCCCTTCCTTCACAATCATTAACTGGCAGCCCTGCTGGATTACTGCAGAAATCATTCTCTAGTTCAAAGCATCAAGCAGCATCATTGCAGAATGTTCAACCTGAGATGCAACTAATCAAACAGTAAGTTCTGATGTGCTGCGACACATTTGTCTTGAGCTGTTACTAGATTAGTAAATATATGGGATTTCAGATTGAACAGTTGGTTACAATCTTGTATTTGTATAACTGCAGAAAATCAGTTGAATTGTTCCCCAGATTTACCTAGTATTTAAGTTAGGTATTGATTTTTTCTTGGGTAGGCTTATAGGGACTGCCTTGCTGTTGCATCTGCTCATGTTTGGTTCAAAACTCAGTCATAGATGTTCTCACTGGGGTCGGTTGAGTCACAACGAATTCTTTAAACATTTAGCTATGGAGGCATTATGGACTTAAAATCATATGGTTGTGTGCTTTGAAAATTCACAATAAAAATCATAGATTCACAAATGGACATATAGCATTTCTTGCAATATTTTGTGTTAAAGAAATTATTGTGTAAATATTCAACTAGGACACTATTGCCAAGGTTCTCACGGTGCGGTGGATCGATTAGAGTGTTGAATTCTGGGAGTTGTTGAAACTCCTCTCCTCACCGGGTTTCGAAGCACGGCACCTTCTTAGAACAAAGCCCGGGGAGCCCCCCGCCCCCTGGTCGAGTTTTTGTTATAAAACAACTAGGACTTGTATTGTAGAATATATCTTCTCCACTTTTTTGTGGGCGCTCATGGCCATATTTTTTAAATCAATTTTGCTAGTGAACATATTGTAACATTCGTACATCTACATTTTTAGTTGCACTAGCATTTGTGTTAAGAAAATCTTATATGGTCCTTTCGTCTTATTTGCTTTTCAGTAAAATTTACAAATAACATAATAGTGTGGTTTCACATGGCAGGAGTGAGTTATCTTCATAATTCTCTTGATACATTCTCAGAAAGTTAGAATGTCTAAGATTGAATCATGCAATGCACTTTGTTTTTTATGCAAGTACAGTGCACTTTGTAATTAAATAGTCTGGATGCATTCGTTGATTGCATCCTTCTGTTATTTGACTTAACATTGTAGAGTTTTGAATATTTTTTTTTGTTAATAAATATTTCCTGAATTCTTTTGTGTTAATAAGTACAGTATTTTTTCATTTATTTTGCAACGTATGCAGACATTCCACTTTGCCTCATCCAAAAGAGGAAACGCTATCAAGACACTCGATACTAGGACCAATTGGGCTTCATGGCCAATGGGCAGGGCCTGTTACTTGTATCAGGGTATATTTTGTTTATTGTTTTCTATTTGCATTTGTTTTTGTGTATGCTTGAGTATAATGATTGGCCTTTGTGTTCCGCCCATGCCGGTTACAGATTGAGTATCCACGTAACCCTGAATTAACCCAAACTGATATGTCAAGGTGAGAACTTGGACAGTCTTTTGTCTTATCCTTTGTAACAAAAGCCAGTCCATACCCACATTTGTTGGAGTTATGAGTTACTTTCAGATGACATGACATTATCTTTCCATTATCTCTGCAGTTTAGTGCCACCAATCTTGAACCAAGACAGCTTGCATGGTCCCATTAGAGTATCACAGGACAAAAATGATGATATGCTGTCTGTTCTCTCACTTGGTGATGGCAGATGGTCTTTACCAGTAGAAGAACCAGCTTCAATGTCTCCTGGTTTGGAAGCAGAGTTTTCCCAGCTGAATATGAGACAACCTTCTCCCCCTCCTGTCCTAGCACATGTGCGTTCTGAGCGTGGGCCAATTCCTCCGTCTAGAGTTGCTGATCCAAGACCAGGACTTGGTACATCAGACAACGGACGCTATCAGAATTTGCATGTGGTAATCTATTAATGAAGTTTTTCTTTATTTCTTTTGACGTTATGATCCTAGACCCACTAACATTTGAGCTAAGATATGGACGAGTATGATTTTTTTTCTTTGAATGAAACACATGAGTATGATTTTCTTGACTACACCTTAATCATATACTTGGTTTGTGTGGTGATTTGATTTTACCATCTATCAGCCAGTGGCATTAATGGAGTGCTTCCTGAGAGTTGCCGAGGCAAACACTGCCAAGAATTTGGAAACCTGTGGGATTCTCGCTGGTACTTTGGTATGTGCCTTGTCCAAAAAGCAGATCAAAAAGTACTATATATGGATATATCATTAACAAATTCTTTTGTAGAAAAAACGAACTTTTTATGTGACGACTCTGATAGTTCCTAAGCAGAAATCAACACCTGATTCAGTAAGTTGTTATTTTATGCTGTTATACATACTTTTTATTTGCTCTTTTTTGCCACTAGATATTGGCTCTGACCTTGGCTATTTTCTAAATAATTGGTCATTCACTAGGAGCTTCTCAAAAATATCATCTTCAGGTGTACTGATACCAATTTTTTTATTTCTATTGAATTGTGGCAACTATTATTACGGGATTTGATCAGTTGTCTGCGTCAACTTAGATCCTATTGATTTGCATCTGTTGTCTGCAAGTTTGCGGTGTCGCTTGTTGCAGTGCAGTCTCCAAAATACAGTTTTTTCAGAAATACTATAATTAGTTTCCCCTGTAATATTCCAGTGTCAAGCTACAAATGAAGAAGAAATTTTTGAAGTTCAGGACAAGGGCTCACTTTTATCTCTTGGTTGGATTCATGTAAGTCCAGCATTTGGTTTAGTTACTGAAATTTTGCTGATCAAGTATTCAAGTCTATAAATTACTTGGGATAAAAAAAGTCTAAAATTACTTGTTTTTTTTTTGATTCAAGTGTCTATTTCTATTTTTATGTTGTACTTAGTATTTATACTAGCATCGTGCTCGTGTGTTGCTATGGGCGGTACAAGATCTCCATAGAAAAATCCAAATGAATGCACCGATTGATATAACCCGCTAGGGTTTGTTCCTGATCCTTTGATGAGAGTTGAGGATAACTTCGATTTGAGGTGGATTCGACGTTGGCTGTCCGACTACAACGACCACAAGGGGCTGCGCCTCAGCAATAGGTACACCGTCTCCGATTGTGATGTTCCTGCCGTGCCAAGAACACCGCTGCTCCTGCTAGCAATCGAGAACAAGCAAGAACAAGATGAACAAGCAAATAACTCACGGATTGATTACCAAAACACGAATCTGGTTCATAAGTTGGGGTCTTGAATCAAGCAAATCGGGTGGTCTGATCGACACACGTTTACAAGGAAGTAGCAGCAGCTAACTTGCACCTAAACAAAACCCAAAATGTTCTTGGCCACTGCTGGTGGTAGTTGTAAGTGGGAGAGCAGCCAGGGAGGTGTTGGGGTCGAAACCCTAGCTTAGGAGGCGCCCCCTCATAGGCTAAACTAGATACAAAAGGCCTAAGGCCCAAAACTGAGGTTCTGTGCAGACTGGAGGTCCGGACATTGTTTCACTCATTGTGAGCGTTCCAGGACGAATCTAATGATAAGATTAAATCCATATGAAAGTAGACAACGAGACCTTTACAACAAGTGCTCATGGGCATCAAACAACTGCAGGAGGGAAGAGTTATGCCCGTCTCAATCCGGTGCTGCTTGTAGGTCCGAACAGGCAGTTCGAAGTTGCTGGTCCGAACTTGGGGGTCTGAACATCCAATCTAAACACCCCTTTCTCACACCAGCGTTCTTCTCATTGTCCTCTGTTACTCCCATGCTGGTGAAATCCTTCGCCTTCATTTCTAATAATAATTGAACAATGAAAAGAATTCAGTAGCATCCAATTCTGAGAAGAAAATGTATGGACAGCTAGAAACGAGTTTACCTTTGAATTAAGCTTGTAAGCTTGGTCTCTAGCAACTTGACTTTGTTGCCATTGCTGCCCCATAGGTGTGGTTGTATCATGGGTGGAGATGTCCTCATCACCGATTCTCATTTACCATGTCTACTCATTAAGTTATTCATACTAACATATTGTTTTCATTATATGTACACTGAGAATCGGTATATTCACTATAGGAAAATCCTTATTTTAGGTTTGTAAAGGACTGAACAAAACTCCCATCCTGGATGACATATCACAGCTTAAGAGGATATAAAAAGGAAACTTTCTACTGTATCAGGAATATGAAAAGTATTTGATCTATTTTAGCATAAGGTTGTTTGGTGGCTATCTTTGATAGGTCTCTCTTAAAATTTGGCATTGCAAAATGTGTCCGGACCTGCAAAAACAGCAAATCAGTATAATGACAACAAATCCTTTTATCCAAGTAAGTTGGGGGTAGAAAAAAGGCAGCATATAAAAAACCAAATAAAGTTATAGATGGCATACTGAACATTACAAGGTATTCATTCTATACTACAGTAAAGGGTATCCTCCACCACCTCTAAGGCAGCCCCTTCACATCTTTTCTGCAAATTTTCTTGCAAGCCTAAAGCAGCTTGAAAACAATCAAGTGTCTCGTTAGTGATCTGCAGCTCCTCAACCAGGTGTGAAAGCAATGGAGATTGCCAGGAATAATAGATTGATTATGAGGGGTACAAGGCCCCCACCCCGCCCCCCCCCCCCCCCCCCCCCCCCCCCCCCCCCCCCCCCCCCCCCCCCCCCCCCCCCCCCCCCCCCCCCCCCCCCCCCCCCCCCCCCCCCCACCCCCCCCCCCCCCCCCCCCCCCCCCCCCCCCCCCCCCCCCCCCCCCCGCCCCCCCCCCCCCCCCCCCCCCCCCCCCCCCCCCCCCCCCCCCCCCCCCCCCCCCCCCCCCCCCCACCCAGATTGCCAGGAATAATAGATTGATTATGAGGGGTACAAGGTGTACAAATATATAGGCAATGAACCCTGGATGATTTTTGGAAACAGTATCAACCCAAGAGGATCATTGCCTAATATACATAACCAATCAGGGCAAGCACGGAATGCAGGCCGGCAGGGCCGAGGCCGAAAGGCCGAATTCCCATCTATAAGCAGCCGAGCCCATATAGGGCATATATACGCGCTAACACGCCCCCGCAGTCTTATCACCGGACACCCGAAAGTTTAGGCTGGACCTGAACTCCGTGAAGACTGAAGAAGCAGCCCCGTCGTGAAGATATCGGCGTACTGAGAGGATGTAGGAACATGTAGTACATGGACATCTCCAACAGCAACTCGTTCCCGGACAAAATAAAGGTCAATCTCCACATATTTGGTACGCTGATGCTGAACGGGGTTCGAAGACATGTATACGACGCTTATATTGTCGCAATAAACCAGAGTGGTCTAGCGCAAAGGAGTGTGCAGCTCGGACAGAAGCTGGCGGATCCAAGAAACCTCAGCGACGACGTTGGCAACTGCACGGTATTCTGCTTCAGCACTGGAGCGAGACACCGTGTTCTGACGCTTGGAAGACCAAGATATGAGATTGTCGCCTAAGAAGACAGCATAGCCTGAGGTGGAATTGTGAGTGTTGGGGCAACCAACCCATTCAGCATTGAAATAAACCACTAGGTCGGCCTGAACAGAAGGGCGCAAGTGCAGGCCCATATGCAAAGTGCCACGAATGTACCAAAGAATACGCTTCAAGGCTGCAAGATGTGGCTCCCGAGGATCATGCATATGAAGGCAAACATGCTAAACCGCATAGGACATGTCAGGTCGGGTGAAGGTAAGATATTGAAGAGCTACAAGACTGCGAAAATCCGTGGGATCTGAAACTGGAGCACCGGCATTGGCTGAGAGCTTGGGATTCAGATCAACTGGAGTGGAGCAAGGCTTGCATTTGGACATACCAGCACGGCTGAGAATATTTAGCATATACTGATGTTGGGAGAGCAGCAAACCGTCTGCAGTGTGCTGAGTTTCCATACCCAGAAAATGGTGCTCACCGATTTCATTCATGGAGAACTCGGTCTGGAGGGTAGCAATGGTCCAGCACAAGATTTGATGAAGATTCAGTGAGCACAATATCGTCCACATAGAGCAAGAGATATGCAGTGTCACTCCCACGACGGTTGACGAATAGGGATGTATCAGTCTTGGCCTCCAAAAACCCAAGCTTCAAGAGATATGAAGGAAAACGACTGTACCAAGCACATGGCGCCTGCTTGAAACCGTAGAGAGCGATTCAGCCGATAGACGAAGTCAGGATGTGCAGAATCCTCAAAACCTGAAGGCTGGAAGCAGTAGACGGTCTCACTCAAAAGTCCCATGAAGAAGGGCGTACTTCACATCAAGTTGATGAATAGGCCAATGCTGAGAGAGGGCAAGTGAAATCACGGTGTGAACTGTAGCAGGCTTCACAACTGGATTGAACGTTTCATCAAAATCAATGCCAGGACGCTGAGTAAAGCCGCGAAGAACCCAACGTACTTTGTAACGCTCCAAAGAGCCATCAAACTTCAATTTGTACTTGAACACCCACTTCCCTGTAACAATGTTGGCCTGAGCTAGACGAGGAATAAGATCCCAAGTATGATTAGCAGCCCTCCAATTTGGATCAGAAAGTGTACTGCGATACGTCTTCGGGATCGGAGACAAGGCAACAGTATGATATAAGGATGGGAGGCGAGAACCATCCTTGCCACAAGTAGTCATGGCATGCTGATTGGCAACCGGAGCAATACGAACAGCACCTGCAGGAAGAGGAGCAGCGGGTGCAGTAGCAGCAGCAGGGGGTGCCGCGGCATGAGGACGTCGAGAATAAGTCTTGGAGATTGTCTAGGCAGCGGGTGGGCGCCCCAGGATAAACCAAGCGCGCAGGGGAGCCCGTGGCTACTGCAGAGCCAACTGCGGGCTGAACAGAGCGGGCAGTGGGCTGGCCGCAGCCAGACCGGCCTGAGCCGGCCGCGGGCAGGCCGAAGCCACCAGAGCTAGCCGCTGGCTGGCCAGGGTCGGTCGCCGGCGAACGTGGACAGGCAGTCGGTGAGGAGCAGGGCCGGCCAGCGGGAACCGCAGCTGGCCGAGGGCTGGCCAGTTTAGGCCAGGCGTCGGTGAGGCCGGGCAGGATGTTGGCCAAGGCTGAGCGCGACGCGTCGGGGGCCGCACGTGGCTGTGCGGGCGCTGAACCTGCAGGGAGGAGAGACTGTGCAGGGCCAATAGGAGCCGGCACAAAGTATCATTGACCAAAAACTCGAAGTCCGCAAAGCAAGATGGAGCAGACTGCTCGAAGAAGGGAAACAAAGTCTCATCAAAGACAACATGGCGAGAGAAGATGACTCGATTAGAAGCCAAGTCGAGGCACCGATAACCATTGTGATGAGCAGAATATCCAAGAAAGACGCAAAGCGTGGAGCGAGGGGCGAGGAGCGGTGGCAGAGAGGTTAGGATAACATTTGCAACCAAAAACACAAAGGTGAGCATAAGATGGTGATGTACCGTACAGAGCGAAGTGAGGTGTGGAGAAACCGAGTGTTTTGGTTGGCAAGATGTTGAGCAGATGGGTAGCGGTGTTGACAGCCTCAACCCAATATGCAGGAGCACAAGCTTGAAATAGAAGAGAGCGAACAACATTGTTGATGGAACGAATGATGCGCTTAGCTTTACCGTTCTGAAGCGAGGTATACAGGCACGACATACGGAGGTGAACGCTCTGAGTCAGTAAGAAAGTGTGGGCGCTGAAGTTGTCAAACTCGCGGCCATTGTTGCACTGGAAGGCCTGAATAGTGGTGCTGAACTGCATACGGACACGAGAAAAAAAATAGAGAGTCGAAAACGTGTTAGACTTGAGGCGTAGAGGGAATGTCCACAAGTGATGCGAGCAATCATCCAAAATAACTCAATAATATTTGAAAACCCGAAACACTGGCTACAGGTGAGGTCGAAAGATCACAATGCATTAATTGGAAATTGCGAGTAGCACGGGATGACGACACATGAAAGGGAAGGCGAACATGTCGGCCAAGTTGACACGCATGACAAAGTGTATCTCTAGCAGATTTATTACAAGTAATATAGGGCGACTGTGCTAGTTTGGACAAAACTTCATGGCCAGGATGCCCAAAACGATGATGCCAAAGCGAAGGAGCAGTAGAGGCGTGGAAGGAGGATGCTGGAAACTGCAGCGGATAGAGAGGGCCGGCGCTGTCACATCGCACGATCTCTCTCGAGAGGATAGATCCTTCACAGAGCAACCAAAGGGATCAAATTCCACAGAAATATTATTGTCAGAAGTAAATTGATGAACTGAGATCAGATTCTTAATAAAACTTGGAGAAACAAGGACATTATTAAGATGAAGCGAATGACAGATCTGTAGTGCCTGTGGTGAGAACAGGGAGCAAATCTCCATTGCCGACAATAATATTGGACGGAAAGGAGTGTGGGGAAGGACCCGAACGGGAGAGGATACCAGCATTAGATAGGAAAAAGTGTATTTTTCATCCCTTAAACATCACAAAAGTGTGGCTTTCATCCCTTATGTTTTAATAGGTGCAAACCAACCCTTCAACTATTTAAACCGGTGCAGGAATCATCCCTACCTTATTTTTACAATGGTTTGGTGCCACCTAATACTGGTAAAGCCAATAATAAGCTAATTCACCATGTACCCAGCCTCGTCACGCCATACTGGCTAACCTTGCATTGCAAACAATAGATGGAGCTAATGCCCATATTCCAACTGCAACATGCTCTAGTCGCTCCAATGCAGAGAAGAAGCATGCTTTTGCAACACTGAGGACAGGGCCAAATGAATCGACTCAAGTGGCACTCAATATCCCTTCACGAAGTGCTAATGCACATGTTAGACCTCAAACCTAGGAAGAAAAAGAACAATATGCCACAGCTATGCCTCAAAGATTGAGATAGCTATTGTGTGATTTATTCATCTAGATTTTGCTTCTTTTGTGACCCTCCGACATGTATGTTCAATTCGTGTTTCAAACATCTCTATTAATTCTATTTGTCTCGACAGTTTTGTGCCATGAATTTCATGCATCTGCTACTACATCATATTGCTAAGAATCAGCCGCATATAAAAATAAGTCATTACTGCTCCCTTCACTATCACTTGCACTACAATTTAACAACCATATATAGTCAGCATATGACGAGTCTAAGTGTAGTGGTGAGTTAGTTGATTACGTGGCATAAACCGATGTTATATGGTTGTAAAACCAAGGCTGGGATGACTAATGCATCGGTTTAAATAGTTGAGGGGTTGATTTGCATCAATTAAAACATAAGGGATCAAAGACACATTTTTGTGATACCTGAGGGATGAAAAATACACTTTTTCCCATTAGATATCATATGGTTGGTGGCGCCAGAGTCGAAGTACCACACATTTTGGGGCGGTGGCGAAAGCATCATGGTGTGGAAGGAGTTGGCCAGAGCCTGCTGGTCCCAAGAGGGGATGCCAGCCAACGATTTGTAGAGACCGATGACGCCCCCCGGCCACCAGCCGGCCGCTGCCCCTGTGCGCCAGCAAGCAGGACGCCAGGTTGCTGGGCGTGCAGGGCAGCGTGCAGCTGCAGCTGCTGGGAAGCGCCAGCGGGCTGCGGAATGGGCGCCAGCAAAGGACGAGGACCAGGCCAACATGTAGATGGAGCCTGACCACGGGTTCTTGGGGCTGGGCCAAGGACCACCAGATGCGTTGGAGGTGGTGCTCGACCTAAACCCTGGTGGCTTCGAGGCGCTGCGCTGGGAGCTGTTGCCGCCGCCCCCGCCAGAGGAGCGGGAGGAGTCGACGGAGGATGGGCGGCCATTGCGGCCAGCACGCTTGCCATGCCCCCGTTGTCCGCCCGGAGAACCGCCCCCAGTAGCAGCGGAGGACTACGAATTGAGAGGGACTGGTGGAGGCGCCGCCTTGCCAGGCAGAGTAGAGGTGGCGAGCAGTGCCGTGGACGAAGGCGAGGCGGAGGGGCCGACGGACATCTCTTTAGGTGGGGAACGGACGACCACGCTTGAGATGAAGGCCGATGGCGGAGTAGCGCTTGTTGAGACCGCGAATGATGTTGAGGACGAGCTTGCGGTTGGAGACGTGCTCGTCCAAATCACCAAGGGAGTTCGCCATGCCCTTGAACTTGGCAGTAGTCTGAGATGGAGAGGTCGCCTTGAGAGAATGTGAAATTCAGCATCAAGGATGAGAGCACGCGTCTCCCGATTGCCAAGAAATTGGGATTCAATGGCAAGCCAGGAGTCACGGGCGGTGGTGCCACTGTCCATCACGGAGTCGACGAGGTCGGGAGAGAGGGTACCGATGAGCGACGATTTCACCACGCAGTCCATGCGCTCCCAATCCGGCAAGGACATGGTCTTGAAGAGAGTTATTCCCAACAGTAAGAAGGAAAGACTCGCACCATCTGGTGTAGTTGGTGGAGTTGATGTTGAGGACGAGCGGCACGAGGGAGCGGATGTTCTGCACGGAGACCGCCTGAGCATGTAGGTTGAGGAGGGCGGTGGCTTCGTGGAACAGAAGAGGGTCTTGGACGTTGGGGATAGGACCCTCCGAGACGTTGGAGCCGGTGTTGTCGTCTCGAGGGGGGTCGTCGTCGGGGGGAAGGGGTGCATGGGCGCGCTCGCGCGCAGCGCGTTGGAGGGTGGTGCGCGCACGAGCGGCAGCAGCATTCCGCTCCTCCGAGGCCTTCGCAGCCTCGCGTTCGGCCTTTGCAGCGCGGGCTAGGGCAGCCTCGCGCTCGAGCTTGGCGGCGCGGATGTGCTTGGCCTTTGCGTTGCGCTCGTCCTGGGCGCGTTTGGCAGCGACAGCATCGGCGTCGGCGGCAGCGCGCTAGGCAGCCACGGCCGCGGCAGTGAGGGAGGGCGCCTGGGAGTCGCCTGCCATGGCGCGCAGCGAGGGGCGCGCATGGGGAGGACGAGCGCCGGAGGAGGGCGCACTGGAAGGAGCAACGCCGAGGGGGCGCGTTGCGCTAGGGTTGCGGAAGTGAGACATGTAGAACCTGGTCTCTTGATACCATGAAAGCAATGGAGATTGCCAGGAATAATAGATTGATTATGAGGGGTACAAGGTGTAAAATATATAGGCAATGAACCCTGGATGATTTATAGAAACGATATCAACCCAAGAGGATCATTGACTAATATCATAACAAATCAGGGCAAGCACGACACGCAGGCCGGCAGGGCCCAGGCCGAAAGGCCTATTCCCATCTATAAGCAGCCGAGCCCATATAGGGCATATATACACGCTAACACGGTGAATTAACAATGCCACATCATCTGCATATAAGGATACAAATTGCCCTGCAGGACGAGTAGTTAACAGCTGGAACTGTCCTCCAGCCTTCATGAATTGTTTAGTAAGTCCATGATAAGAATGAATAGCATGGGTGGTAATGGGTCCCCTTGACGTAGATCATGCTGGGTAATTTCTACATGATTATGGAACAAAATATATATACACCATAGTATTTAATCATGTGCTGGGTAATTTCTACATGTTATAATTTAAGCTGTCAAACTTCCATAACTTTGACCAGTAATGTATACAAAACCATATAGGCATAGATTGATCATATGAAAATAATACCTTTAAATTTGCTGCAAGAAATACCTTCAAAATAAATATTGTTGCTTTTTTGCTAACATATTGCTATGAAAACTATTTGTCAAAGTTTTGTGTTAGAAGCCATCCCTTATGGCCTTATCCGATGCATCATGTTCTTAAAACTGTTTGTTTTTTTTTCTTTTTTCTATATAGCATCACCTATTGTTTAATGTCAGCTTGTAGGAATGTAAATTGTTGATTTTTTTTTCGTTCTTCCAGACACATCCAACACAGACCTGCTTCTTATCTTCCATTGACCTTCATAATCATTATGCGTATCAGGTAAGCACTGTACCTTGTTTCTGTACTTTCGAATTATAACTGTTATTTGTATTGTGCCCAGCCCTTGAAGATGCCATTGTCCTGTAAATGTTTTTAGCCGAAGCAAGGTTTTTGTAAATCAATATACAGTTTATTATTCAGTTATTGTGTAAAGACTTGGAAATTTAGAATGCATGATGGCAATGCAGTTTATCTCAATATCTAGATCAATATTAAATTGGTCTTGGCTTGTTCTACTTCTGCTATGATTTTACTTGAAACAATTATCAGGAAGACTGACTTTCACTGGAAATCATGATGTCTTATTTACCATGTTTTTATTTCAGCATAGCATATGTTTCTAAAGTATAAAATTATGTGTTTTTGTTAGTAGTATTTTTATGTGACCTGTGTTGCATCACCACAAATTCTGTTGTGAAGCATGTCCTGGCTATACTCTTATTGGTTTTTGTCTCCACATTTTTTTATTTCAACAATGTTTGAGGACTTTATTTTATTTGACTTTGGCTGTGTTTTTTTTCACCTTGGCGACTACAGATTATGCTACCTGAAGCAATTGCCATAGTTATGGCACCTACTGACACAACAAGGTACTTGTTCCATTGATGTCACAGCTAACTTCTTGGTCAATCTAGTTTAGCAGGCTAGAGTTAAGATTTAGAATGCTAATGTCAATAATATGGGCAAATTCTAGTTTTCTAGCTTCCATTTCAACTTTTAGTTCAATATCTACTGTTACACCATGCATGAATGCTATTTTTTCCTTAACAAAAACTCGAGCAATCTAGGAGGAACTAGGTGGTATTGTAAGAAATAGGCACCCAAAGTTGAGCCAAAAAGCACTCGATCATGGATGATTGGGGTGTACACCTGAACCTATCCATGGAGCTAGGCTGAATTGTTAGCATACCGTATCCATAACTTAATTTCATGCTGCAAATTATGTAAGATCTTGACTATTAAGAAAAGCATTCAAGAATCATGAATGCCCTTATCTATCTGCTCCTTTTCTTGGTTCTCATTGCTGTAGAGTATCATTTCATTAGCTTCAGGGCACTATAAATTGGATGAAGCTCCTGACTTACTACTATCCTGTAGTCTTGTGCTTTTCATCAACCTGCAATACCTGAAATAACGACTCACATGCAAGTGCACATTTGCAATACTATGCTGTGTATCCTGTTGTGTTTTCTCGTTGAACATCCTGTTGTCTGTGTAATACTGTAATATGATTATTGTATTTATGTGTTATATACTCACTTTGAACAGAAATCACGGCATATTTCATCTCACGGATCCATGTGGCATGGGTGTGATCCATGATTGTGATGCTACTGGATTCCATCCTCATGAGGAGCCCCTAGATGGTACTCCAATCTACGAGCATTGCTCCCATGTGTACATGAACCCGAATGTGAAGTTTGAGATGGTTGACCTACGTGAAGTGTGAGAAGCCATAAATTGTCAGTTATATTTCTAGCTGATACAAACCACTAAGTTTACTCGACTTTTACTGATGCTGAAAGAAACGTGAGTATTGAAGACTTTTCGGATACAAGAACCACAGCGGCTTGTACATATATTTACTCCATTTTCATGTACAGAATTTTTGTGTTAAATGGTGCCTTTGTTTTTATCTTGGAGTAAGTGACATCAATCTCGGCACCATGGCATGCTGGGAGAGCTCCTAGCTTCGTTTTATGCCATTTCAACTGTTTGCTTTTTACGTCCTTTTTTTCTTTATAATACATGTGTTCAATTTATTGGTCTTGAGCTGGTGGTGCTACTTCTTCCTTGGGTAATGAATCCAACATTGACATCGCTTATTCTCATCTATATTGTCGTAGTTTTGCTGTTTGTCGATGGAGGAAACTAAATGATAATGACGAGGACATGATTAGTATAGATACATATAGGATAAGGAAATATGACATGTATGTATATGACGATGCTATGGCCATGCTTAGAGAATGGCATGGAGATGGAGGACAATAACAAGGATGTCTTAGTGAAGAAGGTGGCACTTATCTGGAAGTCGACAAGGGGAAGGCTCAAATCAAAGTCAAGTCCATCTTGGAGTTCAGGAGCAGATCGCACCAAAACTGACATGCAGATAGCTTACGAAATTTGCTTTGGGTGTTCTACATTTGCATAAAAAGCTAAGGGGATAAGCTTTCCAAAGCACTCGGTCCCAAGTCTAAAATCAATCGAAATCGATGGGAATTGCCAAAACGACTGGACGTTCAGAATTTGTCAAGGTGCTGTACCCCTGTCTTTTAGGCCATTGGTCCATATATCGTGTTAGAGTCTAATAGAGATGTGTCCAAGGGACCCCTGTCTTTTAGGCCATTGGTCCATATATCGTGTCAGAGTCCAATAGAGATGTGTCCAAGGGTTTTTGCACGACTTAATCCTTACGTATTCTGTAGCGACCACCACATTAAGGTTTGGGCTTTGTTTAGATGAAAGATTAGCTACTGCTGCTCCTTAGTAAACGCGTGTGTTGGCATTTCTTAATATCATCACTAGAATGTTTAGTTCTAGCAACGACGCTGGATATGCCTTATGATATTCTAACAAATGCGAATGAACCGCAAGCGCACGGATATACCATTGTAGCACTTCACCCATGGGTATTCCCAAGGGTATCGTGTTTCCCAAAGGAAGGCTATTGGTTTAAGAATACTGTTGCAATCATGAATATAGCAATAGCCTGGATAGAATCATATACAAAGGACAGGGGTAAGATAATAAGATATGATGGTAGTGTGACACACATGGGATCATCTCAGGACTAACTAGGCTAGGGAGAAGGACTAAGAGATAGCATCTAGGTTCTAATGTACTTCCTATATACTGCACTGATCAAGATAAAGCAAAACATTCATACACATACAGTCTAAGTCTATGCACCCAGGAGATAGTCTCCCGCGCCACTTACGCATGGCGAAGTGACTACTCATTTACGAACTCCTACAGCAATACCCGAACGTGGGGGATTTCAAAGGGTCCAACAGGGCTGTAACCACATGTGGCCTATCCCGGCCAAACCGTGGGGCACACTCATATCCAATCGATGATTCCAACCCGAGCTCCATGCTCGCATCGTTCACAACACGTTGACCATTTCGAACTAATAAGACTATGATCAACGCCACCATAAGAATGGCCGACGGATGCCGTGGCATAGACCATGGAGACTATTATGCATAAGAAACCATACTCTAGTTGAACTAGAGCAAAGTCTAACATGTATGAGAACACTCAAGTCTATACTACCGAAGCAAGGGTATATGACTAACTCATGAGCATATAAGCCTAGCAACTTATGATAGCAAGAACACAAGCACAGCTCATTCATATCATGACAAAGACAAACAATATATGAAGAAGATATATCATTGAAGTAGAATAAAGTCATTCTAGAACTAGAAGATACAAGAGCCATACCCTTAGCTCCAAGGAGACCTAGAACCTGAATAGAGCTACTCTAGCCTAACTCCACTAAGCCTAGAGCCTAAAGGAAGAGAATGATTGCCCAAGATGTGTGTGTCTCATTTGGAGCCCCTCCACTCATATTTATAGGCCTCAAAAGGCAGCATCTCCGATAGAATATTCCAGCATCCACCTCGAATTGACCTTCAAGAGAGCACGAGATAGCACCACGTGGAAGGCCAAGATGGGGTACCACTAAGGTGGTTCATCCGAACCCCTAGTGGGCCCTCTCCTGTTGTGCTTTCTCCAGGTGGCTGTCAAGTGGGTCCCAAATAGTTGCACATGTCCACGGTGGATTGAGGTGGTTTGGGTCTATTGTGGACCCTTCAATCCACGTCATGCACGTGTGGCGGCTTCTGATTCGTCGGGATGTTGTCACTTGGATCCATGAGGGTGGATTCTCCTTTATTTCTATAGCAAATCACCAACAACCAAATATTCTCCAAGGACATGTGGAACTACATTATTCGAAGGGAAATATGCATGTGAGTATTAGCAATCCTTCACTTTATTCGAGTATATTGACGGCTATTGTTGATGCTTAACAGCCGTCTATTGGGGGATTGGCCTGCCGTGGAAACACCTTCTCCCATTCCTTTGTTAAACGTTTGCCTTCGCTATAAGCAACGGCAAGCCAAATGCCTTCGCTATGCGATTGAGCACCGAAAAGCAATTCGTTGCCTTCGGAACCCAGAATCACCCGAAATACGATGCGAAGGCAATCTGCAAGTATTATCAATATATGCTTGGTCACCTTCTCTTTTAGGATCACAGCAGGACCGGACTTGAGACAGGATGGCTTCTTCCCGGGGAGGGAGAAGACATCTTGTAACCGAAGGCGCTCCTGACGGTGGAGGCGCTAAAGGTCATCAGAGGCGCAGTGAAGGTAGCGTGGACCGGGTCTAAACCAAGTCAAAGACGGAGTTGCCGGTCTACGCATTCACATTGAGACACATAAATGTACTATTATGCCCCTGGATAGCTCAGGTTGTATAGTCTAGAGGATGATGCCTGATTTCCAGGGGCATGAGTGGAATGTAAAATGTGCCTTTTGACCTCCCTATAAAAGGGGACCTCCCACCAACGTGTAAAGGGCTGATTCCCGAGAATACTGTTATGAGTAATACATTGTTACTTGTCTCTATTTCTCTGTCTTAGCTATTGTTTGGGTGTATTGGCTTTGGCAGTATCCCAACAATTGGCGCCCACCGTTTGTGCAGTGCCCGAAGAAAAAAACCCACGAACACCACCATGCCACAAGCAAAGAGAGTACCCAAAAACCCAACAAAAGCCACCGAAAACACAACCTCAACCGGCAAAGCCGATGCCCAAGCTATAATTCCACCAAACACCTTAGAACCCATAACCGAAGCTGTCACTGAAGAACCGGAAGTCGATGAAGACACACTCACAACAGAAGACAGCTGCGCAGGATGGAGGAAAGGCTCGCCTTCGGCGCCTAGAGTAGCAGAGAGAGCTCGAAGCTGCTCAGCTTGAGCTGCAATAGCAAATGCAAGAAGAAGAAGAAGAACAACAGAATGAATTGTTACAAATCAAGCAACAGTTGGAACAACTGAGGCAGGCGAAGCAAAGAAGATTGAACTCCACAAGCTCCAGAACTGCGAAGCTCCGAGAAGAACTCGAGAAAGCCAAGAAACAAGTTGCTGAGTTACAGACCGAGCTCAACGAACCAATCGCCTTCACCAATGCTGGAGCAAATCATGTTTCCACATCAAAAACCGGCTTCCAAATGCTGCACACTTGTCCCATTGATCATACTTGCCCTCTATCAGAAAGTCTGCAATTGGTAAGATGGCCGCCTTCGTACAAGCCCATCACTCTACCAAGGTACAATGGCCTCACTGACCCCAAGCAGTTTCTCATGAGCTATGAGGCCGCAATAGCTTCGGTAGGAGGAGATGATATAGTGCTGGCAAAGTCTTTCATCATCTTTTGCGATGGCACTGCAATGAACTGGTACACCAAGCTTCCAGGCTTATTTATCAACAGCTGGTATGATCTGAAAAGAGAGCTGATCAAGAATTTCAGTATAATTGGAGACCAAGCACTCTCATACACAGAGCTAACTCTACACCAACAACCAAAGGAATCTTTGAAGATTACTTTCGCAGATTTGTAGGCTTAAGAAAGCTCCTCATATTCCCGACGAAGCCGCCAAGTTTGCAGCTATTCAGGGGCTTCGCCCGGGCCCATTCGCACAGCATATTGCAAGGAAAACACCAGTCACCCTTGGAGATTTGTATGAGGAATTCAAAAAATATTGTCGATCCGACAATGACAACTGAAGGTGAATTGCCAGAGAAGCTGTCATGAAAAACCAGTATGAACCCCAAAACAAGCAGCACCCAAAACCACTACCAAAACTATCCTACCCAAAGAGTACAAGCCTTTCCACCAAGAAAATCAATACTCAAACCCAAGGGGTGAGTCTTCTCAGAGAGGAGGAAGAACCGGCAGGGGCCGAGGAAGAGGAAGGGGCCCACCTTCGGGGCCAGAACTGTTCTGCCAATATCATGGCAAGAATCATACCTATGGCACGGAGCAGTGCCGAGACATCAAGAAAACCATCGAGAAGATGAAGGCAGAAAAAATCCAAGCTACCCAAACGAAGCCACCTTCGGCTTCGTCCAACAATGCCCAAACCACACAAACCCAAGCTATACAACCATACTGTCCAGTTTATCCTTCTTTAAGCTCAAATATTGTGCGTCACACAACGGCGATGGCGACTCAATATTCGCCTTCGCCACAAACATTCCAACACTACTATCCACAAACTATGTATCCACACCTATACCCTCAAACTACTCAACCAATCCCAAACAAAGACATCAAAGTAGAAGAGCTGCCACCTCCACCTCAAAAACCACAAGACCCAAGCCCACCAACACCTCTGCCCAGTTATGGCCTCATTATGCCAATAACTGAAGGATCCTCACTTACCTTCGAAACGAAGAAGCAGAGGAAGTGTTACTTTCGGCAAGTAAATAATATCTCATTGGATGGACCATACAAGAAATCAGAATGGTCTCACATGCCAATTACCTTTACCGAAGAAGACCTCAAGCTACACAACTTCCCACACAATGACGCAATGTCGATCGAAGCCAACATTGCTGGCTGGACGATTGGGAAAGTGCTAGTGGACACAGGCAGCTCTACGAACATCATATTGGCCAAAACTCTCAGATCGATGACCAACATCAACCCAGATAACCTAGAGCCATCAGATACACCATTGGTTGGCTTCGGGGGGAAGCGCACTCCAACATTGGGGAAAAAACTCTCAGATCGATGACCAACATCAACCTAGATAACCTAGAGCCATCAGATACACCATTGGTTGGTTTTGGGGGGAAGCGCACTCCAACATTGGGGAAAATAACATTGCCAGTATCCTTTGGTGACACATCAAATGCAAGAACTGAGTACATTACCTTCGATGTTGTTGACATGTTCTTCGATTACAATGTTATCTTCGGCAGAGGAGTCATAAGGCAAGCTTTCTTAGGCATGAAAATGCCAGCACTAAAAGGAGTCATCACCATCTTTGGTGACCAAACAGAAGCAAGAAAAATTGAATATGCCAGCACCCCGGGCCAGCGAAATGTGCATTTGCTCAAAGAAAGAGAACCAGTCTACCCAGAGGAGAAGCCAATTGCTGAGAAAGATAGCAAAAACATGTAAGGTGCAATAGAAACAAAACAAGTGCAATTGCAGCCTGATGTCTTCGACAGGAAGGTGATCATCGGATCAGACCTGGAACCAGAGGAAGAGGAAAGACTCATCGAGTTCTTGAGAAATAACAAATATGTCTTTGCATGGTCAAGCAAAGACTTGCCAGGCATTGACAGAAGCATAATCGAGCACAAACTTGCAATCAGCCCCGAGATGAGGCCGAAGAAACAGAAACTGAGGAAAATGTCCGAAGAAAAAGTAAGTGCAGTTAAGGCCGAGGTGCAAAGGTTGCTGGATGCAAATGTTATACGCGAAGCAAAATACCCCAAGTGGTTAGCAAACACTGTGCCAGTGAAAAAGAAAAATGGCAAGTGGAGAATGTGTATTGACTTCACCGACCTTAATAAGGCATGTCCAAAAGATGACTTCCCACTTCCAAGAATTGACAAAATCATTGACCAAGCAGCTGCAAGTGAGATGATGTCTCTCCTAGATTGCTTCTCTGGTTATCATCAAATCTGGATGAAGAAAGATGACGAAGAAAAACCAGCTTCATCACTCCTGTTGGCACATTTTGCTTCATCAGAATGCCCAAGGGGCTTCGCAATGCTGGTACCACTTTCTGTCGTATGTCAAACACTGTATTCAAAGAAGAACTATTCAAAACTATACTTGCATATGTCGATGACATCCTGGTCAAAAGTGTCAAAATACAAGATCATATCTCAGACTTGGCAGTTGCCTTCGCAAGAATGAGAGAAGCTGGCCTCAAGCTTAACCTGGAGAAGTGTGTCTTCGGAGTAACCAAGGAAAAGATACTTGGGTGTCTGGTATCAGCAAATGAGATCGAAGCCAATCCAGACAAGATCAATGCAATTCTCGACATGGAAGAGCCAAAATGCATAAGAGATGTACAAAAGCTCTTAGGCAGAATTGCAGTGCTCAATAGGTTCATTGCAAAAGCAGCTGAACGAAGCCTACTATTTTTCGCAACACTCAGAAATGTATCAAAATTCGAATGGGGTGAAGAACAGTCGAAGGCATTTCAAGAGCTAAGGAAATATCTGATGCAGCACACGAAGCTGACAGTACCCGACCCAAAGGCACCTCTACTATTGTACATCACAGCTTCGCAATCAGCCGTCAGTGCTGCGCTTATTGCGGAGAAGCTGATAGATGGCAGAAGGGTACAACAGCTAGTATATTATGTATCTGAGGCTTTCGCTGGATTCAAGCTGTTTTACACTGAGATCGAGAAAATGATCTATGCCGTGGTAATGGCATCCAGAAAACTAAGGCATTATTTTGAGGGACATAACATCAAGGTGCTCACAGGCCAACCAATAAAAGAGTTGTTATGTACCAAAGAAGCTTCGGTAAGGATATGCAAATGGGCCGCAGAGCTATCAGAATATGTGGTAGATTTTGAACGAAGAACAACAATCAAATCACAAGTCTTGGCTGATTTCATAGTAGAATGGACATCGCCTTCAGCAGAAAATCTGACCAGAGAGGAAAGCTGGTTAATGCATTGTGATGGTGCTTGGGGCGACAAAGGAGCTGGCATAGCAGCAGTTGTGCAATCGCCTTCGGGTGTGAAAATGAGATATGCAACGAACCTAGAGTTCTGCAGAAATAGTGATAGAAGTACGAACAACGTCGCTGAATACGAAGCTGTGCTATTGGGGCTCAGGAAAGCGAAGGCATTAGGTGCTCAGCGTTTCATAGTGAAAACTGATTCGAAGGTGGTAGCTGATCACATTGAAAAAGAGAGTGGTGCAAAGCAACCCGAGCTTATCAAATATCTAAGTACCATTCAAGTAATGGAGAAAAAATTCAGAGGCTTCACAGTCGAATACATTCCAAGGGCAAAAAATGAAGAAGCAGATGCACTGGCCAAGGCAGCTGCAAAGGGGGACAAGTTGCCACCTGATGTCTTCTTCCAGACATTAACAACACCTTCGATCAAAGAACTCGATGAGCAGCCACAATTGATTAATGCAATAAACTTAGAAGATTGGCGGTCACCCATAGTGGCATACCTCAGGGGATACTATGAACCAACTGACGAAGAAGACCTCAAGAGTATGCAGCAGAGGGCAAGGTCTTATCAAATCATTGATAATATTTTGTACAAGAAAGGAGTGGTGGCTCCTTCGCTTCGCCGCGTATCAATAGGCGAAGGCAAAGAGTTAATACAAGAGATACACAGTGGCCTATGCAGAGCTCACTTTGGGGTGAGAGCAATTGTGGGGAAGACAATGAGGCAAGGATTCTATTGGCCATCAATCATTAATGATGCAACAAACACAGTCAAGACTTGTGATGAATGTCAAAAATGTGCAGCAACCCGAAAATTGCCTTCGGAGTTATCACAGTTAATAACTCCAACTTGGCCACTGCAGTGATGGGGCATAGATCTGGTGGGTCCACTTCCCACAGCTGAAGGAAATCTGAAATATGCAATAATTGCAGTGGAGTATTTCACCAAGTGGATTGAGGCAAGACCATTGGCAAATATCATAGCGAAGACAGTCATCAAGTTCTTCTGGCAGCAAATCGTATGCAGATTTGAAGTCCCAAGGAAAATCACAGTAGATAATGGGAAGCAGTTTGACTGCGATGAATTCAGGCAGTACTGCATGTCCATTGGGACGAAGGCAAGATTCGCATCAGTATACCATCCGCAATCCAATGGTGCAGTTGAAAGAGCAAATGGCATCATATTCACCGCCATCAGAAAGTGCCTAGCAAATTGTAAGAAAAAAGGCAAATGGGTAGAAGAAATGCCAAAGGTAATCTGGGCTCACAACACATCTATGTCAAGAGCAACTCAATTCACAACTTTCAAGCTACTATACGGCGAAGAAGCAGTGTGCCCGGAGGAAATTCTGCACAAAGGGCTTCGCACTCAGCAAGAAGCACCAAAAGATAGCGAAGCTATAGACAAAGACCTCACAGACATTTACAGGCTGCAAGCAGCTAAAAACATCTCCAAATACCCAGAAGAGGCAAAGAAATGGTGTGACAAGAAAGTGGTAAGGAAAGACATAAAGATAGGCGACTGGGTGCTAAGGAAGAACCCAAGTATGCCTTCGGGAAAATTGCAAAGCAAATGGGAAGGCCCATTCTTAGTTATCAAGAGTAACAGACCAGGATCATTTCACCTGGGGGATGAAGAAGGCAATGAGCTGCCACATTTGTTGAATGTGGATAGTTTGCGAAGGTACTACCTGTGAAAAGCATGTAAAAATTGGCTTCGTAATCTATAAACGAAGTCAATAAGTAGTATAGATTTTTTCTCTTTCCTTCAAAAAGCCCGTACTCTTTTCCTCACAGGGGAACCCTTATCAAGGGGTGAGGTTTTAATGAGGCGGTGCTAATTGTAACTCGTGTGAAATATATGAACAAGATATTCCCCGTAAAAATTGCATCGAAAGCGATTGGCTTTGACGAAATCGCCTGTATTCGATAAACCAAATAGTACTGAATTGACCTTACCCAAAGTAAGGCCAATTCAGATCTAAAACGCTTACTCTAAGGAGTAAAAGGGGCTTTGGCTCAGACTGTTCTTTATATGCAAAAAATGCTTACTCTAAGGAGTAAAAGGGGCTTCGGCTTAGACTGATCTTTATATGCAAAAAACGCTTACTCCATGGAGTAAAAGGGGCTTCAGGTCAAAGAATGTTTCCTCCATTGCAAAAATCTCTCTGAACAAAAGGAGCTACAGAAAAACTAATGTCATCAATTCTCAAAGAGAAGAAAGCTTGGACTAAACTAAAATTCCATTAAACAAAGAATTCGCAGGTCCAACGTATTCACAAAAAGGTAACTCGCTTCGGGGAGATGAGGCGTTTCCTCCAAAAACGAAGGCAAAGCGAGTTTAACCTTTTTTCATTTAAATGCAGGGAATACAGAAACATTCATATAAGTGCCTTTGCATGGAAGCACGCAAAATGTCAATTGCATATGAAAAAAATACAAACTCGCTTCGGGGGGAGGAGGCGTTTCTGTCAAAAAGTGAAGACAAACCGAGTTCGTATCCACAAGTACAATTACAGTATACGAATTACATGATCACATCGATCAACTACAACTTAACAGATGCTAAAACATCTCAAGCACATAACCATAGAACTCCTCGCCAGAAGATCTAAAACGAGGAGCATTGTAAACACAAGCGAAATCCTTGAAATCAGGACTAGCATCCAACGGCTCCATCTTTGGAATGCCCAGAGAAATAGCTTCGGCATTTCTGTTCGCAGCAAGTTCAACTCGATCCGAGCCATGAGCAATAAATGCAGTGAAAAAATCGAAGATGACGAATTCATTATGACGATAAAACTCATGACAAAATTCCAAAAAATAGCTATGACTAGAGTTTGGATAGCGTCGTCGATATTCCTTCCAGGCGAAGCCGGAAATACAAAGTGGCCCATCACGCATGGCCAGTGGAGTAAGTTCAAGCACTTCATCACCCTGAATATACACAAAGGTACAAGTTCAAAAGATCTGCTCACTCAACAAGTTCCAACTCTAATTACAATCTAAAGGCTCCTAGACCTGAGGATTGTTGGTATTTCTTACGTCGCAGATAAATCCGCAAGCGCACGGATACCGTTGTAGCTTTCACCCAGAAGTATTCAGGGTATCGAATCCACAGGGAAGGCAGTGGTTGACTAGAGTAGCTATCCATTGTATTCAATCATAACATTATTAATACACCAAAGTCTAGCAAGGGGTAAACATTGATAAATGGGTAGTGTGACACACAGAAGGTTTCACTGCTCATTATAATAGTCTAGTTAATATGAAGATCCTAAGAGAGAACTAGGGGTTCTATGTACTTCTTGCATATGGGTTACATTCCTACAAGCATATCCTATACAAGCTTAGCAAGGGACACATGTTAGAGGGCAAATCGAGGAGTCATGGGATCCCCTCATCCAAGGGTACTGTCACGATGTTTATCACGAAGGCCTGCAAACGCCCAGACCCGAACGCCGAGGATTACAAGCAGGGCTGGACAAAAAACTCGTTAGGCTGGCTCGGTGGCTCGGTACAAAAGTGCTCCAATTGGATTCATTTTTCTTTTAAAATTAAAATGACTTCATTTAGAATGACTTTCGACTTTGGCTCGGCTCGTTAGGCTCGGCTCGTTAAGCTCGGCATGAAGTTGGGTCTCAAACAATTCAGGAGACTATGATAAATAAGATTATGCTAATTTCAGAAAAAGCTCGAAAAATTGTCTTCAACTCGATATCAGCTCGATATCCAGCTCTAATTACAAGGGACGGACAGGGCTGTCACCACCTGCCGCCTACCTCTTACTACGTAGGGAAGGGTATCCCCAATGTTATTCCATATACCAAACACCACGTTTACCATATGAAATACAACTCTATTTATGGTCCACCTAAAAGGAGCAACCTTGCGGTACATTGGGCCATTGCCATAACATGCATCCACTATACTAAGGTGCAAGACATACAACTTATATGATGAACACACGTCAAGTAACATAAGCAAGAGAGTAATTCCATTAATAGCTCTAAGTCTTATAAGTAAATAAAAGATACAAGATAACTAAGCTCTAGGCTTACCAAGACTCCGTCGGAAACCCGTAGAAGCTCAACTCCTAAGACTACTTCACTACTGACTAAGACTAGAATGTGTGGCAAAGAGAGCTCTTCCTTCTTGATGTGTGTTGAGTACAGCGCCCTTTGCAGGTATTTATAGCATCAAAAGGGCGGTTGGAGCCAGCCAGAGGCGGTTGAGGCCGTTTGGAGGTGGGCCTAGGTCGGCCGAATTCCTCACGTCGGCCGACCCTTGGATCCACCATCTTCAGCAACGCATGGCTCTGATGAACTCCTGATGACGGTTTACAGGTACTGGTCAAGGGGGAACCGAAATGGCCGCAGGGCCAGGTCGGCCGACCTAGCTGAGTCGGCCGACCTGGTTCCGCCGCCATTCGGCCCCACTCTTCTCTGGTAGACTTCCATGTGGGTCCTCATGACGGTTCCAGGTGGGTATACTCCATTTGGGTGCAATTGTGTTGATGTGTGGGCCCTTCAATCCATGGGAGTGACACATGGCTCATCCTCACCCTTGACTTGAACCGACGATGAATCAACGTCCATGATCCTTCCTCAGTGTGCTTCTTGACCTGTGTCGAGATTGAGCTTGATCGGGGTTCATGCCAGGTCGCCCGACCTAGCCAGGTCGGCCGACCTGGGCCTATGCCCAGTTTTGCCCATCTTTTGCACCGTAGTCTCTGTACTCAAATATATTCCAGATATGCATGGTATACCATTATTTGAATACTAATGTCTAAGTTATGCCTTGATCTTTATTGGTTTCTGAGCCTAATGACGGTCGAATTTTATGTTATAAGGACCGTCAACAACTCCCCCAAGCATAACCCTTGCTCGTCCCGAGCAAAGATTGGAACTTTTAGGCTCAGTGGATCAGGAGTTGCTTCCTCATTACTCCTCAAAAGTACCAGTGGTTCAGCAAGATATTCTACCAAGGATTGAATGAGCTGGTAAAAATAAACTTCCCTTTTTACCTTGGCTTTTCATGGGGCTTGTAGCTTCTCATTGTCTTGGGCGGTTGATGGCTAGAACAACTTAGACCAAGCACCTTTCTTTTTACCTTGCTTGACAATCAAACCGGAGGTTTTGGGATTTTCAAAAGGTGGAGTTCCTTAGGTGGTACTCTCAAGTCACTCATGGCGTATTTCCTTACCAATTTCCTCTCTCAACTCTCATGTCACTCATTGGAGTGGAGCTTGTGCTAGGAGAGCTATATTGCATACTTGCAATGCACATATTGTAAAGTCAAAATCAGGATTCAAAAAGAAATAAGTCATACTCTCAAACCAAGATGTGCACGTGTGTGTATGTCATAGAAGATGATAGCTCTTTTTTACAGGTCCCTCTTCCTTTTTTATAAAGTTGCTTTTTAGAGACATGGCTTTATTTTTGAACTAAGAGACTTTATTTGCTCTCTCTCTTCTTCTTTTTTTTATTTTTATTCTTGGACCTTCATGTGTCCAAATATATATTTTATTTTATATTTTTTTCAGCTCCATGTCTCTTTTTGCAACAAAGTTAGGGAAGAGTACCATACTTTATGTAGAGCTTTTATTTTGTTGATGGATGGGTGTCATGTTCACTTCCAGAGTAGAAGCATAACATGTATATGGTGGCGTGTACGTGACCTTGGTTTTAAAAGCATGAAGTAAATCTCTAAGAATCATAGTGACCTTGACAAAACTCATTGCAAAACAAGTTGCTTATGTAGGGGTTCAAAACATTATGAGCTTTGGTAGGGAATTTAATCACCATAAGGAACTCTCTGTTTTATTTTAGAAGAGAAAACTCCGGTTATCAAGTCCAGCTTAGTAAGATCTTAGGGCACTCAGATCTTATCATATCTTAGCTAACAACAACCTAGACCAGAGCATGCTTATGCTACCCACAGACAGACAAGATAACAGAAAAGATCATGCTCGACCAACAAACTCAAAACTTAAGAGAATAACAGGTTGAAACATAGGTACAAGAGAGGAATAAGAGCAACTTTTCATCATATCCAAAGGAAAAGATTTAAGCATAGAATTAAAACATTTATAGGATTATTAAAGATGGCTCTCATTTACTAACTTTATTTGAACGAAAAACTTTATTCAAATATACTTACCTGAACTTACCTGGTGGAAGGTCCTTCCACAAGCTAGTTTGTTAACACCGATGTACCTGTCGGCGCAGGACTCGTGTTTTACGTCGTCGAGCGAAGACGTCTCCTTTGTAGGATTCAACTTGATGAAGCAGCATCTGATCCTGGAGATGAGGATACAGATGATTTAACCCGCCATACCTGTTTTCCTTTTTTATGGCGGTCGACAGCCTGTTCCGGTGTTTTCTTCGTTTGTGCTTTTGCACCTCGTGTAGACTTCTTGTTGTGCTTTGCATAATACCGGATGGGGAAATCCTTCTCTCAGAACTTCTCCATGAACTTAATTAGGCTGTCTTTCTCCGGAGGCGTCACCTCTACCTCTTTGACGTTCTGACTGTTTCTCCCATACTTGATCTTGATCATGGAGCATTGCTCCACCTTTGGCCTGAACTTAAACTTCTCCTTCCTTCCATTAATGTGGGATCTCTCCAGCACCCACATTAATGTGAGCGTCTGCTGTGCTCAAGAAGGGTCGCCCAAGGATGAGCGATGAATCGTTGCTCATGTCCATGTCCAGTACCACGAAGTCGACAGGAACGAAGCAATCCCGGATGCGCACCGGAATGTCCTCGGCTATCCCCTCCGGGTAGCGAACCGTGGAATCGGCCAACTGCAGTCTCATGGGAGTAGGAGACAAGGTAGTATAGTTGAGGCGGTCAAAAACTACCTTTGGCATTACGCTGACACTTGCTCCTAGATCACAGGGCGCATGCTCAAAGTGTTGTGTCCCGATTGTACATGTGATGGTGGGACATCCTGGATCCTTCTTCTTCTCCGAGACTTTATTTAGGATCGCTGCACTGCACTCCTCAGTCAGCTTTATGACCTCGGTACTTGGGAGTGGACGTTTGTTGTTGAGAATGTCCCTCAAATACTTTGCATAGGTCGGTACCTGCATAGCATCCAGCAAAGGCACATGTATATCCAATTTCTGTATGACTTCTACGAACCTGGCGAATTGTTCATCCGTGGATGGTTTCTTTTGATGCTGCAGGAATGGCAAGACGTTGGAGTCGTAAAACTCATGCGGCGCGGTCTGTCCAGCTGGTGCTAGTTCGGCTTCTAGCTCTTCTTCCACAGTAGGGACCTCCTTTCTTGGTGCTGCTGTTTTCTCTGCATGGTTAGGGGGAACCGGGTCCCGAGTAGCATTTCCGCTCCTCGTGGACACAGCCTTAACATTTTCAAATGACGAATCCGGTTGTCCGGGAATTCGCCCCTTATCACCAGACGGAACAGCGGCAGCTAACTGATCTAATTGGGTTTCTAACATCTTATTAAAACTCAGCTGGCTTTGGAAGGTGGAGGACAAACTTTCTATTTTAGAGTTTATGCCCTCCGGAGCCTTATCATTAACAGTAAGCCTCTTGGAGATAGACTCATTAATCTTGGCCTGACTAAGGACAAGATCTTTAAGGGAAGGTTGATTGGAGAAAGAGTTATTATTGTTACCTCCCTGGTAAAATGGGCGTTGCTGATTCCAGTTCCCTTGAGACCGGTACCCGTTGTTGCCATTCATGAACTGTACCTCCTCTTGTGTCTCGGGGCAGTTGTTCCCCGAGTGGCCAGTTTCTCCACAGACTTCACACGTCATGTGTGAGTCCAGTGGCCCTTCGTTGTCGGCGCCTCCATCCTTGGTGCGGGCATCAAGGCGCTCCATAATAAGATCCATCTTGGCGGCCAGCATGTCCACCTCCTTCATGGTGTGCATACCGCATTTGCGTCCCTGAAGACGGTCGTCATTCCAGGATTGGTTTGACACCATCTTCTCAATGAGAAGCTTTGCGGCGTTCACAGTCAAGGAGAGGAATGCCCCTCCAGCAGCAGCATCCATATGTTCACGGGCTGTTTGAGACAACCCATGGTAGAAGTTCTGAAGCAGGAGCCACTCTTGCATGCCATGGTGGGGACACGCCAGAATGTAATCCTGAAAGCGATCCCATGCTTCCGGGACCGTCTCCCCGGACTCTTGCGGAAAGCTGGAAATTCTTCCCCGAAGGGCATTGGTTTTCCCAATGGAGAAGAACTTCACCAAGAAGGCGTTGGAGCACTTGGACCATGTATTCACCGCCTCACGGTTGGAATAGAACCATTGTTTGGCTCTACCCAGCAGCGAGAACGGGAATAGACGGAGCCTGATGGCCTCTTGATCCACCCCTCGGATGGTGATGGTACTGCACACCTCCAGGAAGTGCTGAAGGTGAGCACTGGCGTCCTCATTTGCTTTCCCACAGAAGGGGCTAGCCTGCACCATGTTGATAAGCGGAGCCTTCAGCTCAAAAGCATGATCCCCCACTTCCACTGCTGGACCCGTAGGGATCTGGGCAGCGGACGGAGCGGAGTAGTCACGAATGGTTCTGTCGGCCATGGCTTCTTCCGGTTGGGGTGCTACGGGAACGGGTTGTTCTCCTTGGTTGGAGGATTCTCCGATGACTGGTTCGGTTTCCGACAAGAACACCTGAGGGATTACGACATGAGAGCGTACCCTCCTTCCTATGGTATTTGGGTTCTCGACGTAGTTGGATGGTAGTTGGAAACCAGTCATGCACTACCCTGTTTCACATCACAGAGAAACACAGCGAAAACGGTAAACCTGCTAGATTACTGGCAATTAATTTTGTTGCACGAAATGCATGGATGTTCAAATCTCTTTAACCACTTGCTTTCGCCGGCAACGGCGCCAGAAAGCTTGTTGGTATTTCTTACGTCGCAGATAAATCCGCAAGCGCACGGATACCGTTGTAGCTTTCACCCGGAAGTATTCAGGGTATCGAATCCACAGAGAAGGCAGTGGCTGACTAGAGTAGTTATCCATTGTATTCAATCATAACATTATTAATACACCAAAGTCTAGCAAGGGATAAACATTGATAAATGGGTATTGTGACACACAGAAGGTTTCACTGCTCATTAGAATAGTCTAGTTAATATGAAGATCCTAAGAGAGAACTAGGGGTTCTATGTACTTCTTGCATATGGGTTACATTCCTACAAGCATATCCTATACAAGCTTAGCAAGGGACACATGTTAGAGGGCAAATTGAGGAGTCGTGGGATCCCCTCATCCAAGGGTACTGTCACGATGTTTATCACGAAGGCCTGCAAACACCCAGACCCGAACGCCGAGGATTACAAGGGACGGACAGGGCTGTCACCACCTGCCGCCTACCTCTTACTACGTAGGGAAGGGTATCCCCAATGTTATTCCATATACCAAACACCACGTTTACCATATGAAATACAACTCTATTTATGGTCCACCTAAAAGGAGCAACCTTGCGGTACACTGGGCCATTGCCATAACATGCATCCACTATACTAAGGTGCAAGACATACAACTTATATGATGAACACACAAGACTATAAGTCAAGTAACATAAGCAAGAGAGTAATTCCATTAATAGCTCTAAGTCTTATAAGTAAATAAAAGATACAAGATAACTAAGCTCTAGGCTTACCAAGACTCCGTCGGAAACCTGTAGAAGCTCAACTCCTAAGACTACTTCACTACTAACTAAGACTAGAATGTGTGGCAAAGAGAGCTCTTCCTTCTTGATGTGTGTTGAGTACAGCGCCCTTTGCAGGTATTTATAGCATCACAAGGGCGGTTGGAGCCAGCCAGAGGTGGTTGAGGCCGTTTGGAGGTGGGCCTAGGTTGGCCGAATTCCCCACGTCGGCCGACCCTTGGATCCACCGTCTTCAGCAACGCATGGCTCTGATGAACTCCTGATGACGGTTTACAGGTACTGGTCAAGGGGGAACCGAAACGGCCGCAGGGCCAGGTCGGCCGACCTAGCTGAGTCGGCCGACCTGGTTCCGCCGCCATTCGGCCCCACTCTTCTTTGGTAGACTTCCATGTGGGTCCTCATGACGGTTCCAGGTGGGTATACTCCATTTGGGTGCAATTGTGTTGATGTGTGGGCCCTTCAATCCATGGGAGTGACACGTGGCTCATCCTCACCCTTGACTTGAACCGACGATGAATCAACGTCTATGATCCTTCCTCAGTGTGCTTCTTACCTGTGTCGAGATTGAGCTTGATCGGGGTTCATGCCAGGTCGCCCGACCTAGCCAGGTCGGCCGACCTGGGCCTGTGCCCAGTTTTGCCCATCTTTTGCACCGTAGTCCCTGTACTCAAATATATTCCAGATATGCATGGTATACCATTATTTGAATACTAATGTCTACGTTATGCCTTGATCTTTATTGGTTTCTGAGCCTAATGACGGTCGAATTTTATGTTATAAGGACCGTCAACAAGGATCAACTCCTACTTTGCCCCTGAGAAGTGGAAGCAGAACCAGCTTCGGCGAAAGCCTTGGCAGCAGCTTCGGCATCAGCCTTCTCTTGCGCACTTGACTCCTTCAACTAAGAACACAAATTTAGCAAACAAAACAACATAAGACAGTAAACTGAAGACAAAACAAAGCAATAAAGGAGACTTGGAATACCTTAGCAAGTCGATCCAAAGAAATATTTTGAGCTGCTTTTCGACCACTGGTGACTGTTGGTATTTCTTAGCATCACCACTTAGAGTAGTGATGGTACTAGAGATATTTCATCGTAAATCTAGACATTACAGATATTCTGCAAGCGCACAGAAGTACGTTGTAGCATTTCACCCGGGAGTATTCCAGAGTATCGTTATTTGTTTATCCGCAGGGAAAGCGTTTAGTTAAGAGAGAGATGTCATCCCATGTAATTACTTACAACAGCATTAATATACCATAATCTAAACAGGGGTAAAGAATATAGAAATGAATGGGTAGAGCGACACACAGAAGTTCATTCCTCATCATTATGGTAGTCTTAGTTAGTAATAATACATTAGTGAACATCACCAAGGTTTCATAAGCGTCATATAAATGTGACTTAGTTATACTACAATACCCTATACAAGCTCATTCAATGATCATATGCAAGAGGACATATCGAGGTATCCAGTGGTTCCCTCATCAAGGGACGACAGTAGGACGTCTTATCATAAAGGCCTAATACCCACTCCCGTACGTGGAGGATTACAAAAGACGACAGGGCTGTCACCACCTGCCGCCTACCTCTACTAATCCGTGGGGCAGCGGTACCCTCAACAGCATACCGTATCCCAAACACCATGTTTGCAATACGAGATGCAACTCTATCTATCACGTTAATAAATAGAGCAACCAAGAGGCACATTGAGCCAATGACATTGCATACATTCACTTGATTAAGGTGTAAGACATAAGTAGTATATACTAAATACATATAGCATAGCTGAGGCACATGACATAAGTATGAAGGTATTTCCATTAAGATCAGAGTACAAGAAGTAAGTAAGAGAATACAAGAGATGAACTCTAGAACTTACCAAGACTCCAGAAGCCCTTCAGCAGATCTAACACTATGACTATCACTACTAAGACTAAGACTAAGCTTGTAGCAAAGAGAGCTCTTCTTCTGGTGTGTGTTGAGTACAGTGCCCCTTGCAGGTATTTATAGCATTACAAGGGCGGTTGGAGCCAGCCAGAGGCGGTTGAGGTCGGTTGGAGGTGGGCCTAGGTCGGCCGAATCCCCCCGGTGGGCCGACCCTTGGATCCACCGTCTTCAACTCTCCACGGCTCAGATGTCATCTCCATGGCGGTTTACAGCTTCAGGTCAAAGGAGGGCCGAGTCGGGCGCACGGGAGGATCGGCCGACCTGGCTGGGTCGGCCGACTCCCCATAACCGCCATTAGGGCCCACCTTCCTCTGGGAGGCTTACATGTGGGTCCTAAGGTCGGTTCCAGTTGGGTACTGTCGGTTTAGGTACATTTGTCTCTGGTTGTGGGCCCTTCAATCCATGTGATGGACATGTGGCTCATCCTCCACCCTTGACTTCCACTGACCATGAATCAACGTTCAAGATCCTTACATTGTGTGCTTCTTGACCTGTGTGGAGTTTGGGCTCGATTGGGATCCAGACCAGGTCGCCCGACCTAGCCAGGTCGGCCGACCTGGGCCTGTGCCCAGTTTTGTCCATCTTCTGCACCGTAGTCCCTGTACTCAAATATATTCTAGATATGCATGGTATACTATTATTTGAATACTAATGCCTAAGTTATGCCTTGATCTTTATTGGTTTCTGAGCCTATTGACGGTCGGATTTTCTATTATAAGGACCGTCAACAGCGACCCAGAAATTTTTGCAAAAGAATGCCTTCACAACCATTATGTCTGATGAAAATACACTTTTATCAGTGGGGCCCTTCGCCTCCAGATAAGGATATCCTTTTCGAAGCAGAGCCTTGTAATGCTCATAGCCATTGTCAGATAATATCTTCAGTAAATTACACGAGCAAATAGAAACTGCGAAATCACCAATAGACTAGATAATCTCGGGGAGCGAAGCAAATTCATTCTCAATCCAGCCAAATAGCTTGTCAAGAGTGGACCCTCTCTCAGGAAAAGCAAGGGGCTCCGCACCAAAGCGAAGCAGAGCCTCCTTGTACAAGCAATAAAGCTTGAGCCCATGCTCCCATGCAGCATTAACAAAATTTTCATGCTCTTGGCGAAGAGAACCAAGCTCAAGTGTAACCTTTTCATTCTGAGCATGAAGGTCATCAGCTTCCTGAGCGAGTGTCTTTGCCCCCTCAAGGATGTCAAGTTCACCTTTCAAATTGGAGATAGTCACTGAGTCAGCAGCAACCCTCTGACGAAGACCCTCAAGAACATTGTCCTTATCAAATCTTAACAACCAAATTTTTTTCTCAAGAGCCATGGCTTCGATAATCTTGTCACGGTCATCAAGCTGGACTTCCAATGAAGATATTTTCTTCTGTACGGCTTCAGCTTCGCTGGCGAGGGATTCCTGATCTCGGCGACATCGCGCCTTCTCCTCGTCTAGTTCTTGCTTGAGTCAATCGATATTGGCTTGAATGTTTAAGATCTCAACTTTTTCTTTCTGAAGCCTAACCAACTCTTCACGCTCTAAAGGAACAAGGTCAAGATGGGGAGGAAGGTGATCAATCATCTCATTCATGGCAATAGTAGCCTACAAAATAAAAATATTGAGCGAAGGCAAATAGTCGTACAAGCCAAAAACAACAAAAAGTTAACAAAACGAAACCTTAAGGCTCAAAGACAGCACACTGCATCCAAGTGCATCAAAGTCATGTCCTTTAACAACTCTTTCATAAGCTGCGAAGAAGAAAAACGTCAAGAGCAGCAAGAAAAATACATAATAAGCAAAAATATCGAATATGTCACCTTTGCACATTTCGGTCATCTCATCATGAGTAGGCACATGAGAAGATTCACCCTCAAACCTGGCACGGCGATTAGCTTTGCCACCTGATTCACAAACCTCAACATCATCATCCACCCGCACGTTCCCATCACTTGAACTAGAAGAACTGCCAGCAGTGCCAAACTCACCAGAAGAAGAAAAAGGAACCCGTATCGTATAGATAGGGTTATCAAGCTTACCATCAAAATCTGATGCACCAGAGGCGCCAATAACTTCCTTTGCACTCTCATCAACAACAACACCTTCGGGCGCCCTAGCTAAAACATTGAGGGGATCCTCAGTCTGAGCCGCCGAAGGTGGTGATGAAGAAGAAACGCCAACAAGCACCTCTGCAGTAGGGGCTTCGGCCATTGGCTCATCCTGAGACGGTAGCTCAGTAGCAGGCACATCATGAACAGGCGAATCTTCAAAATGACTCAGATCAATACTATCGTCGAAAGGATCAGAGATACATTTCCCAGCAGGTGCTCTTGCAACACCTTCGCAAGAAAAATTCACATCAAGGATAGAACTTCCAGCAAAGTACAAAACAACAAAATCCTAAACTCACTAAAGTGTCATAAAGCATCAACTTACCAGCAGACCCAGCATTGACCTCAGCCGAGGCGGCTTTGGCCACCGAAGGCAATTGAGGATGCAGGGGAAGGCGACCAGCGAGCGAAGTATCATAGAGCCACAATAGAAGCAGGAACAGCCGCAATAGCTAGTTCCTGGCGATGCCGTTTCTCTGTAGACTCCAGAGAACTAACATTGACCCGCTTTGCCGGAATGGAAGAAGAAGATGCCTTCGCAGTAGAAACTCTCTGAGTTTCCCCGTGACCACCACACTGACCACGACTGCCACTACCACCTCTTCTTCCTCCACGAGGAGCATGCGAAGGTGGAGCCGAAACACCTTCATCAGCTACTTTACCCGTCCCCCTCCCAGTCGCCTTCCTTTCCCTTTTTCCTTCGTAGGAACAGGGACCTCACGCTGAGCATAAGTAATCTTCAGCTCATCAAAAACCCGGTTAAGCCTCCTGCCATTAACAAAATTGACGCAGGTGTTGTGCTCCTTGGAGTTGTAAGTGTCAAGAATGTCGATGGCATGATGCTCAACGGAAGCGACAAATTCAGCTTCGCTCATACCATCAGGAATCTTGGCCCCAAAATGGGGAAAGCAAACATTGCTATAACCACCATATAATTTACGCTCAACAGGATAAGGTTTCAAGTCAGCTGATAAAAAGTTAACATCCATAGCAAGCCCTTCCTCAATAACATCATGGCTGCAGCTGATGCACGAAGCCACCCGAAAAGATTGCCAACACTTTTTGTTGACACCAGATTTTGACTCGGCTAAGATTGTGCATGACTGGACTAAGGCTGGATGCCGAGTCCGATTCCGATCAGAGATCGTCCGATGGAGTCTCGATCGGATACGAGATTAGGGAGGCCGGAGCGTATACAATTGTCAGGAAAAAGGATGCGTCTGGAAGCTTCTTCACGGCCTGATTGTACGGCAGTTGTAATAGTTTTGGTAATTTAGATTAGTTTGCTTCAAATAAATTAGAGATATTATCGTAGCCGACAAGGATTAGTTAGATTTCCAGGGTATAAATATAAACCCTGTGCCATTGTAAAAGATGTTCACACAACCAATCAATACAACACAACTTTCGGCCCTCGTGCCAACAACCCTTTTCGTTGAGTTCTTCAGCAAGCCGGGCTGCATCATCTTGACCTCCAGTTTGTCTGTAAGTGCGACACCTATCGAATTAATCTAGGCTTTGGATTGAGGCATATCGCCCTTCTTCGTTTAGTTAATTCACCAATTTACTGAGTTGTTCTAGGCTTTAGATTGAGGCTTATCGCCCTTCTTCGTTTAGATCGCTCATACTTACCGTATCTTGTTGATTTTATCTTATCGGCTTACATTTGTTTGAAAGATCTATCTTGCTTCATTGTGATTCAAATTTCATAATAGATCTGTTCTTATTGTTTATGTAGCTGATTTAGATTCAATAAGCAAGTTACAAATAAATCTAGTTTAAATGAGTTCTTTGATATATATTGATCTATCGGAATAAACAAGCTAATCGGTGCCCTGCTAGCAACGCTGTCTCGAAATCGATCCGATTGTTAGTGACATGAGATTCAGTTTATTTATTACCTTTGGAAAGATGCATATTAAAGAATGAGTCTAAATTAGGTTTATCTCCAATTCGGCTTTTATAGTCGATGGTTTATTTCAAATACATGTTATATTATCACGAATCGGACTCAAGGCCGATGGTTCATGCTCTCAAATCAGACCTCTTTTTATGCTGATCTGATTTGTTGGAACGAATCGGGGCTTTGGCCGATGAGTTCCTTGTGGTTTACTGATTAAACTCTACCTTGTCAATTTCAGGTCAAATTGACTGGCACGCCACGAACCTCAAGATTTTGGACCTGCACTAAAGTTCACAAATCTTCCAGGCCACAGTGTTAATTTCCAAGAGTCAACGCCGGACTTTTTGGACGTCAACACATTTTGGCACGCCCGGTGGGACAAGAAAGCTTCTGCGATGGCACCTCCTGAGATCCCTGCTGTCACAATGGAAGATCTTAGCGATGAGCAGAAGAAACTCATGGAAGCACAACTTGAAGAATTCAAAAACCTGTGCCTAGACTCATTTAGCAAACTCGCAATGCTATGATCAAGAAAAATCAGTTTCCTGTTCCCCAGGAAGTGTTTGATCGGATCACGGCCGAGGAGAGAAAATTCTTTCAAGACTATGTAGATGCTGGTGTGAGTCATGCTTTGATTAACCAATCTAGAATATTGGTTAATACGGTGGTGGGATTGATTGCCAAGCTGCTGGATGGAGCTATATTGAAGGATGTCCAGAAGGGACCTGCTTACTTTGATACTAGTGCTTCTTCGGCAATTAAAGACCTCAAGGAGAAGATGGTGCAGATCACATCACCAGAGACACATCCTGAGTGCTATGAGACTCCTAAAGCAAAGAAATTAAAGGCCAAGGTGGCAGAAGGAGGTGAAGAAGAGGAAGAGGAAGAAGAAACAGGAGACAAGAATTCTGGCGCAACTCAACGCGTTGATCAGTTTGGCAGCCGCATTCCTGTAGTTGATGGCAAGATGGTGTATCCTTCCTACTTCAACACTGAAAACCCACCAAGGAACAGAGGAGCTGACTATCGGGAGCCGTCGATTGGCCCTGTTAAGACACCAGTCATAATGATGTCAACTCGTGCTCCGATCAGTCAGGGAAACTATGCTCAGGAGGATTGGACAGATAAGATTGCTAATGTCATGAAGAATCAGTTTGGTTTGAAGCCCAAGGGACAATCCTATCTGTATCGAAAGCTGTATCCGGACTGGTTTGACACATTGTTGGTATTTCTTAACATCACCACTTAGAGTAGTGATGGTACTAGAGATACTTCATCGTAAATCTAGACGTAACAGATATTCTGCAAGCGCACAGAAGTATGTTGTAGCATTTCACCCGGGAGTATTCAAGAGTATCGTTATTTGTTTATCCGCAGGGAAAGCGTTTAGTTAAAAGAGAGGTGTCATTCCAATGCAATTACTTACAACAACAATTAATATACCATAAGCTAAACAGGGGTAAATGATATAGAAGTGAATGGGTAATGTGACACACAGAAGTTCATTGCTCATCATTAAGGTAGTCTTAGTTAGTAACAGTACATTAGTAAAGATTACTAAGGGTTCAATAGCATCATACATACGGGACTTGGACATACTACAATACCCTATACAAACTCACTCAATGATTATATGCAAGAGGACATATCGAGGTATCCAGTGGTTCCCTCATCAAGGGACGACAGTAGGACGTCTTATCATAAAGGCCTAATACCCACTCCCGTACGTGGAGGATTACAAAGGACGGACAGGGCTGTCACCACCTGCCGCCTACCTCTACTAATCCGTGGGGCAGCGGTACCCTCAAAGTATTCCATATCCTAAACACCATGCTTGCAATATGTAATACAACTCTATCTATCACGTTAATAAATAGAGCAGCCAAGAGGCACATTGATCCAATGTCATAGCATACATTCACTCGAATAATGTGCAAGACATAAGTAGTATATACTAAGTAGATAAGGTATAACTGAGGCATACAACATAAGTATGAAGGTATTTCCATTAAGTTCAGAGTACTACAAGTAAGTAAGAGAATACAAGAACTGAACTCTAGAACTTACCAAGACTCGTCCGGAAGCCCTTCAGAAGATCTAACACTATGACTATCACTACTAAGACTAAAACTAAGCTTGTAGCAAGGAGA
>CM014274.1:51309085-51403451 GCA_004135705.1 Alloteropsis semialata | reverse complement strand
GGTCGAGGCGATTCCTTTGAAGATTGCTGATTCTAAAAATATGGTGGAATTCGTTAAGGAGCATATTATATATTGGTTTGGTATTCCTCAAACTATCATGACCGATCAGGTGACCATGTTTATGTCTAACAAATTTCAGGATTTTACTGCCAGTATGGGTATTAAATTATTGAATTCTTCTCCTTATTATGCGCAAGCTAATGGTCAAGCAGAGGCATCAAATGAAAGTATTATCAAAATTATCAAACGGAAGATTGATGAACAACTGAGGCGATGGCATTTGACATTGACTGAATCGTTATGGGCGTATCGGATGGCGTGTCATTTTTCTACCAAGTTATCCCCATATCATTTGGTTTATGGACACGAGGCTGTGTTGCCTTGGGAGGTCAAAATCGGATCGAGACGAGTATCGGAACAAGGAAACTTGACTGCCGATGAGTATAAAAGTTTGATGAATTTTGAATTAGATGATTTGGCTGAGACTCGCTTAAGGGCGTTGGAAAATATCAAAAATAATAAAGCGCTTGTTGCTAAGTATTATGATAAAAAGGTTAAGCCAAAAGAATTCATTGAAGGAGAATTGGTTTGGAAGCCGATTTTGCCGATAGGGACTAAAAGTTCTAAGTTTGGAAAATGGTCACCAAATTGGGAAGGTCCCTATCGTGTGAATCAGTGCGTACCTGGAAATGCATATATTTTGGAAACATTGGAAGGAGAAGAATTTTCTGAAGTGCTCAACAGAAAATATTTGAAGAAATATTACCCGAGTGTTTGGGTCGATTCTTAAAGCCGATATTTTAAACGATGTCGTCTAAAGATAGCCGATACGATACGTATCGCCTTAAGGGCAAAAATATTTACAAAATAATTTCATCGACGACCAGCATCATCGGATCCAACCAGTTCATCGATGATCAATGTCATTGGAGTAGTACAGCCACAGAATTTAAATATTACAAGAATTTGCGGATCATTTCGATCGCGCCCAAGCGAATGTTGTCAACCTTCTGGATTTCTTCCAGATCCTCGACTTCGGAGCTAGGAACATTCTTGATGCTTTTGTGGACCTGGCGGACCTCATCCAGACGTTTCTTCAAGTTCTCCCGTGCCGACGTGATTGATGCTGGAAATTTGACTAAGTTGTCCTTGGGTCTCCGATATTTTTCCGCGGATTTCTTCAAGCCTTTTTAGCAGCTCAGTTTCAATGTCTTGGAGCTCCTTGATCCGATTCTCCAGATGCTTCGGCTTGGCTTCCAAGGTTTTGATTTGGGCTTGCATGACTTTCAATTCTTCTCTGCCATCATCGTGTTTCTTGGCTAAGTCCTGTTGAGCCAGTCGCTCCGATATTCTCTAACGAGCTGCAGAACCTTGAGGCTGGTGCCCTTCCATGAAAGCTGCAGGGATGATTGCACTTTCTAACTCCGATGGCAGTTGGCCTTTCAATCCTTTGAAGATTTGACAAATCGGTTCTGCACCTTCAACAAGGACGGAGGTACTCTTGTTCAGATGGGTCAGCATTTCTTGGAGTCTTACCTTGACCTCATCGGAGATGGTGTTGGAGGATTGCGCAGAATTGAGTTCTTTGTCTCCGATTGCGGCATCCAAGTCGAGTGATGCAAAACTCATGGCCGGAGAATCTTGTGCCTGAAACAAGACATTGATGAACAAGTGTTATTAAAATAATAAATTGATAAGAAATCGGTCGGTACCAATTTAAAGAGTCCTTCGCGGACATAGTCCGGTACTTCTGTTGTTATCGGAGCTTGGAGAGTGGATGGCTCAATAAGGGGCGCCTCTTAGGTTGGTGCAATCGGAGGGTTGCAGGCTGATGAGAAGGTTGTTGCTGAATGGTTCTTGCCTCCGATTGTGCATTTGCAGCTGGCTCTTCCACAATTGGCTGGAGGATGGTCTGAACATATTTGAATGAATCGGTTGAGATTGAAATTGGGACATCGAGTTTGAAAGTGTTTGAAAAGATTACCTGTTGAACCGATTCTGTTTGGATGTCTTGAGCTGGGGCCGGTTGAAGATCAGACAGTATGATGTTTGTTTGCTAAAAAAAAAGATTGTCATTATCGATCTATTTTGAGAAAATATGAGATAAATGGAATCGGATTGTTACCGATACTGCCTCAAGAAGCATCCTAGCGCCTTCAGTAGCTTTCTCTGCAGTTTCCTCAGTGACCATGGAGGTTGACAGGCCGAGAATTTTTTCCGTAGGCTATATAAAGAAGAATTATTTATCCAAATTTTCAATAGGAAAGAGGAATCAGAAGTATGAGGAAATCATACCGGAGCATTGCTTTTTTTTTAGTTTCTTCGGCACTGACACCCTAGTAGGAGGGGTTTTTCTTTTGCCTTTTCCATCAGTTCTGCAAGAGATGGTGCCGAAGAGCCGATTCTTGGATTCGGAGCCCTGACAACGTATCGAATCGGTTTCCCGCTGTTGCATACCGCTGGCACGTTCTCTTCAATGGGCTATCAAAGGATTAAGATACACATTGTGGAAAGATTATTTAAATAAAAGATGGATAAAAGAGGGAAGGTTTCAGGTGAGAGCTTACAGGATTTTCCAAGGCCTCAAAATCGGAGTCTATGAGACTGCAGTAGGTGACGGCTGGAATTCTGAATAAGTGAAGACGTAGCTCTCTCCACCAATTTCTGAAGAGCCTGGACTGGAAGCTGGTGCATAACCATTCGGCTTGAGGGGCGAGTACCATGATCCGATCCATTTTCAGGTCAGTTGACACCGATTCACGGTGTTTGATCTTATCGGCAAAGTAAAGGCCGATCGGGAGTTGGCCGAATCCCAGTTGACAAGCTGCCACCGATGGGTTGTAGAATTCATAGGATGAAGTCTTGCGGCCATGTGCGATGTTGCTGCCAAGTATGGTGGGTGTGATGAAAGACTTGAGAATCGGCAGGATCGTTGCAAGCTCATTTTGAATGTTGAACAGAGGCAGTTCATAATCACGATCGGGATCGGCGTATGCAAAATAGTCGAGGTGCTCCGATGCAACCCCGTGGTAAAATCTCTCGAAGAAAGTGGCCATATTTTTTGCATCGAGCCTTGACCCAGGGCAAGCCGATGCTGCTTCTCCAAATGACATGCATCGGCGAGTGGTTGCATCTTCTTCTTCTGTATAATAGTTTGGGAATTGGCAATTCTTGAAGTCAATTTGGAGAGCAGATCGGAACTGGGTATGCAACCACAGCTGGATAAACCACCAGGGACCTCCGATGTGTTCGACTGCTTGGCCTTTTGAGAGCTTGGCCGATACTTGGTGGAGCAGATGATAAACTGCACCAAGAAGGAGGCGGCCGAGTGGCACCGATCCACCACGAACCAATGTTTCTGCCATTGCCTGCATGTTGGTTGTGGCTCCAAGAGTTGATCCACAGAATACGAATCGTTCTAACCACATGTTAAGAAATGCAGCGTGTTCTCTCTCTCCGATAGGGCCAGCTTATGATGATCGGCGACATATTTCTTCCAGCCTTTAGAACCCGTACCAACTAATTTGTACTCCAAATCGCAGAGGTGTTTTCTTGGGTTGGTGCTATCTGTAGTGTTGAGGCCGGTCAGCAAGTGCACGTCCATCAGTGTTGGTGTCATCGGACCATGACCAAACAGATAAGCATTGAGGGCATCGGACCAAAATGAGGGAGCTAGTGGCTAGTAAATTTTCATCCCTGCCCATGTCAGCAAGAGATAAAGTGAGGCATTGGCTTATATTCTTCTCATCCCAGAAAGCGACTTGGCGGCATGGATTCTGAGAAACCAGTTTCTCCATCCTGGGACAGTGCCGGGCCATGATCGGAAGGAGCCTGACCAATCTGATATTTGTAGGTCCGATCCTTTAAATGGAAGCCTCTCTGATTCCATGTTTATCAAATTTGTTGGATCGGGGTCGCCCATCGGACCAAGATAGTACCTGGCATCAACATGGGAGACGGGAATGACTAGGTTGTTCTTAAGATGCTACATTCAGAAGAAATAAAATGATAAATACAGATGTGGAGGCTCGCAAGTAGTTCTGGAAGAAGAATGCAGGAGTTAAAGTCGGGAATTTTAAGCATTTTTACCTCAGGCACTTGTGTATTGTCGGCTTTATCAGCAGGGGCCGCCATTGATGAAGATTGGATCTACAATAAGTAGTAGCGCAGATGAAAAGTTGAGAAAATCACCAAGGAAAATGCAGTAGAACCCAGATGCATGATATGAATCATATGCGGGGGAGTTCCTTACTTGATTCGTGGTGAGAAATCGAAGTTTGAAGATCAGATGTCCGCCGAGCAGGAGCTTGCAGAAATGGCAATGGTGGAGCTGGTGCGCGTGATAGTAGATGCGGCTGCAGGAAGGGGACGACGGTTCGGTTCTGTATTTATAGGGCTTATGAGCGAAGGAACCGCCCGAGGACCAAGGTGCCGAATCCGCACAGGAATCAAGGATTGCAACAGTGGAGGACGTGAGTTTTCATATGCTGTTCACTGCCAGAGTCATCATTGCTCGGAGAATTTTGGAACAAAATAATATTTTATCCCAAAATTAGGGGGCATGTGTTGACACCAGATTTTGACTCGGCTAAGATTGTGCATGACTGGACTAAGGCTGGATGCCGAGTCTGATTTTGAGTGGACATCCGATTTCGATCAGAGATCGTCCCATAGAGTCTCGATCGGATACGAGATTAGGGAGGCCGGAGCGTATACGACTGTCAGGAAAAAGGATGCGTCTGGAAGCTTCTTCACGGTCTGATTGTACGGCAGTTGTAATAGTTTTGGTAATTTAGATTAGTTTGCTTTAAATAAATTAGAGATATTATCGTAGCCGACAAGAATTAGTTAGATTTCTAGGGTATAAATATAAACCCTACGCCATTGTAAAAGATATTCACAGGACCAATCAATACAACACAACTTTTGGCCCTCGTGCCAACAACCCTTTTCATCGAGTTCTTCAGCAAGCAGGGCTGCATCATCTCGACCTCCGGTTTGTCTGTAAGTGCGACACCTATTGAATTAATCTAGACTTTAGATTGAGGTGTATTGCCCTTCTTCATTTAGTTAATTCACCAATTTACTGAGTTGTTCTAGGCTTTAGATTGAGGCGTATCGCCCTTCTTCGTTTAGATCGCTCATACTTACCGTATCTTGTTGATTTTATCTTATCGGCTTACATTTGTTTGAAAGATCTATCTTGCTTCACTGTGATTCAAATTTCATAATAGATCTGTTCTTATTGTTTATATAGCTGATTTAGATTCAATAAGCAAGTTACAAATAAATCTAGTTTAGATGAGTTCTTTGATATATATTGATCTATCGGAATAAACAAGCTAATCAGTGCCCTGCTAGCAACACTGTCTCGAAATCGATCCGATTGTTAGTGACATGAGATTTAGTTTATTTATTACCTTTGAAATGATGCATATTAAAGAATGAGTCTAAATTAGGTTTATCTCCGATTCGGCTTTTATAGTCGATGGTTTATTTCAAATACATCTTATATTATCACGAATCGGACTCAAGGCCGATGGTTCATGCTCTCAAATCGGACCTCTTTTTATGCTGATCTGATTTGTTGGAACGAATCGGAGCTTTGGCCGATGAGTTCCTTGTGGTTTACTGATTAAACTCTACCTTGTCAAGTTCAGGTCAAATTGACTGGCACGCCACGAACCTCAAGATTTTGGACATGCATTGAAGTTCAAGCAAATCTTTCAGGCCACAGTGTTAGTTTTCAAGAGTCAACACCGGACTTTTTGGACGTCAACACTTTTTAAGGCCAACGCTATCAGCATTAAACTCAGGACAGCTGGTGAAGTTGAGGTGCTCAACCTTGCCATGAAGAGGGTATGTCGTTACCTTCGTACCATCGGCAGTAGTAATTTCCTCCGAATGCACCCTCACATAAAACCAATACTTCTGCCACTTGCTGGTCCACTTATTCCTTTGAGCGAAGGAAAGCTCTAACTTCCCAAATTCTGACCCACGACGACGGCCAGTGAAGGTAACATAGCCAAAATCAGGAATAAACAACTCCCCATCAACCTCAATAGTTTTACTTTGGTTGTGACCTTCGTACAGACGAAGGAAAGGATCAACGTTTATGTCAGAATCATTGGTCTCCACAGCCCAGAAGAACCGAAGAAGATGGGTGATCCCATTAGGCGTCAAGTGATGCAGATGCAATCCATAGGGCGCCAACATCTTCGTAACAACATTGTCAATAGGCATCTTTAAGCTAGCAATAAAAAAATCAGAGAAGACCACAGCTTTGTCTTCGCGAGGGTTGGGAATAGTATCAGAACCAGGAGCTCGGCCCCAACCCTTGGGAAAGTAACCCTTCTCTTCATAAAATCTGATATCATTCTTGCCGACCTTGGACTTTCCAAAAACAAGAGTTTTTGGCCTTTTGGTGGAATCTACAAGATCATCGAGGCTGGCATCAACGTTTTCCAAAGCCTCATCATCTTCGCCTCCGGCTTCTTCGGCATCATGAGCTTCGCCCTCGGCTTGATATTCACCTTCTTCTAAAAAAGGAGTGTCATCCTCAATTTGTTTGGCCAAGCGCTCAGCTTCGGCATGACTCATCTCATCACGAGATGGAGAATTCCTTTCGATATCCCGAGCACGGGGGCTGTCTTCGCCAGCCATGTTAATCAGAACAGCGGTTTGCTTGGTGCGTGCCGCTGCAAAAATGAAAACACTTGTCAATACCTTAATGAAGGAAAAAGACAAATACAAGCAATCAACCGAAGGGAAAAAACTTACTTGTGACAAAGTAAGGAATATCAGACAGAAGTCAAGACTCCCGCAAAAGCAATCAAGACAATATTGATCTGATCAAGTGAAAGCAACGTTAAAATAAAGAACAAGATATACACGAAGGTAAAAATAATCACAAAAACAAAATAAGCAAAAGAAAAAAATACCTCAGCGCTCGAGAGCAGAATGCTGAAAACCAAATGGCTTCGCGCGACAAATAACCCCAAAACACAAAGCAAAGAAGCAAGCTTCAATAGCAAGCTACCAAGCGCGAAGAAGAAGAAAGTAAAAAGGAACCACCCCCCTTCGGTCCTATTTATAGGGGGGGTAAAAAATGTGACCATTACCGCATCTCGAAAAACGAAATGATGCCGTCGATTAAAAAATAAAGACAGAATAATAAAAGTGAAGCCAACGACTCAGGTTATACTCCAACTAGAGGAGGCGTTTCCCTGGACAGGCGAAGGCGATCCTGAATTTTCGAGGACATCGGCTTATTGGAGAAAGCCCTCGTCCGCGAGAGGCTACTGTTGGAGGATTGGCCTACCATGGAAACACCTTCTCCCATTCCTTTGTTAAACGTTTGCCTTCGCTATAAGCAACGGCAAGCCAAATGCCTTCGCTACGCGATTAAGCACCGAAAAGCGATTCGTTGCCTTCGGAACCCAGAATCACCCGAAATACGATGCGAAGGCAATCTACAAGTATTATCAATATATGCTTGGTTACCTTCTCTTTCAGGATCACAGCAGGACTGGACTTGAGACAGGATGGCTTCTTCCCGGGGAGGGAGAAGACATCTTGTAATCGAAGGCGCTCCTGACGGTGGAGGCGCTCAAGGTCATCAGAGGCGCAGTGAAGGCAGCGTGGACCGGATCTAAACCAAGTCAAAGATGGAGTTGCTGGTCTACACATTTACATTGAGATGCGTAAATGTACTATTATGCCCCTGGATAGCTCAGGTTGTATAGTCGAGAGGATGATGCCTGATTTCCAGGGGCATGAGTGGAATGTAAAATGTGCCTTTTGACCTCCCTATAAAAGGGGACCTCACCAACGTGTAAAGGGCTGATTCCCGAGAATACTGTTGATGAGTAATACATTGTTACTTGTCTCTATTCCTCTGTCTTAGCTATTGTTTGGGTGTATTGGCTTTGGCAGTATCCCAACACCGTCAACAACTCCCCCCAAACTAGCCTCTTGCTCGTCTCGAGCAAGCACTTGGACTTAGGTCTGTGGCTGATCAGGAGTTGCTACAATGTTGTATTCTTAACTTATGCCAAATATACACCAAAGTACTTCTACCAAGAATTGAATAAGTTGGCATTGATCTTACCTCATACTTTACTCCTGCGGGACATGTAGCTTCACCTGCCTTGGGCGGTTGTAAGGTAGAATGAGTTATGTAAAGCACCATTCACTCATTCATGATCAAGCTGTCAATCCGGAGGTTTTGCAAAATTTTTGAAAAGAAATCAAAATTCCTCAAATGATTCTCTTGGATCGCTCAATGCGTATGATTCCTCACCAAGGCATGGGTTTGCCTTTCTTTTTACATCCTACTCCTAATAAGCTTTTTGTGGAGCTGAGGGTGAGAAAATGGAAGCATACCTGTCTCTCATATGTTGCTAAGTAAAGACCTGATCCTATGGAGAAACAAGTCATACACCTTGATCAAGAATGTGCAAGTGTGTGGATGGCGAATATGGTGGATATGAATATATGGACTCCTTTTTACATGATCCTTCTCTCTCTTTTTTTCCTTGTTTTGGGGACTTGGGCTATCTTTTCTTTTCTCTCTTTTTTTGACATGCCTTTTAAGCATGTGGCATACCTTCTTTGGGTATGCATCTTTTTATTTCTTTTTGCATAGCCCAAGTCCTTTCATACAAATAACTTTAGAGAGAGAGGTCATGAAACAACATGGAGTGTTTATTATGGCGGTGGATGGTTGGATGAAATGATGGGTGCTCAACTTCCAAGATAGAAGTTTAGCATATGATGGCGTGTGTATGTGATTCCTGATCATGGGAGCATGACTAATTCTCACTAAGGATCACAACAATTTGATGAAACTCAATGAGAGAACAAGCTGCATATGTGGAGGCTATAACAAGATAGGGTCAACATATGGCCTTGGATAGGAATTTCTCATCATTGTGGAACTTGTCATTTTTTGTATTTTTGAAAATAAAACTTCAGATATCAAGCATCACAATAAACAAGATCATAGCAGCTCTATTAAACCATATCATACCTCACAACAACTTAGGCATGGATCATGCTATCGCTACCCACAAGTTTCAAGCTAATGTTTGATCATGCAAGCCAACGAACTCAAGACTTAGGTATGATACTAAGTTGTATAAAGGCATATGAGAAAATAAATAGAGCAACTATTCATCAATTCAGCCATGAAGGATTAAAGCATTCTCACCGCGCATAAGAAAGCAGAAAATGTTTTTGGTCTTTTTTAGTTTTTTTATCACGCATAATTCAGAAAGCAGTAAAAGATACAAGTTACCTCTCTTGACGTACTCCCCCAAGCTAGAGTCAAGCTATTGCTACTGATCGGGGTTGTATCCCAAGCTGCGCCAGTAAGCCATCGTCTGCTCATGGTGCTGCTGCTTCGCTAGCTGCATGGCATGGATCTGCTCGCTGGTCGTCTGCTGCCAGTCCTGAGTGGACTGAGCGTGCTGGTGCACGGCCTCCTCCAAATCACCGGTACGTACGGTGAGCTCACCCAACTGCTGGGCAAGTCCGTCGTTGTCCCGCGACGAAGTCGATCAACGTGCGCCCCACATCAGAGGTGCACTAAAACTAGAGCTGGTAGAATGATCCCTACGTCTCGTCCGTCTCCATGCCTCGTCCGGAGCACTCTGCCACGACGAAGTTTCGGCTTTGTGCTGGTAAGGGGGCTGATCCCATCCAGGTGTGTACCCAGCAGCAACTCCAGGTACCATCCCAGGTGCGGTCCAACACTCCTGAACCATCTGCTGCACAACGGGCAGAATCTGCGACTGAGGCTGAGGCTGAGGTGCTGGTGTCGGCTGCTGTGCGGCTGCGGCTCTCCTTGATGCAGTCCTTGTAGTCCTGCCACCTAAAACACTATACCTGCGAGCTTCCTTTTGTGGTACAAGAGGTATGGTCAGAGGGCTACCACCATACAAGTGAAACTCCGAGTTAGGTAACGGAATTTCATTTGCATAACTGGGGTAAAAGAAAACCAAAGATTCATTCGGACCTGCCTTGAGTGTATGGCCATGAACCAAATATGCCAAGTTAATGAGAGATCGAGGCATCTCAATGTAGGGGATGTTCACCCCTGCTAGAGCCCCGATCCTCGAAGCAAGGTGAGTAATCAAAGAAGTAAACTCAATGGGACACGTCATCTTAAAATTCTCCAACCATTGTCTAACCATTGCCTTGACAGGAGAGATCTTAATCTTGTGGACCATGGCATAAAGAATCATCAACTCATCGTTGCGCATGGACCTTACATCCTCCCTTGGAAAAAGAGTAATGGCCAGCCACTTGTGCATCAAACGAAGGGTCGGATGGTGAATATCGTTGCACCGAGGTGCAAACTTGCCAGTGACCTCAAGACCAGAAATCTCACCCCCAAAAACCATGTCGAAAGAAATTGCGGCAAGGTTTGTCAAGATCAAGAACACAGCAGGAACTAAAACCAAGGGTTTGGCTCAAATCTTTCCAAGTAAGATGGTGATCTGTCCTAAAAAGTCGGAACGTGATACCGTCCGAAACCTCACGAAGAGTGCAAAGAAACTGGATGGTGAGGGGCCTAGAGCCAAACTCAGAAATAGGTGCAAACTCGCTCGATCCAATAGCATGCCAAACCATGATGAACTCAGAGTCCATACCTATGCTGTCCAGAAGGTCCGAGTCGAAGTCCTTGGTGTGGTCAAAGACACGGTCCTTCAGGAGGGCGTAGGCTTGTCTCTTTCGATCACCTCGCAAATCGATGTAGGGGACGTCGACATCGTCTACCTCCATTTCTTCAGCTTGCGGCTCGTCTTGCTCTTCTTGCTCTTCCTCGTAGTCCATTGCCGTTGGCTCCGGGGTGTGTTCGAAGGTATGAGAGGAGCTAGCGCTAGCCCGCGAATGGGATGAGCTAAAACCCGTCATCCGCCTAAGCAACCCGGCAGCCCTTCGGCTTATCCCGGTCATGCTTACCAACAACGAATGAAACACAAGAGCAACTCGTGAAGGGTTAGTGAAACCAAATGGAATACGTACCCGAAGTTGTTCCACCAAGTGTAGCACTTTCTTGCAGCAAAGAAATAGAGAGAGAGAGAGAGAGAGAGAGAGAGAGCTTTCTTACACTTGAATTTAAGCAAAACTTCAATTAAAACCTAAGAGAAAAGAGTGGAGAGGGGGTGAGTGAGTGAAATGTGTGTATGGATGAACTACACCCCCTCTCGGCCTCCATTTATAGAGCAAATGAGCTGGGCACCCGAGGAGGAGACAAGGCACAACGGCTACTAGCCGTTGGAGGAAGGTGGGACCCACCGGCCAACGGTCGGGTTTGGCCGACCCCCTGGCCGGGCCCACCGACCTTCCCCTGGGCCCACTGCCCCTTAACGGCTACATGAGTGTCATGCCGTGGTTCATGGCCTAAAGATTGCTCCAGAAATGCTCAAAAGGATTTTTCTTTGAAATTCAAACTCTGAAATCATTTTTAGAATTTTTAGGTAAAGGGAAAAAAGGCCAGAAAAATTCCAGCATGCAAATGGTGGTTTGGAAAATCAAATATGCAAAGGAAAAAAATTAAATGTTGGGGAAATCAAATTTGGAAAGGGAAATATGAGATAACTACCGAATTTACCTTCTGACGAAGGGCTTACCCTTTAAGTCTGAGAAGCGAGACTCTTCTCCAGCGCTTAATTTCGTTCAGCATCCCACTCCGGAGAGGTGGATGGGGTTGTGTTGACACCAGATTTTGACTCGGTTGGTATAAAAGGAATATTGTGTTAAGGAATGCTAGGAAAGCCAAGGCTGAGGCCGAGTCCGATTCTGACTTGGAGGTCTCCGATTCCGATCAGAAGTTGTCCGATGGAGTCCTGATCGGATACGGGGAAAAGAAGGCCGGAGCGTGTACGGCTCTGAAGGATGGGATGCATCTAGAAGCTTCTTCATGACCTGATCGTGCGACAATTGTAATACTTTTGGTAGTTTAGATTAGTTTGCTTTAAATAAATTAGAGATATTGTCGTGACCGACAAGGAATAGTTAGATTTTCCAGGGCTACAAATATAAAGCCTGCGCCATTGTAAAGAACGTTCACACAACCATCAATACAAACACAATTTTCGGCCCTCGTGCCAACAAACCTTTTTGTCGAGTTCTTTAGCAAGCAGGGCTACATCATCTTGACCTTCGGTTTGTCTATAAGTACGACATTTATTGAATTAGTCTAAGCTTTAGATTGAGGCGTATCGCCCTTCTTCATTTAGTTAATTCACCAATTTATCGAGTTGTTCTAGGCTTTAGATTGAGGCGTATCACCCTTCTTCGTTTGGATCGCTCACCCTTTACCGTATCTTGTTAATTCTATCCTATCGGCTTATATTAGTTCAAAGATCTATTCGTTTCAATGTAATCTAAGCTTTACAATAGATCTGTTCATATTGCTTATATAGCGGATTTAGATTTAATTATCAAGTTACAAATAAATTTGGTTTAAACAAGTTCTTTGATATACCATCTATCAGAGTAAATAAGCTAAATCGGTGCCCTGCTAGCAAAGTTGTCTAGAAATCGATCCAATTGTTAGTGACACGAGATTCAGTTTATTTAATGCCTTTGGAGACATGCATAATAAAGTACGAGTTTAAGTTAGGTTTTATCTCCGATTCGACTTTTATAGTCGATGGCTTGTCTTAATGTTTTCATATCATCACGAATCAGACTCAAGGCCGATGGTTCATGCTTGCATCAGACTTCTCTTCATGTTGATCCGATTGCTGGAACGAATCGGGGCTTTGGCCGATGAGTTCCTTTTGGTTTACTGATAAATTCTACCTTGTCAATTACAGGTCAATTGACTGGCATCCAAGAACCTCAAGATTTTTGGACCTGCACTGATGTTCAAGCAAATCTTCTAGGCCACAGTGTTAATTTCCTAAGGTCAACGCCTGACTTTTTGGACGTCAACACATTTTGGCACGCCCGGTGGGACTAGAAAGCTTCTACGATGGCACCCCCTCCTGGAGACAAAGGCGAAGTCACCGCCGTCACGATGGATGACCTCAGTGAGGAGCAGAAGAGGCTCGTGGAAGCGCAACTTGAAGAATTCAAGAACCTGTGCCTGGACTCATTCAACAAGACTTGTAATGCCGTGATCAAGAAAAATCAGTTTCCTGTTCCAAAAGAAGCTTTTGATAGGATCACGGCAGATGAGAGGCAGTTCTTTCAAGATTATATAGATGCTAGTTTGAGTCATTCTATGATTAACCAATTGGGAATATTGGTTAACACGGTGGTGGGATTGATCGCCAAGTTACTGGATGGAGCAGTGCTGAAGGATGTCCAGAAGGGACCTGCTTATTTTGATACCAGCGCTTCTTCTGCAATAAAGGATCTCAAGAAAAAGATTGTTCACATCAATTCATCTACATCACCAGAGACACATCCTGAGTTATATGAAACTCCTAAAACAAAGAAATCAAAGCCAAGGTGGCAGATGGAGGTGAAGAAGAAGAGGAAGAAGAGGAACAGGATCCAAAAGATTCTGTCCAACACATAGATCAATTTGGCAGTCGGATCCCTGTGGTTAACGGTAAAATGGTATATCCTTCTTACTTCAACACTGAAAATCCACCAATCAGGGAAATTATGGTCAGGAAGATTGGACAAATAAGATTGCTGATGTCATGAAGAATCTGTTTGGTTTGAAGCCTAAGGGACAATCTTATCTATATCGAAAGCCGTATCAGGACTGGTTTGATACATTACCAATGCCAGCTCGATTCAGGATTCCTGATTTCTATAAGTTTTCTGGACAAGAGGATGTTACTACCATTGAGCATATCAGTCGTTATACAATCCAATGTGGTGAAGTAGCATCGATTGATCCATTGAAAGTCAAACTTTCCGTATGTCTCTCTCTGGTTTGGCCTTTCCGTGGTTTTCTTCACTACCACCAAATTCTATCAATAATTGGGCCGATCTAGAGTAGTAGTTTCATGCTTATTTCTTCATGGGAGTACAAGAGACCAGACTGTTCGATTTCACAGCTCTCCGACAGAGGAATGGGGAATCGGTCAGTGAGTTTGTTCAACGATTCAGAGATGTCCGCTGCCGATGTTATTCATTGAATTTATCAGAGGGACAGTTGGTTGACTTGGCTTTCCAGGGATTGTTGCCTCAAGTCAGAGATCGATATACAAGTCAAGATTTTGAGGGCTTGGGACATATGATTCAGAAACTCTCAGCACGAAAGTCGTAATAATGATTATCGGAGGGAGAAATATCAAAGAAAGATTACCAATATCGGAGGGTGATGAAGCTAAGGTCGATCTGGCTGAGTGGACTAAGAACAAAAATTCTGTTGCCTGCCCGTTGGTGAAAGTTGAGCCAGAAAGATATAGTTTTGATATCACCAATGCCGATAAGATATTTGATTTATTGTTAGCAGAAAAGCAAATCAGGCTATCTCCAAATCATACGATTCCTTCTGCCGAAGAGTTAAAAAGGAAGAAATATTGCAAATGGCATAATTTAGTGTCCCATCATACAGATGATTGCAAAGTTTTTTGTAATGAGATTCAATCGGCAATCGAGAAAGGGATCATTAAAGTTGAGACTGGTAAGAAACTGATGAAACTTGATGGCCATCCATTTCCTCAGAACATGATTGAAATTGGAGCACCTGACAGGAAGATGAAGGCTAAAGTCCTTACATCGGACCATGTGAAGAATTCAGGGGCTGTTGATCCTGAATGTGAAGTATCGGCCAATGAGGTGAGAGATCGGAACTATCATGAATGTGAAGTATCGGCCAATGAGGTGAGAGATCGGAACTATCATGTCTATCGGGAAGACCGTCGTAGGAGAGATAAGCCTAGAGTTACATCAGGGCAACTTATCGATAAATACATGCGTCAGCAAGAGAAGGATCAGAGTCCTCCGATGAAGAGATTTGATGATGAAGATTATTGGGGATGCCCATTCTTCAGGTTTTGCTGGAATGAGAGGTTAAGACTTCCGTCAATTTATGATTATCCAGAATGCAGTGATCAGTACAAAAGTTATCGAGATTCAAAGAGGCAGCATCATTCTGTGCATGATCATTTGGATTATGGACGTCGATGTAACTGGCATGATGAAGTCGTTTATCAGCAGGAGCGCGAAGATTGGCGAGAATATCACGATCTGCATGAGTATGAAAATCGGTGCTATGATCTATGGGATGATGATCGCCGAAGGTATAATGATCGCCAAAAATATAAAGAAGACCATATTTCTGGACATGATCATTTGGTGTATAGGAAAAAAAATAGAAATACACAGAAGCCAGATGATGTGTAGGAATCGGAGGAAAACCAGGAGGTCAAACCAGGCCCGCATCCTAAGGTTAATCAGCAATGGTGTCCTGAAGGTTTGACCAAGACACAAAAGAGAAGGGTTCAGCGTCTCCGATACAGGGAACAGCTCAAAGAAAAGCATCAAGGAGATGATAATTCCAAGATCTGGAGAGCTAAACCCAGACGTGATGATGAAGGGCCATCGGCGTCGGTGAACATGGTGTTTGTGCTGCCAGCTGAGTATAATGTGAGTTCAACCGATGATGGTGAAGAAGTTATGGTAGAGTTAATCCTACAGCCTCAACAAGCTGTGTTTGAAAAGCTAGTTGATGAAAAGTATCGGCACTTGAGGCCTTTATATGTTAAAAGGATATGTTGATGGCAAGCCGATGACAAAAATGCTTGTTGATGGAGGAGCTGTTGTGAATTTGATGCCATATACTATATATCGGAAGCTTGGTAAAGGCCCTGATGATTTGATCAAGACCGATATGATGCTTACGGACTTTGGTGGGAATCCATCACCGGCTCGGGGGCATTGAATGTTGAACTAACGATCGGAAACAACGCGTTGCCCACTACTTTCTTTGTCATTGACAGCAAAGGGTCTTACAGTTTGCTCCTTTGGCGTGATTGGATTCATGCTAATTGCTGCGTGCCATCTACCATGCATCAGTGTCTTATTCAATGGCATGGAGATTACATCGAGACTGTTCAGGCCGATGAATCGGTCAGCATTGCCACCACCGATTTGACGGTTTGGGAATTTGAAGGAATAGAGTGCTTATCGGGCAGAGTTTGGGAAGACAATTTTCTTCAAGTATCCGATGATGGAATAAAGCCGATCCAAGCAGTCGGCTCTGAAAGTTTGTATTAATGGAGGAGTTAATTTATAGAAGATGAGGGTAAACTTGGTCAAGGGTTTATGTCGACCGATGAGTTAGAGGAAGTAGACATAGGTTTAGGAGATAGACCTCAGCCGACATATGTTAGTGCTAAATTGGGAAGAATTAATAAAGTTGTTGAAAGAGTATCGTGATTGTTTTGCTTGGGAATACTATGAAATGCCAAGTTTAATCCGATCTATTGTTGAACATCGGCTCCCGATCAAACCAGGGTATCAGACTTTAAACAAGCGCCGAGACAATTTAGACCAGAATTAGATAAAGAAATAAGCCAAAATAACTTGGTTATATGAAGCTAAGTTTATTCAACCTTGTCGATATGCTGAATGGATATCTAACATCGTTCCTGTTTTCAAGAAAAATGGGAAATTGCGGGTTTGTGTGGATTTCAGGAATCTTAATATAGCAACTCCGATGGATGGTTATCCGATGCCGATTGCCGATATGTTGGTCCATGCAGCCTCGGGACATAAGGTGATTAGTTTTATGGATGGTAATGCAAGATATAATCAAATTTTATGGCAGAAGAAGATATCCCTAAAACGGCATTCCGATGTCCTGGTGCACTTGGATTATATGAGTGGGTTGTGATGACCTTTGGTTTGAAAAATGCCGGTGCTACATATCAGAGGGCTATGAATTATATATTTCATAAGTTGATCGGCAGGATTGTTGAAATTTACATTAATGATGTGGTGGTAAAGTCCGATGGATACAAGCAGCATCTGGCCGATTTATGGGAAACTCTCGAGTACACAAGAAAGCATGGTTTGAAGATGAATCCTAACAAATGTGCATTTGGAGTATCGGCTGGACAATTTTTGGGTTTCATGGTTCAAGAAAAAGGCATTGAAATCGGACAAAAGAGTATGAAGGCTATCAAAGATGCTAAACCACCCATCGATAAGACGAGTCTCCAGTCGCTAATCGGTAAGATTAATTTTGTTAGAAGATTTATATCAAATTTATCTGAAAGAATTCGGCCTTTCTTCCCGCTGCTGAAATTGAAAGCCAATGAAGAATTCGTATGGGGTGAAGAGCAACAAAAGTCGTTTGTTGAAATAAAAAGGTATATGATGACACCGCCAGTCTTGATTCCGCCTCAGAGGGATAAGCCATTCCGATTACATTTGTCGACCGATGAGTTGTCAATCGGGTCGGTCCTCATACAAGAATTTGAGGGAAAAGAAAGATTGGTTTATTATTTAAGTCAAAAATTGATTGATGCAGAGACTAGGTATTTGCCAGTTGAAAAATTGTGTTTATGCTTGTATTTCTCTTGTATCAAATTGAGGCATTATTTTTTGTCTTTCGAATGCACGGTGGTTTGTAAAACCGATGTGGTCAAATATATGTTATCCATGCCAATGTTGAAAGGGAGAATTGTGAAATGGATCTTAGCATTATCAGAGTTTGATTTAAAGTACGAATCAACTAAAGCGTTGAAAGGACAAGTGATGGCTGATTTCGTGATAGATGAAATTAAAATGGTTGAGCCGATGCCTTGGACATTGTTCTTTGATGGGTCTTCATGCGGTCAAGGATGTGGCATTGGGATTGTGATTATTTCGCCTCAGGGGGCAAACTTTGAATTCAGCTATCCAATGGATCCAAGTTTTACAAATAATTGGGTTGAGTATGAAACATTGCTTAAAGGATTGAAATTGTTGTTGGAAATCGGAGCTGAGGTTGTTGAAATTTTTGGAGATTCTCAGTTGGTGGTTAATCAATTAATCGGCAAATATGAGTGTAAGGGTGATATTTTGATTCATTATTTTGAAGAATGCCGATCATTGCTAAAGGAATTTGTGATGGTTAATATTGAACATATCCTTAAGGCTCAAAATTAAGAGGCTAATAACTTGGCGCAAGCCGCTTCTGGTTATCGGCGTTTTCATGAGATTATGACGATAGAACCAGAAATCGGGGATTGGAGGTATGAAATTGTAAATTATCTTAAGGATCCATCACAAAAGGTTTCCAGAAAATTAAGATTCATGGGTGTCAAATATGTATTGCTTGATGATCGATTATATTATAAGATGATTGATGGTGTATTATTCCGATGTTTCAGTAAATCGGAATCCAGAGATATGATGGATGAAGTGCATGAAGGAGTTTGTGGTGCACATCAATCGGCTTATAAGATGAAGTGGATTATTCGAAAGACAGGTTGTTTTTGGCCAACGATTCTGGAAGATTGTTTTGAATATTATAAAGGTTGCCAAGAATGCCAGAAATTTGGGAAATGTGCAGAAAGCACCTGCATCAGCCATGAATCCGATTGTCAAACCATGACCTTTTCGAGGATGGGGAATTGATTTGATTGGACAAATTTATCCGTCATCGAGTAAGGGACATAAGTTTATATTGGTGGCAACTGATTATTTTACTAAGTGGGTTGGCGATTCTTTAAAGATTGCTGATTCCAAGAATATGGTGGAATTCGTCAAGGAACATATTGTCTATCGGTTTGGTATTCCTTAAACCATTACGACCGATCAGGGGACTATGTTTATGTCTAATGAATTTCAAGGTTTTGCTGCCGATATGGGTATTAAATTATTAAATTCTTCACCTTATTATGCGCAAGCCAATGGCCAAGCAGAGGCGTCAAATAAAAGCATTATCAAGATTATCAAACGAAAGATTGATGAACAACCGAGGTGATAGCATTTGACTTTGACTGAATCGTTATGGGCGTATCGAATGGTGTGCCATGGCTCTACTAAGTTATCCTCATATCATTTGGTTTATGGACATGAAGTTGTTTTGCCTTGGGAGGTCAAAATCGGATCAAGACGTATATCGGAACAAGGTAATTTGACTGCCGATGAATATAGTAGTTTGATGAATTTTGAGTTGGATGATTTGGCTGAAACTCGTTTGAGAGCTCTGGAAAATATTGAGAATAACAAAGCGTGGGTTGCTAAATATTATGATAAAAAGGTTAAGCCAAAGAAATTCGTCGAGGGAGATTTGGTTTGGAAATTGATTTTGCTGATAGGGACTAAAAGTTCTAAGTTTGGAAAATGGTCGCCTAATTGGGAGGGTCCCTATCGTGTGAACCGATGCGTTCCTGGAAATGCTTATATTTTGGAAACATTGGAAGGAGAAGAATTTTTGAAAGTGCTTAATGGCAAATATTTGAAGAAATATTACCAAGTATTTGGGTTCATTCGTAAAGCCGATGATCTGTGCGATGTCGACTAAGATAGCCGATACGATACGTATCACCTTTAGAGCAAAAATATTTACAAAATAAGTGTTCATCGATGATCGATGTCATCGGATCAAGTCAAGTACGGCCAACAGTTTTGAATATTACAGCAATTATAAATACTTTCGGATTACTTCAATCACACGGAGGCGGATGTTGTTGATAGCCTTGATTGCTTCCAAGTCTTCCACATCGGTGCCAGGAATAACTTTGATGCTTTTGTGGACCTGGCAAACTTCAATTGCAAGTTTCTGCATGTTGTCCTTCACCGATGTGATAGCTGTTGGGATCGAGTCAAGCTCCTTTTGAGTATTGGAGATCTCCTTGTGCACTTCTTCAAGTTTCTTGATGAGATCAGCTTCAGTTGCTTGGAGTTCTTGGATTTGATTCTTCAATTGGTTCAGTTTAGCCTCTAAGGAGTTGATCTGAGCTTGCATTGAATTGAAGTTCTGATATTCTTTGGCGAGCTACAGAGACTTGAGGCCGATGTCCTTCAATATATGCTGCTGGGATAATAGCACTCTCTAGTACTGATGGGCGTTGGCATGTTATTTCCTTGAATAATCGGTGAATTGATTCTGCATCTTCAACAAGGATGGCAATGCTTTTGTTTAGATGATTCAGCATTTCTTGGAGCTTTGCTTTCACTGAAACGGGGAGGCCTTCAGCTTGTTGTACGGAGCTGATTTCTTCATCACCAATTACAGCGTCCAGATCAATCGCTGCAAAGCTCATTGCTGGTGAATCTTGTTCCTGAAATAAGATATTAATAAACAAGGGTTGTTGATATAAATAAATGTTTACATGGGGAACAGATTGGTACCAGTTTAAATAGCCTTCCCGGACGTAATCGGGAATTACTTCTGATGCAGGAATGTTTGTACTAGGTAGCTCAACTTGAAGCGTCTGAGGAGTTGACTCAATCGGTGAGGCATGTGTTGGGTTATAATTGGTTGTTCAGGATTTGGGATTGCCTCCGATTGAATATCTCCGATTGGGCCATCGATGATAGGCTGAAGAATAGTAGGAATCTATGATTAGATCAGTTAGAGTGAAAAAGTGTGAGATTAAAATAAGTTAATTAAGAATTACCTGTTGAGTCGATTCTGCTTGTATTTCTTGGGTCTGAGCTAGCTACAAATCGGGAAGAGTAATATTTGTATCCTAAAAAAAAGGGTTTTTAGTGAAGATTATATGATTTTGAATACAAAGATATGCAAAATCGGATTGTTACCGTTACTGCATCTATAAGCATCCGTGCTCCTTCAGCCGCTTTCTCTGCAGCTTCCTCGGCAGCCCGAGAGTTTGATTGGCCAAGAATTTTTCCTCTTGTGCTGATGGACTGTATAAAGAGTAGTTATTTGTCTGATTTCAAATCAAAAAAGGGGGAGCTTTCCTCTAAGCTTTTCTCTCCATGACGTCAGCAAGGGACGGTGCAGAAGAGCCGATTCTTGGATCCGAAATTCTGATCGCACATCGGATCGGCCTGCCGCTATTGCTTACAACTGGAACGCTTTCTTCCGTTGGCTGATGAGGGTTCAAGATATAAGTTTTTAAAGTTTATTTAAAAGAGAAATTGAATTGAGAAGAAAAGATTTTGAACAGGAAAGACTTACGGGATTTTCCAAAGCCTCATAATCAGAGTCAATGAGACTGCAATAGGTAATGGCAGGAACTCTGAATAGATGGGTCGACCATTCTTTCCACCAAACTCTGAATAATTTGGATTGGAAACTGGTGCATAGCCATTCAGTTATCTCAAAATCAGCTTCGGGGGCTAGCGCCAGGACCCTGTCCATTTCCAGGTCGGTCAATACCGATTCATGGTGTTTAATCTTGTCGGCGAAGTATAAACCGATCGGAAGCTAACCGAATCCCAGCTGACGAGCTGCCGCCGATGGATTATAGAATTCATAAGTAGAATTCTTGGGGCCGTATACGATGTTGCTGCCGAGGATGGCTGGATTGATGAAGGATTTAAGCGCCGGCAGAATCGTCTCGAGCTCATTCTGAATGTTGAATAATGGTAGCTCGTAGTCACGGTCAGGATCGGCATAGGCAAAGTAAAGGAGATACTCTGATGCAATTCCATGATAGAAGCTTTTGAAAAAGCTGGCCATGTTACCGGAGTCAAGCTTTGATCCGGGGCAGATCAATGCCGCTTCTCCAAATGACATGCATCGGCGAGCAGTTGTGTCTTCTTCTTCTGTGTGGTGGGTTGGGAATTGATGATTTTTGAAGTTATAGCGCAGTGCAGATCGGAATTGAGTGTGAAGCCAGAGTTGGATAAATCACCAAGGGCCTCCAATGTGACCGACGGGTTGACCCGCTAAGAGCTTGGCCGATACTTGATGTAGAAGTTGATTGACTGCTCCAAGGAGAAGACGGCCGAGGAGAACAGCTCCACCACGAGCTAAGGTTTCAGCAATCGGTTGCATGTTGCTGGTGGCTTCAAGTGTTGATCCACAGAATACGAATCGTTCTAGCCACATATTCAGAAAAGCTGCATGCTCTCTGTCATCGACTGAGCCGGTTTTGCAATGATCGGAGATGTATTTTTTCCATCCCTTAGAGCCTGGGCAGACTAATTTGTAATTCAAATTGCATAAAAGCCTCCTTGGGTTTGTGGCATCAGTGGTGTTGAGGCCAGTCAGCATGTGCACGTCCATCAGCGTCGGGGTCATCGGTCCATGGCCAAATAGGTACGCGTTCAGTGCATCGGACCAGAATAAGGAGGTGGAGGCCAGCAGATTCTCATCTTTGGCCATATCGGCCAGAGATAGGGTGATGCATTGGCTGATGTCTTTTTCGTCCTAGAAAGGTGACTTGGCAGCACAAACTCTAAGGAGCCAATTTCTCCATCCTGGAATCATACTTGGCCATGATCGAAAAGAGTTGGTCCAATCGAACACCTGCATACTTGATCCTCTGAATGGGAGTCTCTCCGATTCCAGGTAATGAAATCTGTTGGGTCGAGATCGCCCATCGGACCCAGGTAATAGGCCGATTGGACATGAGAGACGGGGATGACTATGTTGTTCTTAAGGTTCTACATTAAAGGAGATAAAACAATAAATAAAGATCCGACAGTTTACAGATGATTCTGGGAAAGTAAAAATGCGGAAAAATGCTAAAAGTTTCGAAAAGGGGAGATGTGAAATTTTACCTCAGTAACATGCATGCTGCTGGCTCTGTCATCTGAAGCCGCCATTGATGAAGATTGGATCTGAAGTGAACAGTAATTCGGGGTGAGAAAAGCTCGAGAATCATCAAAAAAATCAAAGTGAAGTCCAGATGAAAAGGATGAATCATATGCGAGGAAGATCCTTACCAAGATTGCGGTGGAAGTTTTGAAAATGGCAATTTGTGTTCACCGCACGAAGATTTGAGGATGACGGCGGCGGAGAGAGCTCGGGTGTGCTAGCAGATGAGAACGTGAGGAAGAAGACGACGGTTCAACTAGTATTTATAGGGCTTACGAAGGAAGGGACCTCCCGAGGATCGAGGCGCCGCACTCGTGCGAGAATCAAGGATTGCAATAGTGGGGGGACACAGGTTTCTATAAACTGTTTGCTACAAGAGTAATCATTGCTTGGATAATTTTGGAACAAAATAATATTTTATCCCAAAATTGGGGGGCATATGTTGACACCAGATTTTGACTCGATTGGTATAAAAGGAATATTGTGTCAAGGAATGCTAGGAAAGCCAAGGCTGAGGCCGAGTCGATTCTGACTTGGAGGTCTCTGATTCCAATCGGAAGTTGTCCAATGGAGTCCTGACCAGACACGGGGATAAGAAGGCCGGAAGCATGTACGACTCTGAAGGATGGGATGCGTCTAGAAGCTTCTTCATGGTCTGATCGTGCGGCAATTGTAATACTTTTGGTAGTTTAGATTAGTTTGCTTTAAATAAATTAGAGATATTGTCGTGACCGATAAGGATTAGTTAGATTTCCAGGATATAAATATAAACCCTGTGCCATTGTAAAGAACATTCACAGAACCATCAATACAAACAGAACTTTCAGCCCTCGTGCCAACAACCCTTTTCATTGAGTTCTTCAGCAAGCAGGGCTGCATCATCTTGACCTCCGGTTTGTCTGTAAGTACGAATTTACCGAATTAGTCTAAGCTTTAGATTGAGGCGTATTGCCCTTCTTCGTTTAGTTAATTCACCAATTAATCGAGTTGTTCTAGGCTTTAGATTGAGGCGCATCGCCCTTCTTCGTTTGGATCGCTCACCCTTTACCGTATCTTGTTAATTCTATCCTATTGGCTTATATCAGTTCAAAGTTCGTTTCATTGTAATCTAAGCTTTACAATAGATCTGTTCATATTGCTTATATTGCTGATTTAGATTTAATTATCAAGTTACAAATAAATCTGATTAAACAAGTTCTTTGATATACATTGATCTATCAGAGTAAATAAGCTAAATCGGTGCCCTGCTAGCAACGCTGTCTTGAAATCGATCCGATTGTTAGTGACACGAGATTCAGTTTATTTAATGCCTTTGGAGACATGCATAATAAAGAACGAGTTTAAGCTAGGTTTATCTCCAATTCGGCTTTTATAGTCGATGGCTTGTCTTAATATTTTTCATATCATCACGAATCGGACTCAAGGCCGATGGTTCATGCTTGCATCGGACTTCTCTTCATGTTGATCCGATTGCTAGAACGAATCGGGGCTTTGGCCGATGAGTTCCTTTTGGTTTACTGATTAAATTCTACCTTGTCAATTTCAGGTCAAATTGACTGGCACGTCATGAACCTCAAGATTTTTGGACCTGCACTGAAGTTCAAGCAAATCTTCTAGGCCATAGTGTTAATTTCCTAAGGTCAATGCCTGACTTTTTGGACGTCAACAGGTTGCTTGATTTTTCTTCCGCCACACCTTCTTATTTGTCTTTTTCTTACTTGGTGTAGTCGGTAGTCTCGTGGACGGGGGTTGTGGCTCCACCCACTCCTCAGTCCATTCGTCATCCGGGCCGGTCACATAACATTGCTCTTCTCGAGGCTGAAACTTGAATGTCATGTTCTTCCTCCCAATGCGGAATCAGATAATTCCGGTCCCAACATCAATCCTTGCCTTGACATCACATAAGAAAGGTCACCCGAGAATGAGCGGCATATCACTTTCCATATCGAGGACCACGAAGTCCACAAAGATGTAAGAATTCCAGACTTCCACCAGGAGATTCTTAACTATTCCCTCCGGATATCGGATCGTTGAATCGGCAAGCAGAAGCCTCACCAAGGTAGGGGAAAGAGCAGGATAACCCAACTTCTCAAATATTTCCTTGGGCATAATGTTGACACTAGCTCCAAGGTCACATAAAGCCTGTTTGAAGCAGCAATCATAAATAGAACATCCGATCACCGGATAGCCTGGGTCTTCTCTGCTTCTAATTACTGGCTCGTCCCATAGCTGATGGATGGGCCTGTCTGTCTTGGTGGGAGGATAGGATTTCCCCCACCGCGCGGACATAGCACAAATGTTGAAGCCATCGGCAGACGAACAATTCGCCAGGTTCGTAGAGGTCATTCAAAAGTTAAATATACATGTGCCACTGTTGGATGCTATGCAGGTGCCGACCTATGCCAAGTACTTGAAGGACATGCCGAACAACAAACGTCCACTCCCAAGTATAGAGGTCGTAAAGTTAACTGAGGAATGCAGTGCAGCCTTCTTGAACAAGGTCCTGGAAAAGAAGAAGGACCCAGGGTGTCCTACCATCACTTGCACTATCGGGACCCAGCGCTTCGAGCACGCACTCTGTGACTTAGGGGAAAGCATTAGCGTCATGCCAAAGGTAGTCTTTGACCGCCTTAACTATACTACCTTGTCCCCAACTCCCATGAGATTGCAGTTGGCCGACTCTACGGTCCGCTACCCGGAGGGGATAGCCGAGGACATTCCGGTATGCATCAGGGATTGCTTCGTCCCTCTTGACTTCGTGGTGCTGGACATGGATGTGAGCAACGACTCATCACTCATCCTTGGGCGACCCTTCTTGAGCACTGCAGACGCTCACATTAATGTGGGTGCTGGAGAGATCCAGCTCCACATTAATGGAAAGAAGGAGAAGTTTGACTTCAGGCCAAAAGTGGAACAATGCTCCATGATCAAAATCAAGTATGGGAGGAATAGTCAGAATGTCAAGGAGGTAGAAGTCACACCTCCAGAAAAGAACAGCTTGATAAAGTTCATGGAGGAGTTCTGGGAGAAAGAATTCCCCATCCGGTACAACGCAAAGAACAAGAAGCCTATACGAGGTGTGAAAGCACAGGCAAAGAAGACACCGGAATAAGCTGTCGATCGCCAGAAGAAGGTAAAACAGGTATGGCGGGTTAAATCATTTATATCCTCATCTCCAGGGTCAGATGCTGCTTCTTCAAGCTAAATCCAACAAAGGAGATGTTATCACTCGACGACATAAAACATGAGTCCTGCGCCGATAGGTTCATCGGTATCAACAAAATAGCTTGGTGGAGGACCCCCAATCAGGTAAGTTCAGGTAAGCATTTATGAATAAAGTTTTCTTTTAGAATAAAATTAGTAATCGAGAGCTATCTAGGTTTGTCTCTTAATGTTATAAGTTTTTGCTTAAGTCTTTATTTTGGATATGATGAATAGTTGCTCTTATTTCTCTCTTGTACCTATGTTTCAACCTGCTATTCTCCTAAGCTTTGAGTTTGCTGGTTGAGCATGATCTTTTCTGTTATCTTGTCTGTCTGTGGGTAGCATATGCAAGCTCTAGTCTAGGTTGTTGTTTGCTAAGATATGATAAGACTTGAGTTACCTTAAGTTCATACTAAGCAAGACTTGATAACCGGAGTTTTCTTTTAAAAAGAATAAAATAAAGAGTTCCTTATGGTGATTCAAATTTCTATCGAAGCTCATATTGTTTAAACCCCTACAAAAGCTGCTTGCTGTTGCATTGAGTTTTGTCAACATCATCGTGATTCTTAGAGACTTATTTCATGCTTTTAAAACCAAGGTCACGCACACGCCACCATATACATGTTACCCTTCTACTCTGGAAGTAAGCATGACACTCATCCATCCACCAAATAAAAGCTCCACAGAAAGTATGGTACTCTTCCCCAACTTTATTGCAAAAAAGAGACATGGGCTAATGAAAAGAAAAGAAAAAAATGGACACATGAAGGTCCAAGTATGTAAAAAAAAAGAGAGCACATGAAGGCTCTCTGTTCAGAAAGAATAGCCATGTCTCTAAAAGCAACTCTATTAAGGGAAGAGGAACCTGCAAAAAGGGAGCTATCATTCATCATGCCATCCACACACGTGCACATCTTGGTTTGAGAGTATGGCTTACTTCTTTTTAAATCCTGGTTTTGACTTTACAATATGATTCTAGAGTTCAGCTTTTTTTGTCTCTTTACTTACTTGTAATACTCTGAGCTTAATGGAATTATCTTCATACTTATGTTGTATGCCTCAACTGTGTTTTACTTAATATATACTACTTATGTCTTGCACCTTGTCCGAGTTGACGTATGCTATGACATTGGCTCAATATTCCTTATGGTTGCTCTATTTATTAACGTGATAGATAGAGTTGTATTTCATATTACAAACATGGTGTTTGGAATACGGAATACTGTTGAGGGTATCGCTACCCCACGGATTAGTAGAGGTAGGCGGCAGGTGGTGACAGCCCTGTCCGTCCTTTGTAATCCTCCATGTTCGGGAGATGATATTAGGCCTTTATGATAAGACGTCCTCTTATCGTCCCTTGATGAGGGAACCACTGGACACCTCGATATGTCCTCTTGCATATGTCCCTTGTATGAGCTTGTATAGGATAATGATGTATATCCAAGTTCCATTTGCATGATGCTAATGAACCCTTTGTGATCTTTACTAATGTTCTATTACTAACTAAGACTACTTAATGATGAGCAATGAACTTCTGTGTGTCACATCATCCTTACACTTTCATATCATTTACTCCTGTCTAGACTATCGTAGATTAATTATGTTGTAAATGAATACATTGGATGACACCTCTCTTTAACTAAACGCTTTCCTTGGGATAAACAAATAACGATACTCTGGAATACTCCCGGGTGAAATGCTACAACGTACTTCTGTGCGCTTGCAGAATCTCTGTAACATTTAGATTTACAATAAGGCATCTATAGTGACATCACTACTCTAGTGGTGATGCTATGAAATGACAACAATTACATTCTTCCCTTTTGTTGTATAGGCTTGATTCGGCCTGATCAACACTTTGGGATTCTGTGTCTCAATGGTATTGACAGAGAAATTTTTAGGAAAAGGATTTGAATCAACTTGCATTTCGTGTAAAGTCAAATGGACTTCATTAATGGCCTATTGAATTTGTCGACGAAAAACATTACAATCATTAGTTGCATGTGAAAAAGAATTATGAAATTTACAATATGCACGCCGCTTCAACTCATCAAGCAACGGTATAGTATATGTGAACCTGATGCATCCATTTCTGTGCAACTCATCAAATATCCTATCACACTTGATACATCAAAAGTAAATTTCATTTCTTCTTCCCAATTTTTGTGAATCAGCTTAAGAGAAGGGCAACTATATGATTGGGATTTTGTTGACGCTCGTTATTGGTATACTTTTAGTGCTATTTAGGTGGTGGTTTTGGACTAATTCATATACTAACCCGCCACTTGGCACTTGGAATAGCCCCGTTTTCATATATGTGTTGTGTTTTGGTGCATATTGTGTTTTTGCAGGAAAACGGCCCAATTTGGGGCATTTATATTCAAAGCCCAAAACTAACTACGAGCCCAAAAGAATCAAGCCTAGCGGAGGGAGTCCAACCAATGGACCATGTGGGCTTTCATAGCCCAACTCATGGTCCTAGGTGTCCACATTCAATGAACCTTGGGCAGGAGAGACTTAAGCATGAAGGAACTGGAGATTTGGAAAGTTATCCACATGATCAAGTCAACCTCAGAGATATTCGAGCAGCTCAGGACAGCATAATATTTTGGTATAGATTCGGAGATCTAAATGGCCTCTAATGACAAAATGTTGAATACCAAAGCTGTAGCCATCGTCGCGATCTTCAATTTGGACATACGGAAAGCATAATTTGGAATATGGAGCTTGGAGATATGGCCCCCGAAATGCATGTTGCGTAGAAAAGTCTGGAATCAGATAGATTATCTTCCGACGCTATTTTGGGATCTTAACTCCATTTCCAAGGAAACTCATGAATACCAAAGTTGGAGATAATTTCATGCTACACAATTTAGAATCTGAGTTTGCCCTATTTGGAGTCCGGACGTGGAAGAATGATATCGGTAAGGCAGGGCTACGAATTAGGAAAATCTAGGTGAGTCAAATCTTATAGAAACTAAGTTTGTTTAACTCCCAAACAAGGGTCTCGTGGAAGGAAAGGTAGAGCACGCCCCAAGGCTCCTCTAAGGTATAAATACAACCCCATAGGTGCCCTCAAGAAGGGGAGATTGAGATCCATCCACCAGAAGTTGGCAAAAACTAGGGCATACACCAAAGGGAGACGAGGGTCGCTGCAAGTCTTCGAAGGTACCTAGGGCATGGCCTAGGCCAACCCTACCCGCCATGGCCTCCCTGCGCGGTGGAGCTCAAGAGTCAAGCCCCAAGATTCATCAGGGTATGTACACACACGATGGTGATATCAATCTAATCTTTATTCTAGTTGTCTCAACCTTGGTCTACTTCATTGGATTGTTTATATTCATATGTATGGCCGTCATATGTTCTTAGTAAGATTAGATCTAATCATATAAGATTAGATCTAATCATAGTGATTAGTCCATATCTTGCGGATACATTGAAGTGGCGCGTTCTAGCTAGTCCGTCGATTACCCCGGTGTGGTGACAGCATGCGGGAGGGAAAGTTCTTGCGACGACGTAATGTTGAGTTAGATCAATGGCGAGTACGATGGGAGTTGTTGCAGCCACTACAAGAGGAAGCTCGTTGAGTGCTTGCTAGTTGTTTGGGGGTAAAGCTTTGGGGAACCTTAGGCGTTGGCACGCACCTCGCGGCGGCAGCCATTGGAAAGTAGGCCGCTTGCGAGCCGCCTTTCGGAGCGAAGACTCGGGTACCTTTGGTAGAGATGCAATCTATGGTTTTGATCACCTTTTGACTAAGAGCTGTACCTAGAGACGATTACGCCCTTTGTTAACCTTGGTTATGCTATGTATGCTTATGCTTCCGGATGAGATCAACCCTACACTTCACTCTTATATATTTAGTTTACCTTCATATGCAATCTACGCTTAATGTTGGGATTAGATCCGTTAGCTAGATAGAAAACCCTAGGTAGTTCACTGTTGATCCACGGATTGATAAACCTTGGGGGAATACTCTAAGGAAAGAGCTACGATGATCCGTGCACTTACGGTTCACAATTGGCGTGTCTAAGGACCGTCAACAAGCTTTTCTGGCGTCGTTGCCGGGGAACGACAACTCAAACCCTAGGGTGATCTATCTAATTTTTCACACTAACCTTAATTTTATTATTGCATATATTCTATTTTTCTTTTTTGTGTCCATGAATGCAGGTAAAACCCTAGACACAAGACGATTGAGAAGTTCTCAACATCTGGACTTTGACAAGTCCAAATCTCGCTCAAACAAGTTGATGGCTACGTAAAGATCCGCTCTTTAGTGGTAGGTGCTAACTTTTGTTAGTGGCCCATCATCCACTATCGAGCCCACACAAAAAAAAAGTAAAGATGAACGAGGTATGTCACCGTGTCAATTAAGTTTTAAGACTAATGTCTCTTGGAGATTTGTTTGTCCAAACTATAGGTGATGAATCATGACCCAAAGAAGTCGTGTGATCCGATTGTCAACATCTATGGGAGGTTGCTATTGTGACCAGTTTTTCGCCCATGATCAAAGAGGTACCATGAAGGAAAATTAGAAAATATGAAGCTCCATCCAGTCTTCTTTCCAACTCTTTAAGAATCGCAAATTTTGGAGATCGGTGCAAGGAGTTATGGTAAAATCTTTCAACACTACACGTTCTGAAATCACTCGGGACAGAACGTAGTGCTGGATAACTCTTTCATCCGGGGTCCATTTGAAGTGAATGAGTACTCGTTGGAAAGGGAATTTGATGCACATTGCAATGGAGTAGAAGTTTGGTACATGTTCTGCACTGGGTAAAGAGGAATTAAATGAAGAAGAAGCAACAGCAAACAACGGAGAAGCTGATGATGATGTCAAGGGATGATTGGAGGGCCTTGAGCACGGAAGATGATGATTTGAAGTTGATCAAGACTGGAGGCAACAAGATTAGAAGCACCATGACATTACCAATCTTCTCCAGTAGGATGCTCAGGAAGCTTTTAATTGAGTGATGCTACCAACGAAGTAAACCGCTCAGATCATCGACATAAAGAGCAGGAGCCACGGATAAAGCAAGAACTATGGAGAAAACACATCATTGGAGCCATGCTACTCGTAGGTGAATCAATGGTGACGACCTTGAAGCCTATAGATGCACAACACGACGCTCCAAAGACCACAAGAACAAGATCATCAATATCTCAGGATCAATTGACAAGAAGGTACTGTTTGCAGCATCAAAATTCTGCACAACCTCTGAAAAAATAATAGAATATTTTTGGATAATTAAAAGCCCCATGAAGTTTCAGTTCCAACGAATCAAGAACCAAGTCAAACGGAGATTCCTACAAGCGGTTATGATCATAACATCGAAGGTCGTGCATTCTGAAATTTTCTGGACAGCACACAGCGCTAAAGTAAAATGGGCATAACTCTCTCGTTTGAACTCCGTTTAAGATGAATGACCACTCGTTGGAATGATAATTTCATAAACTTTTCAATAGAGCTATATTTTGTATATGTTCTATTCTGTACACAGGGAAAAATCCACAAATAAGAGGCAGGAGCAACGTGATGGGAACAAGGTAGAGGAGATAACGATGACAACATTGAAGAGGAGCTTGGGCAATGCCTTCATCAAGCATACATGATCAAATTCAGAAGTTTAGAACAAAATAAAGACCCCTAAGAACATTGGCATATGAAGACACAAGCCGGTCACATTCAATACATGAAGATGTTTAAAGCAAATCACGATGGATTACAAAATTCAACATCAAGCTGCATGGATACTTTGGATTTTCGCACGAAAGACCATGGCTTCGCATGAACATAATCAAGGTGAGAAAGTCTAGCTCTATGACTTTAAATAAAGTGCTTTGCAACCTGATCTTTTTGCTTATTATCTATATAAGATGACAGTCTATATTGTGCTCTTTAATCGAATCATCAAGTAACATTGTACCATTGCTCTAATAAATGCCACAACATTTTGTTGTATGATCTAAATGTTTTTGAGAGAACACTTTGTTATTTGATCTTGAAAAACTTGTAGACTCTTTTGTGTGCCTATTGCTAGTAGTGTTTAGAGTCTTTTTCTTTGAGTTTTTTAGAGAGAAATATGAAGCATGACACCACCCTTTGATTCTAAACTTATGGCTAGTTGACTTAGGCTAACTTTTGTTTTATTTTTAGATCACCATATCATGTCATTTTGTTCATTCACCTCGTGTTGTACTTCATGCCATGTTGTTCTCACCCTTGCATTGCATTACATGTTTTGTTTTGATCTAACTTTTTGTTAAACCCACCTAAGCCTTCCTATCACCCCCGCCAAAAAAATACCGGAGCCAACAAGGCAGGATTGATTTGTGTTGATTTGCTTTCCGTCACCATTCATATTAGCCAAGTCAATCTCTATTCCTTGTCCTAACTGAAAACTTTAACTAGCCTCCCTATGAGATCCTAAACCCTTAGGAAGACCTCTCATACCTATAACTGTCCTAAAACCATAAGTTTTATTTTCCATCCAAAAAATAAACTTTTATTTTTCTTTTTGTTTTCAATCACCTTAGGTAGATTTTCTAAACATGACTTCTCTCTTCAAAATTTTTATTTAAAGCCAAAAATATAGGACACCCATGAACCTTCCACTAAACCTCGTTAGCTAAGTTGTTCGGTTCTTTTAACAATATTGAAAGGCCTTTCAAACCTTGCTAACCCTTGTTTTTGCTAACTTTTTGCATTTGCATTTTGCATCCATTCTATCGTTCCATCATGCATTTGTTAGCTTGGCTCTCTCACAAAACTTCATGATGAATGCTTTCATATCCATGTCAATGCTTCGATCGGGCATTTTCCCTTTACGGTCTTGTGTAAACATGGTGTTTAGACATTATCGCGGACCATCATCATTTAGTTTTGTAAGCCTTGTTAGCATTTACATTGCATTGGTCAGTTTATAAGCTTTGCAATGCACTTCATTTTTCTTGTGCTATAAGGAATTATTGACCTTGGGATAGACATCATGTTTTAACCTTGGTTAATAGGTTTTTATGGCTATGGAGAGATTCGGCAACCTAGTTGTAAATATGGTGTCTAGAACTAGGTGTAAACATTGTCTTTGTTTATATACTTTCCTCTCATTTGCATACTCACTTTGCACACACGCACACCCATTAGGTTTTTATTTTTCTCTTTTACTAGGATAATTATGCCACAAGTTAAGGTCATAGGGATGTCATTGGTTATTGGCATTTGCTTATACTCCCGACCGTCACCCCGGGGGTAGTTTGTGCGTTTCAGTTGTTTTGCAGGCATGACGAAGGAATCCCATGAATTCGTGATCAAAGTTGCAACCAAGATCGTCGTCATCTCTGAAGATTTAAAGGGACACAGCTGTTTTCACCAAAAATCTGCACATGTTCAGAGATGTGCAAGAAAGGAAAAGTTTATACTCAGAGACTCCATTGAATTCTCGTTCCAACGCATCTAAGATCAACGAATTTGAAGACCCATACAAGGAGATACGACAAAAATATTGGGCACTGCACGTTCTGAAATCCACTCGGGACATATTGCAATGCTGGAATAAAATGAGCATAACTCTTTTGTTCAGAATCCGTTTTGGGCAAATGATGACTCGTTGGAAAGATAAATTTGTGCACTTTGCAATGGATCAAAGATTTAGTACATGTTCTTTTCTGGATGTAAAGGAAAAATTCGTGGAAGATGAGGCAGCAATGAAGACAACAAGCAAGGAGGTGATAACGATATGAAGAATGATTGGGACCATGGCTTAGTGACAATGGGAAAGAGTTGAAGGAGAATTAAGGCAATAAAGGTGAAGTGGCATAAGGATCTCCAAGCACATGGCGGAAGGACTTCAAGAATCATATGATGGTTCACCATCGTTTTCCACGTTTAGCAACATGCTAAGCATGGGGGAGGACTTGTTGGACGAAAAGGAAAAGGCTATGTGGAGTACAATGATTGTGTTCACCACAAGATGCTCATTTCTCTTCTTCCATGCTAAGCACAATGCTTAAGCATGGGGGAAGCCGCGCTACACTTCATAGCAAGCATTGAAAAGGATGGTAATTCTTCATCAACCTTCTCTTTGTTCATCTCCTTCTAAATGCTTGTATATATGTATGCCATCGACCATAGGTTAGAAACTTTTATATATCTCTCTTGTTAACAACATGGCTACTAGGAGGACAACCTAGTTTTGTTTTTGTTTTTCAATAAATTATGATCACCATCACTTTGTGCTCACCATGATGACATAATTTGAATGCTTTTGCTTATGGAAAAGTGATGAAAGTTGCCGCTTTGTTCTACCTACACCAAGTTATATATGACTTGACCATTTGCTCTCTATAAATGATCTTAAATTGACTAAATACCGGCTCTTTTATTTGTGGAGGTTAAATGGCTAAATTCTAGACCCACATATTCCATGTTGCTCTTTGATTTAAGTTTACCGATCACCTTATGCCTTGTATTGTTTTATTTAAAATCTGATTCTTATGCTATCTACATTCGTGAATCTCTTCCAAAGTTCTACCTACTAAAGCCTTTACATATACATGATCTATCATGATGAAATCTTTAGAATTGCAAACTTATATTTTGATGAGTTAGATTAAGATTGATTTCTGTGGTTCGAGACTAAGAAGCTGGCCATTCCATTTTGCGTACCTTCCTTTTGCTAGCCTTTCTATCCATGCATTGTGAGTTTCTACATCAGAAACTTCACAATCTTCACTGGATATCCACCCAAAAACCCATATATCTTTTTTGTGATTACCTCCTTGACCACAACCTATAATTGAGTATGGATCATTATCTCGAAGAAAATTCAGAAGAATCAAGAGCTTAATTCAGAGAACATCAATTTGGGAGGCATCGACGAGAAGAAACTCCCTAAAGATTCAAATAATTTTCTCGAAGTTTAAGATGGATCTAGTGTACTTACTTCAGCAATTATCGACCCTCACTTCTATGCTCGAGGACGAGCAATCGTTTAAGCATGGGTGGAGGATGCTGAATAATATAAGTACTATGTTGCAAAAGGTTCTTAGGAGCAAAAAGAAAGAAAAATGTGGAAAAAGCAAAAAAGGAAGAAAAGAAACAAAGATGAAAGAAAAAACGAAAGAAAGAAAGAGAAATAATGCTCCTTAGTTCTTTTAGCTTAATCAAATTCCAAGCGCTTTGAAGACAACTCCATACTCAATTTTCCAACCATGTGCAATCCGATAACGAGGACTTCATTTGTGCCTCGGGATCATCCACTTGCCACTTGCACATGTCCACCTATCTAAATGTGTGTGTTCCATCCCTCTCTCTTTCCAACATTTATTCTCCATGGCCTTTTTGACTAGTCTCGGTAATTACAATAGATCTTCCTCTTAGTTTGACAATATTTCAAATATAATGTTATGCTAGGATTGTTTTTACCTACCAAGCTCCACATAAGCCTTCCACTTTCATATATGAGTAGAATAGGTTGAAAATAATCTAGAATAGGCTTGAGCGACTTGATGAGATGAGTGTTTCCATGAGCTTTTGCAAGAGAATCTCACTTATGTTGGATATGCATCTTTTTGAAAACTCTTCATGATGGAACAAGGTAACGGTTTGAAGTGCACTTAAGTTTAAGAGCATTACATTTATTTATTATTGTGGCTTATTCTTTATTGCTAGTCTATCCTAGTTAAGCAAAGACCCTGGACTTACTCGAGGACGAGCAAGGTTTAAGCATGGGGGGATTGTTGACGCTCATTATTGGTACACTTTTAGTGCTATTTAGGTGGTGGTTTTGGACTAATTCATATACTAACCTACCATTTGGCACTTGAAATAACCTTGTTTTTGTATATGTATTGTGTTTTGGAGCATATTGTGTTTTTGCAGGAAAACGGCTCAATTTGGGGTATTTATATTCAAAGCCCAAAACTAACTACGAGCCCAAAAGAATCGAGCCTAGCGGAGGGAGCCCAACAAATGGACCATGTGACTTTCATAGCCCAACTCATGGTCCTAGGTGTCCACATTCAATGAACCTTGGGTAGGGAGAGACTTAAGCATGAAGGAATTGGAGATTTGGAAAGTTATTCACGAGATCAAGTCAACCTCAGAGATATTCACGCAGCCCCGGTCAGCATGATGTTTTGGTGCAGATTCGGAGATCTAAATAGTCTCTAATGACAAAATGTTGAATACCAAAGTTGTAGCCATCGTCGTGATCTTCGATTTGGACATACGTATAGCATAATTTGGAATATGGATCTAGGAGATATGGCCCCTGAAATGCATGTTGTGCAAAAAAATCCGGAATCAGACAGAATATCTTCCGGCGTTGTTTTGGGGATCTTAACTTCATTTTCAAGGAAACCCATGACCAAAGTTGGAGATAATTTCGTGCTACACAATTTAGAATCTGAGTTTGCCCTATTTGGAGTATGGACGTTGAAGATATGACTTCGCGAAGGCAGGGCTACGAATTAGAAAAACCTAGGCGACTCAAATCTTATGGAAACTAAGTTTGCTTAACTCCCAAGAAAGGATCTCATGGAAAGAAAGGTAGAGCACGCCCCAAGGCTCTCCTAGGGTATAAATACAACCACTTAGGCGCCCTCAAGAAGGGGAGATTGAGATCAATCCAACAGAAGTCGGCGAAAACTAGGGCATACACCAAAGGGAGACGAGGGTCGCTGCAAGTCTTCGAAGGTACCTAGGGCATGGCCTAGGCCAACCCTAGCCGCCATGGCCTCCCTGCGCGGTTGTGCCACGACGGAGCTCAAGAGTCAAGCCCTAAGATTCATCAAGGTATGTACACACACGATGGTGATATCAATCTAATCTCTATTCTAGTTGTCTCAACCTTGGTCTACTTCATTGGATGCTTTATATTCATATGTATGGCCATCATATTTTCTTAGTAAGATTAGATCTAATCGTGGTGATTAGTCCATATCTTGCGGATACATTGAAGTAGCACGTTCTAGCTAGTCCGTCGATTACCCCGGTGTGGTGACAGCATGCGGGAGGGAAAAGTTCTAGCGACAACGTGGTGTTGAGTTGTATCAATGGCAACTACGATGGGATTTGTTGCAGCCACTACAACTGGAAGCTCATCGAGCGCTTGCTAGTTGTTTGGGGGTAAAGCTTTGGGGAACCTTAGGCATTGGCACGCACCTCGCGGTGGCAACCATTGGAAAGTAGGCTGCTTGCAAGCCGCCTTTAGAAGAGAAGACTCGGGTACCTTTGGTAGAGATGCAATCTATGGTTTTGATCACCTTTTGACTAAGAGCTGTACCTAGAGACGATTAGGCCCTTTGTTAACCTTGGTTATGCTATATTTGCTTATGCTTCCGGATGAGATCAACCCTACACTTCACTCTTATATATTTGGTTTACCTTCATATGCAATCTACGCTTAATGTTGGGATTAGATCCGTTAGCTAGATAGAAAACCCTAGGTAGTTCACTGTCGATCCACGGATTAATAAACTTTGGGGGAATACTCTATGGGAAGAGATACGATGATCCGTGTGCTTGCGGTTCAATATTGGCGTGTCTAAGGACCGTCAACAGATTTGCTCGGCCATACAAATTCAGCAGCACATACCTCTCCATCCTCATCGTCCAATGAATCACAGTTTAACATATGTATATTACGACGATCAGACTTTGACCGAGTATCTTTACTTTGGCTTTCTTGAGCCAATGCCTTTTGTAATACTTGGTTAATAGTAAGTAATTCATAGCCCTCTAATTTCTCTTTGATATGAGATCTCAAACCATCAAAAGATAATTCAGCAAGATCCTTTTCAGAAATAATCAAACTATAACATCGATTTTTAGTATATCTAAATCTTCTAATATACTCAACAACAGACTCATCACTCTTTTGTGTAACCAATGTTAAGTGAGATAGCCTCAATTCATTATCACCACTATAAAAATGCTCATGAAATTTATGTTCTAATTGAGACCATGTATGAATAGAATTAGGAGATAATGCCGAAAACCATGAGAAAGCAGTACCAGATAACGACAAAGGGAACAATCTGATTTTCAAATGACCAACATTACCATGAATACCCAATTGTGCATTAAAATGGCTAATATGCTCCCATGTAGTCCTATTATCCTCCCTGGTAAATTTGACAAACTCTGGTACTTTAAAACTTTGAGGATAAGGCATAGCATCAAAATTTCTAGGATAAGGTTTTTGACATGCTAGGGATTTTATCTTTAACCTCTATACCAAAAGTATCTTTAATTATAATAGACAAATCCTTTTTATATTCTTCTAGCAAAGTCTTAATATAATGATTATTTGACCCTTGCTGATCATCAACAGTTGGCACATGTTGTACTACATAGTTTGGTTGTGTATGCAATGATTGCTGCAAATAACCTGAACTTTGGGGAGGCATAGGATTTGTACTGTATGCCATAGGAGTATATGGAGGTATATAACAAGAAACACCACTGACTCAGCTAGAATTAGCCTGACCAGGTAACCTAATAGCTATAGGTTCGGACGTTGCCTGATATGCAACAATAGCGCCCGAACCGGTTGGACCGGTTCCTACAGCCGGTCTGACCGAAATCTGGTCGTACTGTGCGGTGGCATTCAAACCGGTTGGACCGGTTACTGAAACCGGTCTGACTGGATTTGCCTAGCCAAACTGTCCCAGAGAATTTTGCCCTATTGAATAATTCAACAGTATCCCATATTGTGGTTCTTTGGGTGGTATTGCTGCTGATGAATTGTGAGCTATAGTTGTATGTTGTGAAGTACCAGTTGTATCAGAATTAAAAGCATTACTAATTACAGTCGAGGGTTGTTTTCCTACGGATTTATCAATCATACCCTGAACAGTTGTAAGAACTTTTTCTTTACCAAAAACTAGTAATCTATTAATTTGACCAAGAGTAACAGGCACTGGTGCGGCACTCACATTGGGTATTACCTCATCTTTTTCATCCTCTTCGAAAAGCACAACCACCTCCTTGTCCTTGGAGATAACACCCTTTCGATCTACGGAGAAGTACGACAGGAACTACTGAGTCTTGTCTTCAAATTTCTTCCTGGCATGTTCCATCGCCTCCTTTTCTTGCTGCAAGAGTTCTTCATATAGATGACGATCATCAGCCGATAGCTTATTAGTAGTCGGCCTAGCAATATTATCAGGATCAACTTCACCTTGCTTTGGTAGATTCGTCATAGTAGCAGATCCCTTCTTCTTTTCCCCAGTGGAGTCGCCAAAAAGTATGTTGACATGAAAACGTGCCACGCCAAATACTCACACACACGCAGAGGGGCTCCTTGCAGCACCTCTGAGCAAACCGGTCAGGCTGGTGTTAATAACCAGTCAGACTGCTTCTCGCTGGAGAGCCCGACGATGAACCAACGAACGCTTGCCCGGGAGGGACCCCGTCGGGGCAAACGTGTAGGGTTGTTCTAGGATCGGCAGGCCACCTAGAACGTCCTCAAATGTCATAGAGATGAAGGAGGAACAACAGGTATGAAGATTGGAAAAATTTGGGTTTGGAGAAACAAAAAGTAAAGGTAAAGGAAAAGATAAATGGGTTTTTGTCGATTGGTTCCTCTCAATCGGTCGTGGCCCTTTGTATTTATAGGGAGGGGAGGCCTTGCCCCATTAGGAGTTGAAACCCTAACAAATCTCGTGCTAAAATACAACTCCTAGTTGGATTACACAGACCAAAACCGGTCTAACCGACATTGCAATCCGGTCGGACTGGTTTAATCGGGTGCAGCTCTTCCCAAGGTCACAATTCTCTCATCCGAACTCCAAATCGAACGTTTTATATATGAATTTCGATCGTCTCGACGAGAGCTACGTAATGGTGTAGTCCAATTTATATTTTGAGACACTCACCAAATCCGGTCTGACCGGATTAGGAAATCGGTCTGACCAGGTTTCCCAGACTAACAAGTAAATGCCAATTTTGGTCCTCAACAGTCTTACAAATGATATAAGAATTACAATACTGAACTCTTAGCTTATAGAGACTTCATCAGAATCCCTTCAGAAGCTCTACTGCTAGAACTACTTCACTACTAGACTAAGCCGAACACTTATACAAAAAGGAGCTCCTTCTTTTGGTGTGTCTTGAACAAAGGACGCTCTCATCTATTTATAGCATCTTATTGTGGTTCAGAACCGGTACAAGGCGGTTGAGGCCGAGTGGGTCCAGCTCCGGGTCAGCCGACCCCACGACTTCGCCCGACCCTCTGATGAACCGACTGACGTTGTGCACAATGTAGATGTCGCCCAGGAGGCGGTGCAGACGTGTGTACGAAGGCCGGGGCAAAACGGCCGCCAGACCTGGTCGGGCGACGGGCAAGGTCGGCCAACTTGGTCCTGGCTCTGGCTGGCATGTGGACCCTAACTACTTCGGCTGATGGGTAAGAATATTGCGTAAGTCTTGATTAAGTTGTGGGACCATCAATCCATATATTATTCTCGTCTTTACTCCTGTCCCTTGGATGTAATCGGTGTTGAATCAATGGTCCATATAATACATATTTGTGCTTCTTTCCATGGACCAAAACTGAGAGCCAATGGGCTCTGGGCCAAGTCGGCTGACCTGGGTGGGTCAGGCGATGGCCTAGAGAGCCCATCCATGTCTATATTTTCCCGTAAAACTCCTGCATACAAATAAACTCCAAGTACAAGTGGAATAGCATTATTTGAAATAAAATACTAGAGATTATGACCTATTTATTTCATTCCTGCATAATGGCAACACATGATATTTAGGACTTAACAGTCACCAACAAACTCCCCCAAGCTAAGACCATTGCTCGTCCCAAGCAAAGACTTGGACTAGAGAGAGAAGGATCAGAAATTGCTTCCTTCCCAAAGGATTGTATTCCAACAAGAAATCATTCTGTGACTTGAATGAGTTGGCAAATATTAATTCATCCAGTTGAGGCCATAATACCAGGGTACCCGATCATGAGGATTGCCGACTATCGACTCCATACGAAGAAGACTCCAAGCAGGACACGGCAGCTGGACCAAAGGAGGAAGGCTCGATAGTAGACAGAGTATTACTAGGTTTAGGTATGTTTTGTCTTGTAAAGCAATCTCCCTGGATATAAATAGTAGGGGTTCCTATACATAGAGGGTATCCCAAGTTTCATCAATCCACTAGAGGGTACTTGTTACGTCATTGTAATGTGTACTTAACGAGATAATACAAGCAAGTAACTGGACATAGGATTTTTACTCGATCTCGAGTATTTGAACAAGTATAAAATCCCAAGTCTCTCTGTTCATCTACTGTGATCAATTATTTGCAAGAAGCAAGGTGCCTTCCTGACAAATATCTGCCGAGTAAAACCTCGATAGAGGCGCGCCAGGTAGGGGCCCTTGTGTGAAGATCAGATCATGCCGATCATCAATGGAGTCTGGTTCGCCGACACGGCGAGTTAACTGGGATCTATGATCCCGATCTCACATGCGCTGGTCGGGAAGTTTTCATGACCTTCACGGAGCCAACTCCCGAAGACATTGTTGATCGCACTGCTCAACTAGATCTCGACTACAGTGGGTCAAGCAATGGATCTGAACAACCCGATGACCGTCACATCCATGTGGTTACTGGTGGAGGGGAAACTAATACGGCCGAGTCCTCTAGCTCACGCAGACCTCCAACTCATCGCCTCGGTAACGCGCCGACCATCCAAACAGCCAAGACCCGCAACGTGCAAGCTCCATCTTTGCTAGCTCCCTGAAATCTCAATGCTAATTTCTGAGGAGTCGAACAGGACAACTTGCAGATACGAACTCTCCTGGAAACAATGGAAGCCATGGCCCAAGGAACCCCGATGGCCACCATTGCCAAGAAAGCTCGGGAGGCTGCGGACAAGGAGAAGGAGCGGCTAGAAGCCGCTGCTGTAGCACCAGCTCAATCGAATGGACATGCCAAACCCCAGCCGGTTCGATCTCAATCCGTCAATGGACATGCACGTTACCATCCCCAAGAAGGACGCGACATGAGGCTGCAGCTCGACTGAACCCGTAGGAATCGCGACGCTCAGGGAACTCTCAACTACAACAGGGATTACCGAGCCCGCGAGGACTACTATCGGCCTCATCCAAATTCCTCGCCACAAGACTCCCGACCAAGCACTGGGGGATGCCTTGCATATTCACCAGGCTTGCGAAAGGTCAGGTGGCCCAAAAAATTCCGTCCTACTAATATTGAAAAGTATGATGGAACAACCAACCCTCGCGAGTGGATCCAGATCTATTCAACGATCATAGACGCCATAGGGGGTGACGATTACGTCAAAGCCAACTACTTGCCGACAGCCCTGCAGGGATCAGCCCGAACGTGGCTCATGAACCTGCCCGAGGCCAGCATTAAGTCATGGACACATCTCCGAGAGATGTTTGAAGCGAATTTTCAAGGCACCTATAAATGCCCCCGGGCATGAGGGAGATCTGCTCAACTGTGTGCAGAAGCCCGGAGAATCTCTTCAGGATTATATCTGTTGATTCAGCGACACTCTTAACACCATCCCAGATATGGTGGACAATCGGGTGATTGTAGCCTTCAACCAAGGATGCAAGGATGAGCGGACGGTGGAAGAACTTGCCAAAAAAAAGCCCGAAGACGGTGGCCGAACTCAACAAGATTCTCGAGGAGACCGCCAAGATGGCGGACGCCTGAGTAAGGGTGCAATCAAAGCCCGAACAGAACAAGCCGCCTAGGGAAGGCAAGAAGAAAGACAAACACAAGAACAAGAAGCGCAAGACCGAGGACAAGGAGGTACTGGCCGTGGATAAGAAGCCCCCATACCGTCGCCAAGGCAAACCTAAAGACCTCGAGGTATACTGCCCAATTCACTGTTCAACAAAACACAGTTTTGCAGATTGTTTGGTGTACAAGAAACAGAGGCAGGAAGAGGAGAGTCAGAAACAAGGGACTCCACGTGACCAGACCCGCCGGCACACCTAACAAGCAAACTATGTTGATGATGGTGATGAGCCACAACTCCCGGAGAATTTGAAGATCGCCACTATATTCGGTGGTTGCGTCGAGAGACAGATTGCAAGCACCGAACCCTGCAAACGGCTGCTAAGGTGGTCCGATGTCCCAATCACTTTCGATCAAAGGGATCACCTGATCACGCTGTACGACGGGCCTCTACTCCCATTGTGTATCAAGCCATGGATCGGCTCGCGCAAGGTCGGGCAAACCTTGATCGATAGTGGAAGCGCCCTCAACCTGTTATTTGCCAACGCCTACAACGAGATCGGTATCCCAAGGAGGTCGTTGGCACCAGTGGACAAACCCTTCTATGGGGTGATACCGGGCATTCAAGTTGTCCGTTTGGGGAGGATCGATCTGCAGGTGACCCTCATGGAAGGGAAAAACATCCGATCAGAACTCCTCACCTTTGAGGTAGCAGACTTTACGTTGTCTTACAATTGCATCTTAGGCAGACCGATTCTGAAGAAATTCATGGTGGTTGCACACTTCGCATACTCCATGATCAAGATCCCCGGGCCGTTGGGCCCGATCACCGTATGTGGTGACCGAAAGGGTGCATTCTAGTGTGATATGAAAACCCTGGACATGATCAAAGGGGATGAACAGGAGCCAGCCAAAGCTGTCGAGCCGGCAAAGAAGCCCAAGAAGCAGCTGAACACAGCTGGACCGGGTGTAGATCTAGAAACCTCTCGAGATGCAGAAGCCCAAACAGGGGAAAAAGCACAACCCGTGCTCACAGCAGAAAAGGCTACTGCAGCGGTCCCGACCACGGTGGCACAAGATTCATGAAACCTGGGGACACCACCTCCAGCCGCAGGCGATTCACCAGCTGAATCCTCCCCGATCACGCCTTCTCAAAAGCGTGTCGAGCCAGGTACAAAAGAGGTAGCGCTTGACCGAACAGACCCGACCAAGACCACCAATGTGGGCATTGGTCTGGGTGACATAGGAACTTGAGCTCATTGTTCTCCTCTGGGCAAATGCTAATGTGTTCGCTTGGGAGCCATCTGATATGCCCGGGATCCCCAAGGAGGTAATAGAGCACAAGCTTGGCATACGAACCGGTGTCCGACCAGTCAAGCAAAAGCAAAGAAGATACACCCCAGAGAAACGAGACACCATCAACAACAAAATAACCCGACTACTCAAAGCCAGCTTCGTTCGAGAAGTACCTTTTTTGGAATGGTTGGCAAACCCAGTCATGGTGAAGAAACCCAATGGAACGTAGCAAATGTGTGTGGACTACACCGACCTAAATAAAGCATGCCTGAAGGACGAGTATACATTGCCTAGGATAGGTCAAATTTTAGATTCAACCTCAGGATGCGAGCTGCTTTGTTTTCTAGATGCCTATCCAGGGTATGATCAAATTAGCATGTGCATTGACGATGAGGAGAAAAATGCATTTGTAACTCCCTTCGATGTTTAATGCTATATAAAGATGCCTTTTGGTTTGAAAAACGCAGGCTGTACTTATCAAAAGTGTGTTCACATTGTTCTTGAAGGCCAAATCGGCCGAAATGTGGAAGCTTACATCGATGATATCATTGTGAAAAGTAAGTTAAAAGGTGACCTGATCGTCAATTTAACTGAAACATTCAACAACTTGCACAAAAATAGGATGATGCTTAACCCCGCTAAATGCACCACGTAGCCGCATAGAGGCAAATCCGCACAAAATCCGCACAAAATCAAGGCCATCGACGACATGAAAGCGCCACGTAGCCGCCACGAGGTCCAGAAGCTAGCAGGAATGGCATCCCTAAGTCAATTCATATCCAAGTCTGGCGAACAAGGTATGCCATTTTATAAGTTGTTACGTAAAACTGATCATTTTGAATGGTCGGCAGAAGCAGAAGAGGCATTCCAGGTGTTCAAACAATACCTGCGAAAAATGCCATACTGGTCCCGCCACAGCCCAAAGAAGAGATGTTATTATACGTAGGAGCAACACCTACTATTGTCAGTACTGTTCTGGTGGTCGAACGACCTAAAGAAAAATCGACAACACAGCACCCTGTTTACTTCGTAAGAGAGGTGCTGCACGACGCAAAGACAACGTACCCTCAGATTCAGAAATTACTATATGCAATACTGATGACTTCCAGGAAACTCAAGCATTACTTTCTGAGCCACAAGATCAAAGTTTTGTCAACCTACCCTCTAGGCACTATTTTGCATAATCGAGATGCCGTGGGTAGAATTGCGCAATGGTCCATGAAACTGGGGGCTTACGATGTAGAATTCATACCCAAAACTGCTATAAAGTCACAGGCTCTGGCAGATTTTATTGCAGAATGGACAAATCTCGAACCCAAAGAAAGTGCCAAAATCCTGAACACTGGACAATGATCTATGATAGAGCGTTTTGCAAAGTAGACGCGGGGGCTGGGGTAGTTCTTATCTCGCCACACAATGACATCATCAGGTAAGCTTTACAAATTAATTTTGTTGATCCTACTCCTACTAACAACATTACCGAGTATGAAGGGCTCCTAACAGGACTTCACATAGCTGCTTCTCTGGGTATCAAAAGGCTGCTCGTGAAAGGGGATTCCGAGTTAGCTGCTAAACAAGTCATGAAAGAGTACAGTGCGCGAAGTGATGTTATGGCCAGATACTTGGAAGCATACAGGAGGATGGAGAGCAAATTCAATGGGCTTGAAGTACGACACGTCAAAAGGGAGTACAATGGTGATGCAGATAAACTTGCAAAAGCAGCTGCTGAACGCACACATGTTTCAGGTAACGTGTTACTTGAAGTTCTCACTAAACCATCTGTGTCGGTGTCTTCACCGAACCAAAACACTGCATCCGATAAAGATGCAGTAGTCTCAATAACCAAAGAATCCATCAAGGAGTCTATGTTGGTCGATACGGCTCAGGCTGCGACTCTAGTTGGAAACGAGGAGAACTGGATGGAACCAATTCGGGCATACCTCACGAACCAAGCTATACCCAACGATGATGCGACATTGGAGAAAATCCATTGTAAAGCCAAAAATTATGAATTGGTTGACGGACGACTACATAAAGCAGCACACAATGTAATGCTCCTCAAATGCATTACACGGGCCGAGGGCATTAGTTTGCTCCATGACATTCATGGAGGAATCTATGGATCTCATGCTTCTCCCAGATATCTAGTTAGGAAACCATTCCCACAGAGCTTCTACTGGCCTACAGCTCTTCAAGACGCAAGCGAGTTAGTTAAAAAGTGCGAAGCATGCCAATTCTTTGCACGAAAAACAACTAAACCTGCGCAAGCTTTAAACACAATCCCCTTGTCGTGGCCCTTCGCCACATAGGGGATAGACATCCTCGGTCCTTTTCCTAGGGCCATCAGGGGTTATAAGTTTCGGTTTGTCGGCATCGACACATTCACAAAATGGGTTGAAGCTGAACCAGTTTCAAAAATAACAAAAGAGGCAGCTGTCAAGTTCCTGCGGAGCATTGTCGTTCGATTCGGTGTCCCGAACAAGATAATTTCTGACAATGGAACACAATTTAAAAGTAAAAAGTTTTCTGATTTTTGCTATGATCATGGGATCAAACACGATCGGTCATCGATAAATCACCCAAAGACGAACGGGCAAGTAGAGCAAGCTAATGGCATCATACTCCATGGCATCAAGAAGAGGATTTTCAACAGGATGCAAGCTTATGACAAATGATGGATTCACGAAGTCCCAATAGTCTTGTGGTCAATGAGAACCACAATGAACAGAGCAACAGGAGAAACACCTTTCTTCTTGGTGTATGGTGCTGAGGCAATTTTACCTACCGATATACGACTACAAGCCCCACGCGTGGCAATGTTTTCGGAAATTAAAGAGCCTAATCGACGAACCGACGAGTTGCTCCTCCTTGAGGAGGCTCGCGACGCTGCTCCTTTCAGAGTAGCACAATATCAACAGAACCTACGATAATACTACGATGCTAATGTTCGCATGAGAAACCTGTGCATTGGAGACATGGTGCTCAAACTAGATCAACGCACTAAGGACAAAACAAAATTGTCCTCTCCATGGCAAGGACCTTATATAGTTGTGGACATCACGCGACTAGGAGCTTACAGAATTGCGGAGATTGATGGAGACGTGCTGCCGAACACTTGGAATATGGATCAACTAAGAAGATTCTACGCCTAAACTAAGGTATCTGAGCGAGTTCAAGCCTATCCAACAATTTGGCAGGAATCGTCACCATCAGCGATAGCTTCAACAACAACAAAAAAAGAGATAAGTTCTGCACACTTTATTCACCATCACACTTATGCACGGGGGCCAAGTTTTCTTCTTCTACTTAGTTTCTACTCTTTGTTATCATACTGTTTATACTAACAAAGAGCCGGGGACTACCATGCTGAAAATTTTCGGACCTATTCTATAGACCTCAAGCGCAACACTCGGGGGCTCACCTTGTATTTGGGTAATTCTTGTGAAAAAGTACTTCTTGACTCTTTTCTAGCATGTCTACATACTAAAAAAATAGCCTAGGGCCTACTATGTCATTACATCATAAGAATTAAGATTCCCTAAATGACACAGTAAAACTATGCTAAAAACACTAGACATTGTGACTACAAGGGGTTACACGGTTCAATAGACCGCTTGAGTCTCAGTAACTAAACAATCCCAAAATAGCTCATGATAAATAGTATAATTAGCTATGTTAACATTGTCATTTGGAGAACGTGCATAAAAGCCCAAACAGCTCTAATTCCTACGTGAAACATGCAAGCATATGTTCATCAAAAGGAATAAAGTTCACAGATTAACCACAAGTTTTCTGCCCTATTACAGGAATCCAGATCAAGTTCAGGATGAGTCTTCCGAATCAGACAGGTGAAGACCAAGCTTCTGAACAAAGGGTTTGACCAAGGGATAGAGATCGTCGAACGTCACCTTGGCCTCTTCTGCCGAGCACTTGAAACCTTGCGAGAGTACCACAGCATCAACTTCTGGAACATGACTTTTCATGGCCCCCAAGGTGTGGGTCGCAGCAACGACAGCACCTTCCATGAGTTTGTTCTCCAGAGTCAGATTGCGTGCCTCGGAAGCCATAAGCTTGGTGTTGAGCGCTGCCACCTCTTCATCCTGAATTGCAAGACGGCCCTCTAGATCCAAGCTTTTCTTCTGAAGCAGCTCGATGCTCTTGGAATTGTCTATAGGATTAAAGGTACAAAATCAATAATGGCTTACAATGTGAGGATAAAAATCAAAGGCAAATATCAGTACCTTCTTTCTCGGTCTTCAGAAGAGCGACCTGGGCCTCCAGCCTCGTTGCGGATGCCTCTGCATCGTGAGCCCGAGTGCTCAGCAAGCGCCACTGCTCCTCGGCTGCAGAGAGCGAAGTGATGATCGGGCCTAAAGGCGTCGGCTCTGGTAGCACGACTTCGGCAGTTTTCTCCTCTGGCTTTGAGGCCATCACTAAAGACTGATCGGGAGATTTTTCTTTAGTGAACAGTGAGGCTGGAGAAGTGGCTGCGGGTTTTGAGGGCCTACAGACCAAGACAGAGAAAAATAAGGAATTACCTCATAAAACTATTTGGATGCTAATCAAGCTCATTAAAGCCCTTACTCAGTCATCATGAAGGTGACTTTGAATCCCTTCCGCGAACCAGAAGAAGGCTTTGACGGTGTTCGGGCGGCGCGAGTTTCTTGACGAGAAATCTCCTGAACACGTTTAAGTTTGCTTACGCGTGCAAAGTTTGCAAATAAAAGCCCGAAAACAATCATGCTAGGTACTTGGTCTCCGGGACGAGGTGGGTCACGCATGGTGGGCAGCTCAGTGGCACCTGGTGGCCCATGAGAACCCGATCCAGCAGGACTTTTCTCCGTACTCGCGTACCTCAAGCGCTTGCTAGAGCGAGACGGGATGGTGACTTTGGTGCTGGTCAGGGCTTTCTTTTCCTAGGCAGGCAGCTGCTTGGGCACTTTGGTTGAGGGTACCTTATCACTCGGGGCTGACTGTGCTTCCGCCTCATCCTCCAGATTGGTGGCTCCACTTTGTTTGGGAGCATCAGCAATAGGGGGGCCTGATCTGGAAAAAGAAATGAACAAAGATGTAACAAGTAGAAAAGTATTTTTCTGAAAGTGGGATTACCTCAGGACCAAGGTTGTCAGCGCTGTACGGGGTTGGGACATTCGCCCAATCGGGGATCTCAGCATTCATCATTTTCTTGAGGTGGGCCGCCACCTCGAATTCAGGAACAACTGTTGGATACGAGTCATGATATTTCAAATGACCGAACACTTTCAGAAAAGAGACCAAACAAAGCAAATTCAATTTACCTTTGGCTTTTGTTCGATTGAGGTCAGTCTGACCAATGAAGGTGTGGGCAAGGCGATCATGGGCCACAAGCGGAATAAACCTCCATCTAATGAAGGTCTCTGCCACATGGACTGTTGTCAAACCCCCTTCACGAAGAGCCAGGATCTGATCAATATGCTTCTGCATTTCTGGAGTTACTTTTGGAAGGGCCTTAGTTTTTTCCTTAAGATAAGGCATCAGATACTTCCCCTTCGCTAATAAGGCTTGGGGAAGGGTAATGTAAAACCTGTAAAGGGATATAGGAGTCTCTATCCCTCAAGGAGAATTCAATTAACCCGACCATGAGTTGCTCTTTGTAGAAGGCAGGGGTGTAAACGTACTTCCACAGATTCAAAGACGGCTTAATCCCCAACCAAGCCTCACACAGAAAGGAAAAAACGCTAACCATAGCTATAGTGCTAGGCTTAATGTGCACGAGCTCGATGTGGTAGAAGTCACAGATACTGTGGAGGAAGTCTATTGGATAAACCTCGAACCAATAGTCGACAAGCTCTAAAGTGTCAGGCGTCAGATGAAGCTGACGTTTAGCCGGCTTGCGAGGGAATGTGGTTGTGTCCGGGAGCAGTTCGAGATCTTCCAGATTCTGCGGCTGCTTCACCATCGTGGTCGACATTTCCCAATACTTGTCTGTGTTGCAGATGCCCGTTCCACTGCGCAGGGCCCCCTACGGGCCGGCGGCGTTGCTCTGCTCCCCAGAGGATTCGTCTCCAGAAACGGACTAGCGAGAGGAAGTCATGGTGGTGAAAGGTGGCTCTGAAAGCTAGAGGAGCAAGAAACCAATCTAAGATGCAAAATGGCGGCTGCTAGCTTGCGGGAGCGAGGAAGATGATGGTTTGGAAAGTGAATAGACGGCCGCGCTTGGGGGCTTTATGGTTCCGAGAGGGAGCACGAACCTCGAGAAAACTGCCCTCGACCCGCGTCGTGCGCAATTATTGTTATGTCAAAGATTCTTTCCTATTCCTGCGGCAGACGTCGTTTCGAAAATCGTGAGGGTTGATCCCAATGCATTTGGTGCTGATAGCTTTCTAAATAAGCTAACAGTTGTAAACGACCGAACATGGTGTGTTTGTGAGAAATTCCCGAGCATTCCTAGTGCGGGGCAAATTTCCCAAACATGTTACAAAGATGGGATGATCTGTTAGCAAGGACATGTTCGAGGATTATTCTCTGAGCAGGTGTTTTTGCGTCAGATTAATGACTATCACAAAATTGCAAACATGAAGGGCAGAATGTAACATCCTCCAAGCAAAATTCCTTTATTAACTCAAGAGAGATATATTTTGCAGGGGATTGATTACCATCCTAACACTAAAACTCTAAAAATCATCCCTGTACAAGCCTAGATGCTTGGCGAGGATGATGGCGCCGCGGCACCAGGCATCGGGGGCTTCTCCTCGATCTCCTCCTTGGAGTTGTTGATAAGGTCCACGAGCGTGCCGTCTCTTGAAATCCCAAACAGCTCGCGGTTCAGAGAGGAAGAGGCGCCTGGCTAATTCCTCATCGCCACTGGTGTCGACCGGAGCAGAAGACGAAGAAGCACCCGCTTGCGACGTCTCTGCCCTGGAGCAAGCCCCGCCTATCACCTGCTCTGACTCCTCATCGAAAGGGATGATTATAGGGGACGCTGGGGCCGGGGACAGGCAAGCGGCCCTTTTCCTGGCGGCGGTGCTTGTCGAAGCGGCCTCAGGAACAGGGGGCGCCATCGCCGGGGCTTCGCCTTGAGGCTTGGCTTAATCCCCATACATTGGTAGCATATCGTGTTTTTGCAGGAAAATGGCCCAATTTGGAGCATTTATATTCAAGTCCAAAAGCAATACCAAACTTGACGGAATCAAGCCATGCAAAGGAGGCCCAAACCAACATTTTCGGAGCAACTTCCATATAGGTATACACGATATGTATAAACATAAGTGAATGAAGATGTGGACTTGAAGGATCGAATTAGGGTTGAGATGCACTAGCTCTAACCCTTAGAAGGAAAGTAGGTCGCGAAGGAAATCATGGACGGGTGTGGCGAACCCGCGCTCATAAAGGGGGCGAATACGACAACTTCATCAATTTCATTGAAAGGCCAAGGCTTACTATTGACGGTCCTTATAACGAAAATCCGACCATCAATAGGCTCAGAAAACCAATAGAGATCAAGCATAACTTGGACATTTGTATTCAAATAAGGTTTGTGCATGCATATATAGAATATATTTGAGTACAGGGACCATGGTGCAAAAGATGGACGAAAACAGGCTCCGACCCAGGTCGGCCGACCTGGTTAGGTCAGGCGACCTGGTCTGAACCCCGTTTGAGCCAATCTTCCACGCAGGTCAAGAAGCACACCAAGAGATGATCATGGATGCTGAATCATGGTCGGTGGAAGTCAAGGGTGAAGGATGAGCCACGTGTCACTCCCGTGGATTGAAGGGCCCACACTTCAACTCAAATGCATGCAAAACGAGTATACCCACCTGGAACCATCATAGGGACCCACATGACAGTCTACCAGAGAAGAGTGGGGCCAAAAGGCGGTGGTGCCAGGTCGGCCGACCTGGCCCTGCGGCCGTTTCGCCCCTGCCTTGACCTGTACCTGTAAACTGCCATCAGGAGTTCATCTCAACTGTGCAATGCTCAAGGCGGTGCATCCAAGGGTCGGCCGACGTGCCCACTTCGGCCGACCTGGGCCCACTTCCAAACTGCCACAACCGCCTCTGGCTGGCTCTCCACCGCCTATGGATGCTATAAATACTTGCAAAGGGCGCCGTACTCAACACACACCAGAAGAAGAGTTCTCCTTTGCTACAAGCTTTGTCTTAGTAGTGATAGTTCTAGTAGTAGAGCTTCTGAAGGGCTTCTGGAGGAGTCTTGGTAAGTTCTAGAGTTCAGCTTTTGTATCTCTTTACTTACTTGTAATACTCTGAGCTTAATGGAAATATCTTGATACTTATGTTGTATGCCTCAACTTTACTCTATTTACTTAGTATATACTACTTATGTCTTGCACCTTGTTCGAGTTGACGTATGCTATGACATTGGCTCAATGTGCCTTATGGTTGCTCTATTTATTAACGTGATAGATAGAGTTGTATTTCATATTGCAAACATGGTGTTTGGAATACGGAATACTATTGAGGGTATCGCTACCCCACGAATTAGTAGAGGTAGGTGGCAGGTGATGACAGCCCTGTCCATCCTTTGTAATCCTCCACGTTCGGGAGATGATATTAGGCCTTTATGATAAGACGTCCTCCTGTCGTCCCTTGATGAGGGAACCACTGGACACCTCGATATGTCCTTTTGCATATGTCCCTTGTATGAGCTTGTATAGGATAATGTTGTACATCCAAGTTCCATTTGTATGATGCTAATGAACCCTTTGTGACCTTTACTAATGTTCTATTACTAACTAAGACTACTAAATGATGAGCAATAAACTTTTGTGTGTCACATAACCCCTACACTTCCATATCATTTACCCCTGTCTAGACTATGGTAGATTAATGATGTTATAAATAAATACATCGGATGACACCTCTCTTTAACTAAACGCTTTCCCTGTGGATAAACAAATAAAAATACTCTGGAATACTCTCGGGTGCAATGCTACAACGTACTTCGCAGAATCTCTGTAATATTTAGATTTACAATAAGGCATCTCTAGTTCCATCACTAATCTAGTGGTGACGCTAAGAAATGCCAACAAGCATTTCTGGCGCCGTTGCCAGGGAAAGCAATGGTTAAAGAGTCTTGATCATCCATGTATTTAATGCAGCATGATTAATTGCCAATAATCTAGCAGGTTTACCCTTTTGCTCTGTTTCTCTATGACGTGAAACAGGGTAGTGTATGACTGGTTTCCAACTACCATCCAACTACGTCGAGAACCCGAATACCATAGGAAGGAGGGTGCGTTCTCGTGTCGTAATCCCTCAGGTGTTCTTGTTGAAGACCAAACCAGTCATCAGAGAATCATCTAATCAAAGAGAACAGCCCATTCTCGTAGCACCCCAACCAAAAGAAGACATGGCCGAGAGGACGATCCGTGACTACTCCGCCCCTTCCGCTGCCCAGATCCCAACGGGTCCGAAAGTGGCTGTGGAAGATCATGCCTTTCAGCTCAAGGCCCCATTGATCAACATGGTGCAGGCCAGCCCCTTCTGTGGGAAGGCCAATGAAGATGCTAGTGCCCACCTGCAGCATTTCCTGGAGGTGTGCAGCTGATGAGGACATCAACACCAACGATACATCCACACCACCACCGACACCGGCAACTGCGACATCTCCACCATCTGGTCCTATTACTCGTGCTCGTGCCCGTCAACTCAATCATCAAGTAAGTTCATTCTTAAGCTCTTGTCCATTATATTTTATCAATGGAAACATGTGCACTCTTGTTTTACTTAGGAATGATGGAGAGGATAAGAAGGGGAGCGGATTCGCGTGGGCTGGTTTCGGACAGCAGGACAGCACCAACTTGTGACAACGGTCAAGACTTCATTCGGACTCCGATTGGGACGTTCAAGTACTTCACGGAAAGCTTATGAAGTCCTCTTTCAAACAGATCTGGCCTCATGATGATACCTGTTCTGAGTGGGGCGCAGTCGTCATGTCTTTACAGAAGGGTTTTCAGCCCATGGTGCTGCGCCACTCTATTTTGGCCCAATGGGCCGTGTATCCAGTTGAGCCCACTTTGGGCGCGTCCTAGGGTTGGAGGTCGTCCTCCCAGTACTTATCCCCCCCAGCAGCCGCCATGGGAGGGTTGGGTTTTGTTTTCATGAACTAGCTATCGCTACTTCTCCTGGAGCGCGTGTGCTAATCCAGCCGCCCGTCTTCTTGTAATCGAAACCCCACATTCGATCAATCCAGACTGAGTTCTTGATTTCCCCTTGCGATTTCAGTGCTTGTTTACTTGTTCTTGCGAGTTCTTCGATTTGCTTGCAGGACGGGTGCCCTCGTGGCCGGTGTCGCGCATCACAAGGGCGCGGCGACCAGGGAAGAGGTGTATCGGTTGCTAAGGCGCAGCGTCTCTGGATTGCTGAAGTCGGACCGCCAACGCCTTCTCCCTCCCTCAAATCGAGTTATCTAGTTCGTCCTCACCGAAAGATCGGGAAATCCCCCACGGGTTCTCATCAGCAGCACCATCACCATCCCGGGAGTCAATCAAGAGGTAATCAGGCTCCGCTTGCTCCCATTTTCACTGTTGGGTAGAGCCAAACAATGGTTCTACTCCAACCGTGATGCGGTGAACACGTGGACCAACTGCTCCAACGCATTCCTGGCCAAGTTCTTCCCCATTAGTAAAACTAATGCCCTTCGAGGAAGAAATTCCAGCTTCTAGCAAGAGTCCGGACAGACCGTATCGGAGGCGTGGGATTGTTTCCCGGACTATGTCCTGGCATGCCCACACCACGGTATGCAAGAATGGCTCCTGCTCCAGAACTTCTACCATGGGCTATCCCAGACAGCCCGTGAACATATGGACGCAGCTGCTAGAGGGACATTACTCCCCTTGACTGTGGCCGCCGCCAAGCTGCTCATTGAGAAGATGGTGTCAAACCAGGCTTGGAATGATGACCGCCTTCAGGGGCGCAAGCACGGTATGCACACCATAAAGGAGGTGGACATGCTGGCCGCCAAGATGGAGCTCATCATGAAACGCCCCGACGACCGTACCAAGGATGGGGACGCCGACAATGAAGGGCCACTGGATTCACACATGACGTGTGAAGCCTGTGGAGAAACCGGCCACTCGGGGAACAACTGCCCCGAGACACAAGAGGAGGTACAGTTCGTAAACAGCAACAACGGGTACCGGCTTCAAGGGAACTAGAATCAGCAACGCCTGTTCTACCAGGGAGGTAATAACAACAACTCCTTTTCTAACCAACCCTCTCTGAAAGATCTGGTCCTTGGTCAGGCCAAGATCAATGAATCTATTTCTAAGAGGCTTGCTGCTAATGAAAAAGCTCTGGAGGGCATAAACTCTAAGATTGAGAGTTTGTCCTCCACCTTCCAGAGCCAGCTGAGCTTTAAAAAAATGCTAGAAGCCAAGTTAGCTCAGCTAGCCGCCGCTGTTCCTTCTGGAGACAAGGGACAAATTCCAGGGCAACCGGATTCTTCCTTTGAGAATGTAAAGGTTGTTTCTACGAGGAGCGGTAAGGCTACTCGGGATCCAGTCCCACCTAACCATGCAGGGAGGACAGCAGAGCCACGGAAGGAGATTCCAGCAGAGGAAGAAGAGCCTGAAGCCGAGCTAGCACCTGCAAGAAGGACTGCGCCCCACGGGTTCTACGACACCAACGTGCTGCCTTTCCCTCAACGCCAAAAGAAGCCATCGGCGGATGAACAATTCGGCAGGTTCGTAGAGGTCATTCAAAAGTTAAATATACATGTGCCACTGTTGGATGCTATGCAGGTGCCGACCTATGCCAAGTACTTGAAGGACATACTGAACAACAAACATCCGCTCCCAAGTACAGATGTCGTAAAGTTAACTGAGGAGTGCAGTGCAGCCATCTTGAACAAGGTCCCAGAAAAGAAGAAGGACCCAGGTGTCCCACCATCACTTGCACTATTGGGACCCAGCGCTTCGAGCACGCACTCTGTGACTTAGAGGCAAGTGTCAGCGTCATGCCAAAGGTAGTCTTTGACCGCCTTAACTGTACTACCTTGTCCCCGACTCCCCTGAGATTGCAGTTGGCCGACTCTACGGTCCGTTACCCGGAGTGGATAGCTGAGGACATTCCGGTGCGCATCTGGGATTGCTTTGTCCCTGTCGACTTCGTTGTGCTGGACATGGATGTGAGCAACGACTCATCGCTCATCCTTGGGCGACCCTTCTTGAGCACTGCAGATGCTCACATTAATGTGGGTGCTGGAGAGATCCAGCTCCACATTAATGGGAAGAAGGAGAAATTTGACTTCAGGCCAAAAGTGGAGCAATGCTGCATGATCAAAATCAAGTATGGGAGGAACAATCAAAATGTCAAGGAGGTAGAAGTCACACCTCCAGAAAAGGACAGCTTGATAAAGTTCATGGAGAAGTTCTGGGAAAAGGACTTTCCCATCCGGTACAACGAAAAGAACAAGAAGCCTATACGAGGTGCGAAAGCACAGGCAACGAAGACACCGGAACAAGCTACAGATCGCCAGAAGAAGGTAAAACAGATATGGCGGGTTAAATCATCTATATCCTCATGTCCAAGGTTAGATGCTGCTTCTTCAAGCTAATCCAACAAAGGAGGCCTCATCACTCGACGACATAGAATACGAGTCCTGTGTCGACAGGTTCATCGGTGTCAACAAAATAGCTTGGGGGAGGACCCCCAATCAGGTAAGGTCAGGTAAGCATTTATGAATAAAGTTTTCTTTCAAAAAAAAGTTAGTAAATGAGAGGTATTTAGGTTGGTCCCTTAATGTTATAAGTTTTTGCTTAACTCTTTATTTTGGATATGATGAATAGTTACTCTTATTTCTTTCTTGTACCTATGTTTGAACCTGCTATTCTCCTAAGATTTGAGTTTGCTAGTTGAGCATGATCTTTTCTGTTAACTTGTCTATTTGTGGGTAGCATATGCAAGCTCTAGTCTAGGTTGTTGTTGGCTATGATATGATAAGACTTGTGTTACCTTAAGTTCATACTAAGCAAGACTTGATAACCGGAGTTTTCTTTTAAAAATAATAAAACAAAGTGTTCCTTATGGTGTTTCAAATTCCTACCAAAACTCATATTGTTTAAACCCCTACAAAAGCTGCTTGTTGATGCATTGAGTTTTCTCAAGATCATTGTGATTCTTAGAGACTTACTTCATGCTTGTAAAACCAAGGTCATGCACATGCCACTATATATATGTCACACTTCTACTCTGGAAGTAAGCATGACACTCATCCATCCACCAAATAAAAGCTCCACAGAAAGTATGGTACTCTTCCCCAACTTTATTGCAAAAAGAGACATGGGCTGATGAAAGAAAAAAATTTGGACACATGAAGGTCCAAGTGTGTAAAAAAAAAGGAGTACATGAAGGCTCTTTGTTTAGAAAAAATAATAATAGCCATGTCTCTAAAAGGAACTCTGTCAAGGGAAGAGGAACCTACAAAAAGGAGCTATCATTCATCATGCCATCCACACACGTGCACATCTTGGTTTGAAAGTATGACTTACTTCTCTTTGAATCCTTGTTTTGATTTTACAATATGTGTACTGCAAGTAAGCCACAAAACTCTCCTAGCACAAAACTCCACCTCAATGAGTGAAATGAGAGTTGAGTGAGGATTTTGGTAAGGAAATACACCTTGAGTGACTCGAGAATACAACCTAAAGGAACTCTGCCTTTTTGAAAAAACTCCAAAACCTCCGGTTTGATTGTCAAGCAAGGTAGAAGGCAAGGTGCTTGGTCTAAGTCATTCTGGCTACCAACCGCCCAAGACAAGGAGAAGCTACAAGCCCCATAAAAGGCCAAGGTAATAAGGGAAGTTTATTTTACCAGCTTATTCAATTCTTGGTAGAATATCTTGCTGAACCACTGGTACTTTTGAGGAGTAATGAGGAAGCAACTCCTGATCCACTAAGCCTAAAAGTTCTAGTCTTTGCTCGAGATGAGCAAAGGGCTAAGCTTGGGGGAGTTGTTGACGGTCCTTATAACGAAAATCCGACCGTCAATAGGCTCAGAAAACCAATAGAGATCAAGCATAACTTGGACATATGTATTCAAAAAAGGTTTGTGCATGCATATATAGAATATATTTGAGTACAAGGACCATGGTGACAAGTCGCTTAGGCAAAAGCTCTCAGGTATGCCGCCGACTTCTTCTTCGCATGGTTAGCACAAATCATAAAATGTCAAAATAATTGGATTTGTTTAATGCAGATGAGGAGAGGAAGATCGAGTCCCTGAAGGCCGAAGTGATCGACATGAAAAATCTTTTCTATCGGCAACAGGAGCGTGCCAATCAAGTCGAGCAATGGGAACGAGACTGCATGGCGGAACTAGCTGAGGAGAAGCGGATGCGCCAAGATGCACATGCGCAGCTTGTTTGGGATATGACGAAGATCCGTGACCAAGACAAAGCTATTCAAGCTCTTCGCGAGGAGGTCGGCAGGCTTGGCGTGGAGCTCGCATCCTTCAAAGAAGCTATCGTCCCGCTGGTCGATGTTTACGCCATGGTACCCGTCGGGTGCGAGCATACTGCCAGCGGATCGCCCGGTCTTGTACTAGGCAAGTACTTGGCCTGGTCCGGTCCTGGTTCCTTGCCCAGCCCTTGAGCGTTACTCAAGGGTGGATCAACTCGGTGTGCACCCGCGACATGTATGAGGGCTACGTGGAGGAAGAGAAAGACACGGCAGAGAAGATAGTCTCTCGCCTTAAGTTCTAGGTTTTCTTGTTATGTAAGAAAAACCCATGTAATGAACTTGGTAGATGTAAATACTAATGTTTCGTCAACAAAAGTACTTGTTATCTGTATATTGGTTTGCCCGATCCTTCTTTGTGGAAACAAAAGGTAGATGGCTTTTGCGAATATGGCCTGTCTGGGTTTTTTTTAAACAACCCGGCATAATTCAAAACTTTCTCGTATATGCGTTGCTTGGCTAGCAAGCGTAGCATGATACATGTATCAGAATTCCAAGCTTGATGACAATAGAATATAGACACTTTATTATCGTTTGGCTGAAAAGCCGACATCAGTACATTGAAAGGACTGACTTTTATTGACTCTTAACAACTCCTAAAAACTTTTTAAGGGTAAAAACGCCGCAAGTGCTCAACGTTCCAAGCATTGGGCACCTCCGTTCCGTCTTCCCGCTGTAGCTGATATGTACCCGGGCCGATGACCCTTGATACTATGAACGGGCCTTTCCAGGGTGAAGATAGCTTGTGTTGATCCTTTGTACTCTGAATTCTCCGGAGGACTAGATCACCGATGTTAAACGACCTTGCTTGGACGTTTTGGTCGTGGTACCTCCTGAGTTCTTGCTGGTACTTGGTGGTCCCGATCAATGCAGCTAACCTTGCTTCTTCTAGCATGTCCACATCTTCTGCCCTACTCTGCTCTGCTGCTTCCTCCGATTAGTTTTGAATTCTTGGAGCCGTTGTACTCGATATCCACCAGCAGTACTGCTTCCGAGCCGTAGACCAGGAAGAAGGGTGATTGCCCCGTCGCGCGGCTGGGTTGGGTTCTAAGCCCCCATACCATGGCTGGCAACTCTTGCACCCACTTGCCGCTGTACTTTTTGAGTGGTTCATAGAGCCTTGGCTTGAGTCCTTGGAGTATGAGGCCGTTAGCTCTCTCAACTTGTCCATTGGCACGTGGGTGCGCCACCAATGTGTAGTGGACTTCGATTCCCAGTATTGTAGAAATCAAAGAACTCGCTCCCTATGAATTCAGGCTTCATAGATCACCACAGAACACATGTTTTTGGTACATGATCACGGAGCAACAGTAGGTTGAGTGGAGTTACCAACAGCATTCAAGATGAGCATTTGCCGAAGGAGGGCATTGTTCTCTACCACCCTCTTCTTGTACTCCTCGAACTCCTGTTGGGCCTTCTCCAGCTTTTCATCAGCAGCTTCGGCCTTCTTCTTCAAGGCATTCACCTCCACAGCGAGGGCAGCTGAACCATGTTTTTCAGCGGTAAGTTGTTCACGAAGTACCCGCTTAGCCTCTGTCTCTTGATGGTTCAGTGGTATATCAGCATTCTTCAGAAAAGTGCTGGTGCAGCTGATCTGGGACAGAACCTTCGAGACAACCTTAGCACTATGCAGTGCTGGCTCCCCAATAGCAGCAGCCTCTGCCTGCATAGTCTCCATAGAAGACTGCATATTGGAGCGAAAAATAGTTTACCGACAGTGTGAAAGACTGAAAATCAAATGAGCAGAGGGACAATTGCAATGGACATCCTTGACAATGCACATAGAGAAGCAAATATAGTTGTAACGAGCCTTACCACTACTTCTCTTGCCGCCTCACTAATGCCCTTTTTCTTGCTGGTATGGCAGACCTTTAACAGTTCGACCGCATTGAGCCCCTCTTCATGATCAGCTTCTTCTTCTTCTCTTCCTCCTTCATGTTGTCCTTCCTGACCTTCTTCGCACAGCCGTGCTTGATGTGAACCCGCTAGGGTTGGTGCCCGATCTTTCAATGAGAGGCAGGGGGTAACTCGATTTGGGGGAAGGGGATGACGTTGGCGGTCCGACTACAGCTCTCTCAAGTGCTGCGCCTTAGCAACCGGTACACCACCTCCAAGGATGCCGCACCTTGTGGAGCACGACACCAGCCACTAGGGCTCTCAATCCTGCAAGCAAATCGAAGAAACTTGCAAGAACAAGATAACAGGTATTGAAATTACCAAATAGGAATGAGGGATTCGAATCCAAGATACAATATGTGGGGTTCCGAAGGCAGGAAGTAGGGCAGCTTATCCAGCATGCGCTATTCCAGCAAGCAGCTAGCAACAATGGCTAAGAATGCAACTCAACAAAACCCAACCCTAGAGTGGCGGCTGCTGGGGTATTTGTGAGGTTGGAGACGACCAGGATGTCTCCCCCAAACCCTAGGACGCGCCCCTAATGGGCCCAACTTGATACAAGGCCCATCAGCCCAAGTTCTGGTAACACAGTACCAGTCACGACCATTTTGACGATTCCCGTTGACTCAGGGCGAATTTGAAGGTGATTCCAAATCCATTTGAAAATAGACTTGATAGGCTTTCCAGGAAGTCCAAGATCACCCCAATCGGAGTCCGTATGAAGTCGCAGCACCCGTCAGAAGTTGGTGTTGTTCTGCTGCCCGAACCTGGAGCTTGTGAATCCTTTCCCCTTTGGCTCCTGTTCTTCATTCCTGAGCAAAACAACAGTGCAAGTGTCTCCGTTGTCTAAACAAGATGGACAAGTGCTTAAGAAGGAGCTTATCTGATGGTTAAGTTGTCGAGCACGAGCACGAGTAAGGGGACCAAGTGGAGGGGTGGACGTATCGGTGGTGGTGATGTCCTCATCATCCTCCCCTTCTTGCATTTGAGTCGTCCTCGACTCAAGCTCATCTTCTTCTCCCAAGTATGGTTTCAAATCTGCAATGTTAAATGTGGGGTTGACCCCAAAATCTGCAGGAAGATCAAGCTTATATGCATTTTCATTAACACGTTGCAGCACTTTAAAAGGGCCATCAGCTCTAGACATTAGTTTGGATTTTCTCAGTTCAGGAAACCTTTCCTTCCTCAAATGTAACCAAACCAGATCACCCGGTTCAAAATGCATATGCTTCCTACCTTTATCACTAGCATACTTATACTTAGCATTCATGCGCTCTATGTTCTCTTTAGTTGTTTCATGCAGCTTAAGCATCAATTCAGCACGTTGCTTAGCATCAAAGTTTAGTTTTTCAGAAGTTGGCAAGGGCATCAAATCAATAGGAGCTCGCGGTATGAAGCCATAGACAATCTCAAAAGGACACATTTTTGTAGTAGAATGCAGCGAACGATTATACGCAAATTCAATATGAGGCAAACATTCTTCCCACATTTTAATGTTCTTTTTTAGGACAGCCCTAAGCATGGTTGATAAAGTTCTATTTACAACCTCGGTTTGACCATCAGTTTGAGGGTGGCAAGTAGTGGAGAATAACAGCTTGGTTCCCAACTTAGCCCACAAGGTTCGCCAAAAATGACTAAGGAATTTTGCATCACGATCAGAAACAATTGTATTTGGCACACCATGCAAACGAACAATCTCACGAAAGAATAAATCAGCAATGTTGGTAGCGTCATCGGTTTTGTGACACGGTATGAAATGTGCCATTTTAGAAAATCTATCTACCACCACAAACACGCTGTCCCTCCCCTTCTTGGTTCTAGGCAGTCCTAAAACAAAGTCCATAGAGATATCCTCCCAAGGTACACTAGGGACAGGTAGAGGCATGTACAAACCATGAGGGTTAAGACGTGACTTAGCTTTTTGGCATGTCGTGCAGCGGGCTATGAATCTCTCCACGTCTCTCCTCATCCTGGGCCAAAAGAAATGAGCAGCAAGGATGTCCTCTGTTTTCTTCACACCAAAGTGTCCCATCAGCCCTCCTCCATGTGCTTCCTGCAACAATAACAAACGCACGGAGCTAGCTGGAATGCATAGCTTGTTAGCTCTAAACACAAACCCATCATTGAGGATGAATTTGTTCCAAGTCCTTCCTCCTTTACAATTCAGCAATACATCTTTGAAGTCAGCATCATGTGCATATTGTTCTTTTATTGTTTCCAAGCCAAAGATTTTGAAATCAAGCTGTGACAGCATGGCATAACGTCTAGACAAAGCATCAGCAATCACATTTTCCTTTCCCTTTTTGTGTTTGATGACATAAGGGAAGGTCTCAATGAATTCTACCCATTTAGCATGTCTACGATTCAGTTTGGCTTGGCTACGAATGTGTTTCAAAGATTCATGATCAGAATGTATGACAAACTCCTTGGGCCACAAATAATGCTGCCATGTTTGTAGAGTTCGAACTAAAGCAAACAATTCCTTGTCATAAGTAGAATAGTTCAAACTAGGCCCACTCAATTTCTCACTGAAATATGCTACAGGTTTGCCATCTTGTAAAAGGACACCTCCCAAACCAATTCCACTAGCATCACATTCAAGCTCAAAGGTTTTATTGAAATCAGGAAGCTGGAGCAAAGGTGCATGTGTTAACTTATCTTTAAGCATGTCGAAGGCGTCCTGATGTGCATCTGTCCATTTGAAGATCACTCCCTTCTTGGTAAGCTCATGCAGCGGGGCAGCAAGGGCGCTAAAGTCCTTCACGAAGCGACGATAGAAACCAGCAAGTCCCAGAAAACTTCGCACTTGGGTAACAGTTGTAGGTACCGGCCAGCTATGTATCGCTTCAACCTTGGCTTGATCAACTTCAATTCCCTGTGGTGTCACAACATAGCCAAGGAAAGACACCCGATCTGTGCAAAATGTGCACTTCTCAAGGTTACCAAATAAACGTGCATCACGCAATGCATCAAAAACAGCACGCAAGTGTTCAAGATGTTCCTCATGTGATTTGCTATAAATCAGGATGTCATCAAAGTATACAACTACAAATCTGCCAATAAAAGCGCGCAGAACTTCATTCATCAATCTCATGAATGTGCTAGGTGCATTAGTGAGACCAAAAGGCATGACCAGCCACTCATACAACCCAAACTTTGTTTTAAAAGCAGTTTTCCATTCATCTCCCAATTTCATACGAATCTGGTGGTACCCACTACGTAAATCAACCTTAGAAAACACAATAGCACCACTCAACTCATCAAGCATATCATCTAGGCGTGGAATAGGATGACGGTAACGAATGGTGATATTATTGATAGCCCTACAATCCACACACATGCGCCATGTTCCATCTTTCTTTGGCACAAGCAATACCGGAACAGCACAAGGACTAAGAGACTCACGCACATAACCTTTGTCGAGTAGCTCCTGCACTTGGCGTTGAATCTCCTTTGTCTCCTCTGGATTGGTCCTGTATGGCGCACGGTTGGGCAATGAAGCTCCAGGAATGAGATCAATTTGATGCTCAATCCCTCGAATAGGTGGCAGTCCCGGTGGAATCTCACTTGGAAACACATCGGAATACTCCTGCAAAAGGTTAGCAATGGCAGGAGGCAAAGCAGGCTGCAATTCATGGAGTGAAATCAATGCTTCTTTACAGACCAAAGCATAAACAAGGGAGGTAGAAGCAATCAGCTCATTTATTTCAGATTTTGTAGCAATCAAGCAAGCTCCCTTTAACTTAATTTCCTTCTTGTTATCATGAGCAGATTTGCTATTCTTGTGTTTATGCTTCTCAAGATCATTTACTACAATCTGATTTTCACTCTTAGCATGCTCCAAATTTTTCAATTTGTTAGCTCTAGCAAGTTCATCCTTTAAAATCATTTCAGGGGACATAGGATGTAGCACAATCTTCTTCTCATGGTATGAAAAGGAGTACTGATTTGTTCTACCATGATGCATGGAGTCTCTATCAAATTGCCATGGTCTACCTAGCAGGATACTACATGCTTGCATAGGCACAACATCACATTCAATAACATCTTTGTAGGATCCAATGGCAAAGTTGATTCTCACAAGTTTAGTTACCTTCGCCTTACCACTGTTGTTGAGCCACTGAATGTAGTATGGATGAGGATGTGGCTGTGTAGGGAGTGCCAATTTCTCCACCATCTCGCTGCTAGCTAAGTTGTTGCAGCTCCCTCCATCAATGATCATGCGGCAAGATCTCTCTTTAACCACACACTTTGTTTGAAACAAGGTGTGCCGCTGATTTTGCTCCGCTTGTTCCATTTGTGCACTAAGCACACGCTGCACAACAAGGCTCTCATAGTGTGCTGCATCGTCCGCACCAATGTGCTCCTCCTCTTCTTCACCTACATGGTCAGCCGCAAGCAAAGCAAGTGTATTTTCATCAAAATCACTAGCAGAGGAGTACTCACCATCATCTCTAACAATCATCACGCGCTTGCTTGGACAATCACGCATCATATGTCCATAGCCCTTGCAGCGGTGGCACTGAATGTCTCTTGTTCTACCCGTGGAGGCAACAGATGAAGAGCTCTCTACGGGTTTTTGGACGGTCTTTGCTGCTGAATTTGATGGAGCAGCATGGGACTTGTCACTGGATGGAGGAGGTGTTGCCCTACTCAATGAAGAGGATGGTGCAGCAGCACGTGTGGCAGAAGTAGAAGTTGTGCGTGGCTGCCACGAGCTAGTCTTTCCTGCAGAAATGTTAGTCTTGGTACTGGCACGTCGTCCCTGCACTTCTCTTTCAGCTTTGCAAGCAAGGTGAAATAAACGGGTGACATTGTTATAATCCTTATAGGCAAGAATGTCCTGAATCTCCCTATTTAATCCACCCAAAAATCTAGCCATAGCAGGTTCCTCATCCTCCTCTAGATTACAACGCAGCATGCCCATTTGCAATTCCTGAAAGTACTCTTCTACACTTTTAGTTCCTTGTCTCAATTGCTGCAACCTATTCAACATGTCTCGGGCATAGTAAGAAGGAACAAATCTAGCCCGCATGACCCTTTTTAAAGCATCCCAAGTAGGTGGTATGTTATCAGGATTTTTCTTGCAATGTTCAATCCACCAAACAGAAGCAAAATCTGTAAATTCACTAGTAGCAGCCCTAACACGAGTGTTTTCAGGAAATTCATGACATGTAAATTTTTGATCAACAGCAATTTCCCAAGTAAGGTAAGCATCAGGGTCATATTTGCCATCAAAGGGTGGTACCTTGAATTTAATCTTGTGGAAAGCTTCGTTGTTGTTGTTGTTATGGTGCACTTCACGGCGGCGGTGTCCTCCGCCCACACCACGACGGTGCTGTTCTGGGCGTCGATGGCGTCTTTCTTCATCTTCAGTGTCAGCAGGGTAGTTGTTCTCATCCCCTTCATCTTCAAGATGGTGCTGATCATGGTGATGATCCGGGTGACGGTTGTTATTGCCTCGAGCCACAAAGTCATCGAATCGCCTCAAGAGAGCAGCAAGGCTGGTGTCCACTCGTTGAATGGATGCCTCCAAGGTACCAAGCCGATTGTTGGTAGTAATCTGTGCATCCTCCAATTGCCCAAGCTTCTCATTTGTGGTCTGCAAATCTGCATCAAGGCCTTCAGTGTGCAGCCTCACTCGACGCAGTACATCATGAATAAGAGCACTGGTGCGGGGAGAATGTCGACGATCGTCTTCTTCCTCAGTTCCTGCCATAGTAAGAAAGACAAGAGCAAACAAGCAAGTGAAAGAAAACAGGCCCTACACCTATTGGGTTTGTGTTCAAGTGGAGTCGCTCACTCTCAACCTATTAAGCAAGCTCTTACAAGTTCTTACCTTGCCAATCAGGATGTGAAGGCAACCAGCAAGGGAGGCACCTAGGAAGCAATGTATCGGTGCAGCAGCAATACAAGCACTTGGAGAAGCTGTAGTTGTGTGTGTGGAGCTGTAGGAAGGATGAAAAATTGCACAAGGAAATACTAGCACCACATTAGTCTCAAGCAAGCTGAATAATTGTTCAAATGATGGTAAGTGCTGGTCCTAGGCTAAACCAAGCTAGAGACGCGAGCCTAGCCACAAATGACAGCACCTAATATGACCAATTGACACAAGCTATCAAGTACCTATGACACTGAACTGCTGCAAACAACACAACCTTTCTTGGTCTGAATTCAGCTCAATGTTGTTGTGGTTTCTTTTTCTTTTGGTGCGGCTTTTTCTTTCATTCTTTCTTTGCACCTTTCTGCCTTTTTCCTCTTTGTTTCTCCCCTTTCAGACTAGCAAATATGCAGAGGGAGGTCCTCAAAGCACACAAGACAACTAGTGCAGAGTTGGACAGCACAAGTAACAAATACAGCACTAAACTTGACGGGCGAGTTACAGCAGGAATGAGGCCGAATTAGAACTTGTGGCCAAAAGCAATCTTGTAAAGCTACTCGTAGCCTTTCCAGCCTGTATCTAAACACCAAGATCCGAGCTCGTATGTGGAAGATATGTAACTCAAGAGACCAGATACAGATCTGATTCCGAATCAACTCGAACTCAACATTCAGATCTGAGTTCTAAACGCAACAGATTGGTAACTTGGTGCTAAGGGGTGACAAGAACTCGAAACTCTAGTGGATTAGACCAAAGGAACCAGCAACTTGACACAACCAAAGCAACCAAAAACTCAGCAAGCCCTAACCAAGTAGTACTAGCAAAGGCTCAAAGGGCTGAAACGAAATCTCTCACCGATAAACCTTGAGCTCTGGTACCAAATGATGTGAACCCGCTAGGGTTGGTGCCCGATCTTTCAATGAGAGGCAGGGGGTAACTCGATTTGGGGGAAGGGGATGACGTTGGCGGTCCGACTACAGCTCTCTCAAGTGCTGCGCCTTAGCAACCGGTACACCACCTCCAAGGATGCCGCACCTTGTGGAGCACGACACCAGCCACTAGGGCTCTCAATCCTGCAAGCAAATCGAAGAAACTTGCAAGAACAAGATAACAGGTATTGAAATTACCAAATAGGAATGAGGGATTCGAATCCAAGATACAATATGTGGGGTTCCGAAGGCAGGAAGTAGGGCAGCTTATCCAGCATGCGCTATTCCAGCAAGCAGCTAGCAACAATGGCTAAGAATGCAACTCAACAAAAACCCAACCCTAGAGTGGCGGCTGCTGGGGTATTTGTGAGGTTGGAGACGACCAGGATGTCTCCCCCAAACCCTAGGACGCGCCCCTAATGGGCCCAACTTGATACAAGGCCCATCAGCCCAAGTTCTGGTAACACAGTACCAGTCACGACCATTTTGACGATTCCCGTTGACTCAGGGCGAATTTGAAGGTGATTCCAAATCCATTTGAAAATAGACTTGATAGGCTTTCCAGGAAGTCCAAGATCACCCCAATCGGAGTCCGTATGAAGTCGCAGCACCCGTCAGAAGTTGGTGTTGTTCTGCTGCCCGAACCTGGAGCTTGTGAATCCTTTCCCCTTTGGCTCCTGTTCTTCATTCCTGAGCAAAACAACAGTGCAAGTGTCTCCGTTGTCTAAACAAGATGGACAAGTGCTTAAGAAGGAGCTTATCTGATGGTTAAGTTGTCGAGCACGAGCACGAGTAAGGGGACCAAGTGGAGGGGTGGACGTATCGGTGGTGGTGATGTCCTCATCAATGGCCTAGGTCGGCCGAAGCGGGGGCGTCGGCCGACCCTCCGATGCACTGCCTCCAGTGACCCACGGCTCAGATGTGATCTCCAAGGTGGTTTACAGGTACTGGTCAAGGGAGGGCCGAGTCGGGCGCACGGGGAGGTCGGTCGACCTAGGGGGGCTCGGCTGACCCAGCCCAACCGCCTCTCGGGCCCACCTCTCTCTGGGAGACTGCTGTGTGGGTCCTAAGGTCAGTTCCAGGTGGGTACCGTCGTTTTGGGTGCATGAAGCTCCGATTGTGGGCCCTTCAATCCATGTGATGGTGTTGAGGCCAAATCTTGTCCTTTGCTTTCAACCGTCATTGAATCAATGCTCATGATTACTCTATATTGTGCTTCTTTGCCTGCAGGGAAATTGGGCTCAAATGGGTGCCAGGCCAGGTCGGCCGACCTGGGCCTGGGCCCATTTTCATCCATCATTTGTGTCAAGGTCCCTGTACTCAAATATATTCTACATATGCATGCTACAACATTATTTGAATACAAATGTCTAAGTTATGCTTGATCTCTATTAGTTTTTTGAGCATATTGATGGTCGAATTTTCGTTCTAAGGACCGTCAACAGATGCCTCAGCCGACCATGATGGTGTCGCTTCTTCATCAGCAGTCCGCCATGTGCCTGCACATTGCTCGGGGACTTGTGGGATATGGGTACCCCTAGGCCCATCATCGATAGGGATGATAGTCGGCTTGGGCCCACATCTAATTGCGGTGTTGACTGACCTAGGGCCGGCCCATGAGGATCTCCAAACTTGACGGACAAGACTGGTGATGACTTTGCCCGCAAGGCATGCAGCGTGATAGTCGGATCCCACCCAAAGATCACGGAGATTATGTTGTAATTGATTCAGATTAGTTTGCTTTTACAGATAACCGACTTGTAAACCCTAGGTCGTCGGACTATATAAGGCGGCCTAGGTTGACCCCCTGAGGATCATCGAANGTTCAAATGATGGTAAGTGCTGGTCCTAGGCTAAACCAAGCTAGAGACGCGAGCCTAGCCACAAATGACAGCACCTAATATGACCAATTGACACAAGCTATCAAGTACCTATGACACTGAACTGCTGCAAACAACACAACCTTTCTTGGTCTGAATTCAGCTCAATGTTGTTGTGGTTTCTTTTTCTTTTGGTGCGGCTTTTTCTTTCATTCTTTCTTTGCACCTTTCTGCCTTTTTCCTCTTTGTTTCTCCCCTTTCAGACTAGCAAATATGCAGAGGGAGGTCCTCAAAGCACACAAGACAACTAGTGCAGAGTTGGACAGCACAAGTAACAAATACAGCACTAAACTTGACGGGCGAGTTACAGCAGGAATGAGGCCGAATTAGAACTTGTGGCCAAAAGCAATCTTGTAAAGCTACTCGTAGCCTTTCCAGCCTGTATCTAAACACCAAGATCCGAGCTCGTATGTGGAAGATATGTAACTCAAGAAACCAGATACAGATCTGATTCCGAATCAACTCGAACTCAACATTCAGATCTGAGTTCTAAACGCAACAGATTGGTAACTTGGTGCTAAGGGGTGACAAGAACTCGAAACTCTAGTGGATTAGACCAAAGGAACCAGCAACTTGACACAACCAAAGCAACCAAAAACTCAGCAAGCCCTAACCAAGTAGTACTAGCAAAGGCTCAAAGGGCTGAAACGAAATCTCTCACCGATAAACCTTGAGCTCTGGTACCAAATGATGTGAACCCGCTAGGGTTGGTGCCCGATCTTTCAATGAGAGGCAGGGGGCAACTCGATTTGGGGGAAGGGGATGACGTTGGCGGTCCGACTACAGCTCTCTCAAGTGCTGCGCCTTAGCAACCGGTACACCACCTCCAAGGATGCCGCACCTTGTGGAGCACGACACCAGCCACTAGGGCTCTCAATCCTGCAAGCAAATCGAAGAAACTTGCAAGAACAAGATAACAGGTATTGAAATTACCAAATAGGAATGAGGGATTCGAATCCAAGATACAATATGTGGGGTTCCGAAGGCAGGAAGTAGGGCAGCTTATCCAGCATGCGCTATTCCAGCAAGCAGCTAGCAACAATGGCTAAGAATGCAACTCAACAAAACCCAACCCTAGAGTGGCGGCTGCTGGGGTATTTGTGAGGTTGGAGACGACCAGGATGTCTCCCCCAAACCCTAGGACGCGCCCCTAATGGGCCCAACTTGATACAAGGCCCATCAGCCCAAGTTCTGGTAACACAGTACCAGTCACGACCATTTTGACGATTCCCGTTGACTCAGGGCGAATTTGAAGGTGATTCCAAATCCATTTGAAAATAGACTTGATAGGCTTTCCAGGAAGTCCAAGATCACCCCAATCGGAGTCCGTATGAAGTCGCAGCACCCGTCAGAAGTTGGTGTTGTTCTGCTGCCCGAACCTGGAGCTTGTGAATCCTTTCCCCTTTGGCTCCTGTTCTTCATTCCTGAGCAAAACAACAGTGCAAGTGTCTCCGTTGTCTAAACAAGATGGACAAGTGCTTAAGAAGGAGCTTATCTGATGGTTAAGTTGTCGAGCACGAGCACGAGTAAGGGGACCAAGTGGAGGGGTGGACGTATCGGTGGTGGTGATGTCCTCATCAGTGCTGCCTGTGCATCCTTCTGCTGAATCTGTGCAAAAGTGCTTGTCAGACTGACAGCAAATGAAGCACTGACTTATGCCTAAGACACAGGCAGCATAGACAATGGCCCAAAGTAAGACTTACATATTCATGAATTTGTGCAACATAACAGCGAGATCTAGTAGCCGGATGATACTTCACTTTGGAACAGTTTATCTTGTTCTTTTCAGTAGTTAACTAAAACAAAACGGCAAGAGAGACCACGTCACCAGTTGAAAATGGAATACAATGTAAAAAGAGACTTTACGAAGAATAACAATACCTTGTTCTTCACACTGGACCACTTCTCAACAAGCTTAGACCAATGTGCATCAGTACAGAATCAACAGAAGAGGTGGTTCTGATCTGATCAGTAGGGACGTTGTTGAAGTACATCTGCTTCAACTTGTAGCGCGTCTGACGTATCCCAGATTTGAACACACAAGAACAGGCATTATCTGTTGCCCTGTCCTTGTTGATCTCCAACCTCCCCTGGCCATGTCAATTGAAATTGTTTGTGAGTTACACCCATTGGTACCATAGTTGAATTTAAAACTACAAGGGTGTATTATAGGCACTTACAGAAAGCCTCATGACAAAACCATCAAAGTGCTCAGTATTCTTGTAATCTTTCAAATGGGGCAAGATAGGAACTGACTCCTAACAATAACTCCAGCCTCCGATGCAAACTTGGCAGCTTGTGTAGGTTGAAGGGGCCTTGGCCTGCCTTCAGGTACAGACATACGTAGTCTTCTCCCCATAGAACTGGTCATGTTTGATGAGAACCCGTGGGGGATTTCCCGATCTTTCGGTGAGGACGAACTGGATAACTCGATTTGAGGGAGGAAGAAGGCGTTGGCGGTCCGACTTCAGCAATCCAGAGACGCTGCGCCTTAGCAACCGATACACCTCTTCCCTGGTCGCCGCGCCCTTGTGATGCGCGACACCGGCCACGAGGGCACCCGTCCTGCAAGCAAATCGAAGAACTCGCAAGAACAAGTAAACAAGCACTGAAATCGCAAGGGGAAATCAAGAACTCAGTCTGGATTGATCGAATGTGGGGTTTCGATTACAAGAAGACGGGCGGCTGGATTAGCACACGCGCTCCAGGAGAAGTAGCGATAGCTAGTTCATGAAAACAAAACCCAACCCTCCCATGGCGGCTGCTGGGGGGGATAAGTACTGGGAGGACGACCTCCAACCCTAGGACGCGCCCAAAGTGGGCTCAACTGGATACACGGCCCATTGGGCCAAAATAGAGTGGCGCAGCACCATGGGCTGAAAACCCTTCTGTAAAGACATGATGACTGCGCCCCACTCAGAACAGGTATCATCATGAGGCCAGATCCGTTTGAAAGAGGACTTCATAAGCTTTCCGTAAGTACTTGAACGTCCCAATCGGAGTCCGAATGAAGTCTTGACCGTTGTCACAAGTTGGTGCTGTCCTGCTGTCCGAAACCAGCCCACGCGAATCCGCTCCCCTTCTTATCCTCTCCATCATTCCTAAGTAAAACAAGAGTGCACGTGTTTCCATTGATGAAATATAATGGACAAGAGCTTAAGAATGAACTTACTTGATGATTGAGTTGACGGGCACGAGCGTGAGTAATAGGACCAGATGGTGGAGATGTCACAGTTGCCGGTGTCGGTGGTGGTGTGGATGTATCGTTGGTGTTGATGTCCTCATCATCCTCCCCTTCTTGCATTTGAGTCGTCCTCGACTCAATCTCATCTTCTTCTCCCAAACATGGCGCCAAATCTGCAACGTTAAAAGTGGGACTAACCCCAAAATCTGCAGGTAGATCAAGCTTATATGCATTCTCATTAACTTGTTGCAGTACTTTAAAAGGTCCATCAGCTCTAGGCATCAATTTTGATTTTCTTAATTCAGGAAACCTATCCTTCCTCAAATGCAACCAAACCAAATCTCCAGGTTCAAAAATCAGTTGTCTCCTACCTTTATCACCAGCCAACTTATACTTAGCATTCGTGCGCTCTATGTGTTCTTTAGTTGTTTCATGCAGTTTTAGAATCATTTCAGCACGCTGTGCAGCATCGAAATTCAATTTTTCAGAAGTTGGCAAAGGTAGTAAATCAATAGGAGCACGTGGTAACAGGCCATAAACAATCTCAAAAGGGCATTTCTTAGTGGTAGAATGTTGTGACCGATTATAAGCAAACTCAACATGAGGCAAACATTCTTCCCACATTTTTATGTTCTTTTTCAAAACAGCCCTAAGCATGGTTGATAGAGTTCTATTCACAACTTCAGTTTGTCCATCGGTTTGGGGATGACATGTAGTGGAAAATAAAAGCTTAGTCCCTAGCTTGGCCCACAAAGTTCTCCAAAAGTGACTAAGAAACTTTGCATCACGATCAGAAACTATGGTGTTTGGCACACCATGCAATCGAACAATCTCACGAAAGAACAAATCAGCAACATGTGTAGCATCATCACTCTTATGACATGGTATGAAATGGGCCATTTTAGAAAATCTATCCACAACGACGAACACACTATCCCTCCCCTTCTTTGTTCTAGGCAGTCCTAAAACAAAGTCCATAGATATATCTTTCCAAGGTGCACTTGGAACAGGAAGAGGCATGTATAAACCGTGAGGATTAAGGCGTGACTTAGCTTTTTGGCATGTGGTGCAGCGAGCAACAAACCTCTCCACGTCTCTCCGCATCCTAGGCCAAAAGAAATGACCAGCAAGGATGTCCTCAGTCTTCTTCACTCCAAAGTGTCCCATTAGTCCTCCTCCATGTGCTTCCTGCAGCAATAACAAATGCACGGAGCTAGCTGGAATGCATAGCTTGTTAGCTCTAAAAACAAACCCATCATTGAGGATGAATTTGTTCCATGTTTTACCCTCCTTGCAATTCAGCAACACATCTTTAAAATCAGCATCATGTACATATTGCTCTTTTATTGTTTCCAACCCAAAAATTTTGAAATCAAGTTGTGAGAGCATGGTATAACGCCTAGACAAAGCATCAGCAATGACATTTTCCTTCCCTTTCTTGTGTTTGATGACATAAGGAAAAGATTCAATGAATTCAACCCATTTAGCATGTCTACGGTTTAGTTTCGCTTGGCTTCGAATATGTTTCAAAGACTCATGATCAGAATGGATAACAAATTCTTTGGGCCATAAGTAGTGCTGCCATGTTTCCAAAGTTCTAACAAGAGCAAGTAATTCTTTATCATAGGTGGAATAATTCAGACTAGGCCCACTCAATTTTTCGCTAAAATACGCTACAGGTTTGCCCTCTTGCAGCAGCACACCTCCCAGACCAATTCCACTAGCATCACATTCAAGTTCAAAGGTTTTGCTGAAATCTGGAAGTTGAAGTAAGGGTGCATGTGTTAACTTATCTTTCAGCATGTCGAAAGCACTTTGGTGTGGTGCAGCCCAAGTGAATATCGCACTCTTCTTGGTGAGCTCATGCAGTGGGGCTGCAATGGTGCTGAAGTCCTTCACAAAGCGACGATAAAATCCAGCAAGTCCTAGGAAGCTTCGCACTTGGGTGACTGTTGTTGGAACCGGCCAGCTGTGAATGGCTTCAACCTTGGCTTGATCAACTTCAACTCCCTGCGGTGTCACAACATAGCCAAGAAAAGAGACACGATCTGTGCAAAAGGTGCACTTCTCAAGGTTACCAAACAAGCGTGCATCACGTAGAGCATCAAAAACAGCACGCAAATGATCAAGATGGTCTTCTAGTGTTTTGCTATAGATCATAATGTCATCAAAATATACTACCACAAATCTGCCAATAAAAGCGCGCAAAACTTCATTCATCAATCTCATGAAAGTGCTGGGTGCATTAGTGAGCCCAAAAGGCATGACCAGCCATTCATACAAGCCAAACTTAGTTTTAAACGCTGTTTTCCATTCATCTCCAAGCTTCATGCGAATTTGATGGTAACCACTACGCAAATCAATTTTAGAGAACACAATTGAGCCACTCAATTCATCAAGCATATCATCTAACCTAGGAATAGGATGACGATATCTGATTGTGATGTTGTTTATCGCTCTACAATCGACACACATGCGCCATGACCCATCTTTCTTAGGAACTAAAAGCACGGGAACAGCACAAGGGCTAAGAGACTCACGCACATAACCTTTGTCGAGCAATTCTTGCACTTGGCGCTGAATTTCTTTGGTCTCTTCCGGGTTGGTCCTGTATGGAGCACGGTTGGGCAAGGAGGCCCCGGGAATAAGGTCAATCTGGTGTTCAATCCCACGAATCGGCGGCAGCCCCGATGGCACCTCCTTAGGAAAAACGTCCGCATATTCCTGCAAAAGGTTAGTGACAATAGGAGACAAGGAAGAAGGTATGTCCTCAAGTGAAAACAAAGTTTGTTTGCAAATCAAGGCATAGCAAACAGCAGTGGTAGCGTCAATCTCATCCAATTCAGATTTGGTAGCAATGAAACATGACCCTTTCAGCTTGATCTCCTTTTTATTATCATAAACAGGTTTGGTATTGTTCTTTTTATGCTTCTCAAGCTCGTTTGTCACAATCTGATTTTCACTTTTACCATGTTCCTGATTCTTCAATTTACTAGCTCTAGTAAGTTCATCTTTTAGAATTTGTTCAGGAGACATTGGATGCAACACAATCTTTTTATCATGGTATAGAAAAGAATACTGATTTGATCTACCATGATGCATAGATTCTTTATCAAATTGCCATGGCCTTCCTAGCAGAATACTACATGCTTGCATTGGCACAACATCACATTCAACAACATCTTTATAGGAGCCGATGGCAAAATTGATTCGCACAAGTTTGGTTACCTTTGCCTTACCGCTATTATTCAACCATTGAATGCAATATGGATGCGGGTGAGGTTTGGTGGTAAGCGCAAGCTTCTCCACCATGTCGCTGCTAGCCAAGTTGTTGCAACTACCTCCATCGATGATCACACGGCACGAACGCTCTTTGATGACACACTTTGTTTGGAACAATGTGTGCCGCTGATTTTGTTCCGCCTTCTCCATTTGCGCGCTCAGCACGCGCTGCACAATGAGGCTCTCATAGCGGTCGGCTTCAGCTGCATTAATATGTTCTTCCGGGCAGCCCTCACTTCCTGCATGGTCAGCTGCAAGCAATGCAAGTGTATCTTCATCAATTTCACTAGCAGATGAGTACTCACCATCATTTTTGACCACCAAAACGCGCTTGCTTGGGCAGTCACGCATGACATGTCCATATCCCTTGCAGCGGTGGCACTGAACGTCTCTTGTTTTGCCCGTGGATGCCACCGATGAAGTGGTTGCAGCTGGTTTTTGCGCGGTCTTTGCTGCTGAATTTGCGGGGCTGTCACATGGCTTGTCGCTGGAAGGTGAGGCTGCTGCTCGAGCTGATGATGAATACGGTGCAGCAGCACGTCCAGTTGATGGAATGCTCGAACGGGGCTGCGTGGAAAAATTCCTCCCTGCAGATATGTTAGTCTTGGTACTAGCACGTCGCCCCTGCACTTCCCTTTCAGCTTTACAAGCAAGATGGAACAAACGGGTTATGTTAGTGTACTCTTTATAAGCAAGGATGTCCTGAATTTCACGGTTTAACCCACCCAAAAATCTAGCCATAGCGGGTTCCACATCCTCCTCTAAATTGCAGCGTAGCATACCCATTTGCAGCTGTTGATAGTATTCTTCTACACTTTTAGTACCCTGTTTTAATTGCTGCAGCTGGTTTAACAGATCACGTGCATAATAAGATGGAACAAATCTAGCCCTCATGACCCGTTTCAAAGCATCCCAGGTTTGTGGCATGTTATTAGGATTTTTCTTGCCATGTTCTATCCACCAAACGGAAGCAAAATCAGTGAACTCACTAGTTGCAGCCCTAACACATGCATTTTCAGGAAAATCATGACAAGTAAACTTTTGTTCAACAGCCATCTCCCAAGTAAGATAAGCATCAGGATCATATTTACCATCAAAAGAGGGTATCTTAAATTTTATCTTACTGAAAGCATTGTCATTGTTATGCACCTCACGTGGACGCGGTCCACCCATACCTCGACGGTTATGTTGTCGACGTCTCCGAGCTCGATCCTCATCTTCAGTGTCAGCAGAATAATCGGCTCTCGAATTTTCTGCGTTGCGCTCTTCCTCTTGGTCACCTCCTCTATGCTGATCATTCGCCTTTGCGTGGAGCTCATCAAAGCGCCTCAGAAGAGCAGCGAGACTCTTGTCCACGCGGCCAACCGTCGTCTCCAATCTTGCAAGCTTGGTGTTGTTGGAGATCTGCGTGGCCTCCATTTGCCCAATCTTCTCATTTATCACCTGCAAATCATTATCAATCCCATCGGTGTAGTCCCTTACTTGCTTTTGAAAATGCTGCATGATGCCCTTGGTGCGAGGCGTAAGCGGACCTCCTTCATCCTCTTCCTCATCCCCTGAACCTGCCATGGAAAAGATGCAAGAGCAAACAGGGAACAAGTAAAGTAGGAAATTCCCTACAACTACTAGATGTAATTTGTGTGTGGTGCTCTCTCACTCTCAACCTGTTGTACAAGCTCTTACCAATTCTTACCCTGCTCGCAGGAGGGTCGGCAACAACAAGTCGGGCACCAGAAAGAAAGTGTATCGGTGCTGCAGCAACAACTCCTGTAAAGCTGAAAATCGAGTATGTGGAGCTGTAGGTGGGCTAAAAGAACACAAGGAAAATACTAGTACCACGTTAGTTATAAAAGCAAGCTGAATAATTGTTCAACGGCGGTACTGTGCTGGTCCTAGCCTAGACCATGCTAGAGACGCGAGCCTGGACACAAAGGAAGTCACAACGCACCACCGAAGACAAAAGTAAGCACAAAGAACAGCCCCTTTCTTTCTTCTTTTCTTTTGCTTCTTCTCTTTTTTTTCTTTTTTTTTGATTTTTTTCTGATATTTTTTTTTCAGTGGTACTCAAAACTAAATATATGAACACAGGGGATCCCAAAAGTCCAATCAGCACATACACTTTTTCCGAAATTACAGGGGTATTCCGGTAAAAAGAAGATACACATATTCCGGTAAAAAGAAGATACACATACACTCTCTCTCTCTCTCTCTCTAGAGTAAGGCGAGCCTGTTCATATCAAGTATTGCTGAAGATACACATATGCAGATTCCTATTCGGACTTGAACAAGCAAGACCTACTCAGATTCGGCCACAGAGAGATTATATAGTAACACAGGTATGTGACCAGAACGTGACAAGAACTCGAAACTCTAAAAGGACTACGACTAAGACCAGCAACTCAACACAAACCGATGCAACCAAAAACTCAACAAGCCCTAACTAAGCAGTACTAGTAAAGGCTCAAAGGGTTTATAGGATTGCGGGAAAACTGATCTACTATTTTTTTGGCTTTTCTGGACTATAGGAAATTAAAACTGCAAAGGATAGGAAGTCTCTCACCGAACAACCTTGCTCTGATACCAATTGATGAGAACCCGTGGGGGATTTCCCGATCTTTCGGTGAGGACGAACTGGATAACTCGATTTGAGGGAGGAAGAAGGCGTTGGCGGTCCGACTTCAGCAATCCAGAGACGCTGCGCTTTAGCAACCGATACACCTCTTCCCTGGTCGCCGCGCCCTTGTGATGCGCGACACCGGCCACGAGGGCACCCGTCCTGCAAGCAAATCGAAGAACTCGCAAGAACAAGTAAACAAGCACTGAAATCGCAAGGGGAAATCAAGAACTCAGTCTGGATTGATCGAATGTGGGGTTTCGATTACAAGAAGACGGGCGGCTGGATTAGCACACGCGCTCCAGGAGAAGTAGCGATAGCTAGTTCATGAAAACAAAACCCAACCCTCCCATGGCGGCTGCTGGGGGGGATAAGTACTGGGAGGACGACCTCCAACCCTAGGACGCGCCCAAAGTGGGCTCAACTGGATACACGGCCCATTGGGCCAAAATAGAGTGGCGCAGCACCATGGGCTGAAAACCCTTCTGTAAAGACATGACGACTGCGCCCCACTCAGAACAGGTATCATCATGAGGCCAGATCCGTTTGAAAGAGGACTTCATAAGCTTTCCGTGAAGTACTTGAACGTCCCAATCGGAGTCCGAATGAAGTCTTGACCGTTGTCACAAGTTGGTGCTGTCCTGCTGTCCGAAACCAGCCCACGCGAATCCGCTCCCCTTCTTATCCTCTCCATCATTCCTAAGTAAAACAAGAGTGCACGTGTTTCCATTGATGAAATATAATGGACAAGAGCTTAAGAATGAACTTGATGATTGAGTTGACGGGCACGAGCGCGAGTAATAGGACCAGATGGTGGAGATGTCGCAGTTGCCGGTGTCGGTGGTGGTGTGGATGTATCATTGGTGTTGATGTCCTCATCAATGTTGTCCAGCAATAGTCCCAAGGTTGGGCCCCTTGGCCACTTAGGATTCCTTGAGGCTGCGAAGTTCATATTCAATTGTTATATTTCTGCTTACCTAAATTTTGAGAATGCACACACAAGAGCTGGCAAATTAATTACTATATTAGAAAGCGAATTTTTAGGGTGTTACATGCATCCAATGTGTATGTGATTAGGTTGATACTGTTTTTGATGCATCAAATGGTGTTGATGTCATTTTGTTGATGTTTCTTTCTGTGATTCTGTTCATGCATCAAATGGTGTTGTTTCTGTCAATTTGAGAGCTAAAACGTGGCCCTCTGGGAAACGCACATGAGGTCCAGTCGCAAATGGACTCGTGGCGGTTTCACGATGAAACACGTGGCAAACCAGAAAAAAACACGTGGTGCATTCAACGCAAAACACGTGGCGCAACAAAAAAAGAGACACGTGGCATGACGAAAAAGTGACTCGTGGCAACGTCCTGAGCCGACATGTGTCAAGACAAAAAGTGGCACATGGCGAGGTCCCGTGCAGACACGTGGCGGAATCATGAACTGACATGTGCCAAAACCACGTGACGACCCGTGGTTACACCAGAGCGCACCACGTGGCACAATTAAAAAATGACACATGGCACTTCACGGACGGGACACGTGTCACAGCCTGGTGATGCCACATGGCACTTTGCGGACACGACACGTGTCACAGCTGGTGATGACACGTGGCTTAGCCTGAGCATAGCACGTAGCCCAATTAGAAATGGACACGTGGCACTTTAGCGACGCAGCACGTGTCACAAACCCATGATGACACGTGGCTGCGCCTGAGCGCAACGCGTGGCGGCCCACGGAGTAGACAAGTGGCGCACTGGCAAGACGACACATGCACGGATACGATCTCAACACGTGTGCAGCCATGCGGACAAGCCACGTCATCTGACAGGTGGCTAGTGCCATATAGACTTGCCATGTCATCACTGACGGTCCAAGATCCGTGGGAGTCCTCATGGGCTGTAGGCCCGCTAGGAAATTGGGCTGGCAACTCTAACAGATACAAGGAAGAGGCGTACAGCTAAAGAAAACTAGTCGGCTACTAGGAAACAACCCGGCCTACTCATGTTAGGACTCTATGTATTGTATCCGACTAGGAGTTTGTATTTCTTGCCTTGTAGACCTGTCTCCCGAGTATATAAGGTGAGGCAGGGACCTCTTGTAAAATCATAACCATCAATACGAAGCGATCCACCATACAGGACGTAGAGTATTAAGCTCTCTACTCGAGGCGGCCTGAACCTGTCTAAATCGTCTCGTGTTCACCATCGTGCTTCTAGTTCCAGCGAGGCCCTCACGAACAACTCGACTACTTAGGGACCCCCTATAGTAGGCTAGCCGGTATAATAAACCGACAGCTGGCGCGCCAGGTAGGGGCTCTCGTCGAGAATCGTAGAGCAAGCTCGATGGCACCAGTCAACATCAACTGTGACGGCAACATGGCATTCGAAAAGGGCGCCACCTTCGTCTTCGGCTCCTGGGTCTGCACGGCGGACGGCGCAGGCAACTTTGACCGCGTCCTCAAGTCGCTGACTCTGGAGGAACTCGCCGACAAGCTCGATGAGATCGTGTCCCTGGGTCCGATTTCAACTCGGGCTCGGGAAACCTCGAGTTCGAACTCAACTCGGGCTCGGGAAACCTTGACTCCCAGTTCGATTCCAACACGAGCTGGAAAGATTCCAAAGCGGACCAGGCAGTCCGAGTCGGTTCTTGAACCATCGACCACGCCAAAATCCGCCAATTCAAAAATCCAGAAGAGAAGGAGCCCTGCCACTGCTAAGCGTGAGGCCGACACCCCGAGCCAAATTCCCTTTGGACTCGCGAGCCCCACCTCTATTTTCCAGGCAGCATCCTCAAAACAACTCCGATCTCTGGTCGAATTTGACGAACTCCCTCTAAACGGGAAACAAGTCGGACTCATCATCACTTCAACCCCTGAAGGATGATTCGTTCAGTGGCCAGGACGCAAGCCAAAGCTTGGAGCAACACCGCAAGAGGACCTGGGCATGTCTCGCATCATCGCGTGCATCGATCCACTCCCGTTTCAACACGGGCAGCCCCTGAATACCTCAAGCAACCGCGGCTCAACAGTCCCAGTAACTTCAAGCATAGGAAGCCATTCACCAGGGCCCCAAGCCATGGTGATCATAGGCCAAGAACCTAAAGTCTCCAACGATGAGCCAACACTGGAAAACGAAGCTGAAGTCGACTAAAATCGACGAAGGGAGCGAAACGCTGCTCGCGCAGATCGTCGCCGCCGTGCCGGTCGCAGACTTCCTCCACAGAACCTCAACCCCAAGTTCATACAAGTCACTGGGCAAGATGTCTACACTAACGCCGTAGCCAACATCATGGCTATCGTTACAGAGTTGGGACATATGGCCCAAACCCTAGAAATCCTGAGGATGAAGACAATGCTCGAAACAGCGGCCGTCCAGCACGATACAATCAGCCCTGCCAAGACCATCACCAGAGCACCGAGCCGTCAGGCAAGCAGCCGACTCTCCGAAGTTGGCAATCGCGGCAACCAGTCCCACCACCCGAGCAGGGACCAACGCGAACGCGGTAACGAGGGAGGCATGGTAGTCGGTGCTGGGGGTAGAAACCACGGCGCCGGGCCTAGCCACCACGCTGCTCAACAAAGTCACAATGGCGGGCGCGATGGCAACAGGGACAGGGACGCATGCCCTGGCAACCGTGACAACGACAGGGATCTGCGACACCATTTGCAGCACAGAGACGCACGTACCGTCGTCTCAGCACGGGCCCACGATCGCGAAGAAGACAAACGCCGTCGGCGCCAGGAGTACGACCAGGTCTACGGGCCACCAGGTCAAGGTTACCACAACCTTAACAAGTATGAAGGGTTCCCGGTCTTTTCAGACCGCATCCACGCCACTTCCTGGCCCGACAAGTTCAAACCAGCTCATATCGAAAGATATGACGGGAAGCGCGATCCTGAGCAGTGGATCCATATCTACTACTCGGCAATCAAGGCGGCAAGGGGCAACACCGACACTATGTGAACCTACCTTCCAGTAGTCCTTGACCAGGCCCCGCTAACCTGGTTAGAAGGGCTAGAACCAGGCTCCATCGACTCCTGGGATGAGCTCTGCAAGGTTTTCATCAACAACTTCCATGGTTCATGGCAAAAGCCGGGTACTCGCTTTGACCTAGCCCAGTGCAAACAAGGCCAGAACGAGTACCTATGAAGCTACAACCAGCGATTCTGGGAGAAGCACTCGACTTGTACAGGCCTAACCGACCAAGACGTCATTAACTGCTTCCACGGCGGCCTTACAAATCCCACGCTACACCTTGATTTCGGGAGGAATAGGCCAAAAACGCTGGAGCAGATGCGCGACCTTATTGGTCGCTGAGCAGACGCTGAAGACTTGCAGCGCGAAAGATTCAACCGAAACAAGTCAGGAGGAGACCGCAACAACAACAACGACCGCAACAAGGGCAAGCAAGTTGAGAACAGCGGCAAACGCGACTTCAACGACAAGAAATGCAAGCTGGAGGACATGGTCAACGTTGCTGAGAAGAACCCTTCCCGCAGGAAGTTCGAGAAACTACTCGACAAGCAATGCCCTTTCCATCCAAAGGACAAGCACTCGAGTAGAGAATGCTACGGGCTCAAGAAAGCGTTCGCAGCCGACGGCGCTCCTAAGCCCAGCAACCCTGACGACAAAGGAGACAAGGGTGACAAATACACTGGCTATCAACAAGCCGACAAGATGGTCAATGTCATCTTTGGGGGGATCACTCAGACAGAATCAAAGCACAAGAAAAAGCTTATCCAACGCGAGATTGCTTGCATTGAGCCTGCCATCTCCACCTTCCTGAAGTGGTCAGAAGTCCCGATCAGTTTCTCTCGCGACGATCAATGGACCAACATCAAGAACCCGGGGCGGTACCCTCTGGTACTAGACCCAGTGGTAGCTGGCGCGCGACTCACGAGGACACTGATCGACGGCGGAAGCGGACTCAACATCCTGTTCGCCAAGACTCTGAAGAAGATGGGCTTGGACATCACCAACCGGCTCAAGCCCACTGATTCACCCTTCTACGGCATCGTTTCGGGCAACGCCGCCGTACCCCTCGGCCAGGTATAACTTCCGGTTACATTTGGTACCGAGGCCAATTACAGGACCGAGTACATTACTTTTGAAGTCGCCGACTTCGAATCTTCGTACCATGCGATCTTGGGAAGACCTGCTCTGGCGAAATTCATGGCGATTCCACACTATATCTACCTCGTCTTGAAGATGCTAGGCCTAAAGGGTTCCTCTCCCTAAAGGGCGACCTGAAGACCTCCTATGATTGTGACACCGAGGCAGTGATGATTGCTGCAAGCATCCAGCAACCGAGCCAGGCTGCAATCGTAGCAGCAATGGCGAAACAACTTGGCGAGGCTGAGTTGGACATCCCAACGAAAAAGCCAGCCACGTCAACAATGAAGCCCTCTCAGGAAGTTCCAATCAAGGCAATTGACCTAGGGACGGGCGACCCCTCCAAGACAGCGCTGATCGGCGCTGACCTGCCTACCAAATAGAAAAGCGCGCTCACCAGCTTCTTACGGGACAACTGCGACATCTTTGCATGGAAACCATCGGACATGCCAGGAGTCCCAAGGGAGTTGGCTGAGCGCAAACTCAACATCGATCCTGCTGCCAAACCAAAAAAACAACACTTACGACGCTTCGCTTAGGACAAGAAAGAAGCCATCCGATCGGAGCTGGCAAAACTACTAGCAGCCGGGTTCATTAAAGAGGTCTTCCACCCTGACTGGCTCGCTAATCCTGTCCTGGTGCGTAAGAAGAACAACAATGAGTGGAGGATGTGTGTCGACTACACCGATCTGAACAAGCATTGCCCAAAGGATCCTTTCAGGCTACCTTGCATTGATCAGGTGATGGACTCTACAGCTGGCTGCTCTCTACTCTGTTTCCTCGACTGCTACTCGAGCTATCATCAGATAAGCCTGCATGAAGACGACCAGATCAAGACGGCATTCATCACTCCGTTTGGCGCCTACTGCTACACCACAATGTCCTTCAGACTCAAGAACGCAGGGGCAACATATCAGCGTGCAATCCAGACTTGTTTAAAGGCTCAGATTGACCGCAACGTTGAAGCCTACATTGATGACATCGTCATGAAGACAAAGAACCCTGATAGCCTCATTGATGACTTGTCTGAGACCTTTGCACACCTCAAGGAATTCCAATGGAAGCTCAACCCCACCAAGTGTGTGTTTGGCATGCCCGCGGAAAACTGCTGGGCTTCATAGTCAGCTACCAGGGAATTGAAGCCAACCCAAAGAAGATCATCGCTATTACATCCATGACGCCTCCAAAATCCCTCAAGGATGTCCAGAAGCTGACCGGATGCATGGCGGCACTCAACCGATTTATTTCAAGGCTGGGCGACAGAGGACTACCTTTCTTCAAGCTCCTCAAGAAGCAAGACAAGTTCGTATGGACTGCAGAAGCGGACGCGGTGTTTGAAGATCTCAAGAAATTCCTCCAGTCACCACCAGTACTTACTGCACCAGCTGATCAGGAAACCACTGCTCCTCTACATCGCAGCTATTGTAGTCGAGCGGGAGGAACCCGGCCATGTATACAAAGTACAGCGGTCAGTCTACTTCATCAGCGAGGTGCTCACAGAATCAAAAGTACGCTACCCCTAGGTCGAGAAGCTATTATATGTTGTCTTGATCACGTCTCGCAAGCTGCGCCACTACTTCGACGCCCACCGGGTTGTTGTAGTCACCTATTTCCCAATTGGCGACATCCTCCATAACCGGGACGCGACAGGACGAATCTCCAAATGGGCGGTCAAGTTGGGCTCTCATGCCATCGACTTCGTCCCACGTGCTGCTATGAAGTCGCAAGCCCTTGTGGACTTTGCAGTTGAGTGGACGAAAATACAACAAGCGGTGCCAGAAGAACCACTCGAGCACTGGATCATGTACTTCGATGGATCATTGAAGCTCGAAGGGGCCGGCGTAGGAGTACTTTTCGTATCTCCAAAAGGCGATCAGCTCAAGTATGTGCTCCAGATCCTCTGGAAAGCTACCAACAATGAAGCTGAGTACGAAGCTCTACTGCACGGGCTACGCCTGGCTGCTTCCCTTGGCATCAAGCACATGGTGGTCTACGGTGATTTCTCAGTGGTCGTCAACCAGGTCAACAAAGATTGGGACTACATCAAGGAGAACATGGACGCATACTGCATGGAGGTCCGCAAACTCGAGAAGCACTTCCATGGACTCAAATTTCATCATGTCCTTAGGGGCAACAACATGGCTGCTGATGCACTTTCAAAGCTGGGTTCTCACCGAGCACAAGTACCGTGTGATGTTTTTGTCCATAAGCTATTACAACCATCCATCAGGGAGCAGGAAGTACAGCCGACTACAACACCCCCTCATCAGCAAGTCATGGTGATTACACCCGAGTGGACAAAGCCCTTCATCGAGTACATTCTACACCAGAAAGAGCCCGAAGATAAGGTGGAAGCTGAGCAAGTCATCAGGCGAAGCAAGCACTATGTAGTACTCGGCTCCACCCTCTTTCGACGTGGCATATCATCTGGGGTCTTGATGAAGTGTGTCCCCCCAGAAGTCAGACGGGAGATCCTCGAAAAGATCCATGGTGGAATCTGTGGCAATCATGCTGCCCACCGCACGATCGTCGGCAAGGCCTTCCAGTCCGGGTACTATTGGCCATCCGCTGTAGCCGATGCAGAAGAAATCGTGAAGACTTGCCAGGGCTGTCAATTCTTCGCCCGGCAAGCTCACGTCCCCGCAACAGTCCTCAACACCATACCACCCTCTTGGCCCTTTGCATGCTGGGGGCTTGATATGGTAGGACCACTCAAGACTGTGCCAGGAGGTTTCAAATATCTCTATGTGGCGATTGACAAGTTTACCAAGTGGATTGAAGTTAAGCCGCTGGTCAATGCAACTGCAGCAAAGGCGGCCGAGTTCATCCAAGACATCGCTCACCATTTCGGCGTCCCGAATCGCATTATGACTGATCTTGGCTCCGAATTCACAGGGAGCAAGTTATTTGATTTTTGCGATAATCTAGAAATTGAAGTTCGCTACGCTTCGGTGGCGCACCCACGTACCAATGGACAAGTTGAGAGAGCTAACGGCCTCATACTTAAAGGACTCAAGCCAAGGCTCTATGAACCGCTCAAAAAGTACGGCTGCAAGTGGGTGAAAGAACTACCAGCCGTGGTATGGGGGCTCAGAACTCAGTCCAGCCGTGCGACGGGGCAATCACCCTTCTTCTTGGTCTACGGCTCAGAAGCAGTACTCCCGGTGGACATCGAGTATAAGGCTCCAAGAATTCAACACTACTCGGAGGAAGCAGCAGAGCAAAGTAGAGCAGAAGACGTGGACATGCTAGAGGAGGCAAGGCTAGCCGTGTTGATCAGGACAACGAAGTACCAGCAAGGGACCAAAATGTCCAAATGCGGTCGTTCAACATCGGTGATCTGGTCCTCCAGAGAATTCAGAGTACAAAAGATCAATACAAGCTATCTTCACCTTGGGAAGGTCCGTTCATAGTATCCAGGGTTATCGTCCCGGGTACTTATCAACTACAGCGGGAAGACGGAACAGAGTTGCCCAATGCTTGGAACATTAAGCACTTGCAGCGTTTTTACCCTTAAGAAGTTTTTAGAGTTGATTAAGAGTCAATAAAAGTTAGTCCTTTCAATGTACGGATGTTGGCATCTTAGCCAAACAATAATAAAGTCTATATTCCATTGTCATCAAGCTTGGAATTCGGATACGACTATCATGTTATGCTTGCTTGCCAAGTAACACATACACTACAAAGTTTTGGATCATGCCGGGTTGTTTAAAAACAACCCAGAAAGGCTATATTCAAACAAAAGCCATCTTTTTTCTGTTTCACACAGAAGGATCGGGCACACAAAACAGATAAACAAGTACTCTTGTTGATGAAACATTAGTATTTACATCTGTAACATCTCATTACAAAGGTTTTTCTAACAAGAAAACTTAGAACTTAAAGCGAGAAACAATCTTCTCCGTCGTTTCCTTCTCCTCCCCCATGTAAGTATCATACATACTCCGGATGCATGCTAGGTTGATTTGACCTTCAGTAATACTCAGGGGCTGGGTGGGGAACCAGATCGGACAAGACCGAGTATTTGCATAGTACACGATCGGGCGATCCGCTGGCAATACGTCCGCACCTGCCCAGGAGTTGCTCGAAGCCGATCAAGGAGAGGAGGAGCAACACTACCCGTGGGTACCTTGGCATATACATCGACCAGCGGAAGGGCAGCCTCTTTCCAGGACTCAATTTCTGCGCCACGACGGTTGATCTCCACGCGAAGAGCCTGGATTTCCTCCTCCTGGTCATGGATCTTGGTCATGTCATGGACGAGGTGTGCATCGGCGTGCTGGCGCATCTTCTGCTCTTCAGCAAGCTCCGCCATGCAATCCTTCTCCCACTGCTCGGCCTGGTTCGCGCGCTCTTGTTGCAGGTAAAAGTGGTTCTTCATGTCGATTACATCGGCCTTTAGAGCTTCAATGCGCTTCTCACCCTCTGCAACCAAACACATCATATTTATTATATGATCTACGCTAACAATGGAGAGAAGTACTTGGCAACATACCTGAGAGTTTCTGTCTCAGAGACTTGTTTCTCTCGAGTACATCCTCTCGCTGGTCTTGATACAAGTTGATTTTCTTGTATGCTTCATCCAGCTCGAGGTGAAGCTTGGCACGCTCCTGCTCCCATGACTCTTGCCTTTTGGCTAAGTCATCTGCAGCTATTTCTGCTCGAATAATAGACATGCTAGCCCTGCCGAGCATCTCAGATTTTTGATGCGACCGCACAAGTATGCTCTGTTCCCAAAAAAACAAGGTGGCAGAGTTGATCAGCAAAAGACCCAACGGAGATAAGTATACTTACAGTATTGATTTACTCTATACTAACCTCTGTTAGCTTGGTGAGTTGCTTTTGCAGCTCGCAAGATCTTCCTGGTCAAATTGTGAGTTGAACAGGAAGGCATTGTCATCTTCATTGACATTCACGCCCGGTGTTCCAGTAAAAATCTGGAAAGGTTTCGGCGACGGCTCTCGGGGTTTCTTCTCCCGGATAATCTCTTCGATGTTCGCCGCTTTCACCAGTCCAGCGGCCGCATCAAGCTCCTCAGTACGGAGACTCGCCATCCGAGTACTTTCTGCTGCTTTAGGCCAGGCCCTTGGAGCAGAAGTACCCGGAGTGGCTTGCTCCGGTACTTTGGAGGATGACGAAGTGACGGTGCTCGATTCTTGCTGGCGAGGCTGTGGAGATGCTCGGGGGCTCGGCTCCTGCTCTACTCCTACCTCCTTGTTATGGATCTCCACGGATGGGTTCACCTCCGGGATCTTTGGCGATTGCGCGGAGGAGTAGGCAGCCGGCTAAACAAGATAGAAGATTTTAAGAATCAATTTACTGCATATAATAAACAAGCAGATGGCGCTGATTCAACAGAACAGATCACTTACCTGGTGAACTCCATGTCGAACTCCGGCTCATCCAGGTCAGAATTAAACCCTTCAGATGGAATGTCTTGGGGCTCTGTGTTTCCTCTTGACGAGCGGATTTTCTTCTTCAGGTTGCTGTATCAAAGATCTTGGATCACAATAAAGAACTCGGCACAAGTCAAGATGCAGGATTTCAAAAATACATTGACATACCTTGGGGAGATGGGTCCAGTGGGATCCCCATAGGAATCTCTACATTTGCTTCCGTCTCCGCCTCAAAGACCTCCGCTTTAGCAAGGCTGGCGTCAGCAGGCTTCTCAAGCGAAGGAGACAACCTCTTCCACATAGCTCGCCTCCTTTTGGGGACCTGAGGACTCGGCGCGTCTTCAGCGCTAGGCCTTTTTAGGCCTGATCCTCCTTGCCCAAGTATCTTGGGGCGAGGTTGTGGGGGCGCATCATCATCTGAGGAAGACCCTTCCTCCAAAATCACCTTGTCGATGACTGGCGATGATTTCTTCTTCCCTTTCGCCGAACATTCAGCAGTTTGCTCTCAGGCAAGCCGGACTGGTTTTTCGCCACGACAGGAGGAGCAGAGGAAAATCTGGTCCACAGTTCCTGAAATTAGGTGCAAAGGAAACTAATCAGTTTTTGTGAAGCAAGAAGGTGGATATCAAAAAATGGTATCTGGGTTGATTTCAAGCTTACCACTGGTGATGGACGACTTGCTGAGAATTCAGGTACCCTGCGTGTGGGATATGGGTACCCCTGGGCCCACTACCGACCGGATAGCCAGTCGGCCTGGTCCCACGTCTGACAAGGATGTGGGCCGACCCCAGGCCGGCCCACGAGGATCCTCGACTTGATGGACAAGATTGGAGAAGATTTAGCCCACAAGGTATTCGGCGATATCCTTAGATCCCTCCCGGAGATCACGGCAATTATGTTGTAACCGACTCAAATTAGTTTCCTTGTTGTAGCCGGATACAATTAGAAATAACCGACCTGTAAACCCTAGGCCGTCGGCCTATATAAGGCGGCCTAGGTCGACCCCCTTAGACATCTGATTCCCACGCCATTCACCCATTGTAACCAAGAGCTCGCCGTCGTTCCCCGAGACCACGCCGAGCAAATCAATACAAGACCCCCGAGCACAGGACGTAGGGTATTATACCTCCGGGTAGCCCGAACCTGTTTAATCCATGTGTCCCTGTGTTACCTCGAGCTCCCTAGTCTCGCGATTGCCCTTTGCCTACAAATCAACTGTCTGGGTACCCCGGGTGGACTGCCGGACATTAGATCCGACAGTTGGCGCGCCAGGTAGGGGTAATCGTGAGGCATTACAGCTAGCTCGATGGCAGATCGTCGCTCCATCATCTTCCCCGACTCCATCAAGAACTGCGCTACGCATCTCAACCGCTACTGCCCTAAGGACCCCTTCCCTCTTCCGCGAATTGACCAAGTCGTCGACTCTACGTCCGGCTGCGTACTCCTCTGTTTTCTCGACTGCTACTCGGGTTATCACCAGATAGCCTTGAAGACATCCGACCAAGACAAGACAGCGTTCATCACCCCGCACAACATCTATTGTTACAAGACGATGACGTTCGGGTTGAAGAACGCCGGCGCCACGTACCAGAAGGCCATCCAAGGTTGCCTGCAGAGCCAAATCGGCCGCAACGTGGAGGCTTACGTGGATGACGTCGTCGTCAAGACGTATAACGCCGACTCCCTCATCGCCGACTTGCAGGAAACTTTCAACAACTTACGCCGATTCAGATGGAAGCTCAACCCCACGAAGTGCGTGTTCGGGGTGCCGTCAGGAAAGCTCCTGGGCTTCCTGGTCAGTCAGCGCGGCATCGAGGCAAACCCAGTCAAGTTGGACGCCATACGCAACCTCAAGGAGCCAAAGTGCAAGAAAGATATCATGAAGCTCACTGGAATGATGGCGGCCCTGAGCCGGTTCATCAGCAAGCTCGGCGAGAAGGGACTTCCGTTCTTCAAGATACTCAAGAAGGCGGACAAGTTCGAGTGGACCCCTGAGGCAAGCAAGGCCCTGGCCGACCTCAAGGAATTCCTAGTCACACCCCCGGTTCTCATGGGTCCGACCCCCGGGGAAGAGCTCTTGCTGTATATTTCGGCTACCACTCATGTGGTCAGCACGGCCACCCTTACAAGGTCCAGTGCCCTGTATATTTCGTCAGCGAGGTGCTCAGCGAGTCCAAGGTCCGGTAACCCCATCCTCAGAAGCTGCTCTACGCACTCCTGATAACCGCCAGGAAGCTACGGCACTATTTCCAGGCCCACGTGATTCGAGTCATCTCGAATTTTCCCCTCGGAGCCATACTCCACAACAGGGATGCCAGCGGCCGCATCGTCAAGTGGTCCGTAGAACTCGGCGAGCACACTATCAACTTTGAGCCACGAGAGGCCATCAAATCTCAGATACTGGCCGACTTCGTGGCCTAATGGACAGAGATCCAGACGCCAACCCCCGCGGAACGGCCAGAGCACAGGAAGATGTACTTTGACGGAGCCCTCAACCTCGAGGGAGCCGGCGCAGGAGTATTGTTCATCTCCCCGGAGGGGCAGCACCTCAAGTATGTCCTCCAGATACATTACCAGGCTACCAACAATGGGGCCGAGTACGAAGCCCTCATCCACGGTCTCCGGATCGCGGTGTCACTCGGCATCAAGCGACTCATGTGCTACGGCGACTCCAAGCTAGTCGTCGAGCAGGTGAACAAAAACTGGGACACGACCAAGGAAACCATGAGTGCATACTGCGCAGAGGTGCGCAAACTTGAGGCCCACTTCTATGGCCTCGAGCTCCACCACGTCCTCCGGGAAGACAACGTCGCCGCTGATGTCCTCTCCAAGTTAGGGTCCACCAGAGCCCAAGTACCAGTCGGCGTCTTCGTCCAAGACCTGCGTACCCCGTCCATCAAGATGCTTGAGGACGGCAGCCCCGTACCCGAGCCGGAGCCACTCCCGGGTGGCCCGCCGACCAGCGAAGTTCTCGTGGTGGAAGCAGACTGGCGCGCCCCCTTCATAGCTTTCCTCACAGAGAACTGGTCGCCGGATACGAGGGAAGAAATCGAGAAGTTGACTCGGCGTGCAACAAACTACGTTGTCATCGGCAACGATCTGTACAGAAAGACAGCCTCCACGGGCATACTCATGAAGTGCGTCCTTCGAGATGAAGGTATCACCCTGTTACATGATATCCACTCGGGTACTTGTAGCAACCACGCGGCGGCCGGCACACTAGTCGGCAAGGCTTATAGGGCAGGGTTCTACTGGCCGACAGCCATGTCTGACGCCAAGGAGTTGGTACGCAGCTGCACCGGCTGCCAGTTCTTCCAGAAGCAAAAGCACCTGCCGGCTCAGGCGCTACGAACCATCCCCCCGTCTTGGCGATTCGCCATATGGGGACTCGACAACGTCGGACCCTTCAAAACCGCCCCGGGCGGGTTCAAGCACATCTTGGTGGCGGTCGACAAATTCACCAAGTGGATTGAGTACAAGGTCGTGACCGACACCAAGTCGGCCACGGCTGCAAAGTTCATCCAAGAGCTCACCCATCGGTTTGGCGTCCCAAACCGCATCGTGACTGACCTTGGATCCGAGTTCACAGGGCACGAGTTCTGGGATTTCTGCCAGGACAGCTGCATCGACGTCTACTACTCCTCCACGGCGCACCCCAGGTGCAACGGCCAGGTCGAGCGGGCCAACGGCATGGTCCAAGACTCGCTCAAGAAGGCCATGTATGATGAACTCAACAAGCACCCTGGCCGGTGGGCCAAGGAAGTACCTCATGTCATATGGGGCCTGCGAACGCAGAAGAGCAGAGCAACGGGATATACTCCATTCTTTCTGGTATACGGCTCTGAAGCCGTCCTCCCAGCCGACGTCACCCATGGTGCTCCGCGCATCCAGCACTACGAAGAAGGAGAAGCAGAAATCGGCCGCCAGGTCAACATCGACTGCCTAGAAGAGCACCGACTCGCCGCCCTGATTAGACATGCCAGACATGAGCAGCAGGTATGGCGCTACCACGACAAGAACGTCCGGGAACGTTCCCTCAACGTCGGTGACTTGGCCCTGCGCCGAGTCATGTCCACCAAGGACAAGCACAAGTTATCCGCCCCCTGGGAGGGCCCCTTCATCGTCAAAGAAGTTGTTTCGCAAGAAACATACAGCCTTCAGTGGGCTAACGGTGACCCAGTCCCAAACGTGTGGAACATTGAGCACCTCGTCAAGTTCTACCCATAGAAATTAAACAAAAGCTATGCATTCCCTGTCTCGTATTAATAAAATTACTTTTGCCTCATGGCTTGCTGTTGTCTTTTTACCCGACATCCATGCTGATGCTCGGGGACTGGGCCCGACCCAGGTTGCGTCTTCTTCATCACGATATTTGGGGGGTACCTGCTTACTCCGACTTCCGAGTCCTTGCCCAACCCTATGTTCCCTCCGGCGACTACTAAGCTAACTCGGCTGGTCCGAGTCCCCAACTGTGAAACCCTGAGCTCCGCGCTCAACCCGCGTGCCCCCTACACCTAAGCCTCCCCGCTGAGCAGTGTAGCTGGGTAAGCCATCCTCTCCGTGAGCAGTGGTCAGCGGGTCAAAAAGGGTGCTTAAACAGCACAGGGCAGTGGCTAGTCGGGCGACGCAGAGTCCTAGTCGGCAAGGAAAAGGGTCCAGTAAAGCACCAGTGCACATTCATACTCCAAATAAAATCAGAATTTTATTTACAGACTCTACAGAGTTTACATCTATAGTTGTTTTTACTGGCCCAGTTCCGCTGCTACAGCTTCAGCCAGAGGGGTACACTCCTCGACTAACTCGTCAAACTCTTCGTCGGCGAGTTCTTCAGGGATGCCATCGGCGATGGGAGCCAGCTCCTGCGTCGGGAAGTGTATCCTGAACAGCGCCAGTATCCGACTCCCGAAGCCGATCGCAGTCTGCTGCATCAGCTGGGCTGCCCGAGTTGGACCGGCCCTGAGCCGCTCAGCCAACGTCGCCGCCGTCGGGCTGGACTCGGTAGGCACCAAGGAATTGGCGTTGAACTCGGCCGCCTGCTTCAGCTCCATCAGCTCCGTCCGAAGCCCTGCAGATGAACATGCATAAGCACAACCGACTTCTTCACAGCCCCAGACGATTCGGCAAAAGACACTTACCATGCATGGCCTGGTCGTGCGTATCCTTCAGGACCTGATTGGCCTCCTTCAGGTGCTCCGATTCGGCGGCGAGGCGAAGATTGGCTGCTTTAAGCCCACGCACCTCTTCCTCGAGCTCACGCTTGGCCCCGGCCAGCTCGTCTTCAAGCTTCTTTTTGGCCCCGGCCAGCTCGTCGATCCTCCCCTGAAGGGCGTCCTCCTTCTTCCTCGACTCTGCAAAGAAACCCCCATGAGCACAATTGTTCGGCGAGATACACCAGCAAGCAATGCACGAAGAACCCACCTTCAGTGAGAACGCTCATGTCATTCATGAGATCCTCGTTGGTCTTCTGCAGGTCGGCGTGCTCCCGCTCCCTCTGCCTCTGGAACTCCTTGGCAGCCTCCGCCTCACGGATTCTATCCGTACGGACCCGCGCCAAGGCACGGCGGTCTTCAAGGGCCTGCCGCCTGAAGTCGAGGTCTCTCGTGGCCCGTTCCGAGAAACCCTGTCACATAACACATTGGCCTCAGGGTCATCGTGAGCGTTGTACTGACAACATGGCGCCAAGAAGACATACCTGTACAACACGGGTCAAGACGCCGGCCACGTTTTGCAGCTTCCGGAGCTCGCTCGCTTGGTCGGCGACGTCAAGCTCCATCCGCTGCTCCAGAGTCAACTCTGGAGCCTGCGGCCCGTCTATGAGCTCGGCCGCGACTGCTTCCCCCGGGGGAGGCACGTGGACGCCTGGATCGGCATCCAGG
>CM014274.1:51288341-51306845 GCA_004135705.1 Alloteropsis semialata | reverse complement strand
GCGCGCCCGCGTGCGGGAGCGGAGGGCGGCGGTTCCCCGGGCCACGTGGCTCCCATGAATGGGAGGACGCTCGGCCAGGCGTGGTTCGCTCCTGGTTCTACGCCAGGACCGACCGGTTTTTTGGTTTCCTTCCAGTTTTGCTCCACCGATGTACACAGAAGAAGTACACGTGCGGTTTTCTACCGGTTTTGACTTTCTCCGCACGGTTTTGTCCCGGTTCTTCATGGTTCAGCGTGGTTCTCACCTCCACCGACTCCAGGAGGTCGATGGGCGCGAGTCTTGCGCCCCTCACCACCTCCGGGAGGTCGGTTCGCGTACAGATGGCGTGAGGGGAGGAGGGGTACCCCTAGGATCAAGGGAGGATCTCCATATCCCCAAGGCACTTCCTCCCTCTTTCAACACACAAAGAAGTGAAGCAAAGCTCAAAGGCCAGATCCAATGTAGTGTTAGAATAGTCTAGGGGTGAGGTGAGAGTCCTGGAGAAGCCGGGATGTCGGCTTCCTCTCTTCTTCTTGTACCTCGGCGTGTGTGGCTCAGGTTCGAGTAACATCCGGTTATTTTCATTGTATTTCTGGATTAATATTTAATTAAGTTCAAGCTTTACTTTATTTACTTGTGGGATCCTTATTGTGATAAGTGTCTTAGTACTTGCAAAGCTAAGATAGTATTTAATTGAGTAGACGGGATGTCTAGTCTTTTGAATACCTTGGAGTGCGCCTAGTGCCATGAATTTGTAGTGGTAGCCCCAGGTAGTGATAGCCTGACGGCCTACATAGTCCACCACATGAGCAGCACTAGAGTACAATAGGACCATTGGTTGGCTTGCCTAGTCCCCTTCTCATCCCTATCTGAGGCTAGGAGGAGCTCTGAGATGGTCGACAAGCGAAGGAGTAGGACCACCTGTAGGCACTCATGCGACCAAGTCAACCGGCGAAAAGCGTAGCTTCATTCAAGGTTCCAAGCTTCGCTCTAAGATTGTTGATTTCTTCTTCTTGGCGGCGGATCTTGGCCATGTCTTGGACAAGCTGTGCATCGGCATCTTTGAGCTTCCTCTGCTCTTCAGCAAGATCCGCCATGCAGTCCGGCTCCCGCTGCTCTGCCTAGTTTGCCCATTCCTGCCCCCGATAGAAGAGGTTCTTCATATCAGTGGCCTTGGCTCCAAGGGCCTCGATCTTTTTCTTATTTTCTGCATATACAATCATATTATTATATTATGTGATTTATGCTAAGAAAATGTGAAGAAGTCGGCGGCTTACCTGCAAGCTTCTGCTTGAGCGCTCAGTTCTTCTCCACAACGTTGTCACACTGGTTCAGGTACATGTTCATCTTCTGATACACCACGTCCAGATCCAGATGCAACTGAGCGCGTTCCTCTTCCCACAAAGACCAACCCTGTGCCAAGTCCTTCTCTGCTTTCTTTGCCTGAGTGAAGCAGGCATTTGCTCGGCGGAGCATCTCTGTTTTTTGATGAGAGCGGAGTATGCTCTGTTTTCAAAAGAAAACAAGTCAGAGCATCGATTAAAGCATCAATATACGGAGATAAGTATAGTTACAGTATTGATTTACTATATACTAACCTCTGTAAGTGTCGTTAGCTGTCCTTGCAGCGCAGCGGCTTTCTCTAGATCTTCCTGGTCGGCTTGAGAGTCGAATAGGAAGGGGTCTTCGTCCTCCGCTCCTACGCCAGGTGTCCCCGTGTAGATCTGGAAGGGCTCAGGTGTGGTGGCTCGGCGCTGCTTATCCCGGATAATTTCCTCAACAGTGGTGGTGGCCTTGACAAGACCTATGGCTGCGTCAAGCTCCTCGGCGCGAAGACTAGCTCTCTGAGTACTCTCTGCAGCTTTTGGACATGCATCTTTCGGTCCTTGCACAGAGGAACTTGGAGTGGCCTTCTCCGGCTCCTTTGAAGATGATGCGGCCTGAGGTCCTGCTTCCTGAGGCTGCGGCACACTCTGAAGGCTCGACTCTTTCTCTACTTATGCCTTCTTGGCACGTGTGTCCTCTAGCGGTTCTGCTCAGGAAATCATGGGCACTTGGCCGGACTGGGGTGAAGGCGGCCGACTACACAGACAAAGTGCAACATCAGCAAAGATTGCTGTAACAAGAGAAGAATGCAGGGATAAACAAGTCGGATGGCTTACCTGGCAAATTCCATCTCGAACTCTGGTTCTTCCATGCCAAAAGAAATCCCTCCAGAAAGATGTTCTTGCAGCTCGGGGGTCTTCTCCCTGGGGGAAGGGATCTTTTCCTGTGTCTATTGCACGAGAGGAACTCAGATCAGTTCAGGATATAAGGTTCATGCGCTATCAGAGTTGCCTGAGTTGAAGACAGGAATACCTTTTGGGGAGGCACATTAATGGGGAAACCCATGGGTATCTCTGTGTCATATCCAGCATCGTCCCTGAGCTCACAAGCTTTTGGCAAGGCGGAGTCGGTGGGTTTCTGAGCTTGAGATTTGGTTCTCTTCCTCACCGTCCACCTCTTCTTCACGATTTGGGGGCTCTGAGCTTCCTCGGTGCTAGGCCTTTTCAGGCCTAAACCACGCTGCTTGGTGTTGCTCGGTCGACGGCGTGGAATGTCTTCATCTGTCGATGCGTCTTCTATGAGTACTTCTTCTTCCTCCTTAGGGTCACCAGGGCCTTTCCCCCTATCTGAGCCACCAGCGGGTTGCTTGGGAGGCGAGGAAGGGGGTGGCTCCAGTGACCCAGTCTCCATCTCCATGACAGGAGGAGGGGCGGAGGCGTACCTCATGCTCAATTCCTAAGGCAGGTGAGGACAGAATAGTTAGCACAGTGTTCCAAGAAGAAGACGGACTATAACAAAAGTATCCAGAATAAGTTAAAAACTTACAGCAGGCGGAGGGCGTTCTTCCGAGTACTAGGGTACTCGGACCGACATATCATTAGCATCCATAAAGAGCGCACTTACGTGCAGCCCAACTTCATCCACAAACAACTCCTCAACAGTTGTCCAGGTTGGATCGGTGGGCCCAGTGTACTCGTAGGCAGCGTGGACCCGCTTCTGGCAGGGTTGCACGCGACAGCAGATAAACGAGCTGGCAATACCCACACCGGTCAGGCCTCTTTTCTTCAGCTCAGAGATGAGTTTCAACAAATCAGCTATGCCTATCACCTCATTCTCACCTAGGGCTTCATTCCAGTTGTCTTGTTGGTGGGGCATGTGGCCGGAATGCTTCTTCAGGTTTGGTGGCTAGTTCTCTACATAGAACCACTTGTCGTTCCAGTCATTAATTGAGTCATTCAGCTTAAAATCAAAGTATTCTTTTTTCATCCTCTGGCGCAACTGGATCCCGGCTCCACTAATCACCTTGCTGACGTTTGGTTTAACATTGTACATGAAGTGAAAAAGATTGAAATGGGGGTCGATTCGTAGGAAGGTTTCGCAGAGATGAATTAAGAGGGAGATTTCTGAAGGATCGAGTTTGGATTCAGATGCACTAGCTCTAACCTATAGAAGGAGATCAGGCCGCGGACGAAATCATGAGTGGGAACAGAGAACCCGCGCTCGTAAAATGGAGCAAATACAATGATTTCATCGACTTCATCGAAAGGCCAGGGCTTACCGGCGTCAGTCCTCCAGAATGAGATGGATTTGTCTAGGTGGTAGCCCTGGTTGACCAACTGGTGCACCAACTCTCCAGTTGCCTTGGACGGTTTCTAGACCAGAGTGGCGATGGGTGCAGTCTTGAACACTAGCATCCCAGTGATGGGGATTTTGGGCTCTTTCTTGCTCGAAGCGCTTTTCTTCACCATCTTGCTGTTTAGGGATCTTCTCGCGCGAGAGCAGATCACTGAATGTGGCTAGAGCAGATTGGAGGGCGCATGCATATGTGGAGTTTAGATTTTGGAGATTGGAGAACTGGGGCAGATGTGAATACGAAGAGGTTTTCTTTTGTTTTTATTAAACGAAAGGGTAACCCTAGGCGTATTCTGCAAAATACGTTTTCGCTCCTGTGTTGACAGTTATGTGTTCACGGTATCTTCCAGATGCATAACTGTACGATCTATCCTAATGGCTAAGTCCTTTTTGTGCGGAGGCGCCGCCACGCTCGGGGGCTGACGCTTATTGGGATTATTTTTTTGAATCATAAAATATATTTATTTCCTTCAAAGCCTTTTAGCTAGTTGGTATTACGCTTTAAGCTTGGGGGCTAGAGGGGAAATAGTATATTTCTTTTGAAAATATTATTTCATTAAAGACCCTAGAATTGTTTTTAATCCTTAAAAACATTTCTAGGCTCGGGGGCTGACCCATAATGGGTCCATCTTTTTTTTCAAAAGTTGGGCAACATTATATTAAATGGGGAAGTTTTTGCATCATCTTTGATTTAAAAGTCAAAGCCCGAGGGCTGATTGCAAAAGTAGTCAGCAAAGAGCACATTATGTTCACTACTGGAGGTTTCAACGAAGGCGTAAAGATGGCGAGGAAACAACTCGGCTAAAAGCCAAATTTGTTGAGAAACAACTCGGCGAACGTGAAGACACCCAGGGGCTTAACGGATCAAGATCCATGGGAGTCCTTATGGGTGTTGACGGTCCTTAAGTACCACTTTTGACCATCAATTCCTGCGGAAAATATGTCAAATATAAACATCAAACATAGTGGCAGGGCTTATTACTAATGATTTCCTCAAGAGTTGGTGTTTTATGTTGTTATACAGGAAATGACACTATGAGCATGAGATGAGATCTAAATATATCTATACCACAAAGTATCTCAAATGCCAATTTAGAGTTCACCATTACATAGAGCTCGTTGATACGATTTTAGAGGATATATTATTTATATATTTTGGACCTCGGAATAAAAAGATAAAGAAATGAGAAAATATTAAGCAGTGCTGACATCAGCATGACGTCAGCACTGCTGTTGCCGAGCCCAGCACAGCGCGGGGGCGTCCACGCGTGAGAGCAGGGCCCAGGTGGGGCCAGGCCGAGCAGTGCGTGAGCGCCCGTGGCGGTGGGAGCTGGCTGGGGAGATGTAGCACGCAAGGAACGAGCGCCGGCCGGTTTCGCGGGGACGCTCGCGGGGCAGGGTTTTGGCGCAGGAAGCCGCGGTTTTGCCTGGCTCATCCGGTTTTCTTCTTGTTTTTCCTGCGATTCAAGCTACAGCACGTGGTTCTCTTCTAAGATCCGGTTTTGTGCAGTTTTGGGCCGGTTTTGGCTGGTTCTCATCTCCACCAATGCCTCGGTGGGCGCGAGTCCCACGACCCAACTGACGTTCCCATGTCGGTTTCCCACCAGGTGTCGACAGGAGAGCAATTGAGGGAGGAATATTCACTAAAATCCATGGAGCATCTCCACTTATCCAAGTCTCTTCTCAACTATAAATAGAGGACCCCTCTCACTCATTCAAGACACAGAGAAGTGAAGCAAAGCTCCAAAGCCAAATCCAATGTAGTGCTAGAAATAGTGAGGGGTGAGGCGAGAGTCTGGGAGAAGCCGGAGATGTCGGCTTCCTCTCTTCTTCTTGTACCTCGGCGGGTGCACTCTCTTCGAGTACATCCAGGTCTGCTTAGGTAATTCTGACATTACTTTTATTGAATAAAGTTCAGCTTTATTATATTCTGCTTGTGGGCTCCTTACTGTGATAGGTGTCCTAGTCGTCATGAAATTAGGATAGTATTTATTTGAGTAGATGGATGTCTAGTCATTTGAATACCCTGAAGTGTGCCTAGTGCCACGGATTTGTAGTGGTAGCCCCAGGTGGTGAAAGCCCTGATGGCCAATGTAATCCACCACGTGAGCAGCACTAGAGCACAGTAGGACCATTGCTTGCTTGCCTAGTCCCCTTCTCATCCCTTTCTGAGGCTAGGACGGTTTAGCATCCCGAAAAAAGCACTATAATACGAGTCTGATCTTTCCTTTTGCTATCCAGAACCCTGAGCTACCCTCTCTATCCTCTGCACTTGTCTTCCTTCTCTTGTCCTTGGTCGTGCTTAACTCTTCACTAGTATACACACGTTCCCTGTGGATTCGATACCCTGGAATACTTTCGGGGCGAAAGCTAAATCGGTATCCGTACGCTTGCAGATTTATCTGTGGTCGTATAAAATGGCAACAAGCTTTCTGGCGCCATTGCCGGGGAACGGTTGCTATACTAGTGTCGAACCGAGTTCGCCCATGTATCCCTATCCATATCATCACATCATTTCATTTATCTTTACCATTCATTTTCATCACTACCCATCCATCTTTCACATGAAAAAAAACTAGCAAGAGCATGTTCTTCAGTTGAGTTGTCCCTCAGGTATTTTTGGTCGCTAACCATTACAGGTTGAAACTGAAAAGAACGACGGATGTACGATGCTTATGAACATGAGAGCTACATCATTTGTAACACCATGGTAAGTTTTGGTAATGAAACAAAACTTGAAGGAGGCCGACACACACTTGATTTTGTTGTCCAGTGACACAAAAATCCAAGTGTGGGGAAGGTTTGTACGTATCTCATGACAAGTTCCATTATACCCAAATTTCTATCATTGGTTTATAGATGATGCTAGTTCATGTATCCTTTCTTGCTATAAAAAAATTAAAAAAATCTCAAATGCCTGCCTGGAGGTAACCAGACATTATCCCTTGCATTTGCAAGCATTCATGTTGCACGTCATATTTGTTTCTAAGCATTCGTGTTGCACATCATTTTTGATTTGAATCGTAAAAGCTCAAGTGCCTTATTTTTGAACGGGTGGCTCCTCGGCTTTGAACTATACTCGGGCACTGTGCCTAGTCTAGGTGGGTGGCGATGTCTTTCATCACCTATCTATTCGGGTTCCTAATCCAACTCATTGCAGCCCCTATAGGGTCAGTTAATTGCCAAACGTGGTTGGTAGACCAATCAATATGGTTAAATGGAACTGACTCCCACCACGTCATTTAGATTAAAAGGTTGATCAGTTTGCGCTTTGAGGAACGCCAGGCCTCGAGTTTCTTAGAATTTGAATATCTTATTTGGTTTCTCCCTCTTTTGGATTTCCAACCTCCCAGCATATTTGTTTTGCTCATGCATTTTTCATTAGTTGGCATATTTATTTCCCAACCATGATTGCATTTAAAAGAACAAAAAACAATAGCCGGTGAGCCTCAGCGGAATTATGATCCGGGTGTACAGGCCACTGTGGCACTACACCTCGGTAGTCCCCATAGGGTCACCAGGCTCCACTCCGCTTTGCCTTGCTTCCTTGGTTGTTGTGCGCGCTTTCATGAGAAAAGGTTTTTGTTACGTACTCATGTTTTGCATTTGTGCTAGCTACTTGTTGGAGGCATTCCAACATTTAGCGCACACGCGCCATCCACGCATGACCACACTACTGATAATGATGTCAACAAGGGACAAGGAGTTACCGTGATGGCCATTGTGAACTCATCATCCAGCATCAGTGGTAAGTATGCTAAGGTAAGTGGAATGTCTTACTTTTGACATAAAACAAAGTCCTTCCGGGAGGTAACTCGAAGTTCACCATTCATATACTCATGTTATCTCTATTTGAAAATATCTTCATGTTCTCATGCTTCCTCTATCTATTCTCGTATGCTCTGGTTTGAATGTATATTCGAAGTACATTCATAGACCTTTTAAATTAAGTGAGGTGCTTAGGTTAAAATGGTCTTCTTTAGTCAAATTAGACATGGTGTCAAGTTTGATTACTGAACCTTTGAGTAAATGCTTTTATAGATATTGGATGTATATATGGACTAACCCATGTAGGAAAATTTTCAAATTTGAGCGGGTAAGTTTTCAAGCTTGATTCAAATTGGAGATAAACCAAGGCATTGGATGCACTGCAACAATGTTGCACAACATACAAGGAGGTACAGATCACCTTTCGAAGGTTCACTATGAGTATATTGCAAAACCACCCTTGTAATCATGTTAATGCAACACAACCTTGTTTGAGTTATGCTTTAAGAACAATGGTGAAAATAAAATTTGAAAAAAAAGAATATTTGAAAAGAAATACTAAAATAATGGCAAACAGGATCTACGCTTAACGATGTCAAGGACCAATTTGTTTTTAAGCGTGGATGTGAACAACTAACCGGATGGCAATATTGATATCTTCTCAAATTGTCCTTCGGGCATTTGTTGTCACTAACTTTTTGCAGGGATGAAGTGATGACTAAAGTGTGGCGAGCATAACTCCAACATCCGACATCCTTAGTCACATGGAAGAAATTTGCACACTGAAGCAACCACAATGGAGAAATCTTTAGCACTCTTAAGCTCAAATCCTGCATTCACTTGTAAGGTCAAAGCTTGGGGGAGTTTCGCCAGGGAAGTATCCAAAATACTTTGTGCATTTATTTTTCCCTTAATCTCCCTACTAAGTTACCTTGATGTTGACGGTCGTTAAGTACCAAATTGAACTGTCAACTCCTGCAGGAAATATATGAAATATAAACACCAAACATAGTGATAGGGTTTATTACTAACAAGTTCCACAAGTGTTGGTGTTTTACTGTGTTATGCAGGAAATGATGTTATGGGAGCTAAAAAATATCAATATCACAAGTTATCTCAGATGCCAAGTTGGAGTACGCCATTGCGTAGAGCTCGTCAAAATGGTTCCAAATGTTATATTATTCATATCATTCGGACCTCAGATTAGGAAGATATAAAAATTATAAAAGATGATGTCATGGGCCCATCTGGGCGGACCAGTCAGCAGCAGCTCAGCGGCACAGAGGCGCGCTAGCGCTGGACGGTCAACGCCCAGTGCGACGCCCACATACAGCATGCACCTGCATGCATGCAGGCCGACCAGCAGGCCAGGCGGGCCCCTGGTTGCAGCTCATGCACGCCAGGGCAGGGGCAAAGCCCAGCGGGGCCCAGGGCAGCTGTGCAGCAGCACATGCACACGCACGCGAGCAGATGGCCCAGGTGCCACGGTGGCCAGCACTTGCATAGGAGGAAGCCGGCGCATGCAGGGAACATGCAGGCCCGGCACCCATGGACCTAAGGAGGATCTCCACTCACCCAAGGCACTTCCAACACTATAAATACCCCCATACCCCTCACTCTCAACACACACAAGATTGAGAAGCCACAAGCTCCACTCCAAGGTGAAGCCCTACTCCAGTGTAGTATCTAGAGAATAGGGAGAGAGTGAGGGGCAGTCCGGGGGAAGTGCCGGGACTGTCGGCACTCTTCCTCGATCTTCTACCTCGACGGATACTTCCTTCTTCTAGTGAGTGTTCGTGTAACACCCTAAAAATTCTCTTTCTAATATAGTAATTAATTTGCTAGCTCTTGTGTGTGCATTCTCAAAATTAGAGTAAAAATAAAACCTTTTTGGTAATTAAAATCAACCATAGGTTTAGTAACTTGTTTGCGTGCATTTCATGCCGATGCATTGGTTTCTTGTCTGAGTGTTTCTGTGCTAAAGACCCAAAGTCTTAAAACCCAAGAGCTCGTAAACCGAATCCTAACCTAGCCCGACACCTTTCCGTCCCCCTCTTCTCTGACTCACGCCCCTTTCTCCTCCGTGGACAGCAGCGTCTCTTCCCTTCCCCTTCTTCTCTCCAAATGGAAACCCCTAGTCTTTAATTCGCTTAAATGGCATTCATGCCATGGCAGTGAAGCTCGTTGTTACCTCTCCCCTTCAATTCCCAACCAGCCCGGCCCCATCTCTCTCCCTCTTTCTTTTCTCCCTGGGCCCAACCCAACTCTCTCCCTCCTTTCTACTCCTTGGGCCCAGCCCAGGCCACCCCCCACGCATGCCCTCCCCTCCCTGTCCATGCCCGCACGCACAGAAGGCCATCGCCCTTCTCTTCCCCTCACGCAGAAGACTCAAGAGCCGCGCCCCCCTTTCCTCCCTTCACCCCCTCTCTTTCTGTTTCGCAGTACCGAAGAAAAACCGCCGCTCCTTCCCCCTTGCGTCGCACCCATCCCCTTTGCCCCCTCTCTCTCTCTCTGCAACTCAAGAACAGCAGGCCCCTCCCTTCCCCTTCCCCTCCCACTCAGACCTGAAACCCCGCCTTTAATTCTATTCAATGTCATTCATGCCGGCAATTGCAGCAGCAAAAACGCCCTTCCCTTCAATTCCAGCCACCAGAGCCTCTCTTCCCCCCAATAAAGCATTGGCCAAGTCTCTCCCTTGTCTCCTTTGCTTTCCCCACCACCGAAATTTCCGCAAGATAGTGCCCTCTCGCCAGAATTCGTCGCCGGAGCAGCAGTGGTAAAGTTGCTGCCGTCGCCTCTCTTGGTAGCCACCAGTGCCTCCCCCTCACTCCTCTCCCCTCTATCTTGTGCACAGGTTCCCAAGGACGCCGGCCCGATGCCCTGCAGTCCCAGACCGAGGCTGCAGCCCTCTCCTACGTGTGCCCCCGAGATCAGTCCGCCCTCCTTCGAAGCGCGCCAAACCTGCTGCCTGACTGCCCTGAGTAAGCCTCAAGATGGATTCCCCTCGTCGCCCCGATTCTGTTTTGCGCTCAGCTCTGAAATCCATGCACCGAAGCCATGGGGCCCCCTTCCTTCGACGAGCCACTGCCATGGACGGCGAGCACCGTGGTTCTGCTCGCGAAAAACGCCCAGGCTGGTGTCGCCCCCTTTGTTGTTGCCGAGCAGCAGCCCCCCTACCATCAAATCTCCAACCAAGGGCCTAGATTAGATCAAACTTACCCCTTCGCGTTTATTCTAAAGAGCCCCTGCAGAAATTCCTTATCAACCCGCCATCCCTCTCCTGTGTGCTGCAAAAGTTCTCTGCTACCCCTCAAGATCTATAGTTAATTACGTGTAGGCCCTCGGTTTCTCGCAGATTAGCCCCTACGCCTTGTTTTCAGTGTAATTTAATCACCGTAAATCCGATTAGAGTGATTTTCATGTTGTTGTGTTTGTAGAAATGCGTAGAATAGTTTTTTGCTTCTGTTTATGCTGTATGGTGTACTGTTCTAATAGAATTATATTTGTTTGCATGTACTGGCTTGTGATGGATGTATGTGTGGTGATTGGAATGCGTGTATAGATTGCGAGTAGTTCGAGGCCAGTTTCGATCAACAATTTGAAGATCAAGATCAGCAGCAATACTTTGTGGAAGGCAAGTATAACATGATTCATCCTTAATACCTATTCACCATATAAACATTTTATTCATTCATGCATGTGTCTAATTTTGTTAAACCCTAAGGATGACTAGACTTGTTTATCCTATATACCTTGTTTACCCTAGGTTTTGCATATGGGTAGATATGTTAGTTGTCGCTATGCTTGCCAACCGCTAATGTTCGTTATAAAATGTTAATCTTGACTAATGGTATACTTGGAACCTTATTAAAATATGCTTTTTAGCAACTTGGTTTAGGGAGCTTGAGCATGTGTTTGGATTGCTCTAAGCGTCTCTTCATAAGGTCCCATTCTTAAAGCGGCAACCCAGGAAAACCGTACAACCACAGGAATCACATGGCTCTGGTCTTGACTAAGCAAACGGTATGGCTCTAGCTTGTCTAGTGGTTACCGAAAGGCGCAAGTGGGGCTGCCAGGTTTAAGTGTGGACCTCGGTCAGTCTCGTTGGGGTTTATGTGATGGTTTTGTGTGATGTTTTGGCTGGAGCCTGGAGGGGTCCATGTGCCTGTCAGGAAACCATAGCGGCCACTAACTTGTTAGGGTGTCTTTTGAAAGGTCTCGTAGTGAAACCCTGTACTCATTTCACGTGGTGTGAAGGGAGTGCGTGCCCAAGGCAAGGGGGATCACGACCGGTGGTGAAATTGTACAACCTCTGCAGAGTGTAAAACTGTTATAACAGCCGTGCTCACGGTCAAGAGTGGCCTGGATCCTTTTTGACTCAGGGTTCCTTGTTTTCTGAATAAATGGTTGAATATGATGTTGTTCATTTATAATATTTCACATGCTTTCATAATGTGGGTTACAACCGGGTTGTCATATAATTCTAGTAATTCAGGTTAATTCTAAAATCAATCTACTAAAAATGCTAACCGCAGTTTAAACCATGTCTAGCCTTTTGAGCCTCATTCAATCATGTTATACTTGCTAAGTATGATGGATTACTTACACTTGCTTTACTTCAACAAAATCCCGGATGGGTACTCAGATGAACCACCTGTGGATGCTTTTGTCTTCCCCGAGGAGTTCCCGGACTTTTAGGTAGTGCATTCCCCCAGTCAAAGTCCCTGTGGAGGCCCATTGGATTTAGATGCTTACTCTTTTGCTACTTTGATAGACTAAATAATAAATGTAATGCCTGTGATGTAAAGACTTATTTCTATTTATGTATCGAGCACTGTTTCCTTTCTTTGATATTCAATTCTGAGCTATATGTGTGTAAAGACTTCCTGGGTACACATATAGTAGCATTCGGATTTTCTTCATAAATCTGGGTGTGACAGAGTGGTATCAGAGCAGTGCTGACTGTAGGATGCATAGCCTAGAGTAGAATGGTCGTTTAGAGTTTATGCTTTAAGCTCCTTGCTTTATTTCATTTTGATTCAACCTTTCTTATTTTATTTATTGATTATACAGACCTCATTTTGTTTATTTAATCTATCCTTGTTTTGCCTCATCATTAATTTATTAAAAATCTTTGCTTATACTTCTATCTCTTTCTATTGCAAAATTCGACTCTCCCCATTGTTTTCTTTTATGAGATAGTGAAAGGACCTAGATGTCGCCTAGAGGGGGGATGAATAGGCGAGATGACCAATTAAAACCACCAATTTCAAATTCAGCCTGCTGTCAGGACCAACCCGGTCTAACCGGTATAGCAACCCGGTTAAACCGGTCCTGTACAGTGAGGCTGCACAAGTGTTGCTCGTCCCCGTCTTGTTCTTCTAGCAGCAAATAAGCTTGGGACACTGCTTGTACAGCTGTATTTCAGCAGGTTCACAAAGTCCCTGCACACAGATAGAGCACACCCAAGTAGATCAAAGCGGAAGCAAGTATATAAAGCTAGAAGTAAACAAATGAGGCAAACCAAGAGAAGACACGAGGATTTGTTTTCCGAAGTTCAGACCCACTGCATGTCCATCAATGACAAGCTCAGTGGTTCCTAATCTCTCTTGAGGAAGCTTATGCGACCATCACCTAGGTCAAGCTATCTCCTCGGCTCCACTAAGTTGATCTTTTCCCACAAAGGAGGCAGGACCAGCCCTTACAAACTTCCAGCCGCTCACCACACAAATGGGAGCTCGCCGGCGATGCCTAGCCGTCTAGGAGGCAAACCTCCAAGAGTAACAACTGCACACGGACTTTCTTGACGCCAACCACAAGTGCTCAAGCTAGCAATGCTCTCAGATGCTCTCTGATCTCACAATGTTTCTCCCACACAAGGCTTCTCTCAACCCAACTCAAAAATTTCACTCAAATCAAGCAAACTCACAAAGAGGTGTTGGAGAGAGCTTCTCTGCTGTTAGAAATGTGTCTAGGAGGCTTGGGATTCACTGAGAACTAGCAGCCCTCAAAGGAGAGGGCTAAGGGGTATAAATACCGCGGCCAACAGAAACTTGCCGTTAGAAACCTGCCAATAGCGGTTAGACCGCTATCCATACCGGTTAGATCGAAATTTGAACTCAACTAGTCGTTACCCTTGTCAGAGGGTCAATAGAGGTTAAACCAGTCCTTGGACCCGGTTAAATCGGTATTGCCCTGTTAGCACTTATCACTCATCTCAAGGGCTAACTCTCAAGGCTATCTCACATAGGTCAACTATTTGAGCACTTTACTGGTGTTTTGTCATCCAGCCAATGTAACATCCCTCTTCATAGTACGGCATACCTATACTCAAGAATAAACATAAAACCAATTCATCCCTTTGAGCTTGTATGTCTTCAATCATGCCATACATGATTACTTCTTCATCTTGAGGAATGTCTACATTGTTCTTGCTGAGCAAAACTAACTTGAGCTAGTGACTTGAACCTTTGTCTTGGAATGAAATCCACTTCTAGTTCAATTCACCCTTTTCATAATATGATTCTAGAAAGATTGATACTTGCCAATATGAACACCATATGTAACCAAGATTCTTCAAGTTGAAATCCCAAGAAAGCTTCGTCACCCTAGGAAAGATACATGACTCAAGTCCACCACTTGATCACACGTTGCTGTTGACACCAGTGGTGGCAAACAGAAAATCCGCAAGCGCACGGCTGTCGAAGTAGCTTTCACCCATGAGTAAACCAGGTATCGAATCCACAGGGAACGTAAAAGTATATCTAATCACTAACGCTGAGCCGGATCGATCGAGTGTATATAAAGGCTGGGTAGAGAGGATAATTTAGCACTAAGGTTCTGATTATAGTTAAGAGAATTCTCCTATGCTTGCTTTAGGCACCGGGGTATCCTAGGCCTCTAGGAAAATGCCGGCCAACAGCTCTACGCCGTACTCGTACGTGGAGGATTACAAAGGACGGACAGGGCTGTCACCACCTGTCGCCTACCTCTACTAATCCGTGGGGCTACGAGGCAAACGAGGGCAGATATACACCTAAGCACCACGCCTAAGACAATATCAGCTATCCTAACCTTGATCAAAGATTAGAATACTTTATAAATAAAGCAACGAATCCACAAGCACAATAGAGACTTAACTTATCTATAACTCAGACTTAATTACTAGTTGAATCCCGGATACTTACTGAGTAGCTCGCATCCGTCGAGGTACAGGTGGAGGGTCGCCGACAGACCGGGACTCCTCCAGACTCTCCCTCACTCTCTCCCTAGTTCTACTCTGGATATGAGGAGGGCTTCGCCTTGGATCTTCACTTCTGCTCGATGATGATTAGCCCTGCCCCGAGTTCAGCTACTTATAGCTTGGAGAGGCGGTTAAGAGTCGGTTCGCAGCGGATGAGGCGGTCCGGAGGTGGGCCCAGGTCGGCCGACTATGGGGGATCGGCCGACCATCCGATTCACCGTCTTTGATGCTCCACGGCACAGATGAACTCCTGGTGACGATTTACAGTTACTGGTGAAGGCGGTACCGATTCGGGCGCGTGGCCAGGTCGGCCGACCCAGGGCTGTGGCCCCTCGGCCCCACTTCGTCAGTGTCTCTTGCCAGTGGGTCCTTCAGTCGGTTTCCAGTGGGTAATGGCAAGGATGTGTCGGTTAAGTTAGGAATGTGGGCCCATGAATCCATGTGCTTGCCACGTGGCCCAATCCCAGCTCTTCATTTCCACCATCTTGATTTCAACGTGCCTGATCACTCCTGAGTGTGCTTGTTGCTGTTGGGCTGAAAATGGACCTCACTGGGCTTGGACCCAGGTCGGCCGACCAAGGTAGGTCGGGCGACCTGGCCCTGGGCCCACTTTAGCTCTTCTTTTGCCACTTTATTCCTGTAAGCACATATGCACCAAAACTCATGGAATTCATTAGTAATCAACCCTATGTCTATTTGTTTTATCACATTTTATATCTTTGTTGGCAGTAATAAGTTGTCATTAAGAATCGCCAACAAGCTCCCCCACACTTATCATTTACTCGCCCTCGAGTAAAGTCTAAGCTTCATCATGGAGATCATTAACAAATATATAGGTTATTCCCAAACATTCAGGCTTAGTGGAATGATATGAGTGGCTATCATGTCTTCTTGAGTTATTGCAGAAAGGAACAGCATTTTCTATGACATGATACACTTCACTCTCAAGTACTTGGGGTTTTGAAATTTTGCAAAGAAAACCTATGCCTTGCTCCTCAAAGAGTTTCTCTCTGGATGATCATAGTGATTGGACAACACTCATACTCTCCAAAATAGAACTTCATAAGTGGAGCTCTCAAGATACATACCTTTTCTCACTTATGTTGTCATTCCAAGGATTGGATCCAAATCAGAGAAGTCATGTAATCAAGTCAAGATGTGCAAGTGTGTGATATGAGGTGGACATGTAATGATACTCCCTTGTCTTGACCTTTCTTCCCTTTCTCTTCCTTTTGGATATGGGCTATTGCACTTTCTTTTTTTTCTACTCAATGCTCTTTTAGCATGAGTCTTTTTCTTCTCTTTATTTTTCTATGCATTTAGCCCATATCTTCTTTCTATTTTAATTTTGGGAAGAGGGGTTGTTTTTTCAGGAGTATTTTCTTCATGACCATGAGACAAAGGCATGTTTTGCTTCATCCTCAGTGTAAGGATTTAGCTTTTATGGTGGAGTGTACGTGATCTTGACTTTAAAAACATGAAATATCTCTAATACGGGTCACAAGACTTGAAACAACTCAAAGCTCAAAGGTAAAGTTTGATCATATTTGTAAGTGTTTGTCTCTCAAACCCATGAGGAGCATTAGCAAGGTACAAAGTTTTAAAACTTTTCATAAATTCCAAGTACTCAAATAGCAAAGGTATCTTTCATATTAAAGCCATATCTCAAAATGCAATAACCTAGTTGACATGAGTTCCTATAAATATGAGGATTTCCACGAGCCAAAAAGGTACAGGGAATAAAATATATGTAAGTTAATAAGAACTTCCAAGTGATGGTGAGATGCAAAGGGTTGATTTTATTAAGTTTTTAAATTCCTTGATCAGGTTCTGTAAATTTTCAACTGAAACAGAGTTTAGGATGACCAAACTAGCGTGCAGGAGGAAACAGATGTCAGGTGGGACCCAGGCCAGGTCGGCCGATCTGGTGGGGTCGGGCGACCTGGGGGTGACTCCTCTGGTTCAGATCTTTCTCGTGCTGCTCTGCTGCGTTCTGATGTTCTCTGTTTCACGTTGGATCGCTCTGTTTCTCGTTGCGTTTTCCCCCACACTTGTACCTTTCACTCAAAACAAGTGGAAACAAAAAGGAAACACAATCCTACTATACTAAACACTTTATTTTATTCATCAATTCAGAGGCACATTACAAGATAATCAAAAGAAATAAATGAAATAAATGAATAGAAGGGAAACTAATGTGCCTATCCTAATCCAAGGCCTAGGGTATCTAGGGTGCATTATAGAGATTTTCATCCCCAGCAGCCTTGGCATAGCGCTTAAGTTTCACGGCTGTTGATTTGCGAAGCATATCAAAGTCGTCTTGAAGACTTATGCACTCAAGTCGCTCTTCAGCGAACTTCTTCTCCAACTTTGCATGGTCACGACCGAGTTGATTAATCAACTCTAGCAACTCAGCATTGGAGGGAGCCTTGGAGACCTTCTCTTCATCATCACTCTCATATTGGCCCCCAGGCCTGCGAATTGGAGGAGGCTTGATATGCCTCTTGATCTTGCCGGCGGATGAAGATTCCACTGACTCCTCCAACTCCTTCCTCTCCTCAGGTGTGAGGGGAGGGAACAGCCCCTTACCATGGCCACCTCCGGGTTTCCTTTCCCCGAAGACCCAGAAACGTGGTTCTGGGGTGCTGGCAGGAGAGTAGATGGACACATCGGACGTATAATGATACGCCACGACGTCCTCCCACTTGTTCCTTACCACCTCCTTCAGCTTCTCCCCTGGTTGCAGCTTGGGGAGTCCATCCCCCTTGATCGGAGCGGCTGCCGGTGTCTTCTTTGGGGTCAATTGCCCCGTTGTCGGCCTTCTGTACGGGCTTGATGCCCGTGCATCACGCCTCTGGATTCTTCTCGGGGACTAAGACCGCGCCGCCGAGCGAGAACGTGAGGGGCCACCAGGGCCGGTCGGCCGACCAAGCACATCGGCCGACCCCCTGGTGCGGCCTCTCGCGTCCTCCTCTGGCGGGATGCTGGCCAGAGGGGTGACAACCACGGCCATGGCTTGCTCCAGGTTGGTGGGCACCAATTGGTTGGCCGGAGTGGGCTCTCCATCCAGATCAAAGGTTGATCGGGATTTGGGGTGGCTTTTTCTGGCCATTGATGGAGAATTGGGAGGTGTGGCTTGGTGATTTCAGAATGGGGGCGAGGAAGAACTCAGATAAGAGGGAAAAAGAGGATGGGTGAAATTTTAAAGATAGGCTAACCCTCTTCTCGGATCAATCAGAGTTAGAATCACTCGTCCACCGCAGAATGGCTTCAGAGACGTTAGAGTAGAACGTTGGCAAAAGATAGGGCCGATCGGGCTTAGGATCAAGTCGGCCGACCTGCTGGCCTTGAGCCCGGTCGCCCTCTTCTTCTTTGTGCACTACGTGACAGGTCCACTAAACCCCAGAATGTGTGCATTCACGTGCTAGGGGTTAAGGATTTAACATGAGGTGTAATTATAAATGGGAATCATCCATGACCAAATTGATCACGTCAAATTCCTCATCTACTTTATCAGGCTCAAAGAAAACTTTTAAACGTTGACCATTTACCTTGAAAAAGTTACCTTCATCATCTTGGAGTGTGATTGCCCCATGCGACGAAGTCTCCATCGCAACGAATGGTCCTTCCCATTTGCTTCGAAGTTTTCCATTCCCAAAGAGCTTCACCTTGGAATTAAAGAGTAATACCTTATCCCCGGGGTGGAACTCCTTCACCTTGATCCTCTTGTCGTGCCATCTCTTGGTTCTGTCCTTGTAGATTCTGGCACTGTGGTATGCTTTGTCTCTCCACTCTTCCAATTCTGATAGTTGCATCCTTCTCATCTGCTGGGCTGC
>CM014274.1:51264065-51280637 GCA_004135705.1 Alloteropsis semialata | reverse complement strand
CTTGTCTCGGCATCTTTGTAGTACTTTGTCTAAGTTCTGCAGACAATGATCAAAAGTCTTTCCATAGACTGAAAAATCATCCATGAAAACTTCCATGATTTCTTCAATCATGTCTGAGAAAATGGACATCATGCACCTTTGGAACGATGCTGGCGCATTGCATAATCCGAACGACATCCTACGATATGCATACGTTCCATAGGGGCAAGTGAAGGTGGTCTTTTCTTGATCATCGGGGTGGATGGGAATCTAGTGATAGCCGGAATACTCGTCAAGAAAACAGAAGAAGAAGTGGTTCGCGAGTCTCTCCAACATCTCATCGATGAAGGGGAGCGGAAAGTGATCCTTCTTTGTTGCCTTGTTAAGTCGGCGGTAGTCAATACACATCCGCCACCCAGTAACGGTACGCTGAGGAATCAGCTCGTTTTTCTCGTTACTTACGACGGTCATACCTCCCTTCTTGGGCACTACTTGGACAGGGCTGACCCATTCACTATGAGGGACGGGATAGATGATCCCGGCGTGTAGAAGTTTCAAAACTTCCTTCTTTACGACTTCCCTCATTGCATTATTTAGCCTACGCTGAGGCTCCCTAGAAGGTGTAGAAGCTGGGTCTATGGGAATGCGATGGGTACAGAGTGCAGGGCTTACTCCCTTCAAGTCCTTGAGGGAGTACCCGAACGCCGAGCGGTGTTTCTCAAGCACCTTTATGAGTCTATCACTCTTGTCCTGCGATAGCTTGTCACTAATGATGACGGGGGTGTCCCGGTCTTCATTTAAGAAGACATAGCGAAGGCCAGCAGGCAAGGGTTTTAGCTCTACGTGTGTCTTAGGTGGCTCCTCGGTTTCAAGCGGCTCAGAAGCGTCATCCTCTTCCTCTATAAAATTGTGAACATTCTCTTCGAGGAATGACTCAAATGGGTCACTATGTTGTAGGGATTTCACTTCCTCAGCCGGGTTAGGTTCTGTCAAAGGTTCAACTATGGAGTTCTTAACCCTAGCTAATGGTATAGTGAGAAGATTCCTTCCTACTTTAGCTAGGAGGTTTCCTTCCGAGGTTACATCCTGAAGCAGGCCCTCGATAGGATGTCCTATAAGGAGGTCGAAATCTGATGTCTCAAAGACATAAAAGTCTAGAGGCATCTCAATCCCGTGGTGAGAGAGGAGAAAATCTCGTACTAGGCCGAGACTCTTGAGAATACGACCTGAGGGTGTTCTAAGAAGTCTTGACGTTGGGGCCATCTTTTTACGTCGTCCAAGGATGTAGGCGAAAGAACTGGACATGATGTTTGCCCAACGGTCGGGTTGTACAGAATGTCTACGGCCACCTTGCTTATGAAACCTCGAATGGTCTGCGAAGGTGAGTTAATCCGAATAACTTCGGAAGAAGTCTCAGATTCGTTCGACCATTCCGTGTTTAGGATGGCGATCAGCTCCCTCACGGTTTCGTTCAGAATTTCTTTCTCCATATAGATGGAGGGGGTCTTTACCGTAGGCTTTTTCTGTATTGAGTAGTTCAAGGTATTCCCAAAGTCTTCAAAAAGATCTTCCTCGAACTCAAATGGTAATCCGAGAGGTTGAGTTTCCTCTTCCTCAACAGATGGGGTCTCAGGAATTGGACTGGGCAAGACTATGGGTTCTATCTGTGAGTCTTCTTGCTCAGTCTCGGTCGCGTCCGCAGGAGAGTTTTCTCGGATGGCCGCTAGGACTTCTTTTGCTCTGGCCGGGGTTATGTGTAGGAATGAACCTCCGGCTGCTATGTCTATGTACCGGGCATCTTCACTATTCAACCCAGGCCGACAATGCTGCATGAGCATGTAGTCTGGGAAGCCTAGATCTGTTCCGGTTAGACATGAGTCCTGAAATCGGTCCCATGCTTTAGCGATCGTTTCCTTCTCTCGTTGCTGGAAGTTGATGATCTCCTTCCGAAGTGCACAGATCCGGTGAACAGGAAAGTATTCAAGACAAAACTTGTCCCGTAACTTTTTCCATTCACCGTTCGTTAGCGCAATGGTGTGATCGTACCACTTCCTCGCTTTCTCTTTGAGAGAGAACGGGAAGAGCTTCCATCTAATCGTTGCCTGCGTCATGCCTGATATGACCAGACACGAGCAAAGCAACTCGAAATCGTGCAAGTGACGGTATGGGTTTTCACCATCACCTCCAGAGAAGGATATGTCCTGGACCATAGCTATGAAGGCAGGGCGAAGTTCATAACTATCGGTTAAAATAGGATTTGACGAGGGGTGCGGCTCCAATAATTCGCCCTTTGGAGCAGAGAACTCATGAATTTGGGTGGAATTCATGGTTGATAAAAAAGGAAATAGAAAAGAAATATAAAATAAAAGATATACGGGCAACCTTAGATCTTAGATAACTGCTACCGTTCCCCGGCAACGGCGCCAGAAAGCTTGTTGACACCAGTGGTGGCAAACAGAAAATCTGCAAGCGCACGGCTGTCGAAGTAGCATTCACCCGTGAGTAAACCAGGTATCGAATCCACAGGGAACGTAAAAGTATATCTAATCACTAAAGCTGAGCCGGATCGATCGAGTGTATATAAAGGCTGGGTAGAGAGGATAACTTAGCACTAAGGTTCTGATTATAGTTAAGAGAATTCTCCTATGCTTGCTTTAGGCACCGGGGTATCCTAGGCCTCTAGGAAAATGCCGGCCAACAGCTCTACGCCGTACTCGTACGTGGAGGATTACAAAGGACGGACAGGGCTGTCACCACCTGTCGCCTACCTCTACTAATCCGTGGGGCTACGAGGCAAACGAGGGCAGATATACACCTAAGCACCACGCCTAAGACAATATCAGCTATCCTAACCTTGATCAAAGATTAGAATACTTTATAAATAAAGCAACGAATCCACAAGCACAATAGAGACTTAACTTATCTATAACTCAGACTTAATTACTAGTTGAATCCCGGATACTTACTGAGTAGCTCGCATCCGTCGAGGTACAGGTGGAGGGTCGCCGACAGGCCGGGACTCCTCCAGACTCTCCCTCACTTCTCTCCCTAGTTCTACTCTGGATATGAGGAGGGCTTCGCCTTGGATCTTCACTTCTGCTCGATGATGATTAGCCCTGCCCCGAGTTCAGCTACTTATAGCTTGGAGAGGCGGTTAAGAGTCGGTTCGCAGCGGTTGAGGCGGTCCGGAGGTGGGCCCAGGTCGGCCGACTAAGGGGGATCGGCCGACCATCTGATTCACCGTCTTTGATGCTCCACGGCACAGATGAACTCCTGGTGACGGTTTACAGTTACTGGTGAAGGCGGTGCCGATTCGGGCGCGTGGCCAGGTCGGCCGACCTAGGCAGGTCGGCCGACCCAGGGCTGTGGCCCCTCGGCCCCACTTCGTCAGTGTCTCTTGCCAGTGGGTCCTTTAGTCGGTTTCCAGTGGGTAATGGCAAGGATGTGTCGGTTAAGTTAGGAATGTGGGCCCATGAATCCATGTGCTTGCCACGTGGCCCAATCCCAACTCTTCATTTCCACCGTCTTGATTTCAACGTGCCTGATCACTCCTGAGTGTGCTTGTTGCTGTTGGGCTGAAAATGGACCTCACTGGGCTTGGACCCAGGTCGGCCGACCAAGGTAGGTCGGGCGACCTGGCCCTGGGCCACTTTAGCTCTTCTTTTGCCACTTTATTCCTGTAAGCACATATGCACCAAAACTCATGGAATTCATTAGTAATCAACCCTATGTCTATTTGTTTTATCACATTTTATATCTTTGTTGGCAGTAATAAGTTGTCATTAAGAATCGCCAACAGTTGCTTAGTACCTTGAAACACTATCCCAGATTCCACCTCTTCATCCTTGCATCACATATAGCTCCATATAGGTTTGTATCACATTTAGATTCAACAATGAAAACTAATTCTTGATATGCAATATATCCACTTTACTTTGACCGTTCACTTCCTTCAAAGTCATCAAATCTTGTATGCAAGCCATTCCACAAATATAGACCAATATATCATACATGTCAACATGTCTCTTTCTTTGTTTCACCATAGCTTGCCATTCGTCTCATTCATGCATAATGGGACCACACACTTGTTTATATGTGTCACTATGAGCCATACACTTGCATTCAACCCATGAATAATAGTGTATCATAAAATATACATTTTAATCCCTGCTCATAATCTGTAACAAACACGTTAGTCCTTTAATCCTTTTGTCATTCAATTCACCAAAACCCACCTAGGGGCCTGATGCACTTTCAATCTCCCCTTTTTGGTGATTGATGACAACCCGATTAAAGCTTACAGATGAATTAATAAAACCATTTTAGATTCTCAGATATAGCAAGAGCTCCCCCTTAATATGTGCTTTGAGTGGAATTTCAAAAATTTGGCCTCACATGCCAATTGCACATATAACATGAACAACATGAGAGCTCCCCCTATATCTCATAATCTGTGGGGTGCAACAATTGTGTGATAGAAATAATCAAAACATGTGATGCAATATGACAAAAGCACTTCAAGAAACAAAGAGAAGATGTTTGGGAGTCTGTCAGGGCCATACCGGTTTAACCTCTCCCAAGGGCGGTTAGACCGGTCCTGTCTGACAGAAAACCAAACTGAACAAAAAATTCACCAATCAACCATGCATCACACTACCACAAAGTCACTTAATAGAATTAAAGGGTACATCACACATAGAAGCACACATTACAAGTTCTCAAGACCACAAAGAGATAAAGGTTCAAATTTATTACAGATCCAAGTCCACACAACTAGAGACCGGTCTAACAGCCCCATAGGCCGGTTAGATCGCCCTACCCAGATCAGATATAAGCACACTAAGATGAAGCTTTAATCCTTGCTCTTCTCCCCTTTGTCATCTATCATCAATGAAGACCTGAAGAGGAGCATGGTAGAGCTGATCACTGTCTCTTAGAGCCTTGCCCTTTGCCGCCCATCGAACTCATCGAAGGAGAGTCAGTGTTCCAAAACATGCCTGAAGTATTGGGACCGAAGATGGAAGTAGACAAATTTTGAGCCAATTCTTCAGTAGCACTGGAAGGTCTAGGGGGATACTCTGCTGCTGAAGAAAAAGCTCCAGGGTCACCAAGACCAAAGCTCGTCGAAGAAGCTCCCATGTAGCAACTATATCCAAGGCCGGAGGCATATGCTGACTGAGAGTGAGGCTGAGGCATCATACCACTAGGCATAGACATGGGAGCAAATGTGGATGAGAAACCTCCATAATCAGTAGCTGCATAAGAAGGAGGTGCATGTGATGGTGCCACAAATGGAGGGGCTGCTGCTGTTGCTCTTGCTGCTGCTGCCATAGTTGCTGTTGCTCCTGCAATATCTTCTTGAGTAGGATTTGCCTGAGTTGAAGAAGAGCCACCCTCGTCAGGATAAAAGATTCCAAACATATTTGTCTCTTGAAAACGCCGAATCATAGTGTTTGGAGAAGGAATCTTAGGCTCTGGAATAGTAGGTGAGATAGGTGACCGAGCGGGTTGAAGGTTTTGATCTTCATATAGCCTCTTGAGAGTATCTCTTGCCTTCTTTTCTTTGATTCTTCTGTCCCTATCATCAACCATTATGTCTCTCTGGTTCTTACAAATACCAGCAAGAAGATTGAAAACCTTTTTGAAACCAGATGAGGATTTCTTGGGCCTAGAAGAAGATGCTCCTTGCTGTCCAGGGGAGGACCGGTTTAATCGGCCTGGGGACTCGATTAAACCGCCCTGGGTCGGATGCTCACGCTACTGCTCTTCTTCTTCAATTTCTGGCTGTCCATGTCCTTCTGCTGCTGGTGATGCTGGTGCTGCTCTAGGGGATGCCAACCAGAGGTTCCTAGGCTTGTGTGGCCTGAGAGATTCATGTTTCACAACTTTTTCAGTTTTGCCAACATCTGTGCCCTTCTCAATGAGATACATGATGTAAGGTGCATATCCACAGCCACTCAAGGGATGTTCAGAAATATACTTGATTTCATCCCAAATATAATCAGCAACATTGAATCTAGGGGCATCCTCACGCATGTACCAAAGCAAATCCCTCATGTGACGTGATATATCCGATGTGTTTCCACCACGAGGAGAAATAGTCACTCTAAACAGCCAGTTAAGCACTCTGTAATATTTGTAGAGCTGACCCACATTGCTAAACTCAGAGGGATTGGTCCTTGATGGATACATGAAACCAAGTTCCTTATCTTCCACAGGCTTAGGGTTGTTATGAATGACAGCAAAATCTTCATTATTCTCCAGGCCAAGACGAGCACAAAAATTAGAGAAAGTGATATAGTACACAGTCCCTTCAGTCATCCAAGTCATAGATCTTTCATTTTCTCTATATCCGAAGTGAACTGTGGCATAGAATTGAGCAATGAGCTCTCTGTTCCAATGGCGCTTGACCCCCATTAAACGCTTCATCCCTTGTCTCCTGCAAGCTTCAATGACTTGATTAAATACCACATTGTTGGCTTTTCTCATATGCTCCCAATCTATATATTTTGCCTTCAATGTGATTTCGGGCCTTTTGTCAAACATGGTGGTGTAGAAGTCTTGCTAAAAGATGGTCCAGAATCTATAATCAGTAGCCGTGGTCTTCTCTATATCATATGGATTATCTTTTCTTTTCTTTCTTGCCACCTCAGTCATCCCAGTACCTGAATAATCAAATGGCTTCATTCTACCTGGATAAGTAGATCTCCTAGGTGTAAGCACTAGAGCTTCATCTCTAGCAGCCCTCTGTCTAGCCTCTGAGCTCTCATTGCTGCCACCACTTCCTTCTTGAGCTGCAGCATCATCATCATCACTCCCTTCATTAGCTGGTCCCTTGCCATGTCGACGCTTGAATCTAAAATCTTGATCCTCAACACTATCATCGCTGCCGGTTTCAGCTGGATCTTCCTCAAGTATCTCATCAACTGGTTGCTCTGCTGCCCTCTTTGGTGGTCTTGGTCTCAACGTCCTGCCCACTGCAGCACTAAGCTCAAACCTTCATGAGAAGCATGATCAAGCTTCTTTTTCTTTCTTCTCTCATAAGAAGACATGCTGCTGCTGTCCTGAGTCACAAAAAGATTGGAAGAAATGATATAAGATCTCAGGAACTGATAGGATCGAAAAGTAAAGAAGATGCAGCATAATTTTGAGAATTTGGAGCAGCTCTGTGCAGGGCGGTTAAACCAGTCCTTGGACCCGGTTAGACTGGTCCTAACAGAGCTGAGCCCAAAAACTCAAAATGCCAGATAAAGATGCTGATGACTCTAGATATGAGATGTAGAATTGTATTCTTGTTCTAGAGACATGATGACCAAGCCTAGAAACTAGATACCTGATAGAGATTTTATCAATGATAAAAACAGGTTCTAGATGTATTTGACAGGGCCTAGATAAAGCAGGTGTATAAGATATGAACCTAGAGAGACAGAGATTGAATGCATTGTACAAAACCATGATTTTTGGCTTTGGCTGGTAGGGTCGGTTTAACCGCCCCTAGGGCCGGTTAGACCACCCTGCCCAGTCAAACCCTAAATCATGAATCCGAGCAATGCACCCAACAAAGTTGATTCAGCTTCTAGGATATGCTTCAATAGACTATTCCAAGATGTTTGACCAAAGGAAATTCAAATCTATGGGCTGACCAAGTAGATCGATGAAGAATAAGATTTGAATACCTTTGGAGAGGGAAACCGAGATTAACTCCTCCAAATAGCTTAGCCCTAGGTTAAACTGGCCAAGGGCACCCCAAACCTTCAAAGAACCGAGCCTTCCCTTGGTTGAATCCTCAAAACGCCATGGGAGGGAGAGATCTCGGTGGAGGAGTCGTTCAGGAGGTGAAAGAAGGTGTTGGTAGTGAAGGGGTATGAGAGGATAAGGATAAGGAGCTATAGATTCACAGGAGGGTAAAAAGGTAACTATCCAGGCCAATACCGGTTAAACCGCCCTCAGATAGCGGTTAGACCGGTCTTGGTCAGAGCACAGGAAAAGCTGATATTGATAGATTTTGAGCTCCAAACATTCCTCACTTGATAGATATGAGATTATATTTATGGCAAATCCAATAGTGCTCATTAATCTCAGAAGAAAGAGTTTTTCCAAATATTTCATATTTTCTTGCCTCTTTCACGAAATATGGATGGGTAGATATGGATCTTTATGGACTTGAGAAAAATCTCACTACTAGTGACCAGCCAGCAAGCAATCAAGATGAACAATGGTCACCAGTAGATCAATTAGGTCAAAAAGACCAAAAACCAAATATTTTCAAATAAAGCACACTTCCTATCATGCTAGTTGATATTTTCAAAAACCTATCCTATGACATCACAGGTATGTGCTAGTCCAAGATAAAGACCTCATCGGCATATTTCGTTCATATCTTACACAAGAACACATAATTGACCAAAGTCAACATAGGAAGGCATCAACTAAATATCCAAGAGGCACACCAAGTGAGATTAAATTGGACTACACACATACAAAAGCACAATAGCATAAAAAGTGACCTAAATGCTCAAAAGTAAAACATAAATTCATAGTCACATACCTTAGCCATTTAAGCCATCCATTTTGTGCAATATGAAGTTTTAGCTCAAGACTTGCTCTCTTATTAATAATTCCACTAGATCAATCATAAAGAGAGAAAGCATTAATTTGCACAAGCACTAGTTTCACTTTTAGTGACTTTTTGAATTGGAAGGCATATGAGTCACTAAAGATGAAACCTCATAATATAGACTAAATTCCCTTTCTTAGTGCACATGTGAATATATGTGGAAGATTTGGCTCACATGCACTGATTTGATCAAGAGAGACCACACAAAGGAATTTAAGCTATATTATGGTGAGTAGCCATGCCAGAGTTAGCAACATAATCCAAAAATGAAATTTCACACTTTACCACTTTGGATCACTATATGATGGCATACTCCAATGAGAGATACACCCTCATGAATAAGACTACAAGTGCACTAGAGAAGTGTTAGTCCCATAGAGACACAAGTTTTAGAATGAGCTCCCCCTCAATTAATGCACAAGAGATTTGAATTTCTTATTGATGCACTTTCAATCCAATTACGAACATAGAGGAGTTTACTCTAATACTTGGTCATGACACATAAATATTTTGCAATATTGAACTTGTGTCAATGGTACTCACTGTTATATATGCAAGAAAACATGTTCCGAACAATTTCTGGTCAGGTGATATAGTTTCCCAGAACTTCTGGTCTGGAAGATCCGGCAGCCTCTGGATGAGATCGGAAGATCCGAAGATAGTGCCGGAAGATCTGGCTGTTTTTTGAACCACCCAGGTAATACCGGTTAAACCGGTCATGGAACCCGGTTAAACCGGTCCTCCCAGATAGATCCCAGTTTGTTGTTTTCTTGTGCAGGTTTCCCTCACATGTTACTTGATTCAATCAATATGTGTTCCCTGAAACTTTTTAACAGAATGGTGCTCTACCAGGGAGCCATTAAAAGCAACATGTGGCATGGAAGTGCATAATCACAAAGAGCATTATATTCATCATCTAGTACTATACAAGCACAAAACTTGTGATCCATATATGTCAAACTAAATCAGATGATGACTACAGCATGACAGTAAGCATACTTTACCGAGATGTCATTGACTACCAAGATAGAGCAATATTGATTCTCATTTGGCCATAGTCATTTTCACACTCATCATTGATTAGCCAAATGTTCAATGCATCTCTGTGGTCCTGCAAGCTCAGCAAGCTAATTTTGGTACTCAAGTCTTGTTGGGTCCTTTGAGGTTAGTCACAAGGTGCTTAGGAACCCAAATGGCTCTTACACTAGTTTGAGGCGAGCTAATCACCTTAACAGTGTAAGTACCAACATTATGACTCCCAAGCTCAGTAAAATCATAATGAACAAGGTTAGACTTGGGAACCTCACCATTTGGGCAATCCTTATCCATATGTCCCTTTTGTCGACACTCATAGCATAGACGGTGTTTGTTCTTGCTAGATGGTTCCTGACTCTTGTTATCTTGCTTCTGATCTAACCCCAACTTCCTTCTTGTCAAAGTAGCTTGCCTGTATTTGATATTAGAAGGTTTGACAACCTGATCCAATACCGGTTTAACCGGTATCTGAACCCGGTTAGACCGGTATCACCCTGAGTCCACTTCATCTTGTGAAATCTTGCATTCACTGATCAAATGCCCCTTCTCTTTACACTTGTAGCAGACTCTATGTGCTCTTCTGTATTTTTGTCTGCTAGCAATCCTTTTTTGACTCTTGGGCTTGCCGGAACCACTTGATGAAAGGTCCACTGAGGATAGGACTTTTGATCCCTTCATCTTCTCTTGAGTCTTGCATTGCTTGACTTGGTTTTGCTAAGATGCTGAGCTAGTGGCACTGGACCCCTTCTCAAGCTTCTTCACCATGAAGTCACGGTTATCTTGACAAGGTTGCAATTGGCTCTTGTCTCTCACATTGGTCAAGTTACATTTTAGCTTTTCGACCTCTTGCTTGACTTCATCATCTTCTTTAGCAATGAGGTCATCACAAGACTCTACAAGTACATGCTCAATGCTAGATTGGCTTGCTTGAGAGCAACAAGGTTTAGCACAAGATAAATCAATATTGACTTGTGAGCATGTGCATGTGTGTGTGAGAGGTTGATAAAATTTAACCGATGTGATAACAACCTCATGAGCTATTTCTAGTGAAGCATATGAGTCGGCAAGCTTCTCATGAGAATATCCAAGTTCTTTACGAGTGCCTTGCAAATCCATATGCTCACTAGTGAGCTTGTCAAGTTGAGCTTTGAGCACTTCATTGGCCTTCTCTAATTTTGCTATGCATGATAAAGAATTAGTAGCACAAGCATAATCATTTGCCAATGAATCATACTTACAAACCAAAGAGGCATGAGAAGATTTGAGAGCCTCTAGTTCCTTTGTCAAAGAACTTAGTCTCTCATCAAGTTGACCGTTGCCTTTCGTGGTCTTCTTCTGCTTCTTCTTGGCCATCAAGCACATCATGCTCTCATCACTAGAGGATGAATATGTTGAGGTAGAGACTTTGCTTGAGTCATCGCTTGTGCCTTGAGTAGAGCTGGACATGGGCTCACTGCCAGGACCAGTCTGACTGGGGTTGCAAACCGGTCTAACTGGTTCCTGCAAAGGGACCATGTTCTGCACATTTTGGTTCTCTTGCTCCTTGGATGAGTTCACCTGGGGCTCATAAGATATTGTTGATGAAGTTGAGCACTCCTCAGGTGATTCCATGACTTCTTGCTCTTCATCATAACATTTGGGCGTTGAATATAATTCGGAGAGAAAAACCCAAATGAGATGTGCATCTTTTTGTATTTCTGTTCTTCCATAGATGATGTCCTGTAGCTCTGCACAAACAGACCTTTGCAAGAAGTTGGAAACACAAGCATTGAATTGCATGCGACTTAAGTCCTCTTGAGATATATTTGACCAATCAATATTGTTCATATCAAACTTGGGAGGTAAAATGCTCGCTACCAAAATATGCTCTACAGCAGGACCTACATTCCTAAGAACATTATGCACATAAGCAGACCAAGAAGCATAGTTTGAGCCATCACTTACAAGAGGCTTAAATTGTACCTCAAATGATATCGACATCTTTTCTTCACGGCGGTTAAGCTTTGATGTGAAGCCAAGCTCTGATACCAATTGAAAGGACCTAGATATTGCCTAGAGGGGGGGTGAATAGGCGAGATGACCAATTAAAACCACCAATTTCAAATTCAGCCTGCTGTCAGGACCAACCTGGTCTAACCGGTATAGCAACCCGGTTAAACCGGTCCTGGACAGTGAGGCTGCACAAGTGTTGCTCGTCCCCCTCTTGTTCTTCTAGCACCAAATAAGCTTGGGGCACTGCTTGTACAGCTGTATTTCAGCAGGTTCACAAAGTCCCTGCACACAGATAGAGCACACCCAAGTAGATTGAAGTGGAAGCAAGTATATATAGCTAGAAGTAAACAAATGAGGCAAACCAAGAGAAGACACGAGGATTTATTTTCCAAAAGTTCAGACCCACTGCATGTCCACCAATGACAAGCTCAGTGGTTCCTAATCTCCGTTGAGGAAGCTTATGCAACCACCACCTAGGTCAAGCTATCTCCTCGGCTCCACGAAGTTGATCTTTTCCCACAAAGGAGGTAGGACCAGCCCTTACAAACTTCCAGCCGCTCACCACACAAATGGGAGCTCACCGGCGACGCCTAGCCGTCTAGGAGGCGAACCTCCAAGAGTAACAAATGCACACGGACTTTCTTGACGCCAACCACAAGTGCTCAAGCTAGCAATGCTCTCAGATGCTCTCTGATCTCACAATGTTTCTCCCACACAAGGCTTCTCTCAACCCAACTCAAAAATTTCACTCAAATCAAGCAAACTCACAAAGAGGTGTTGGGGAGAGCTTCTCTGTTGTTAGAAATGTGTCTAGGAGGCTTGGGATTCACTGAGAACCAGCAGCCCTCAAAGGAGAGGGCTAAGGGGTATAAATACCTCGGCCAACAGAAACTAGCCGTTAGAAACCTGCCAATAACGGTTAGACCGCTATCCATACCGGTTAGACCGGTATTTGAACTCAACTAGCCGTTACCCTTGTCAGAGGGTCAATAGAGGTTAAACCGGTTCTTGGACCCGGTTAAACCGATATTGCCCTGTTAGCACTCATCACTCATCTCAAGGGCTAACTCTCAAGGCTATCTCACATAGGTCAACTATTTGAGCACTTTACTGGTGTTTTGTCATCCAGCCAATGTAACATTCCTCTTGATAGTACGGCATACCTATACTCAAGAATAAACATAAAACCAATTCATCCTCTTGAGCTTGTATGTCTTCAATCATGCCATACATGATTACTTCTTCATCTTGAGGAATGTCCACATTGTTCTTGCTGAGCAAAACTAACTTGAGCTAGTGACTTGAACCTTTGTCTTGGAATGAAATCCACTTCTAGTTCAATTCACCCTTTTCACAATATGATTCTAGAAAGATTGATACTTGCCAATATGAATACCATATGTAACCAAGATTCTTCAAGTTGAAATCCCAAGAAAGTTTCGTCACCCTAGCAAAGATACATGACTCAAGTCCACCACTTGATCACACATTGCTTAGTACCTTGAAACACTATCCTGGATTCCACCTCTTCATCCTTGCATCACATATAGCTCCATATAGGTTTGTATCACATTTAGATTCAACAATAAAAACCAATTCTTGATATGCAATATATCCACTTTACTTTGACCGTTCACTTCCTTCAAAGTCATCAAGTCTTGTATGCAAGCCATTCTTCAAATATAGACTAGGGATGGAAACTGATCGAATACGCATGGAAACGGATTCGGATAGCACTTTTTACCACATTTTTACTCGAATACGAATACGAATTCGGATGCTCTCGAATACGAATACAAAACGAATGGTCGGATGCGGATACGCATTCCGATATTTACTCGATTTAGAAGACAATATTTACTTATTTTATTTATTGATGGTTTTTAAATAACAAAATCATTATACAAGTAAATATTAAAGTATAAGTACATAACAAGTGTAGACAAAGACCGCTCGTTAATAATGTCACATTTATCCATAATTATTTCATTAATTAATCATATAAAAATTAAATAAAACTATAGATAAATATATATTTAATAAATAAATATATACATTTATCATGAAATAATAAAAAGTATATAAAAATATTTTTGTCAATAAATAAACAAACTATAGTATTAAATTAAATTTAATATTCATATATATTTCTTATTTAAATTAAATACATTAATTTTTAAAATTAGAGATAACTTTTAAATAGTTATATGGGTACAATAATAGTAATATTAAAATTGATGTCATAATCATTAGTAATGGAGATAACATTTTTTTAAATAGTTTTGATTATACACTATCATTATTAACATCCAAATAAACATTTTAAATGTTATCTCCATATGGTCGGATACGAATAGTGTCGGATATTGTCGAATACGGATGTGGAACCGGATAGAGAAAATCGACGAAAAACGAATTCAGATGTATCCATTTTAGTACCACATTAAATTCGAATACGAATATGGATATCCATATTTACATTTTAGTGGATACGGATATCGGATAATTCGGATTCCACTTTCATATTACCATCCCTAATATAGACCAATATATCATACATGTCAACATGTCTCTTTCGTTTCACCATAGCTTGCCATTCGTCTCATTCATGCATAATGGGACCACACACTTGTTTATATGTGTCACTATGAGCCATACACTTGCATTCAACCCATGAATAATAGTGTATCATAAAATATACATTTTAATCCCTGCTCATAATCTGTAACAAACATGTTAGTCCTTTAATCCTTTTGTCATTCAATTCACCAAAACCCACCTAGGGGCCTAGATGCACTTTCAGATAGGCCCGTATCACCAAAGGTAAGGATCTTTAGATATGTCCCATGAGTTGTAATAAACGTCTTAGATGCGTTTTGAGTTTGCTTTAAGTTTCTCATGTCTGAATAAGTGCTCTTGGGTGATTTGAATAAATTGTGATTATGTTAAATGCATGAGTTGGCTTTTTGTAATGATTGTGATGATTGTGGGTTTTATACTCACAAGCATCTAGATATAGGTTTAAGGTTGAATGTTTAAATAGTTGGGTGGGTTTTTGTTCTGCACATCTACCATTTCCATACCCTTTTCAAGAATTAGATTATTGTTATCTTGGATGGTTGAATAACAGTAATACTAATATCCAATGGAGGAGTGGCAGTCGACCCAAAGAAGGTTAAAGATGTGTTGAGTTGGAATCCACCAAAGGATCTGAGTGAGATTCGGAGTTTCCTTGGAATGGCTGGATATTATCAACGGTTCATTGGAGGATTCTCAAAAATTGCTAAACCTATGACGTCCTTGTTGGAGAAGAATGTGAAGTTTCGTGTGGTCAGAAAAGTGTCAAGCTAGTTTTGAGGAGCTCAAGAAAAGATTAACCACTGCCCCGATATTGGTGTTGCCGGATATAACCAAGAGTTTATATATTGTGATGCATCTCGCCAAGGTTTGGGATGTGTACTTCTGCAAGAGGGAAAAGTGGTAGCATATGCCTCCAGACAGTTAAGGAAGCATGAGTTAAATTATCCAACTCATGACCTTGAACTTGCTGCAGTGGTGCATGCACTAAAAATTTGGAGACACTACTTGATTGGCCATAAGTGTGATATCTACACTGACCACAAGAGTCTGAAGTATGTGTTCACACAGTCAGATTACGACCTGGAGATTCACAATCATCCAGAGAAGGCAAATTTGGTGGCAGATGCTTTAAGCAGAAGAAGTCATGCAAATAGAGTTACCCAGTTACCAGAAGAACTCGGTAAAGAATTTGAACGATTGAATCTGGGATTTGCAGCTAGCACGGTCGAGATGGAAGTTAAACCAACATTAGAAACGGAAATCAAAGAAGGGCAGTTAGAAGATGGGAAGATTCAAGAAGTCGTAGCTTTGATCAGTCAAGGAAAAGCACCAGGATTTACCATGGATGAGTAAGGGACTGTGTGGTTCGGCAAAAGAATATGTGTGCCTAACCTAAAGCATATAAGAGATGCTATTCTAAGGAAAGCACATGATTCAGCTTACTCCATACACCCAGGAAGTGCAAAGATGTATTTGGATATTAAAGAGAGATACTGGTGGTATGGACTCAAGCGAGATGTAGCAACATATGTCGCTCTATGTGACACATGTCAAAGGGTTAAAGCGGAACATCAGAGACCTGCCGGTTTACTCCAACCCTTGAAGATACCAGAATGGAAATGGGAAGAAGTTGGAATGGACTTTATAGTTGGTTTATCTCGTACTCAGAGAGGTTTTGACTCTATATGGGTAATTGTAGATCGACCAACAAAGGTGGCTCATTTTGTTCCGGTGAAGACCACCTACTCAGGTGCAAAGCTAGCAGAGCTATACATGGAGCGAATAGTATGCTTGCATGGGTTCCAAAGAAGATAGTGTCAGATCGAGGATCACAGTTTACATCTCAGTTCTGGCATAAACTCCATGAGTCAATGGATACAAAACTAAACTTCAGTTTAGCTTATCATCCACATACAGATGGGCAAACTAAAAGGACAAACCAAATCTTGGAAGATATGTTGAGGGCTTGTGCTTTACAGTATGTGACAAGTTGGGATAAGAGCCTACCATATGCAGAATTCTCTTATAACAACAGTTTCCAGAAGAGTCTACAAATGGCACCGTTTGAGGCACTATATGGAAGGAAATGCAGGACTCCCTTGTTTTGGAATCAAACAAGAGAAAGCCAAGTGTTGGACCTGAAATTCTTAAAGAGGCTGAAAGATAGGTACATGCAATTAGACAAAAATTGAAAGTGGCACAATCCAGACAAAAGAGTTATGCGAATGTCAGACGTCAGGATCTTAGTTTTGAAATTGGCGACTACGTATATCTCAAGGTGTCACCTATGAGAGGAGTTCATAGATTTAATGTCAAGGGCAAACTAGCACTGAGGTATATTGGACCATTCAAGGTGTTGGACAGAAAAG
>CM014274.1:51232524-51257356 GCA_004135705.1 Alloteropsis semialata | reverse complement strand
TGGCCTCATGATGATACCTGTTCTGAGTGGGGCGCAGTCGTCATGTCTTTACAGAAGGGTTTTCAGCCCATGGTGCTGCGCCACTCTATTTTGGCCCAATGGGCCGTGTATCCAGTTGAGCCCACTTTGGGCGCGTCCTAGGGTTGGAGGTCGTCCTCCCAGTACTTATCCCCCCAGCAGCCGCCATGGGAGGGTTGGGTTTTGTTTTCATGAACTAGCTATCGCTACTTCTCCTGGAGCGCGTGTGCTAATCCAGCCGCCCGTCTTCTTGTAATCGAAACCCCACATTCGATCAATCCAGACTGAGTTCTTGATTTCCCCTTGCGATTTCAGTGCTTGTTTACTTGTTCTTGCGAGTTCTTCGATTTGCTTGCAGGACGGGTGCCCTCGTGGCCGGTGTCGCGCATCACAAGGGCGCGGCGACCAGGGAAGAGGTGTATCGGTTGCTAAGGCGCAGCGTCTCTGGATTGCTGAAGTCGGACCGCCAACGCCTTCTCCCTCCCTCAAATCGAGTTATCCAGTTCGTCCTCACCGAAAGATCGGGAAATCCCCCACGGGTTCTCATCAATTGGTAATCAGAGCAAGGTTGTTCGGTGAGAGACTTCCTATCCTTTGCAGTTTTAATTTCCTATAGTCCAGAAAAGCCAAAAAAATAGTAGATCAGTTTTCCCGCAATCCTATAAACCCTTTGAGCCTTTACTAGTACTGCTTAGTTAGGGCTTGTTGAGTTTTTGGTTGCATCGGTTTGTGTCGAGTTGCTGGTCTTAGTCGTAGTCCTTTTAGAGTTTCGAGTTCTTGTCACGTTCTGGTCACATACCTGTGTTACTATATAATCTCTCTGTGGCCGAATCTGAGTAGGTATTGCTTGTTCAAGTTCGAATAGGAATCTGCATATGTGTATCTTCAGCAATACTTGATATGAACAGGCTCGCCTTACTCTAGAGAGAGAGAGAGAGAGAGTCCAGGCTCGCGTCTCTAGCACGGTCTAGGCTAGGACCAGCACAGTACCGCCGTTGAACAATTATTCAGCTTGCTTTTATAACTAACGTGGTACTAGTATTTTCCTTGTGTTCTTTTAGCCCACCTACAGCTCCACATACTCGATTTTCAGCTTTACAGGAGTTGTTGCTGCAGCACCGATACACTTTCTTTCTGGTGCCCGACTTGTTGTTGCCGACCCTCCTGCGAGCAGGGTAAGAATTGGTAAGAGCTTGTACAACAGGTTGAGAGTGAGAGAGCACCACACACAAATTACATCTAGTAGTTGTAGGGAATTTCCTACTTTACTTGTTCCCTGTTTGCTCTTGCATCTTTTCCATGGCAGGTTCAGGGGATGAGGAAGAGGATGAAGGAGGTCCGCTTACGCCTCGCACCAAGGGCATCATGCAGCATTTTCAAAAGCAAGTAAGGGACTACACCGATGGGATTGATAATGATTTGCAGGTGATAAATGAGAAGATTGGGCAAATGGAGGCCACGCAGATCTCCAACAACACCAAGCTTGCAAGATTGGAGACGACGGTTGGCCACGTGGACAAGAGTCTCGCTGCTCTTCTGAGGCGCTTTGATGAGCTCCACGCAAAGGCGAATGATCAGCATAGAGGAGGTGACCAAGAGGAAGAGCGCAACGCAGAAAATTCGAGAGCCGATTATTCTGCTGACACTGAAGATGAGGATCGAGCTCGGAGACGTTGACAACATAACCGTCGAGGTATGGGTGGACCGCGTCCACGTGAGGTGCATAACAATGACAATGCTTTCAGTAAGATAAAATTTAAGATACCCTCTTTTGATGGTAAATATGATCCTGATGCTTATCTTACTTGGGAGATGGCTGTTGAACAAAAGTTTACTTGTCATGATTTTCCTGAAAATGCATGTGTTAGGGCTGCAACTAGTGAGTTCACTGATTTTGCTTCCGTTTGGTGGATAGAACATGGCAAGAAAAATCCTAATAACATGCCACAAACTTGGGATGCTTTGAAACGGGTCATGAGGGCTAGATTTGTTCCATCTTATTATGCACGTGATCTGTTAAACCAGCTGCAGCAATTAAAACAGGGTACTAAAAGTGTAGAAGAATACTAGCAATAGCTGCAAATGGGTATGCTACGCTGCAATTTAGAGGAGGATGTGGAACCCGCTATGGCTAGATTTTTGGGTGGGTTAAACCGTGAAATTCAGGACATCCTTGCTTATAAAGAGTACACTAACATAACCCGTTTGTTCCATCTTGCTTGTAAAGCTGAAAGGGAAGTGCAGGGGCGACGTGCTAGTACCAAGACTAACATATCTGCAGGGAGGAATTTTTCCACGCAGCCCCGTTCGAGCATTCCATCAACTGGACGTGCTGCTGCACCGTATTCATCATCAGCTCGAGCAGCAGCCTCACCTTCCAGCGACAAGCCATGTGACAGCCCCGCAAATTCAGCAGCAAAGACCGCGCAAAAACTAGCTGCAACCACTTCATCGGTGGCATCCACGGGCAGAACAAGAGACGTTCAGTGCCACCGCTGCAAGGGATATGGACATGTCATGCGTGACTGCCCAAGCAAGCGCGTTTTGGTGGTCAAAAATGATGGTGAGTACTCATCTGCTAGTGAAATTGATGAAGATACACTTGCATTGCTTGCAGCTGACCATGCAGGAAGTGAGGGCTGCCCGGAAGAACATATTAATGCAGCTGAAGCCGACCGCTATGAGAGCCTCATTGTGCAGCGCGTGCTGAGCGCGCAAATGGAGAAGGCGGAACAAAATCAGCGGCACACATTGTTCCAAACAAAGTGTGTCATCAAAGAGCGTTCGTGCCGTGTGATCATCGATGGAGGTAGTTGCAACAACTTGGCTAGCAACGACATGGTGGAGAAGCTAGCGCTTACCACCAAACCTCACCCGCATCCATATTGCATTCAATGGTTGAATAATAGCGGTAAGGCAAAGGTAACCAAACTTGTGCGAATCAATTTTGCCATCGGCTCCTATAAAGATGTTGTTGAATGTGATGTTGTGCCAATGCAAGCATGTAGTATTCTGCTAGGAAGGCCATGGCAATTTGATAAAGATTCTATGCATCATGGTAGATCAAATCAGTATTCTTTTCTATACCATGATAAAAAGATTGTGTTGCATCCAATGTCTCCTGAACAAATTCTAAAAGATGAACTTACTAGAGCTAGTAAATTGAAGAATCAGGAACATGGTAAAAGTGAAAATCAGATTGTGACAAACGAGCTTGAGAAGCATAAAAAGAACAATACCAAACCTGTTTATGATAATAAAAAGGAGATCAAGCTGAAAGGGTCATGTTTCATTGCTACCAAATCTGAATTGGATGAGATTGATGCTACCACTGCTGTTTGCTATGCCTTGATTTGCAAACAAACTTTGTTTTCACTTGAGGACATACCTTCTTCCTTGCCTCCTATTGTCACTAACCTTTTGCAGGAATATGCGGACGTTTTTCCTAAGGAGGTGCCATCGGGGCTGCCGCCGATTCGTGGGATTGAGCACCAGATTGACCTTATTCTCGGGGCCTCCTTGCCCAACCGTGCTCCATACAGGACCAACCCGGAAGAGACCAAAGAAATTCAGTGCCAAGTGCAAGAATTGCTCGACAAAGGTTATGTGCGTGAGTCTCTTAGCCCTTGTGCTGTTCCCGTGCTTTTAGTTCCTAAGAAAGATGGGTCATGGCGCATGTGTGTCGATTGTAGAGCGATAAACAACATCACAATCAGATATCGTCATCCTATTCCTAGGTTAGATGATATGCTTGATGAATTGAGTGGCTCAATTGTGTTCTCTAAAATTGATTTGCGTAGTGGTTACCATCAAATTCGCATGAAGCTTGGAGATGAATGGAAAACAGCGTTTAAAACTAAGTTTGGCTTGTATGAATGGCTGGTCATGCCTTTTGGGCTCACTAATGCACCCAACACTTTCATGAGATTGATGAATGAAGTTTTGCGCGCTTTTATTGGCAGATTTGTGGTAGTATATTTTGATGACATTCTGATCTATAGCAAAACACTAGAAGACCATCTTGATCATTTGCGTGCTGTTTTTGATGCTCTACGTGATGCACGCTTGTTTGGTAACCTTGAGAAGTGCACCTTTTGTGACACCGCAGGGAGTTGAAGTTGATCAAGCCAAGGTTGAAGCCATTCACAGCTGGCCGGTTCCAACAACAGTCACCCAAGTGCGAAGCTTCCTAGGACTTGCTGGATTTTATCGTCGCTTTGTGAAGGACTTCAGCACCATTGCAGCCCCACTGCATGAGCTCACCAAGAAGAGTGCGATATTCACTTGGGCTGCACCACACCAAAGTGCTTTCGACATGCTGAAAGATAAGTTAACACATGCACCCTTACTTCAACTTCCAGATTTCAGCAAAACCTTTGAACTTGAATGTGATGCTAGTGGAATTGGTCTGGGAGGTGTGCTGCTGCAAGAGGGCAAACCTGTAGCATATTTTAGCGAAAAATTGAGTGGGCCTAGTCTGAATTATTCCACCTATGATAAAGAATTACTTGCTCTTGTTAGAACTTTGGAAACATGGCAGCACTACTTATGGCCCAAAGAATTTGTTATCCATTCTGATCATGAGTCTTTGAAACATATTCGAAGCCAAGCGAAACTAAACCGTAGACATGCTAAATGGGTTGAATTCATTGAATCTTTTCCTTATGTCATCAAACACAAGAAAGGGAAGGAAAATGTCATTGCTGATGCTTTGTCTAGGCGTTATACCATGCTCTCACAACTTGATTTCAAAATTTTTGGGTTGGAAACAATAAAAGAGCAATATGTACATGATGCTGATTTTAAAGATGTGTTGCTGAATTGCAAGGAGGGTAAAACATGGAACAAATTCGTCCTCAATGATGGGTTTGTTTTTAGAGCTAACAAGCTATGCATTCCAGCTAGCTCCGTGCGTTTGTTATTGCTGCAGGAAGCACATGGAGGAGGACTAATGGGACACTTTGGAGTGAAGAAGACTGAGGACATCCTTGCTGGTCATTTCTTTTGGCCTAGGATGCGGAGAGACGTGGAGAGGTTTGTTGCTCGCTGCACATACTTGAGTTGATCGCCCTTTGGAGATATGAAGAGAATGCCTACGCCAGCTCCTTCAAGCTTCATCGACCCGTCGAAGTACATGATCCAGTGTTCTGGAGGTTCTTCAGGTGTTGCTTGTTGTATCTCTGTCCATTCAGCGACAAAATCTACCAGAGCTTGTGACATGATCGCAGCGCGTAGGACGAAATCGATGGTATGAGAACCCAACTCGACCTTCCATTTGGTAATTCGCCCTGTTGCGTCTCGATTGTGGAGGATGTTGCCAATTGGGAAGGACGTGACTACAACAACTCGGTGAGCGTCGAAGTAGTGGTGCAGCTTGCGAGATGTGATCAAGATAGCATAGAGCAGCTTCTTGACCTGGGGATAGCGTACTTTTGATTCTGTGAGTATCTCGCTGATGAACTAGGCGGGCCGCTATACTTTGAATACATGGACGGGTTCCTCCTGCTCAACTACAATTGCAGTGCTCACCACATGGGTTGTAGCTGCAATGTAGAGGAGCAATGGTTCCTGATCAGCTGGTGCAGTAAGTACTAGTGGTGTCTGGAGGAATTTCTTGAGGTCTTCAAACGCCGCATCGGCTTCCACAGTCCATACGGTCTTGTCCTGCTTCTTGAGGAGTTTGAAGAAAGGTAGTCCTCTGTCACCGAGTCTTGTGATGAATCTGTTGAGGGCCGCCATACACTCTGTCAGCTTCTAGACGTCCTTGACAGTCTTGGGAGGCTTCATGGATTTGATGGCAGTGATCGTCTCGGGATTGGCCTCAATTCCACGGTGGCTGACTATAAAGCCTAGCAATTTGCCTGTGGGCTTGCTAAACACACACTTGGTTGGATTGAGCTTCCATTGGAACTCCAGGAGATGTGTGAAAGTCTCAGACAAATCAGCGATGAGACTGTCTGGATTCTTCCTTTTGACCACGATGTCATCATTGTAGGCTTCAACATTGCAGCCAATCTAAGCCTTCAAACAACTCTGAATTGCGCGCTGATAGGTTGCCCCTGCATTCTTGAGGCCCGAAGGACATCGTTGTATAGGAGTAGGCCCCAAATGGAGTGATGAATGCCGTCTTGATCTGGTCTTCTTCATGCAGGCTAATTTGGTGATAGTCTGAGTAGCAGTCGAGAAAACAGAGTAGTGAGCAGCCGGTCGTTGAGTCCACCACTTGAACAATGCGAGGCAACCCAAAAGGATCCTTTGGGCAGTGCTTGTTCAAGTCGGTGCAGTCGACGCACATCCTCGACTCGTTTTTGTTCTTCTTTCTCACCAAGACAGGATTAGCGAGCTAATTGGGGTGGAACACCTCCTTCATGAATCCGGCCTCTAATAATTTCGCCAGCTCCACGCGGATGGCTTCTTTATTTTCCTGGGCGAAGCATCATAGACGTTACTTCTTTGGTTTGGCGATTGGATCGACATTTAATTTGTGCTCAACCAGCTCCCTTGGGACTCCCGACATGTCAGAAAGCTTCCATGCGAAGATGTCGCGGTTGTCTCGTAAGAAGCTAGTGACCGCGCTTTCCTGTATGATGGATAGGTCAATGCCGATCAGCGCTGTCTTGGATGGGTCGCCCATCCCTAGGTCGATTGCCTTGATTGGAACTTCCTGAGAGGGCTTCATGGTTGACGTGGCTGGCTTTTTCGTTGGGATTCCCAACTCTGCCTCGCTGAGTTGTTTCACCATAGCTGCTACAATTGCTGCCTGGCTCGGTTGCTGCATACTTGCAGCAATCGTCACTGCCTCGGTGTCGCAATCGTAGGAGGTCTCCAAGTCTCCATTTAGGGATAGGATCCCTTTAGGGCCTGGCATCTTCAGGACGAGGTAGATATAGTGTGGTATCGCCATGAACTTCGCCAGAGCAGGTCTCCCCAGGATGGCGTGGTACGATGACTCAAAGTCGGCGACCTCAAATGTGATGTACTCGGTCCTGTAGTTAGCCTTGGTACCAAATGTAACTAGAAGTGATACCTGGCCGAGGGGTACGGCAGTGTTGTCGGGGATGATGCCGTAGAAGGGTGAGTAGGTGGGCTTGAGCAAGTTGGAGATATCCAAGCCCATCTTCTTCAGTGTCTTGGCGAACAGAATGTTGAGTTCGCTTCCGCCATCGATTAGCGTCCTTGTGAGCCGAGCGCTTGCCACCACCGGGTCTAGTATGAGTGGGTACCTCCCCAGGTTCTTGATGTTGGTCCACTGGTCATCGCGGAAAAGCTGATCGGGATAGCTGGCTCGATGCACCCGATCTCGCGGTTGATCAGCTTTTGCTTGCACTTCGAGTCTGTCTGAGCTATTCCTCCAAAGATGACATTGACCACCTTGTCAATTTGTTGATAGCCGGTGCCTTTGCCGCTCTTGTCTCCTCCATTATTGTCAGCCTCGTCGGGTTTGGAAGTGCCTTCAGAGCCGAAAGACTTCTTGAGCCCATGGCATTCCCTGCTGGAGTGTTTGTCCTTTGGATGGAAGGGACATTGCTTGTCAAGGAGCTTCTCAAACTTCTTGCGGGAGGGTCCTCGCTTGGCAATGTTGACTGAGTCTTCAGGCTTGCGCTTCTTGTCAATGAAGTCGCGCTTGCCGCTGGTTTCAGCCTGCTTGCCCTTGTTGCGGTCATTGTTGTTGTTGCGATCTCCTCCCGACTTGTTTCGGTTGAACCTTTCCCGTTGCATGTCTTTAGCGTTGACCCACCGGCTAACAAGGTTGCGCATGGCTTCCACCGTTTTGGGCTTGTTTCTTCCGAAATCTAGGTGTAGTGTGGGGTCTGTGAGACAACTGTGGAAGCAATCGATGATGTCCTGGTAGGTGAGCTCTATGCATGTTGCACGCTTTTCCCAGAAACGACGGACATAGCTTCTGAGATACTCATTTTGGCGTTGTTTACATTGGGCAAGGTGAAAGCGAGTACCCGGCTTCTCCATGAGCCCTGAAAGTTGTTGATGAAGACCTTGCAGAGTTCATCCCAAGAGTCGATGGAGCCGGGCTTTAGTCCTTCTAGCCATGTCAGAGGAGCTTGCTCGAGGGCCACAGGGAAGTAGGTGCACATGGTGTCAGTATTGCCCTTGGCCGCCTTGATTGTCGAGTAGTAGATGCAGAGCCACTGCTCGGGATCGCGTTTCCCGTCATATCTCTCGATGCAGCTTGACAAGACCGAAAACCCTTCGTACTTGCCAAGGTTGTGATGGCCTTGTTCTGGGGACACATAGATTTGGTTGTACTCCCGGCGCCGCTTGTGTTCTTCTTCTTCACGATCTCGAGCCCGTGCGGAGATGACGGTGCGTGCGTCCTTGCTTTGGAGTCGGTGTCACAGATCCCTGTCGTCACAGTGGTCATCGCGGCAGCCATCTCTGTCCCTATTGTGGTGGCTGGCGACCTATCCATGGTTGGGAGCATTCTGGCTCTGATGGGGAGTGTGGTGGCTGGGTCCAGCGCCGACCATCGCGTCGCCCACGTTCTCCGCTTCTCGGCGGTCTCTGCTTGGATGATGGGATGGATTGTCGCGATTGCCTCCGTTAGGTTTGCGACTATTGCCTTGGTGACTTGCTGTCTTGGACTTGGTGATTGATCGAGCAGTGTCGGTTTTCTATACCGGCTAGCCTACTATAGGGGGTCCCTGAGTAGTCGAGTTGTTCGCAAGGGCCTCGCCAGAACCAGAAGCACGATGGTGAACATGAGACGATTTAGACAGGTTCAGGCCATCTCGAAAGAGAGCGTAATACTCTACGTCCTGTATGGTGGATCGCTTCGTATTGATGGTTATGATTTTACAAGGGGTCCCTGCCTCACCTTATATACTCGGGAGAGAGGGTCTTCAAGGCAAATAATATAGATTGCTTGTCAGATACTAAACATAGAGTCCTAACATGATTACGCCGGGTTGTTTCCTAGTAGCCGACTAGTTCCCTTAACCTGTATGTCTCTTCCTTGTATCTGTCAGAGTTAGCGGCCCAATCTCCTCGCGGGCCTGTCGGATTTATGGACCCGGCAGTCCACACAGGGTAGCCTACGTGGTTGATTTGTTGAGGGACAGATCGAGGATCACAAGACGATGGTAACACAAGACGCAAGGATTGAACAGGTTCGGGCCGTCAAGATGACGTAATACCCTACGTCCTGTGTTGGGTGTATGTATTGCTGTGTATGAAGTTCCTGAAGGATCTCCGTAGTTGGGTTCTGTCCTAGGTTGAATGATTGGATGTTGTGGTTGCTCCTCCTTTGGAGGGGGGGTCCCAAGGCACCTTATATAGTCCGGTTGCCTTGAGTTACAAGTCGGCTAGAGATCATAACCTACCCGAAATACAAGGATTCGATCCTATAACGATTACAGATATCTTTCCCTAGAATTCTGGCTAGTTTATCTTGACCTCCGATCTTCTTGCGTGATACGCCGCCTGCTTCCTTGCCGCGCGCGCCGTCGTAGTCATCCGGTTCGCCCGACTGGTGGGCCTCCCGAGTGGTGGGCCACCCAGTCTGACAAACCGGCCCGATAGCACTCGGATTGGGCCGCCCCCTGCTGGTTGGGCCAATCCGCCTTCTGGGTACCCCCGGGGGTCTATCCCCGACAAGCCCCCGAGTAGTACGTGGTTGAGCGACAACTCGGCGAGGTCGTGCTATCTGTTGAGCTTCGAGCTTGCTGCCGTTGGAAGCAAAACCGCGTGATACTGGAGAGAAAAGAGAGCCGTCTGCAACGGATGCGCCGCGAGGTGCGTCCGTTGGCCGTAGCCCCCGAGCCTTGAAGCGATTCCGAAGGAATCGGTCCAAGGGTTTGTAGCCTTGTTCTGATCATCTTCGTCGTGGTCGCCAGACAATCAACGGATACGCCGAGGTGCGTCCGTTGGCCGTAGCCCCCGAGCCTTAAGGTGATTCCGTAGGAATCAGCTCAAGGCTTAATCGAGGAGCGTTTTGACATTTCCTTCTGGCGTCAATTTCGGCAGCCCGCCCCCTAAACGTGAGGGTCCAAGCGTGCCGACAAGTCATCCAGGCGCCAGCCCTCGAGCGTGAGGGCCGAAGCACGCCGAGTTGTCGTACCGGCGCCAGCCCCCGAGCGTGAAGGCTGAAGCACGCCGAGTAGTCGTCTCGGCATTAGCCCCCCCAGCGTGAGGGCTGAGGCACGCCGAGTAGTCGTCCCGGCACCAGGCCTCGAGCGTGAGGACTCGGCGGGCAAGCGCGGCGAGTAGTCGTCCCGGCGCCAGCCCCCGAGCGTGAGGACTCGGCGGGCAAGCGCGGCGAGTAGTCGTCCCGGCGCCAGCCCCCGAGCGTGAGGACTCGGCGGGCAAGCGCGGCGAGTAGTCGTCCCGGCGCCAGCCCCCGAGCGTGAGGGCTGAGCACACCGAGTAGTCGTCCCGGCGCCAGCCCCCGAGCGTGAGGGCTGAGCACGCCGAGTAGTCGTCCCGGCGCCAGCCCCCGAGCGTGAGGACTCGGCGGGCAAGCGCGGCGAGTAGTCGTCCCGGCGCCAGCCCCCGAGCGTGAGGGCCGAGGCACGCCGAGTAGTCGTCCCGGCGCCAGCCCCCGAGCGTGAGGACTCGGCGGGCAAGCGCGGCGGGTAGTCGTCCCGGCGCCAGCCCCCGAGCGTGAGGGCCGAAGCACGCCGAGTAGTCGTCCCGGCGCCAGCCCCCGAGCGTGAGGGCCGAGCACGCCGAGTAGTCGTCCCGGCGCCAGCCCCCGAGCGTGAGGGCCGAAGCACGCCGAGTAGTCGTCCCGGCGCCAGCCCCCGAGCGTGAGGGCCGAGGCGCGCCGAGTAGTCGTCCCGGCGCCAGCCCCCGAGCGTGAGGACTCGGCGGGCAAGCGCGGCGAGCAGTCGTCCCGGCGCCAGCCCCAGAGCGTGAGGGCCGAAGCACGCCGAGTAGTCGTCCCGGCGCCAGCCCCCGAGCGTGAGGACTGAGGCACGCCGAGTAGTCGTACCGGCGCCAGCCCCCGAGCGTGAGGGCTGAGTCGAACCGTCCGAGGCACGCCGAGTAGTCGCCCCGGCGCCCAGCCCCCGAGCGCGAGGGCCGAGTCGAGGGTCCGTCAAGTCTTCGTCTTCCTCGTCATGTGGTAGCGCCAGCCCAGTACTCAAAAGCACTCAGCTAGCGATCCTTGTGGAGTGTAGCGCCAGCCCAAGTGCTGCAAAGCACTCGGCTAGCGACCGTCGTGGAGTGTAGTACCAGCCCGAGTTTGACTGACTCGAGTACTCAGCTGGTGGCGATGCCGGAGTGGTCCAGCCCCCGAGCGTAACAGGCAAGCTCGGGATCCAAACCTGTGCCCTGCAATGAAGATATGAAGGATAGGTAGTATATGGTGTAGCAAATACTAATTCTGGAGAAAAACATTCGGCGTTGTATGTAATAGAATTTCTACTTCCAACTCTTTAAGTCTATTAATTTCCTCGGGTAGTTATCCTGTTACGTTTATGCACCTGATCCCGATAGCCGTAGTCCATGGCGCAGGGAGCTGGGCCGCATGCAAGTGTAATAACGTAGGCGTACGGAAGAGTCGAGGCTTCACGGATTAAGGCGTGTGCTTCCCAAGTACTTTAGCGACTTGTACAAGAGTGGAAAAAGAAATAAACGATGGAGAAAAATGCAATATACGTCCGTTGGGTGTAGCCCGACTGCTCGTGTAGCGCTCGGGCTGTATAAGCAGTCGGGAACAAACCAAGGGTAGTCGGCGATGATCATGGAGAAATATGGCGAAGTATGGAGATATGCGGTGACCGAGAAATATCGTAAAAAGTATTTAAATATGACTTAGCTGGATTCATAATCGAGTCAAAGAATCGATGTGTCATCGCATGGGCGTCATGTCCGAGTGGATTAAGGTCATCAACGAAACCAACTTGTCGTAGCAATGCGAAGTCGGCGTTTTATGAAGCTGACCAAATATAGACCTGACGATCGCTTGCGGAGTTTGGTGTTGTCAGGCTCGTGCAGCTTGGAACCGTACGAGGTCTCCGTGTTGAGTACGCTCGGTACATACAAGGGAAGAAAGATTAGAGAACGTGTCCTTCGTTAGCTTGATATAGAAATAAAGTAATAGACCCAATTAAATAAGGAAACGAAGGGAAAGTTCCCTGTTTTGCATGGGACGATGCAATGATCCATGCATGCCACCGAGGCGGTGGTTCCGTGGTTGGGAGTAGCCGGCCATGCATGCAACAAATCAGAGTAATTGTTAGTCAATTAAGGAAATAATGAGCAGCATGGCTTGCATCGGCTGATTAACGAAAACAATTGGAAAATATGAAAAGGGAAAGAAAATATCCCGTAATCTTCTGGTAGACTTTCCGTGTGGGATCCAAGGACGCCGCAGCCGACGCCGCAGCTTCGCCCGTGCATCTGGCGGCCGTCTCTAGCGGCGCGCATGCGCTTGCCGATGCCAAGGCCCAAAGGCATGGTAGGCATGCAGATCGGAAACAGACAAGCCGGTTGGAGATCGATCTTCGTGGACGCCATGAACAGCAGCCGCCCGTGATGTAATTTACTTGTAGATGAGTCTGCCATCGAGCTTGTAGATTGATCTCGTCGATCAGCCCCTACCTGGCGCGCCAACTGTCGGATTTATGGACCCGGCAGTCCACACAGGGTAGCCTACGTGGTTGATTTGTTGAGGGACAGATCGAGGATCACAAGACGATGTAACACAAGACGCAAGGATTGAACAGGTTCGGGCCGTCAAGATGACGTAATACCCTACGTCCTGTGTTGGGTGTATGTATTGCTGTGTATGAAGTTCTTGAAGGATCTCCGTAGTTGGGTTCTGTCCTAGGTTGAATGATTGGATGTTGTGGTTGCTCCTCCTTTGGAGGGGGGGTCCCAAGGCACCTTATATAGTCCGGTTGCCTTGAGTTACAAGTCGGCTAGAGATCATAACCTACCCGAAATACAAGGATTTGATCCTATAACGATTATAGATATCTTTCCCTAGAATTCCGGCTAGTTTATCTTGACCTCCAATCTTCTTGCGTGATACGCCGCCTGCTTCCTTGCCGCGCGCGCCGTCGTAGTCATCCGGTTCGCCCGACTGGTGGGCCTCCCGAGTGGTGGGCCACCCAGTCTGACAAACCGGCCCGATAGCACTCGGATTGGGCCGCCCCTGCTGGTTGGGCCAATCCGCCTTCTGGGTACCCCCGGGGGTCTATCCCCGACAGCCTGTAGCCCATAAGGACTCCCATGGATCTTGGTTCGTCAAGCCCCCGAGCGTGTTCATGTCTTCACGCCTGCCGAGTTGTTTTCTCAACAATTTGAGCATCAGCCGAGTTGTTTCCTCGTCATCTCGCACCTTTGTTGAAAACCTTCAGAAGTGAACATGATGTGTGTTGGGTCACTGCCAAAGCCAATAGACCCAAACAATAGCTAAGACAGAGAAATAGAGACAAGCAACAATATATTACTTATCTACAGTGTTCTCAGGAATCAGCCCTTTACACATTGGTGGGAGGTCCCCTTTTATAGGGAGGTCAAGAGGCACATTTTACATTCCACTTATGTCCCTGGAAATCAGGCATCATCCTCTAGACTATACAACTTAGGCTTTCTAGGGGCATAAGGGTACATTCACACGTCTCAATGTGAATGCGTAGACCAGCAGCTCCGTCTTTGACTCTGTTTGGACCCGGTCCACGCCGCCTTCACCGTGCCTCCGATGACTTCAGTTGCCTTCACCACAAGGAAGGCCTTCGGTCACAAGGCGCCTCTTATTCCAGAGAGGAGAAGCCACCGTGCCATCACTCAAACCTGTTTTGAACCTGAGTAAGAAGATGAACCACACATGCTGGTAAAATCTGTGAGTTGCCTTCGCATCCACTCTAGATGACCTTTGTCACCGATGGAAGCGAATCATCCCTCAGTGCCAAATCACATAGCGAAGGAGAGAGAAGCCGAACGTATGCAGGTAGCATTCATGGTTTGCCTTCGCACACACGTATGACTAATCCATGTAGCGAAGGCAGTGGATTGGTTCATAACACCTGACCGCTAGCAAAGGCAATGGCCTTTCCAATACATGAAGCGAAGGCAAATGCCAGGAGCTAAAATGCGAAGTAAGCGGGTGAAGGTGTTTCCTTGTCAGGCCAATCCCCCAACAGTAGCCCCTCGTGGACGAGGGCTTCCTCCAACAGGCCGATGTCCTCGAAAATTTAGGATTCCTTCGCCTGTTCCAGAGAAACGCCTCCTCCCGTTGGAGTAAAACCCAAGTCGATGATTTCGCTTCGAGTTTGGCTTCGCATTCTGTATTATTATTTTTTATTTTTATTATTTTTTGAATTGTCGGCGTCGTTTCATTTTTTGAGGTGCGGTAATGGTCACATTTTTTACTGCCCTATAAATAGGACCGAAGGGGTCCCCCCTTTTTACCTTTGCTTGCTTTCGCTGTCAATCGCTTTCTGGTTTTCACCCTTCTGCTGTCAAGCTTTCAGGTATTCCCTTTCGCTTGACATACTTTTTCATTATTTTTACCTTCATATGAAAATTTGTTTTATTTGAGTTTTGTCTTCATTTGATCAGATCATAGACTGACAGCTGCTGTCGCGGTATTGTTGGCTTTTGCTTTGTGATACCCACTATTGCAAGTAAAGTTCTGTCCCTGCACTTAAATAGTTTGTTTTCACTCATTTCCTTTGCTGAGGTAATGACAATTGTTGTCATTCTTGCAGCGGCACGCACCAGGCAGACCGCTGTGTTTATTGATATGGCTGGCGAAGGCAGCCCCGAGGCACAAAGAGCTGAAGGATCTTCTCCTCATCGGGAGGAGATGAGTGATGCCGAAGCTGAACACTTTGCTCAACAGTTGGAAAATGAAACTGCAGCCGTTGAGGATGTTTCTAGTGATGACCGCGTCGAAGAAGAGGAAACAGGAGAAGAGGAGAACATGGACGACGTGGAAGCCAATGTAGAGGATCTAGTGGATCCCACTAAGAGGCCGAAGACACTTATATTTGGCAAATCTAAAGTTGGCGAGAATGACTTCAAGTTCTATGAAGAGAAGGGATATTTTCCTGAGGGTTGGGGCCGCGCTCCTGGTGCCGATACTACCCCTAACCCTCGCGAAGACGAAGCTGTGGTCTTCACAGATTTTTTTATTGCAGGCATGAAGATGCCCATTGACAACATCATCGCGAAGATGATTGCGCCCTATGGCTTACAGCTGCATCATTTGACGCCCAATGTCATCAGCCATCTTCTTTGGTTTTTTGGGCTGTGAAAAAGCATGAGTCGCCAGTTACAGTTGATGGGTTTCTTTGGTTATATGCAGGTCACAATCAGAGCAAGTCTACTGAGGTCGAAGGCGAGCTTTTTACTCCTGATTTTGGTTGTGTTACCTTCACCGGGCGCCGTCGTGGATCCAATTTTGCGAAGGTGGAGGCTTCATTCGCTCAGAGAAATAAATGGACCAAAGATTGGCAGAAATACTGGTTCTATGTGAGGGTGCCTTCGGAGGAGATTAATTTGGCAGATGGGACTAAATCTGTGACTTTCCCTCTGCACAGCAAGGTTGATTGGCTTAACTTTATTTCTTGTCTGGTCTTTGACGCAGAAAGTGCTGGATTCACTGAATGCTGGAAGGCCTTTCGAATGGCTTCGCAAACAATCTGCAGCCGTGACCTTGTTGAGGAAGGCATCACAGCTGATCTTGCTGCTGGAGTTTATTTCTTGTCTGCCGATTGGGAGCCTTATAAGGTTGAGTGGAAACCTTTTGGTGATCATACTAAGGTTGCTTTCCCTCACTTTGGGGTGAAGATCCCCGAAGGCATGTCCGCAACAGAATTTGTTGCTTTGGTGGAGCAGCGGGCCATTGATATTCTTGGCCCATACACGATGAAGGAGCATCATAGTTGCAAAGACAACTATGTTGCTGTTAGACTTAACATAGTTTTTGAGGAATTAAAGATTACTTACGGTGCTTGTGAGGTTCCCGTCTCCACTAAGGAGAAAGGGAAAAACAAGAAAGAGAAAAAAGAGAAGAAAGGGAAGGCGAAGGCGAAGGAACAGGATGAAGACGTCTCTGCGTCTTCACGCGCTCCTTGCGGAGGTGGTCGGACTGGACGTGGTGGAGGCCGTGGACAGGGTCGCGGACGTGGTGAAAGTAAGAAAGCTGTTGCGAAGGCAACCTCCTCCTCTATCTCGGCCAAGCGAAGCAGCAGTAGCTCTTTTGAGTTCACAGAAAAAAGGCGCCGCCAAGAGCCGCCGATTGCTGCTGTTCCGGTGTCTATTGTGGCACTAGCTGCCGGGGCTGCTTCTTCGGCTTCGCGCGGTGGTCGTCCACCTCGTGCTCCTCGGGCGCCGTCGGCGGCTCTGGCTCAGTTGACGTCTTCGTAGTCACTGGTTTTATGAGTTCGGCTCCTCAGAGTGGAGGCGACATTTTCGCTGGTGAGATTGCTCTCTTTGGGATTTAATTTTGAGGCACAAGTCTTCCTTTGTTAGGAAGATACTTAGCGTGGAATCTAGTTGTTGATATCAATATTGCTTGTGAAGATGTCCCTGAAACACATGGAGATATCCGTGTTCCGGATCCTTTTGGCGATGGCATTGACCTTAGTCAATTTGAGGATACCCCCGTCCGGGATGCTCCTATGACTTAGTCTGTTTTCGAAGAGGCACATGACGTTGAGGAGCCTGTCGCCGAAGCCCCTATGGAGATTGCGCGAGATGATCCTCCATCGCCCGCTTTGGCTTCTCCCCCCCGAGCCACAGATTCTTTAGAAGTTCTAGCACATGTTGCTGGGACTGTTCATATGGATGCTCAGGCTAAGGGGTAGCAGGTTGCCGAAGCCGAAACTTCTGATGCCGCTGAGAGGGCTGCTGTTTCTCGGGCTGACATGGAAGTTGACGCGAGGACCGATGTCCCCCTACTTCCGAAGGTAATATTGTTTCTTCCTGATTTTGTTCTTAGCGACAGTAGCTATTGTGTTATTTGATGTTGATGCGAAGGAGATTTCTTAATCAGGCGACGATGGCATCGCGTAAGCTCAAGTGCGTGAAGGTGGGCCTCTCCGAGATTTTGTTTGGGAAGGTGTTTTATTTGTTCAGGGTCATAGCTCGTTTTTGGCTTTAGATGTTTTCTGCGAAGATAACGATGTTTCCCTTATTTTGGTGCTGACAGAATATCAACGGCTTGTGGAAACTTTGGATCCTGATAGCATCAGTTCTAATATTTTCGCTTCTGGGATGAAGGTATGAATTTCACGCCTTTGCCTCTTGTTTTTTTTGTTAACCTTGGCTTCGTGTTGCCGATCTCGTGATATTGAACGAGGAGCGTGATTTCTTTCAGGTTGTTGTTGCTATTAATGAGCTACATGCCCGCGTTTCGAACCTCAACTCGATTGCTGCTAAGCGCGAGGAGTTGGTGAGGTTGCGAAGGGAAAAAGCTGAGCTTCTCTAGATCCAAGCAAATATTGATAGAATCAAGCAGGATCTCGAGAATGAGAAGAATTTGCTTCGCCAGGACCGGGTATCTATTGTGAATGAGAATCAATCCTTGAAGAACAAGGTTGCTGCTTTGGAAGCTCAGGATGGCGAAGCCAGCTTGCTTAAAGAAAAGGTGATTTCCTTAGAGGCTAAAATTGTGGACATGGATGATGTAGTTGAACTCTCACGGGTGTTAAGGAAAAGCTTTCACGCGATGTTGAGTCATATCGGTCTCGCAGTGAGAACTTTGAGCGTGAGGTCGTGTCCCTGCGTTCTTCAACCATCTCCCTTCGCAAGGAAAGTGAGGATGTAATCAACGTTGCCTAGGAGCGTGGCTTGAAGCTATATTGCTTATACAAGGAGGCCTTGCGACAGTTTGGAGCGGAGCCCCTTGCCTTCCCCAACAAGGAGTATAGCTTGGACAAGCTTTTTAACTGGATTGACCATGAATTTGCTTCGCTTCCAACAGTCATTCAGTCTGTCAATGACTTCGCTGTCAATCTCTGCTTGTGCAATTTATTGAAGATTCTCTCTGACAACGGCTATGAGCATTATAAAGCTTTGATTCGGAAAGGCTATCCTTATCCAGAGCCAAAGGATCCTGCCAACAAGGATTCTTTTTCAAGAGACATACTACTTGCAAAGGCACTTTTCTGCAAAAACTTTTGGATTGCCAGTGGATGCCAGGTGGCTCAAAGCATTATCTGCGATCGGCTGGCTAAGGTACTTTGTTAGTTGCCGTCATGGTCATGCCTTACTTATTTTGTTCTTGATTTTGTATTGTTTGTTTGATAGCTTATGTATTCTCAGTCAAAGGAGCTGAAAGAAAAGCTAAAGGCTGACGCCGAAGCCGCCGCGAGGGAAGTTGCTGCGAAGGAAGCTGCCAAAGCCACTGCTGCGACTGGTTTTGCTTCTACTGGTGCCGCCGGTGCTTCTTCCTCTTCCCAAGGGCATGGCCAAGTGGCCTCCGTAGTCGATCCTCAGGTCTAAGGACCTTTTAGATTGTAATTAGATCTAGGACTTAATTGAGTGGGCAATCCTTTTGAACTAGTACATTTGTGTATATTCAGGGTGATGGGATGCTTGAACTTACTCCACTGGCCATGCGTGATGGGCCACTTTGTATTTCTGGCTTCGCTTGGAAGGAGTTTCGACGACTTTATCCGAACTCTAGTCATGGTGACTTTTTGGAGTATTGTCACGAGTTTTATCATCGCACTGAGTTCGGCGTTTTTGAGTTTTTCACTACGTTTATTGCTCACGGCTCAGATCGAGTTGAGCGCACTGCGAGGAGGAACGCCGAAGCTATTTCCCTGGGCATTCCCAAGACAGAGCCGTTGGAAGTTAGTCCTGATGACAAGGATTTTGCGTGCGTTTATAATGCTCCTCATTTTAGAAGATCTAGCGAGCAGTTTAACGGATATGTGTTTGAAATGTTTTAAGAATGTTTGATGTAAAAGTCTCTAGCATATGATGTAATTATGGCTTTGGCTAAATAAATATGAACTCGTTTTGCCTTCTCTTTTGAGAGAAATGCCTCATCCCCCCAAAGCGAGTTTGTGTTTATTCATGCGAAGATGAGTGTCTTCATGACTTATGCGAAGCCGCATGTGTAGATGAATATTTTTTGTTTGAACGAAATAAGTTGAACTCGATTTGCCTTCGCTTTTGAGAGAAACGCCTCCTCCCTCCAAAGCGAGTTTATCTTTTTTGTTCAAGTGCTCAACTGGCGAATATTTTGACGATGGTTTTGATGAGGAATTTTCTCCGTACTTACTCTTTTGGGATTCACGCTCCACTTGGCGTTTTTACATTTTAGATGATAGTTTGAGAAAACAATCTGAGCCGAAGCCCCTTTTACTCCTCAGAGTAAGCATTTTAGATCTGAATTGGCCTTACTTTTGGTAGGGTCAATTTAGTTCTATTTGGTTTATCGAATACTAGCGACTTGGTCGAAGCTAATCGCTTTCGATGCAAGTTTTTTGGGGAATAGTTCATATATTTCACACGAGTTACAGTTAGCACCGCCTCGTTAAAAACCTCACCCCTTGGTAAGTGTTCCCCTGTGAGGAAAAGAGTACGGGCTTTCTGAAGGAGAAAATGAAAATCTACTTTACTAATTGACTTCGTTTATAGATTATGAAGCCAATTGTTACATCCTTTTCACAGGTAGTAACTTCGCAGGCTGTCCGCATTCCATGAATGCGGTAGCTCATTGCCTTCTTTGTCACCCAGGTGGAATGATCCTGGTCTGTTACTCTTGATGACTAAGAACGGTCCTTCCCATTTGTTTTGCAATTTTCTCGAAGGCATACTTGGGTTCTTCCTTAGTACCCAGACGCCTATCTTTATGTCTTTCCTTGCCACTTTCTTGTCACGCCATTTTCTTGTTTCTTCTTGGTACTTGGAGATGTTTTTGGCTGCTTGCAGCCTGAAAATTTCTGTGAGATCTTTGTCCATAGCTCCGCTGTCTTTGGGCGCTTCTTGCTGAGTGCGAAGCCCTTTGTGTAGAATTTCCTCGGGACACATTGCTTCTTCGCCATATAATAGTTTGAAAGGTGTGAACTGAGTTGCTCTTGAAGTGGATGTGTTGTGAGCCCAGATTACCTTCGGCATTTCCTCCACCCATTTGCCTTTTTTCTTACAATTTGCAAGGCATTTTCTGATGGCGGTGAATATGATGCCATTTGCTCTTTCAACTGCGCCATTGGACTGCGGGTGGTATACTGATGCAAATCTTGCCTTTGTCCCGATGGACATGCAGTACTGCCTGAATTCATCGCAATCAAATTGCTTGCCATTGTCTGCTGTTACTTCCCTTGGGACTCCAAATCTGCATACGATTTGTTGCCAGAAGAATTTAATAACTGTCTTCGCTGTGATGTTTACCAATGGCCTTGCCTCAATCCACTTGATGAAATACTCCACTGCAACTATTGCATATTTCAGATTTCCTTGAGCTGTGGGAAGAGGGCCCACCAGATCTATGCCCCATCTCTGCAGTGGCTAGGTTGGAGTTATCAGCTGTGATAGCTCCGAAGGTGATTTTCTGGTTGCTGCACATTTTTGACATTCGTCACAAGTCTTGACAATGTTTGTTGCATCATTGATGATTGAAGGCCAATAAAACCCTTGTCTCATTGCCTTCCCCACAATTGCCCTCGCTCCAAAGTGAGCTCCGCATAGGCCACTGTGTATCTCATGTATTATTTCTTTGCCTTCGTCTATTGACACGTAGCGAAGCCAAGGTGCCACCACACCTTTCTTGTATAGGATGTTGTCAATGATTTGATATGACCTTGCTCTCTGCTGCATAGTTTTGAGGTCGTCTTCGTCGATAGGTTCATAATATCCCCTGAGATACGCCATTATGGATGACCACCAATGTTCTGAGTTTATTGCATTAATCAAGTGCGGCTGCTCATCAAGCTCTTTGATTGAAGGCACTATCAGTGTCTGGAAGAAGACATCGGGTGGCAACTTGTCCCCCTTTGCTGCTGCCATGGCCAATGCACCAGCTTCTTCATTTTTTGCCCTCGGGATATATTCGACTATAAAACCCTTGAATTTTTTCTCCATTGCTCTGACTGTACTCAGATATTTGATCAGCTCAGGCTGCTTTGCAACACTTTCTTTTTCAATATGATCTCCTACCACCTTCGAGTTAGTTTTCATAATAAAGCGCTGAGCACCCAGCGCCTTCGCTTTCCTGAGCCCCAATAGCACAGCTTTGTATTCAGCAACATTGTTTGTGCTTCTGTCGCTGTTTCTGCAGAACTCATTTTGACACCCGAAGGCGATTGTACTATGGCTGTGATGCCAGCTCCTTTGTCCCCCCAGGCGCCATCACAATGTATTAGCCAGCTTTCTTCTGTGGTTAGATTTTCTGCCGAAGGTGATGTCCACTCTACTATGAAATCAGCCAAGACTTGTGATTTGATTGCTGTTCTTCGCTCGAAATCGACTACATATTCTGATAGCTCTGTAGCCCATTTGCGTATTCTTAACGAAGCTTGTTTGTTACTCAGTAACTCTTTAAGTGGTTGATCTGTGAGCACTTTGATGTTGTGCCCCTCGAAATAATGCCTTAGCTTTCTGGATGCCATCACCATGGCATAGATCACTTTCTCAATCTCAGTGTAGAATAGCTTCGATCTGGCCAGTGCCTCAGAGACATAATACACTGGCCGCTGTATGCTTCTGCCCTCTATCAGTTTCTCCGCAATAAGCGCAGCACTGACGGCTGATTGCGAAGCTGCGATGTACAACAGTAAGGGTGCCTTCGAATCAGGTACTGTTACCTTCGTGAGTTGCATCAGATATTGCCTTAGCTCTTGAAATGCCTTCGACTGCTCTTCTCCCCATTCAAATTTTGATGCATTTCTGAGAGTTGCGAAGAATGGTAAACTGCGTTCAGCTGCCTTTGCAATAAACCTGTTAAGTGTCGTGATTCTGCCAGAGAGTTTCTGCACGTCTCTTATGCATTTTGGCTCTTCCATGTTGAGGATTGTATTGATCTTATCTGGATTGGCTTCGATCTCATTCGCTGATAACAGGCAGCCAAGTATCTTTCCCTTTGTTACCCCAAACACACATTTCTCGGGGTTGAGCTTTAGGCCAGCTTCTCTCATCCTTGTGAAGGCAACTGCTAAATCTGAGATATGATCTTGTCTTTTGACGCTCTTGACCAAGATGTCATCAGCATATGCAAGTATAGTTTTTAAAAGCTCTTCTTTGAACACAGTGCTTGACATGCGACAGAAAGTAGTAATGGCGTTGCGAAGCCCCTCAGGCATTCTGATGAAGCAAAATGTGCCAACAGGAGTGATGAAGCTGGTTTTTTCTTCATCTTGTTTCTTCATCCAGATCTGATGATAACCAGAGAAGCAATCTAGAAGGGACATCATCTCACTTGCAGCAGCTTGATCGATGATTTTGTCAATTCTTGGAAGTGGGAAGTCATCTTTTGGACATGCCTTATTGAGATCAGTGAAGTCAATGCACATTCTCCACTTGCCATTTTTCTTTTTCACTGGCACAGTATTTGCTAACCACTGGGGTATTTTACTTCGCGTATAACATTTGAATCTAGCAACCTCTGCACCTCGGCTTTGACTGCACTCACTTTTTCTTCGGACATTTTCCTCAATTTCTGCTTCTTCGGCCTCATCTCAGGGCTGATTGCAAGTTTGTGCTCAACTATGCTCCTGTCGACGCCTGGCAAATCTTTGCTTGACCAAGCACAGACATCTTTGTTGTTTCGCAAGAATTCAATGAGTCTTTCTTCTTCGTCTGGTTCGAGATCTGAACCGATGATGACTTTCCTGTCAAAGACATCAGGCTGCAACTGCACTTGCCTTGCTTCTGTTGCACCTTGCATGCTCTTGCTGTCTTTCTCAGCAGCTGGCTTCTCTTCTGGGTAGATAGGTTCTCTTTCTTCGAGCACATGCACCTTTCGCTGGCCTGGTGTGTTGGAATATTTGATTCTTCTTGCCTCTGTTTGATCACCGTAGATGGTGATGACCCCTTCGAGAGCTGGCATTTTCATGCATAAGAAAGCTTGCCTTACGATGATGTCGAAGGTATTTATGACTCCCTCTGCCGAAGATAACATTGTAGTCGAAGAACATGTCAATGACATCGAACGTGATGAACTCAGTTCTTGCATTTGATTGTCGCCAAAGGATACTGGCAATGTGATTTTCCCCAATGTTGCAGTGCGCTTTCCCCCGAAGCCAACTAATGGTGTATCTGATGGGTCTAGGTTATCTGGGTTGATGTTAGTCATCGATCTGAGAGTCTTTGCCAGGATAATATCTGCAGAGCTGCCTGTGTCCACTAGCACTTTACCAATTGTCCAGCCAGCAATGTTAGCCTCGATCGACATTGCGTCGTTGTGTGGAAAATTATGGAGCTTGAGATCTTCTTCGGTGAAAGTGATTGGCATGTGAGACCATTTCGATTTCTTGTAAGGATCGTCAACTGAGATGTTGTTGACTTGGCAAAAGTAGCTCTTTCTCTGCTTCTTTGTCTCGAAGGCGAGTGAGGATCCTCCAGTTATTGGCATAATGAGGCCATAACTGGGCAAGGGTGTTGGTGTAACTTGGTCTTTTGGCTTTTGTGGTGGTGGTGGAGGTAATTCCTCCACTTTGATGTCTTTGTTTGGGATAGGCTGGGTGTTTTGGGGATATAGGTGTGGGTACAATATTTGTGGGTAGTAGTGTTGGAATGCTTGTGGCGAAGGCGAGAATTGGGTTGCCATCGCGGTTGTGGGATGTACAAAGTTTGAGTTTAGGGAGGGATAGGCTGGGCAATATGGCTGGATAGCTTGGGTTTGAGTTTGGATTTGTGTGGTTTGGTTATTGGGGTGCGAAGCCGAAGGTGGCTTCGTTTGGTTAGCTTGGATTTTTTCTGCCTTCATCTTATCGATGGTTTTCTTGATGTTTCGGCACTGCTCTGTGCCATGGGTGTGATTTTTGCCATGATATTGGCAAAATAGCTCTGGTCCCGAAGGCAGACCCCTTCCTCTTCCTCGGCCTCTGCCGGTTCTTCCACCTCTTTGGGTAGGCTCATTTCTTTGGTTCTGAAACTGGCTTTCTGGGTGAGAGGGTTTGTTCTATTGGAACGAAGGCGGACTCTCCACGCTCATGATAGTTTGGGATGGGTAGTTTTGGTAATGGTTTTGGTTATAGTGGTGGTGCTTGTTTTGGGATTCATACTAGCTTTTCATGATGGCTCCTCTGGCAATTCGCATTCAGTTGTCATTGTCGGATCGGCGGTATTTTTTGAACTCCTCATTCAAATCTCCAAGGGTTGTTGGTGTTTCCCTTGCAATGTGCTACGCGAATGGGCCAGGCCGAAGCCCCTGTATAGCTGCAAATTTGGCGGCTTCGTCAGGAATATGAGGAGCCTGAGATCGCAGTCCCACAAACTTGCGAAAGTAGTCCTCCAAAGATTCCTTCGGCTGTTGGTGTAGAGTTAGCTCTGCGTATGAGAGTGCTTGGTCTCCCATTATACTGAAATTCTTGATCAGCTCTCTCTTCAGATCATACCAGCTGCTGATAGATAACCCTGGAAGCTTGGTATACCAGTTCATTGCAGTGCCATCGTAGACTATGATGAAAGACTTTGCCAGTACCACATCGTCTCCCCTGCCGAAGCTATTGCAGCCTCATAGCTCATGAGAAATTGCTTGGTGTCGGTGAGGCCATTGTACCTTGGTAGAGAGATGGGCTTGTACGAAGGCGGCTATCTTGCCAATTGCAGACTTTCTGAGAGAGGGCAAGCATGATCAATGGGACGAGTGTGCAGCACTTGGAAGCTGGTTTCAGATGTGGAGATACGATTTGGTCCAGTATTGGCGAAGCCAATTGGCTCATTGAGTTTT
>CM014274.1:51202481-51232492 GCA_004135705.1 Alloteropsis semialata | reverse complement strand
TTCACCGGTAGGGGTTGTATCTTAGGTGGTGGTGGGTGGTTTTGTTGCTGCTCTTCTTGGTGGCATAGTGGTGTTCGTGGATTTCCTTCGTGCACAGCACAGACTGTGGGCGCCAATTGTTGGGTCACTGCCGAAGCCAATAAACCCAGACAATAGCTAAGACAGAGAAATAGAGACAAGCAACAATACATTACTTATCTATAGTGTTCTCAGGAATCAGCCCTTTACACGTTGGTGGGAGGTCCCCTTTTATAGGGAGGTCAAGAGGCACATTTTACATTCCACTTATGTCCCTGGAAATCAGGCATCATCCTCTAGACTATACAACTTAGGCTTTCCAGGGGCATAAGGGTACATTCGCACGTCTCAATGTGAATGCGTAGACCAGCAACTCCGTCTTTGACTCGGTTTGGACTCGGTCCACGCCGCCTTCACCGTGCCTCCGATGACCTCAGTTGCCTTCACCACCAGGAAGGCCTTCGGTCACAAGGCACCTCTTTTTCCCGAGAGGAGAAGCCACCGTGCCACCACTCGAACCTGTTTTGAACCTGAGTAAGAAGATGAACCACACATGCTAGTAAAATCTGTGAGTTGCCTTCGCATCCACTCCGGACGACCTCTGTCACCGAATTAAGCGAATAATCCCTCAATGCCAAATCACATAGCGAAGGAGAGAGAAGCCGAACGTATGCACGTAGCATTCATGGTTTGGCTTCACACACACGTATGACTAATCCATGTAGCGAAGGCAGTTGATTGGTTCATAACACCTGACCGCTAGCGAAGGCAATGGCCTTTCCAATACATGAAGCGAAGGCAAATGCCAGGAGCTAAAATGCGAAGTAAGCGGGTGAAGGCGTTTCCTTGTCAGGCCAATCCCCCAACAATGTGCTCTTTGCCGACTTCTTTTGCAATCAGCCCTTGGGCTTTGATTTTTAAATCAAAGATAATGCAAAAACTTCCCCATTTAATATAATGGTGTCTAGCTTTTAAAAAAAGATGGACCCATTATGGGTCAGCGCCTGATCCTAGAAATGTCTTTAAGGATTAAAAACAATTCCAGGATCTTTAATGAAAAAACTTTCCAAAAGAAATATACTATTTCCTCCTCAGCCCCCAAGCTTAAAGCTAATGTCAATAAGCTTAAAAACATATAGGAAATAAATATTCTTTGATTTGGGAAAAAATATCCCCATGAGCTTCAGCCCCCCGAGTGTGGCAATGCCTCCACAAGTGACTTAGCCCTTAGGAAAAAACCGCACATGTATGCATCTGGTTAAAACCATGAATACATAACTGTTAACATATTTGTGAAAACGCCTTTTGAAAAATGCGCTTAGGGTTATTGCTTCGTTAATAAAAACGAAAGGCAACCCCTTCATATTCACATCTGCTCCAGCTGTCATTCTCCAAATCTGAAAAATCCTCCACACTCGCGCCTCCAAATCCACTCAAGCCCCGCCCGAGAATCTCTGTCGCAAGAGAAAACCCTGACTGGCAAGATGGGCAAAAAGAGCGGTTCGAGCAAGAAGGAACCCAATATTCCCATCACGGGAATGCCCGTGTACAAGACCGCAGCGGCACCCGCTTTGGTCTAGAAACCATCCAAGGCCTTCGACCAGATGGTGCAGCAGCCGGTCAATCAAGGATACCTTCTGGACGAATCCATCTCTTGCTGGTGCATGGACATCGGTAAGCCTTGGCCTTTTGATGAAGTCCATGATGTTGTAGTGTTCGCCCCCTTCTATGAATGCGAGTTTGCCACCCGTGTTCATGATTTCCTCCACGGCTTGCTCGCCTTCTATGGACTAGAGCTCGTCCATTTCAATCCCAACTCCATTCTTCAAATTAATTTTCATTTTCATCCCCCTCTGTGAAGCCTTCCTTGGCATCAATCCCCACTTCAACCTCATTCGCCTGCTGTATCAAGTAAAACCTAATTCTGACAAAGTAGTCAGCGGTGCGGGATTTCAACTGCGCCAAGGAATGAAGAAATTGTATTTTGACTTCAAGTTGAATGACTCGATCAAGGATTGGGTGGACTAGTGGTTCTATGTAGAGAACCAGCCCCCAGGTTGAAGAAGCACTCGGGCCACCTGCCCCGTCCTCAAGACAATTGGAATAGAGCCTTGAATGATGATGAGATCGATGGTATTGATTCCCTATTGAGGAGCATTGCCGATTTGAAGAAAAAAGGCCTGACAGGGATAGGGATTGCCAGCTCATTCCACCGCCGTCGCATGCAACCCTGCCAGAAGAGGGCCCACGCTGGCTACGAATACATTGGGCTAAATGATCCTACCCGAACAAGTGCTGAAGACTTGTCTGTAGATGAAGTTGCTCTGTGCGTAAATGCGTTGTTTATGGATGCAAACGATCTGCCTGTCCGAGTACCCGAGTACTCGGCAGAGCGCCCTCCACCTGCTGTAAGTATTCTCCTAACGCCAAATACTTTTTATTGTAGTCTGAGTTCTTTTATTGAATACATAGCTAACAATTCTGCTCCCATTTGTCTTAGGACTTGCGCACAAGGTTTGCCTTTTGCTCTTCCTCCCATGGTGGAGACCCAGACCGTATTACCCGAGCCACCCCTAAATTCGCCTCCCAAGCAACCCGCTGGTGGCTCCAGAGAAGGGAAATGCCGTGCGGGACTGGATGATGAAGAAGAGGTGCTCCTTGAGGACGCCTCAACAGATGAAAAACTGTCGCCGCATCGTCCTGGTGACATCGGCCAAGGTGGGTCGGGCTTGAAGAGACCCATCGTCAAGGGCATGCCCAACCCCAAGCTTGCAAAGAAAAGGCGGACGGTGAGGAAGAAAACAAAATCTCAAACTCAAGAACCCGCCGATTCCAGCTTGCCAAAAGCCCAAGAGCTCGATGAAGAAACTGAAGAGGATCTAGAGATACCGATTAGTGTCCCACTCAACACTCCTCTCCAGAAGGTATGTCTGTTTGCCACTTTGACAATTTCAAAACTGCTTGAATCTTGAATTGTAGTGTAATCTGGGTTTTTCTCATGCAGCAAGCACAAGAAAAAATGCTCTCACCAAATGAGAAAACTCCCGATCTTTAGGAAATTCCATTTGGAGAGATCTCGTTTGACTTGGATGTGCCCGAGTTCGACATGGTCTTCACCAGGTGAGTAGTCTGCCTTGCTGGTCATAGCATTCTTTTGCTGCTATTTCGAATTTATTGAATTCTGCCCTCTATCTTGTGCGGCCGGCCACCTTCTCCCCAGCCCGCTCAGACGCCTGAAATCCCTAAGCAGAGCCCGCCCGGGAATACGGAGACCAAGGAGGCAGAGGGAGAGAAGGAGCCGAGCCCCCAACATGCGCAACGGCCCCAAGAGACAAGAATGCCAGCTGCTTCATCGTCTAAGGTACCGAAACAAGCCACTCTGGGTACTTCTACACAAGGCGCATGGCTGAAAGCTGCGGAAAGTACTCGGATGGCTGGTCTCCGTGCTGAAGAACTTGAGCAGTTTGTAAAGGCCACATCTACTGTTGAAGAGATCATCCAGGAGAAACAACCCCGAGCGCCCTCACCAGAGCTGTTCCAGATCTACACAGGGACGCCGGGCGCAGGAGCAGAAGACGACGCGGCCTTCTTGTTCAACTCACAGGTTGACCAGGAGGACCTTGAGAAAGCCGCAGCACTACAAAGCCAACTTATCAAGCTTACAAAGGTTAGTATAGAGTAAATTAATACTGTAAATATACTTATCTCTGAGTACTTGGTTTTGTTGATTGAAGTTCCGACTTGTTTTCTTTTGAAAACAGAGTATCCTTCATCGCTCGCATCAGAAGCCGGAGATGCTCCGCAAGGCTAGTGCATGTTTCACGCGAGTGGAGAAGGCAGGAAATGACTTGGCCCAGGGTTGATCTTCTTGGGAAGAAGAGCGCGCCAAGTTGCTGTTGGATCTGGATGTAGCGTATCAGAAAATGAATTCATACCAAAACCAGCGCAACGACGTCCTTGAGAAGACAAAGTCACTGAAGCAAAAGCTTGCAGGTAAGCCGCTGACTTCTTCTCATAGGATTAGCACAAAATCACATGATATGACAGTAACATGATTGTGTATGCAGAAAAAGAGAAGAAGATTGAGGCGTTTGATGCTAAAGCCACCGATATGAAGAATCTCTTCTATCGGCAACAAGAACGAGCAATCCAAGCCGAGCAACGGGAGCAGGACTGCATGGCAGAGCTTGCTGAGGAAAAGCAAAAGTGAAAGGACGCCGATGCCCAGTTCATCCGCAACATGGCCAAGATCCGCAGCCAAAAAGATGAACTCAACATTCTTGGTGCGGAGATTAACACTCTTCGTGCGGAACTCGAACCCCTCAGGGAAGCCGCTACTCCGCTGGTCGACGTGTATGCAAGGGTACCCGCAGGTAGTCCTAGTCCTCCGTTGGTCGATCGTCTTTGAGCTACTCCTAGGCAGGTTCGAGCCTACTGCCAGCGGATAGCCAAGTCTTGCACTAGGCAAGTACTCGGCATAGTCCGATCATGGTGGCCTGCCCAGCGATTGAGTATTACTGAGTGTTAGGGATAGAATGCCTAGTACCAGCAAGGAAGGAAGAAGGCGAACTCCTATTAGAATTCCCCATGTAATCCTACTAGGACTCCTACCTTGTAGCCGATTAGTAACCCGCCCCGTGGACTATATAAAGGAGGGTCGGGGTACCTAGATGGGCATCAGAAACAACATCAAGCGCAGGGCGCAATATACAATACTCCATACAGGACGTAGGGTACGCTGCCTTAGCGGCCCAAACCTGTCTAAATCATGTATTGTGTCCCGCGTTTACCTTCGAGTTCCAGGTCCGGTGATCCCCTACCGCACAAATCACTACCTTGGGGACCCCCCATAGTAGCCTAACCGGTATAAAAAACTGACAGCTGGCACGCCAGGTAGGGGCCATCGTCGAGATCATTGGGCGAGCTTGAAGGAACTCATCATCAACTTCGATCTAGCCATTGTGAGGCAGCAGCACATTGTCTCGGCAGACGTTGGTCCCCAATCCGCAGTGGATTCCTATTCAATGACCTGCGGGTGGATTTTCCTAGTCGAGTTCAAGGCGCAGATTGCACCGTGGCCAAGTCCGAAGCAAAGTCGCTCAACGCGCATCCAAGATGTACGCGAGTACGACTACGTTAGCATCCGGCGGCATCAACTCGCCGACAACTACTTCAACAAACTGGCCGAAGACTACTTCAACAACTCACCGACGACTACTTCAACTACTCGCCGATGTACTGGCGATAGCGACTACTCCATCTTGCGCCGCTGCTAACATCGACTGCTCGTCTCAACTAGAAACTAGTCGGGAGCGAACACTACTCCACCAACAACTAGTCAGAATCGACTCCGACTAGTCGGCTTCATCAACAACCATCGCAGCTCCATCAACGATCGCGCACGGTTTCGTCAACTATCATCCACGAATCAAGCTAAGTTACTTGTTTCGATTATTTTTTAACTTCTTTATCTTGTTTTCACAAGATTGGCCATGCGTTGACTACTTTGGTATGCTCTTCGACGGGAATTACCCTCGGGGGCTACTCCATGATCGACTACTTCTGGGGTCTGCTGACGAACAGCCCACGGACTTGGTATATCGAGTGCGTAGGGCGCTGCCCACGCGCTTGGTAGATCGAGTTCGTAGGGCGCAGCCCACATGCTTGGTACATCAAGTTCGAACCGCCCGCGGCTTGTTTCCGGGTTGTGTAGGGCTCATAGAGGCTACACCCTATGGATTTATTCGCCGACTACTCTCGAGCAATAACGCTCTCTTTTGAGCGTTGCCGACTACTTATTTTGTCTATCTCTTAAGGTCACTCGGGTAGCACACGCCTTAATCTGTGAAACCTCGGTTCTTTCTATCACGCCTAATGTCTCTACATGCATAAATGAGTCCGTCTCATACACGCTACGAGCAAAGGCTAATGCAGGGACTAGGTGCTTAAACGTAATAGGCTAACTACTTGGGAGAAATACGACTGAAACAAGAGCATGACACAGCTTTAATGCTTATATTCATTATTCAATGAATTTCAGTACTTTCATTGTACTCTACAAAAATGCTACATAATGTACCCATCTTTTCTTTCAGGTCAAGCTTTGGTGATGACTCTCCAGGATGCTCAACGTACCTCCAATGGCATAGCCAGCTCCTAAACTCGGGGGCTCAACGCCAATTACTACTCGGAAATACTTCTGGTGGCTCTGGTAGATCTCAAGCTCGGGGGCTAAGCACCCAATTACTACTCGCCGTGGCTCTAGCAGCTCACCTGGTGCATAAACTCGGGGTCTGGACGCCGCAGAACTACTCAGATGATGACAAGAACTACTCGGATGATGACTTTCGTAAGACCCTTGGATTGATTATTTAATCATTCCAAGGCTCGGGGGCTGATAAGCTACACACATCAATCGCTTTTTTCAAGATAAAAGAAGCAGATTCAAGATTTAACCCTCGGCCTGATTCTTTGATTCAACCTAAGGCTCGGGGGCTACTCCATATGGAGTGCGACTTTCGCCGCTCTCCACATATCAAGATGATCAGGACTTTGAGCACACCATACCCTCATGGCAGTTTTGCTTAAACTTTGAAGATTCAACCATCAAAGTACTCGAAGAATACCAAAATTACTCGGCGAGGATTGAAAAAGTACTCAAAGACTGCTGCACATGGCTATGAAGCGCTCGGGGGCTTGTTGGGGATAGAATCCCTAGTACCAGGAAGGAAGGAAGAAGGCGGACTCTTATTAGAATTCCCCTGTGATCCTACTAGGACTCATACCGTGTAATCCTATTAGGACTCCTACCTTGTAGCCAACTAGTAACCCACCCCCTGGACTATATAAAGGAGGGCCGGGGTACCTAGATGGGCATCAGAAACAACATCAAGCACAGGACGCAATATACAATACTCCATACAGGACGTAGGGTACGCTGACTTGGCGGCCCTAACTTGTCTAAATCGTGTCTTGTGTCCCTGGTTTACCTCGAGTTCCAGGTCCGGCGATCCCCCACCGCACAAATCACTACCTTGGGGACCCCCCATAGTAGGCTAACCGGTATAAAAAACCGACACTGAGGGTAAGGTCAACCCGGCCTGTACTCAAGACATGTATAACTCTTATGTGGAAGAGGAAAAGGACATGGCAGAGAAGATCGTCTCTCACCTTAAGTTCTAGGTTCTTTTGTTATGTGAAAGAAACCTTTTGTAATGAACAAAGACGTAAATACTCATGTCTTGTCGACAAAAGTACTTGTTATCTGCATTTTGTGGCGCCTGATCCTTCTACGTTGAAACAGAAAGTAGATGGCACTGATTTATGAATATAGCCTGTTTGAATTGTATACTTGGGAGACAGGGTCTTTGTTGGCAGCTCTTAAAGATAAATTTCCACCGCCAACATGGATATAAAGAATGATAAAAAGAATAGACATAGGGTTGTTTACTGACAAATTCCACTAGTTTTGGTGTATATGTGCTTGTAGGAACAAAGTGGCAAAAGAAGAGCAAAAGTGGGCCCAGGGCCAGGTCGTCCGACCCCACCAGGTAGACTGACTTGGGCCCAGGACCAACCTAGCCCATCTTTCCTCCATGCAGAAGAAACACACCTAGAAAAGATCCAAACCATTGATTCAATGACGTTTCAAACCAAGGGCAAAAGATGAGCTACCCATGGACTCAAGGGCCCACATCTAAACTCAAACGTACTCATTTTAAGCATACCCACTTGGAATCGACCTTAGGACCCACAAAGCAGTCACTCAGAAGAGACTGGGCCCGAGAGGCGGCAACTCCAGGTCGGCCGACCCCCCTAGGTCGGCCAACCTGAGCTCGCGCCGAAAACGGTCCTCACTTGACCTGTAACTTCCAACCGCCTTCAGGAGGACATCTATGTCATGCACAACTTAGGACGGTGGATCCTAGGGTCGGCCGACGCCCCGGGATCGGCCGACCTGGGCCCACCTCCAAACCGCCTCAGCTTCCTCGTACCGACTCCAAAACGCTTCTACAAGCTATAAATACTTGAGTCCGGGGCTGAGCAAACCATCATCGAGCTGGAATGCAGATTCAAGGCGTAGCCCTCCTCTTATCTTAGAGTAGAAATAGGGAGAGAGTTAGGGAGAGTCTGGAGAAGTCCCGGCATGTCGGCGACTCTCCACTTGTACCTCGACGGATGCGAGCCTCTTAGTAAGTATTCGGGATTTCAGCTAAGTATTTAAGTCTGAGTCATAGAAAGTTGAGTTCTTTATTTTGCTTGTGGGTTCGTTGCTTTCTTAATAAAGTATTCTAATCTCTAATTAAGGTTAGGATAGCCGATATTATCTTAAGCATGGTGCTTAGGTGTTTATCTGCCCTCGTTTGCCTTGTAACCCCACGGATTAGTAGAGGTAGGTGACAGCCTTGTCCGTCCTTTGTAATCCTCCACATTCAGGTACGGCATAGAGCTGTATGCCGGCAATTTCCAAGAGGTCTAGGATACCTCGGTGCCCAAAGCAAATATAAGAGAATTCCCTTCACTATATTCCCAGCTTAGTGCTAAGTTAACCTCTCTACCCAGCCTTTATATAAACTCGATCGATCCGTTCAACTTTAGCGATTAGACAGTATCCTCACGTTCCTCGTGGATTCGATACCTAGTTTACTCTCGGGTGAAAGCTACTTGACATGCGTGCACTTGTGGACTTTCTGTTTGCCACCGCTGGTGTCAACAAGCTTTCTGGCGCCGTTGCCGGGGAACAGTAGCTGTTGTCTAAGAACTACTGTTGCCCATTTATCTTTTATTTTTGTTTTCAACCATGGACTCCACACAAATCCATGAGTTCTCTGCTCCAAAGGGCGAATTATTGGAGCTGCACCCCTTGGCAAATCCTATATTAACAGATAGCTATGAACTTCGTCCTGCCTTCATAGCTATGGTCCAGGACAAATCCTTCTCAGGAAGTGATGGTGAAATCCTTGCTCTGTTCGTGTCTGGTTATATCAGGCATGACACAGGCAACGATTAGATGGAAGCTCTTCCTGTTCTCTCTCAAAGAGAGGGCAAGGAAGTGGTATGACCATACCGTTGGGCTAGTGAACGGTGAATGGGAAAAGTTATGGGACAAGTTTTGTCTACAATACTTCCCCGTTCACTGGATCTATGCACTTCAAAAGGAAATCATTAACTTCCAACAAAAAGAGAAGGAAACAATCGCGAAAGCATGGAACCGGTTCCAGGACTCGTGTCTAACCGGGAGGGATCTAGGCTTCCCAGACTATATGCTTATGCAGCACTTTCGGTCTGGGTTGAATAGTGAAGATGCCTGGTACATTGACATAGCCGCCGGAGGATCACTCCTACATATAACCCCAGCTAGAGCAAAAGAGGTCCTGGCAGCAATCCGGGAAAACTCCCCTGTTGACACAGATGAAACTGAGCAAGAGGACCCCCAAGTAGAACTTACCTTACCCGTAGACTTGCCCAGTCCAAACCCAGTTCCTAAGACCCCATCTTTTGAGGTAGAGGAAACTCAACCTCTCGGATTACCTTTTGATTTCGAGGAAGATCTCTTTGAAGATTATGGGAATACCTCAAACCACACAGTGCAAAAGAGACCTATGGTAGAGACCCCCACCATTCAATTGGAGATGGAATTCCTTAACAAAACCATGCGGGAGCTCATTTCCATCCTAAACATGGAATGGTCAAATAAAGTTGAGTCTTCTTTCGAAGTCATTCGGATTAACTCACCTTCACAAACCATTCGAGGTTTCGTAAGTAAGGTGGCCGTAGAGGTCCTTTATAACCCAACTGTTGGGGCCAATATCATGTCCAGTTCTTTCCCGCACATCCTTGGACGTAGCAACAAACTGGCCCCAACACCCAAGCTCCTTAGAACACCCTCAAATCACATTCTCTAGAGTCTTGGTTTAGCACGAGATTTTCTCCTCAAACACAATGAGATTCAGATGGTGTTGGGGGATTGGCCTGCTAAGGAAACACCTTCTCCCATTTACTTTGTTTATTGACTCTGAGATCTTGCCTTCGCTGCAAGTAATGACAAGGCAAATGCCTTCGCCAGAGATTTTGGCATTAGAGGGCGGTCTGCTGTCTTCGCGACATAGAGTTATTTAAATTTGGCTATGAAGGCAACCCACAAATATTATACGCATATGCTTGGTCTGTCTATTCCTCCAGACTCAAGACAAGCCCGAACCGAGGGCACGTCAGTCTCTTCTCCCGGTGGGAGAAGGCGCCCTATGTCGAAGGCATTCCTAAAGGTGAAGGCACCAGATGATATCAAGAGCGCGGTGAAGGCAGCGTGTACCAAGTCCAAGCCGAGTCAAAGGCGGAGTTACTAGTCTACGCATTCACATTAGGAGGTGTAAATGTACTATTATGCCCCTGAATGCCTAGAATTGTATATTCTAGAGGATGATGCCTAGTTTTCAGGGGCATAAGAGGAATGTAAAATGTGCCTCTTGACCTCCCAATAAAAGGGGACCTCTAACCAACGTGTAAGGGGCTGATTCCCGAGAATACTGTTGATGAGTAATATATTGTTGCTTGTCTTCGTTTCTCAGTCTTACCTATTGTTTGTGCATATTGGCTTCAGTAATATCCCAACAATTGGCGCTCACCGTCTGTGCTGTGCACGAAGAAAACCCACGAACTCTACCATGCCACAAGCAAAAAGAGTACCAAAAAACCCAAGAAACAGTATCGAAGACACAATCCTAACTAGAGAAGCCGAAACCCAAGCCATAATTCCACCAAACCCCACACAACCTATAACCGAAGCCGTCTTCGACGAGCAGGAAGATGATGAAGACACACTCACAAATGAAGAAAAGCTGTGCAGGATAGAAGAGAGATTGCGTCTTCGGTGCCTAGAGCAGCAAAAACAGCTCGAAGCCGCTCAAATCGAGCTGCAACAACAGATGCAAGAAGAAGAGGAAGAACAACAGCACGAATTGTTACAAATCAAGCAAAAGTTGGAAGAATTGAGGCAAGCAAAGCAGAGAAGATTCAATACTACAAGCTCAAGAGCCGCCAAGCTTCGTGCAGAGTTAGAGAAGGCAAAGAAGCAAGTCGCTGAGCTGCAAGCTGAGCTCAATTAGCCAATTGCCATCACTGATGTCGGAGCAAATTGTGTTCCCACATCGGGAACTGGTTTACAAATGCTGTATACTCGCCCCATTGATCATACCTACCCCTTATCAGAAGCTCTGCATTTGGCAAGATGGCCGCCTTCGTACAAACCCATCACCCTACCAAGGTACAATGGCCTCACTGACCCTAAGCAATTCATTATGAGCTACAAAGCTGCAATAGCTTCGGCTGGAGGAGATGATGTGGTACTGGCAAAATCCTTCATCATTGTCTGTGATGGCAATGCAATGAACTGGTACACGAAGCTACCAGGCTAATCCATCAATATCTGGTATGACTTGAAAAGAGAATTGATCAAAAATTTTAGCATCATGGGAGACCAAGCACTCTCATATGGGGAGCTCACCTTACATCAACAGCCAAAGGAACCACTGGAAGATTACTTTCGCAGGTTCGTGGGCTTAAGATCCCAAGCTCCACATATTCCCGATGAAGCCGTCAAGTTTGCAGCTATCCAGGGGCTTCGCCCAGGCCCATTTGCACAACATATTGCAAGAGAAACACCAGCTACTCTTGGAGATCCATATGAGGAGTTCAAAAAATATTGTCGATCCGACAACGACAACCGAAGGCGAATAGCAAGAGAAGCTGTCATGAAAAACCAATATGAATCCCAAAATAGGCAACACCACCACAACCAAAACCACTACCAACACTATCCATCCCAAACCATCATGAATGTTGAGAGCCCGCCTTCGTTCCAAGAGAACAAACCTTTCCATCAAGAAAACCAATACTCAAACCCAATGGGTGAACTGATGCGAACCCGCTAGGGTTTGCGCCCGATCTTTCGATGAGAGGAAGATGGAGATAACTCAATTGGAGGAGACGACGTTCACAGCCCGACTACAACCATCCAAGGATGTGCATTAGCAACCGATACACCACCTCCTATGGCTGCCGCGATCTTGTGGAGCGCGTCACCCGGCCACTAGGGCACCCGTTCCTGCAAGCAATCGAAGAACTAGCAAGAACAAGTATACAAGTACTGAATTACTAGATGTAGATGAAGGTTTCAAACTCAATCACAATCTCAATAAGGTGGGGTTCCGAAGACAGGAAGACGGGCGGCTGATCCAGCACGCGCGCTTCAAGCAAGTAGCAATGGCTAAACTTGAGCTAAACAAAACCCAAGTGTTCCTGTGGCAGCTAAGGGGTATATGACGTGGGAAGGACGACCACAAGGGTGTTGTGGTCGTTCTCCAACCCTAAGACGTGTCCCTAATGGACCCAACTTGATACATAGCCCATTGGGCCAAAATCAGGTGACGCAGCACCGTGGGCTGAAAAGTACTCTGTAATAAAACGACGGTAGCGGCCGACTCCGAACAGATATGACCATGAGGCCGGATCCGTTGTGAAGTACTTGAACACCCAAAACGGAGTCCAGATGAAGTTGTGGCATCCATCACAAGTTGGTGCTGTCTTGCAGCCCAAATCCTGCCTGCGCGAATCCTCTCCCCTTTTGGTCCTCTCCATCGTTCCTAAGCAAAAGAAGAGTGCACGCGTTTCCATGTTCTAAATAATCTGAATATGAACTCAAGAATGAACTCACTTGATTGTTGAGTTGGCGAGCAGGAGCACGAGTAATAGGACCAGAAACTGGTACTGGCGTAGGCGGCGTGGCTGACGTAGACGGCGTGGACGTATCGTTGGTATTGATGTCCTCATCATCCTCCCCTTCTTGCATTTGAGTCGTCCTCGACTCAAGCCCATCTTCTTCTCCCAAATACGGCTTCAAATCTGCAATGTTAAAGGTGGGACTAACCCCAAAAGCTGTAGGCAGATCAAGCTTATATGCATTATCATTAATTTTCTCTAACACTTTAAAAGGTCCATCAGCTCGAGGCAGCAATTTAGATTTTCTTAATTCAGGAAACCGATCCTTTCTCAAGTGCAACCAAACCAAATCTCCTGGTTCAAAAATTAATTGCCTTCTCCCCTTGTCACCCGCAATCTTATACTTAGCATTCATGCGTTCTATGTTCTCTTTAGTTGTTTCATGCAGTTTTAACATTAATTCAGCATGTTTCATAGCATCAAAATTCAATTTTTCAGAAGGCGGCAAAGGCATCAAATCAATAGGAGCACGAGGCAACAATCCATATACAATCTGAAATGGGCACATCTTTGTAGTAGAATGCAGCGAACGATTATAAGCAAACTCAATATGAGGCAAACATTCTTCCCACATCTTAATGTTTTTCTTTAAAACAGCCCTTAGCATAGTAGACAAAGTTCTATTCACAACTTCAGTTTGACCATCAGTTTGGGGATGACATGTAGTAGAAAACAACAGCTTAGTCCCCAACTTAGCCCATAAAGTCTTCCAAAAATAGCTAAGAAATTTAGCATCTCGATCAGAAACAATTGTATTTGGCACACCATGCAAACGAACAATTTCTCGAAAGAACAAATCAGCAATGTTTGAAGCATCATCAGTTTTATGACATGGTATGAAATGTGCCATCTTAGAAAATCTATCAACAACCACAAAAACACTATCATGTCCCTTCCTAGTTCGAGGCAATCCCAACACAAAATCCATAGAAATATCCTCCCAAGGAACACTAGGAACGGGTAAAGGCATATACAAACCGTGTGGATTCAACCGTAATTTAGCCTTCTGACATGTAGTGCAACGAGCAACAAATCGCTCCACATCTCTCCTCATCTTTGGCCAAAAGAAATGACCAGCAAGTATGTCCTCCGTCTTCTTTGCTCCAAAATGCCCCATCAAGCCACCTCCATGCGCTTCCTGTAACAACAACAAACGAACGGAGCTAGCTGGAATGCGTAGCTTGTTAGCTCTAAACACAAACCCGTCATTAAGGACGAATTTGTTTCAAGTTTTTCCATCTTTACATTGCACCAACACATCCTTAAAATCAGCATCATGAGCATATTGATCTTTAATTGCTTCTAATCCAAAAATCTTGTAATCAAGCTGATTTAGCAAAACATATCTCCTAGACAAAGCATCAGCAATAACATTCTCTTTCCCTTTCTTGTGTTTAATGACATAAGGAAAAGATTCAATGAATTCAACCCATTTAGCATGTCTACGGTTCAGTTTACCTTGACTACAAATATGCTTCAAAGATTCATGATCAGAATGAATAACAAATTCTTTGGGCCACAAATAATGCTGCCATGTTTCTAATGTTCGAACAAGAGCATATAATTCCTTATCATAAGTCGAATAATTCAGAACCGGCCCACTCAACTTCTCACTAAAATATGCAACAGGTTTTCCCTCTTGTAACAAAACACCTCCCAACCCAATTCCACTAGCATCACATTCAAGTTCAAAGGTCTTATTAAAATCTGGAAGTTGGAGAAGAGGTGCATGTGTCAACTTATCTTTTAGCATGTTGAAAGCGTCCTCTTGTGATTTCTTCCAAGAGAAAAGCACGCCCTTTTTTGTAAGCTCATTCAATGCTGCGGCAATAGTGCTGAAATCCTTCACAAAACGGCGATAAAATCCAGCAAGTCCTAGAAAACTCCGCACTTGGGTGACAGTCTTTGGTACTGGCCACCCCTGTATCGCTTCTACCTTGGCCTGATCAACTTCAATTCCCTGTGGAGTAACAACATAGCCAAGAAAACATACTCAATCGGTGCAAAAGGTGCACTTCTCAAGGTTACCAAATAAACGTGCATCTCATAGAACTTTAAAAACAGCACGTAAGTGATCAAGATGTTCATCCATGGATTTGCTGTAAATCAATATATCATCAAAGTAGACAACAACAAATTTTCCAATGAAAGCACGCAAAACCTCGTTCATCAATCTCATGAAAGTACTAGGTGCATTAGTTAACCCAAAAGGCATGACCAACCACTCATATAACCCGAACTTAGTTTTGAAAGCAGTTTTCCATTCATCTCCCAATTTCATACGAATCTGGTGGTACCCACTACGCAAATCCACTTTGGAAAATACAACAGCACCACTCAATTCATCAAGCATATCATCTAAACGTGGAATAGGGTGTCGATATCGAATGGTAATATTATTAATAGCTCTACAATCAACACACATACGCCATGTCCCATCTTTCTTTGGCACTAAAATAACCGGAACAGCACAAGGACTAAGAGACTCACGCACATAACCTTTGTTGAGTAGTTCTTGCACTTGTCGTTGAATTTCTTTGGTTTCTTCCGGATTTGTTCTGTACGGCGCACGGTTTGGCAAAGATGCACCAGGAATAAGGTCAATTTGGTGCTCAATCCCTCGTATTGGTGGCAGCCCCGGTGGTATTTCACTTGGAAACACATCCGAATATTCCTGCAAAATGTTAGCAACAGCAGGAGGCAAAGAATATTGCATATCATGGACTGAAATCAAAGCATCCTTGCACACCAGGGCATAAGCAACAGAAGTTGAAGCAATCAATTCACTAATATCAGATTTAGTAGCAAGCAAACATTGCCCTTTCAATCTTATCTCATTTTTATTATCATCAGCAGATTTGGCATTGTTATCGTTCTCAGTTTTAGCTTTTGCAGCCTTAGCTAAATCATCACGCACAATGGCCTCGGGAGACATAGGATGTAACACAATTTTATTATCATGGTGCAGCAAGGAATATTGATTTGATCTACCATAATGCATAGTATCCCTATCAAATTGCCATGGCCTACCTAGCAGAATATGACAAGCTTGCATAGGCACAATATCACATTCCACAACATCATGATATGATCCAATAGCAAAATTAATTCGCACCAGTCTAGTTACCTTTACCTTACCACTGCTATTTAACCATTGTATGTGATACGGATATGGGTGTGGTTTGGTGGTAAGTGCAAGCTTCGCCACCATGTCGCTGCTAGCCAAGTTGTTGCAGCTACCCCCATCAATGATCATGCGACACGAGCGCTCCTTAATGACACACTTTGTTTGAAACAATGTGTGTCGCTGATTTTGCTCCGCTTTCTCCATTTGTGCACTAAGTACACGCTGCACAATCAAACTCTCATAGTGTTGTCCATCATCTGCACTAATATGAACTTCTGGATGCTCGTCATTACCTGCATGGTCAGTAGCAAGCAAAGCAAGTGTATCCTCATCAAAATCACTAGCAGATGAATACTCACCATCTTCTTTAACTACCAAAACGCGGGTGGTAGGGCAATCACGCTGCACATGTCCATAGCCCTTGCAACGGTGGCACTGAACGTCTCTTGTTCTACCCGTGGAGGCAACCGAAGACGCACTTGTGGCTGGTTTTGGAGCAGATTTGGTTGCTGAATTTGTTGGAGTAGCACGTGGTTTGTCGCTGGAGGAAGGTGCACGCCCGGTCAAGGAAGTAGTAGAGCGCTGCTGCCATGATGTAGATTTTCCTGCAGAAATGTTAGGCCTTGCACCAATACGTCGTCCCTGCACTTCCCTTTCAGCTTTACAAGCAAGATGAAAACATTTTGTTATGGTATTATAATCCTTATACTCCAGAATATCCCGAATTTCTCTATTCAAACCACCCACAAATCTAGAAATAGCAGGTTCCTCACTCTCCTCTAAGTTACAACGCAGCATACCCATTTGTAATTCCTGATAATATTCTTCTACACTTTTAGTACCTTGTCTCAAAAGTTGCAACTTATGTAACAGATCACGTGCATAGTAAGAAGGAACAAATCTAATTCGCATGACCCGTTTCAATGCATCCCATGTTTGTGGAACATTATTAGGATTTTTCTTGCCATGTTCAATCCACCAAACAGAAGCAAACTCAGTAAATTCACTAGTAGCAGCCCTAACACGTGTATTCTCAGGAAAGTCATGACATGCAAACTTTTGACCAACAGCAATCTCCCAAGTAATGTACGCATCAGGATCATATTTACCATCAAAAGGAGGTATCTTAAATTTAATCTTACTGAAAGCATCATTGTTAACATGTACCTCACGTCGGCGAAAACCTCCCATACCTCTACGATTATGACGTAGTCGTCGGCGTTCAGGAGCTTCTCCATCATCTAGTTCGGTATCACCAACATATGCATCCCAATTATCCTCAAAACTCTCATTCTTCTTGTTGTCCTTGTCGCCATCCTCCTTCTTGCCATCCTCCTTCTTGTCATCCTCATCACGCCCACCAGTGGTTTTAGCATGCATATCATCAAACCTGCGCAAAAGAGCAGCAAGACTCTTGTCCATGTGACCAAGTGACACCTCCACCCCTGAAAGCTTGGTGTTGGTGGCGATCTGTGCGGTCTCCAACTGCCCAATCTTGTCATTCGTCACCAGCAAGTCATTATCAATTCCTTCGTTGTGCTCCCTCACCAACTTTTCAAAATGTTGTATGATCCCCTTTGTGCGAGGAGATTGTGGCATATGTTGTCTAGACGCATCATCATCTTCTGATCCTGTCATGGTTAGGCCAACAGAGACAACAAAGAAACAAGTGAAGAGATAAAGGCCCTAACACTATTAGGATGTAGCTACTGCAAGGCGCTCACTCTCAACCTGTTATACAAGCTCTTACCAATCCTTACCTTGCTCAACAGGAGGGGACAGCCACCTACAAGTCTGCAAGCCTGGAATGAAGTGTATCGGTGCCGCAGCAACAAGACCTGTCAAGCTGTAGTCGAATATGTGGAGCTATAGGTGGCTGAAACAAGGAGGAACTAGCACCACGTTAGTTATAAAAGCAAGTTGAATAATTGTTCAACGGCGGTACTGTGCTGGTCCTAGCCTAGACCGTGCTAGAGGCGCGAGCCTGGACACAAAAGAAGTCACAACGCACCACCGAAGACAATAAGTAAGCACAAAGAACAGCCCCTTTCTTTCTTCTTTTCTTTTGCTTCTTCTCTTTTTTTTCTTTTTCTTCTTTTCTTTTATTTTTTTTCTGATTTTTTTTCAGGGGTACTCAAAACTGAATATATGAACACAGGGGATCCCAAAAGTCCAATCAGCACACACACTTTTTCCGAAAGTACAGGGGTATTCCAGTAAAAAGAAGACAATACTTGGTAACACAGCGAAACAAGGCAATTCCAAACTCAACTCTTCACCGATTTCCACTCGGATTGCAACACCAAAACCTACTCGGTTTCGGCCAACCCTAGCACAAGCAGGCACGTGGATAGCCGAGTCCAAGTCGAACAAAGCTGTAATCAGATTCGGCCAATAGAGAGACGATATGATATTGTGCATTGTAACCAGGACGTGACAAGAACTCGAAACTCTAAATGACCTAAACTAAGACCAGCAACTCGACACAACCGATGCAACCGAAAACTCAACAAGCCCTAGCCAAGCAGTACTAGTAAAGGCTCAAACGGGTTTATAGGATTGCAGGGAAAACTAATCTACTAATATTTTTTTTGGCTTTTGGATTATAGGAAAATAAAAACAGCGTAGGGATGGAAATCTCTCACCGAACAACCTTGCTCTGATTACCAACTGATGCGAACCCGCTAGGGTTTGCGCCCGATCTTTCGATGAGAGGAAGATGGAGATAACTCGATTGGAGGAGACGACGTTCACGGCCCGACTACAACCATCCAAGGATGCGCCTTAGCAACCGATACACCACCTCCTATGGCTGCCGCGATCTTGTGGAGCGCGTCACCCGGCCACTAGGGCACCCGTTCCTGCAAGCAATCGAAGAACTAGCAAGAACAAGTATACAAGTACTAAATTACTAGATGTAGATGAAGGTTTCAAACTCAATCACAATCTCAATAAGGTGGGGTTCCGAAGACAGGAAGACGGGCGGCTGATCCAGCACGCGCGCTTCAAGCAAGTAGCAATGGCTAAACTTGATCTAAACAAAACCCAAGTGTTCCTGTGGCGGCTAAGGGGTATATGACGTGGGAAGGACGACCACAAGGGTGTTGTGGTCGTTCTCCAACCCTAAGACGCGTCCCTAATGGACCCAACTTGATACATAGCCCATTGGGCCAAAATCAGGTGACGCAGCACCGTGGGCTGAAAAGTACTCTATAATAAAATGACGATAGCGGCCGACTCCGAACAGATATGACCATGAGGCCGGATCCGTTGGAAAGTAGACTTTATCAGCTTTCCGTGAAGTACTTGAACACCCAAAACGGAGTCCAGATGAAGTTGTGGCATCCATCACAAGTTGGTGCTGTCCTGCAGCCCGAATCCTGCCTGCGCGAATCCTCTCCCCTTTTGGTCCTCTCCATCGTTCCTAAGCAAAAGAAGAGTGCACGCGTTTCCATGTTCTAAATAATCTGAATATGAACTCAAGAATGAACTCACTTGATTGTTGATTTGGCGAGCACGAGCACGAGTAATAGGACCAGAAACTGGTACTGGCATAGGCGGCGTGGCTGACGTAGACGGCGTGGACGTATCGTTGGTATTGATGTCCTCATCATGAACCTACCCAGAGAGGAGGAAGAGCCGGCAGAGGCCGAGCAAGAGGAAGGGGTCCGCCTTCGGGGCCTCAACCGTTTTGTCAATACCATGGCGAGAACCACACTCACGGCATAGAGCAATGCTGAGACATCAAGAAAACCATCAAGAAGATGAAGGCAGACAAAATCCAAGCCACCCAACCTAAGCCACCTTCGGCTTCGTCCACCAACACCCATACCATACAATCCCAAGCCATACAACCATATTGTCCAATTTTTCCATCCTTAAGCTCAAATATTGTACATCCCACAACCGCGATGGCGACTCAATATTCGCTTTCGCCACAAACATTCCAACACTACTACCCACAAACCATGTACCCACACCTATATCCTCAAACCGCCCACCCAGCCACAAATAAAGACATCAAATTAGAAGAATTGCCACCACCACTACAAAAAACACAAGACCCAAACCCACCAACACCTCTCCCCAGTTATGGCCTTATTCTACCAACTAGAGGATCTTCACTCGCCTTCGAGATGAAGAAGCAAAGAAGAAGTTACTTTCGGCAAGTAAACAATATCTCAGTGGAAGGACCATGTAAGAAATCTGAATGGTCCCACATGCCAATCACTTTTTCCAAAGAAGATTTGAAGCTGCACAATTTCCTAGATAACGACGCAATGTCGATAGAAGCTAACATCGCTGGTTGGACAATTTGGAAAGTGTTAGTGGACAGAGGTAGCTCAGCAGATATCATTCTGGCAAAAACACAGAGGTCCATGACGAATATTAACCCAGATAATTTGAAACCATCAGATACACCACTAGTTGGCTTCGGGGGGAAGCATACACCAACACTTGGCAAAATAACACTGCTAGTATCTTTTGGTGATACATAAAATGCAAGAACTAAGTACATTACCTTCGACGTTGTCGACATGTTCTTTGACTACAATGTCATCTTAGGCAGGGGAGTCATCAATACCTTCGACATCATCATAAGGCAAGCCTTTTTGTGTATGAAAATGCCACCTCTCAAAGGAGTCATCACTGTCTTCGGTGATTGACGGTCCAAGATCCATGGGTTGTAGGTGAAAGTGCATCTAGGCCCTCAAGTGGATTTTGGTGAATTGAGTGACAAAACGATTAAAGGACTAACTTGTTTGTTTAAGTGCATGAGCAGGGATCTATTCTTATAGCTCATTTACAGTTAACATGCTCATGATATATACGTGGTTATTAATCAAAGCAAGCAAGTATGATCCCAAGATTCTAGATTGTTGAAGATGGCATGTCATTGGTATTCATGATGGAGACATGGTTTTATGATTGATATGTGGTCTCTAATTGCTTAAGAAGGACTGTCATTGAAATATTGTGATGATAGTTTCAATGAAGTATGTTTGGATCATTATTGGTCTCATGACATGGATGCTCTTTGAATAAGACATGAGACAATATCACTATGATGAAGATAAAGATTTATGGATCAGCTAAGAAAAGAAGGAAAATGCATAAGATTGAATATTGCAAGACTTCATGTATGTAAGATAAAATGACATGAGCATATGTGCTACATATTGGTCTACAATTAGAAGCTTGCATTATGTGGATATTCTTTATTAATCAAGAACAAGCATTAGAAGAATCTTTCAAATGGCATTCATTCAATGGCAAAGCAAAGCTAACTTGATGATGCAAGGGTAAGTGGTGAAGAAACAAATCGAGATGACTAGAGCGAGGGACTAAGCAAGCTTTGGTTAAATGATGACTTATGACCATGTGCGAATTGCTAAGGTGAAGTATCTAGTATCCGGAGGGTTTCAATGTATCATATCCAAGTCTTATCAAGAGAAGCAATGCAATGCATATATGTTATGATTGATGAAGGGAGTGACCTAAGGATTAAAGTGAACTCAAATATAAGTTATGGAAAATCCTAAGTCACTAGCTCAAGGTGGATATGCTCAGTTGAAGATACAATGTTGAAAGCCCTCAAAGAAGTGATTGATCAAGTATTGGCATGATTGTTTGACATACAAGCTCAAGTGGTCGATTTATGATTCTTCTTATGTCTTGAGTATAGGTATGCCGTACTATCAAGAGGGATGCAACATTCGTTGAATGACAATCTCCAAAAGTGCTCAAGTGAACCCTTGTGAGACTAACCGTGAGAGTTTCTAAGTGTGGGTTTCCTGAGGAAACCGGTGGAACCGGTTTTGGAAACCGGTTAAACCAGTTTCTGTGGCCTCGAGTGTCTAACGGCTAGTTGGTTTCAAATACGGAGAAACCGGTTTTGGCAACCGGTGGAACTTTTTTTTCTGTAACAAAAAAATGGCTAGTTTTTGGAGAGATGGGTATTTATACCCATGAGCTCCTCTTGGAGGGGCTGCTGGTTCTGCTCGAGTTTGACACTTCCTAAAGGCCAGCTGAGCTCTCCCCAACCTCTCTAAGTGAGACTTGTGTTCATAGCTTGAATTCTTTGAGTTGGGTTGAGAGAGTGACTTGTGTGTGAGCATTGGAGAGCAATCCTATTCCTTGAGCACTTGTGGTTTCATCAAGCAGCTATTGAAGCATTTGTTACTCTTGGAGGTTCTTCCTCCTAGACGGCTAGGCGTCACCCGGTGAGCTACCGAAGTGTGTGGTGAGCCACGGGATTGTTTGTGCAGGTTGTGCTTCGCCTCCGAAAGGGAAGAAGCAAACTAGTGGAAGGAGGAGATAGCTTGACCTTGTGTGGTCATATAAGCTTCCTCAACGGAGAGTAGGATTTACCGTGCCTTGGTGGCTGCTTGGTGCGAGCGGTGAATCCAAACTTCGGGAAAACAACTCCTTGTGTCTTGGTTTGAGCTTTTCCTCAATTTGTCATTTCTAGCATATTACTTGTGCTTCCGCTTTGATCTACTTTGGTGTGCTTAAGCTGTGTGCAGGAGCTTCATTGGAACACTTGGAAACATCCCTGGAAGCTTCACACCATTTGTGGTTTGTGCTAGGTTCGTAGAGGGGCAAATTTCATTTATTGGTGCAGTCTGTGTGGAACCAGTTTTTTCGGTTTACCAAACCAGTTTTACCGGTTTTGGTGCTGACAGTTGAAATTAGTTTTTGTAAATCGCAGATTTGCCTATTCACCCCCCTCTAGGCGACATCAAGGTCCTTTCAGTCGGCCCGCTAGGAAATTGGGCCGGCAACTCTGACAGATACAAGGAAGAGGCGTACAGCTTAAGGAAACTAGTCGGCTGCTAGGAAACAACCCGGTCTACTCATGTTAGGACTCTGTGTACTGTATTCGACTAGGAGTTTGTATTTCTTGCCTTGTAGACCTTGTCTCCCGAGTATATAAGGTGAGGCAGGGACCCCTTGTAAAATCATAACCATCAATACGAAGCAATCCACCGTACAGGACGCAGGGTATTACGCTCACTACTCGATGACGGTCCAGGATCCATGGGAGTCCTCATGGGCCACAGTCCCGTCAGGAAATTGGGCCGGCAACCCTGACTGATATAAGGAAGGACTATACAGCTTAAGGAAACTAGTCGGGTACTGGGAGACAACCCGGCCTACTCATGTTAGGACTCTGTGTATTGTATCCGACTAGGAGTTTGTATTTCTTGCTTTGTAGACCCTGTCTCCCGAGTATATAAGGTGAGGCAGGGACCCCTTGTAAAATTATACCCATCAATACGAGAAGATCCACCATACAGGACGTAAGGTATTACGCTCTCTACTCGAGGCGGCCTGAACCTGTCTAAATCGTCTCGTGTTCACCATCGTGCTTCTGGTTCCGGCGAGGCCCTCATGAACAACTCGACTACTTAGGGACCCCCCATAGTAGGATAGCTGGTATAAAAAACTGACAGCTGGCGCGCCAGGTAGGGGCTCTCGTCGAGAATCGTCCAGCAAGCTCGATGGCACCAGTCATCATCAACTGCGACGGCGACATGGCGTTCGAGAAGGGCGCCACCTTTGTCTTCGGCACCTGGGTCTGCACGGCGGACGGCGCGGGCAACTTCGACCGCGTCCTCAAATCGCCGACTCCGGAGCAACTCGCCGACAAGCTCGACGAAATCGCGCCCCCGGGTCCGAATACGACTCGGGCTCGGGGAACCTTGAGTTCGAATTCAACTCGGACTCAAGGAATCACTCTTCCTAGCCAGATTCCATCTCGGGCTGGGAAAATTCCGAAGCGGACCAGGCAATCCGAGTCGGTTTCTGAACCATCAGATATGCCAAAATCCGCCAATTAAAAATCCAGAAGAAAAGGAGTCTAGCCACTGTTAAGCACGAGGCCGACACCCCGAGCCAATATCCCTTTGGACTCGTGGGCCCCACCTCCGCTTTTCAGGCGGCATCCTCAAAACAACTCCGATCTCTGGTCGAATTCGACGAACTTCCCTTGAACGGGAAACAAGTCGGACTCGTCATTACTTCAACCCCCGAAGGACGATTTGTTCATTGGATGGGACGCAAGCCAGCACTTGGAGCAACACCACAGGAGGACCTGGACATGTCTCGCATCATCGCGTGCATCGATCCACTCCCGTTTCAACACGGGCAACCCCTGAATTCTTCAAGCAGCCGTGGCTCAACTGTCCCAGTAACTTCCAGCACAGGGAGCTATTCACCAGGGCGCCAAGCCATGGTGATCATCGCCCAGGAACAAGAAGTCTCCAACGACGAGCCAACTGTGGAGAACGAAGCTGAAGCTGACCGTAACCGACGCAGGGAGCGAAATGTCGCTCGCGCAGAACGACGTCGCCGCCTCGGCCGTAGGCTACCTCCACAGGACCTCAACGCCAAGTTCCGGCAAGTTGCCGGCCAAGACGTCTACTCCAGCGCTGCAGCCAACATCATGGCTGTCGTCACAGAGCTGGGACAGATGCCTGAAACTCCTGAAATCCTCAGGATGAAGACGATGCTCGAGACAGCGGCCATCCAGCATGACACAGTCAACCCGGCGAAGACCGTCACCCGAGCACCAAGCCGCCAGGCAAGCAGCCGACATCCTGAAGTTGGAAACCAAAATGAGCAACTCCCACCACCCGAGCAGAGAACAACGCCAACCCCAAAACGAGGGAGGCATAGTACTCGGCGGCGGAGGTCGTGACCACGGCGCTGGACCAAGCAACCGCGAAGTTCAGCAGAGCCACGTCGGCGGGTGTGACGGCAACCGAAACAGGGACAGACGCCCCGGGAATCATGACAACAACAGGGATCTGCGACAACAATTGCCACCCAGAGACGCGCGCACCATCATCTCGTCACGGGCACGCGATCGCGAAGAACAAGAACGCCGCAGACGCCAGGAGTACGACCAAGTCTACGGGGCGCCGGGTCAGGATCACCACAACCTCCACAAGTACGAAGGGTTCTCGGTCTTCTCAGACCGCATCCGCACTATTTCCTGGCCTGACAAGTTCAAACTAGCTCATATCGATAGATATGACAGGAAACGCGATCCCGAGCAGTGGATTCACATCTACTACTCGGCAATCATGGCGGCAAGGGGCAACACCGACACCATGTGCACCTATCTCCCAGTAGTCCTCGACCAAGCCCCACTGACCTGGCTAGAAGGGCTTAAGCCGGGCTCCATCGACTCCTGGGATGAACTCTGCAAGGCTTTCATCAACAACTTCCAAGGTTCATGGCAGAAGCCGGGTACTCGCTTTGACCTAGCCCAGTGCAAACAGGGCCAGAACGAGTACTTGCGCAGTTACAACCGGCGATTTTGGGAGAAACGCTCAACCTGTGCAGGCCTATCTGACCAAGATGTCATTGATTGTTTCCACGGTGGCCTTACTGACCCCGTGCTGCACCTCGATTTCGGAAGGAACAGGCCAAAGACACTAGAGCAGATGCGAGACCTCATCAGCCGCTGGTCAGATGCTGAAGACCTGCAGCGTGAGAGATTCAACCGTAACAAGTCGGGAGGAGATCGCAACAACAATAATGACCGTAACAAGGGCAAGCAAGTCGAGAACAACAGCAAACGTGACTTCAACGACAAGAAGCGCAAATCTGAAGACACGGTCAACGTTGCTGAGAAGAACTCTTCCCGCAGGAAGTTCGAAAAACTACTCGACAAGCAGTGCCCTTTCCACCCAAAGGATAAGCACTCAAGCAGGGACTGCTGGTCGCTTAAGAAAGCGTTCTCAGCAGAGGGCGCTCCCAAACCAAACAACTCTGACAACAAAGGAGACAAGGGTGACAAAGACACCGGCTACCAACAAGCCGACAAGGTTGTCAACGTCATCTTTGGGGGAATTACTCAGTCAGAATCAAAGCGCAAGCAAAAGCTTATCCAGCGCGAGATTGCCTGCATTGAGCCTGCCATCCCCACCTTCCTGAAGTAGTCAGAAGTCCCCATCAGCTTCTCTCGCGACGATCAATGGACCAACATCAAGAACCCAGGGCGATACCCTCTGGTGCTCGACCCCGTGGTAGCTGGCGCGCGACTCACAAGAACATTGATCGATGGCGGAAGTGGACTCAACATCTTGTTCGCCAAGACCTTGAAGAAGATGGGCTTAGACATCACCAACCTGCTCAAGCCCACAGATTCACCCTTCTACGGCATTGTTCCAGGCAACGCTGCCGTGCCCCTTGGCCAAGTATCACTTCTAGTTACATTTGGTACCGAGGCCAACTACAGGACCGAGTACATCACATTCGAGGTCGCCGACTTCGAATCATCGTACCATGCGATCCTGGGAAGACCTGCTCTGTCGAAATTCATGGCGATCCCACATTACATCTACCTCGTCCTGAAGATGCCAGGCCCTAAGGGGATCTTATCGCTAAAGGGCGACCTGAAGACCTCCTACGATTGTGACACCGAGGCAGTGATGATTGCTGCAAGCATGCAGCAACCGAGCCAGGCAGCAATCGTAGCAGCTATGGCGAAGCAACTCGGCGAGGCTGAGTTGGACATCCCAACGAAAAAGCCAGCCGTGCCAAACATGAAGCCCTCCCAGGAAGTTCCAATCAAGGCAATCGACCTAGGGACGAGCGACCCTTCCAAGACGGCGCTGATCGGCGCTGACCTGCCTATCAAATAGGAAAGCGCACTCACCAGCTTCTTACGGGACAACCGCGACATCTTCGCATGGAAGCCGTCTGACATGCCGGGAGTCCCAAGGGAGTTGGCTGAGCACAAACTCAACATTGATCCTGCCGCCAAGCCGAAGAAACAACGCCTACGACGCTTTGCCCAGGACAAGAAAGAAGCCATCCGTTCGGAGCTGGCAAAACTCTTAGCAGCCGGGTTCATTAAAGAGGTGTTCCACCCTAACTGGCTCGCTAATCCTGTCCTGGTCCGCAAGAAGAACAACAATGAGTGGAGAATGTGTGTCGATTACACCGACCTAAACAAGCACTGCCCAAAGGATCCCTTCGGGCTACCTCGCATCGATCAGGTGGTGGACTCTACAGCTGGTTGCTCTCTACTCTGTTTCCTAGATTGCTACTCGGGCTATCATCAGATAAGCCTGCACAAAGACGACCAGATCAAGACGGCGTTCATCACTCCGTTCGGCGCCTACTGCTACACTACAATGTCCTTCGGACTCAAGAACGCAGGGGCCACATACCAGCGTACAATTCAGAGTTGTCTCAAGGCTCAGATTGGCCGCAATGTGGAAGCTTACGTTGATGACGTCGTCGTCAAGACAAAGAACCCGGATAGTCTCATCGATGACCTGTCCGAGACCTTTGCACATCTCAGGGAATTCCAATGGAAGCTCAATCCTACCAAGTGCGTGTTTGGCGTGCCCGCGGGAAAACTGCTGGGCTTCATAGTCAGCCACCGAGGAATTGAAGCTAATCCTGAGAAAGTTACCGCTATTACATCCATGGCGCCTCCAAAATCCCTCAAGGACGTTCAGAAGCTGACAGGATGCATGGCGGCCCTCAACCGATTCATCTCAAGGTTGGGTGACAGAGGATTGCCTTTCTTCAAGCTCCTCAAGAAGCAAGACAAGTTCGTATGGACTCCAGAAGCTGACGCAGCGTTTGAAGACCTCAAGAAATTTCTCCAGTCACCACCAGTACTGACTGCACCAGCTGATCAGGAACCACTGCTCCTCTACATCGCAGCAACAACTCACGTGGTGAGCACTGCTATCGTAGTCAAGCGGGAGGAACCCGGCCATGTATACAAAGTACAGTGGCCAGTTTACTTCATCAGCGAGGTGCTTTCAGAATCAAAAGTGCGATACCCCCAGGTCGAGAAGCTATTATATGCTGTCTTGATCACATCTCGCAAGTTGCGCCACTACTTCGACGCCCACCGGGTTGTTGTAGTCACCTCTTTTCCAATTGGCGACATACTCCACAACCGGGACGCGACAGGGCGAATCTCCAAATGGGCGGTCGAGTTGGGCTCTCACGCCATCGATTTCGTCCCACGAGCTGCCATCAAATCTCAAGCCCTGGTGGACTTCGTTGCTGAGTGGACAGAAATACAACACGCAGTACCAGAAGAACCCCTCGAGCATTGGATCATGTACTTCGATGGATCACTGAAGCTTGAAGGGGCAGGTGCAGGAGTACTACTCATATCTCCAAAAGGCGATCAGCTCAAATATGTGCTCCAAATCCTCTGGAAGGCCACCAACAATGAAGCCGAGTATGAAGCTCTACTGCACGGGCTACGCCTGGCTGCTTCCCTTGGCATCAAGCACATGGTGGTGTACGACGATTCCTCTGTGGTGATCAACCAAGTCAATAAAGATTGGGACTGCACCAAGGAAAACATGGATGCATACTGCATGGAGGTGCGCAAACTCGAGAAGCACTTTCATGGGCTCGAATTTCATCACGTCATCAGAGACAACAACATGGCTGCTGATGCACTTTCAAAGCAGGGTTCCCACCGAGCACAAGTACCAGGCGGCATTTTCGTCCATGAGCTGTTACAACCATCCATTAAGGAGCAGGAAGTACAGCCGGCCACAACACCACCCATCAGCAAGTCATGGTGATTACACCCGAGTGGACAAAGCCCTTCATCGAGTACATACTGCACCAGAGGGAGCCCGAAGATAAGGTGGAGGCTGAGCAAGTTATCAGGCGAAGCAAGCACTACATAGTAGTCGGCTCCACCCTCTTTCGACGCGGCGCCTCATCTGGAGTCTTGATGAAGTGTGTCACTCCAGAAGTCGGACGGGAAATCCTTGAAGAAATCCATGGTGGAATCTGCGGGAACCATGCTACTCACCGCACAATCGTTGGCAAGGCTTTCCGGTCCGGGCACTATTGGCCATCCGCTGTGGCCGATGCTGAAGAAATCGTGAAGACTTGCCAGGGCTGCCAATACTTCGCCCGGCAAGCTCATGTCCCCGCAACAGTCCTCAACACCATACCGCCCTCTTGGCCCTTCGCATGCTGGGGGCTCGATATGGTTGGACCACTCAAGACTGCGCCAGAAGGTTTCAAATATCTCTACGTGGCGATTGACAAGTTTACCAAGTGGATTGAAGTCAAGCTGCTAGTCAACGCTACAGCAGCCAAGGCGGCCGAGTTCATCCAAGATATTGCTCATCGTTTCGGCGTCCCAAATCGCATTATCACTGACCTCGGCTCAGAATTCATAGGGAGCGAGTTCTTTGATTTTGCGATAACCTGGGAATTGAAGTCCGCTACGCATCAGTGGCGCATCCACAAACCAATGGACAAGTTGAGAGAGCTAACGGCCTCATACTTCAAGGTCTCAAGCCAAGGCTCTATGAACCACTCAAAAAGTACGGCGGCAAGTGGGTGCAAGAATTGCCAGCCGTGGTATGGGGGCTCAGAACCCAGCCCAGCCGCGCGACGGGGCAATCACCCTTCTTTCTGGTCTACGGCTCAGAAGCAGTACTCCCGGTAGACATTGAGTACAATACTCCAAGAATCCAAAACTACTCGGAGGAAGCAGCAGAGCAAAGTTGGACAGAGGATGTGGACATGCTAGAAGAGGCGAGGCTAGCTGCGTTGATCAGGACAACCATGTACCCGCAAGGACTCAGGAGGTATCATGACCGAAACATCCAAATGCGATCATTTAACATTGGTGATTTGGTTCTTCGAAGAATTCAGAGTATAAAAGATCAGCACAAGCTATCTTCTCCTTGGGAAGGTCCGTTTATAGTATCAAGGGTCATCGGTCCGGGTACTTATCAGCTACAACGGGAAGACGGAACAGAGGTGCCCAATGCTTGGAACATTGAGCACTTGCGGCGTTTTTACCCTTGAAGAAGTTATTAGAGTTTTTTAAGAGTCAATAAACAGTCAGCCTTCTTTATGTACTGATATCGGCTTCTTAGCCTAATAATAATAAAGTGTCAATATTCCATTGTCTTCAAGCTTGGAAATCAGTACAGTCTTACAAATTTGAATCATCCTGGGTTGTTTAAAAACAATCTATAAAGGGTTGCGTTCAAAAAGCCATCTACTTTCTGTTTCACACAGAAGGATCGGGCACATCAAAGTTGACTCATCCCGGGTTGTTTAA
>CM014274.1:51183125-51201481 GCA_004135705.1 Alloteropsis semialata | reverse complement strand
GAGAATCGTAAAGCAAGCTCGATGGCACCAGTCATCATCAACTGCGAAGGCGACATGGTGTTCAAGAAGGGTGCCACCTTCGTCTTCGGCTCCTGGGTCTGCATGGCGGACGGCACGGGCAACTTTGACCGCGTCCTCAAATCGCCGACTCTGGAGCAACTCGCTGACAAGCTCGACGAGATCGCGTCCCCGTGTTCGAATTCAACTCGGGCTCGGGAAACCCCGGGTTCGAACTCAACTCGGGCTCGGGGAACTTCAACTCCCAGTTCGACTCCAACTCGGACCGGGAAGATTTCAAAGTGGACCAGGCGGTCCAAGTCGATTTCTGAACCATTGGTCGCGCCAAAATCCGTCAATTCAAAAATCCAGAAGAAAAGGAGTCTAGCCACTGCTAAACGTGAGGCCGACACCCCGAGCCAGTTTCCCTTTGGACTCACAGGCCCCACCTCCGTTTTCCCTGCGGCGTCCTCAAAACAACTCCGATCTCTGGTCGAATTCGATGAACTCCCTCTAAACGGGAAACAAGTCGGACTCGTCATTACTTCAACCCCTGAAGGACGATTCGTTCATTGGCCAGGACGTAAGCCAAAGCTTGGAGCAACACCGCAAGAAGACTTGGACATGTCTCACATCATCGCGTGCATTGATCCACTCCTGTTTCAACACGGGCAGCCCCTGGACTCTTCAAGCGGGCGCGGCTCAACAGTTCCAGTAACTTCAAGCACAGGAAGCTTCTCACCAGGGCGTCAAGCCATGGTGATCATTGGCCAAGAAGCAGAAGTATCCAACAACAAACCAACTGTGGAGAACGAAGCCGAAGTTGACCGAAACCGGCACAGAGAATGAAACGCTGCTCGCATAGAGCGTCATCGCTGTGCTGGTCGCAGACTTCCTCCACAGAACCTCAAAGAAAGATTCATGCAAGTCACCGGACAGGATGTCTACCCTACTGCCGCAGCCAACATCCTGGCTGTTGCAAGAGAGCTCAACAATCTGGCGCAAACTCCGGAGATCGAGAGGATGAAAACGATGCTCCAGACAGTTGCCATTCAGCATGACGCAATCAACCCTGCCAAGACCATCACCAGGTCCAATGCACCAAGCCGTCATGCAAGCAGCTGGCCTGCCGACGGTGACAATCGCAGCAATCGCTCCCATCACCCAAGCAGAGCCCACCATCAACCCGACAATGAGGGAGGCATGGTAGTCGGTGCTGGAGGTAGAAACCATGGCGCCGGGCCTAGCCACCACGTTGCTCAACAGAGTCACAATGGCGGGCGCGATGGCAACAGGGACAGGGATGTACGCCGTGACTACCGCGATGACGACAGGGATCTGCGACACCGCCTGCAGAACAGAGATGCACGAACCGTCACCTCGGCAAGAACGCAGGCGGTGTCAAGAATACGACCAGGTCTACTGTCCACCAGGTCAGGGTTACCACAACCTTGACAAGTATGAAGGGTTTCCGGTCTTCTCAGACCGCATCCGCACCACTTTCTAGGCTGACAAGTTCAAACCAGCTCATATTGAAAGATATGACGGGAAGCGCGATCCCAAGCAGTGGCTCCATATCTACTACTTAGCAATCAAGGCGACAAGGGGCAACACCAACACTATGTGCACCTATCTTCCAGTAGTCCTCGAGCAGGCCCCGCTAACCTGGTTAGAAGGGCTGAAGCCAGGCTCCATCGACTCCTGGATGCGCTCTGCAAGGTTTTCATCAACAACTTCCAGGGTTCATGGCAGAAGCCGGGTACTCGCTTTGACCTAGCCCAGTGCAAACAAGGCCAGAATGAGTATCTGCGAAGCTGCAACCGCTGATTCTGGGAGAAGCATTCAACATGTGTGGGCTTATCCGACCAAGACGTCATCAATTGTTTCCACAGTGGCCTCACAGATCCCACACTGCACCTTGATTTCGGGAGAAATAGGCCAAGAACGCTGGAGGAAATGCGCGAGCTCATCGGTCGCTGGGCTGACGCTAAAGACTTACAGCGTGAAAGATTCAACCGAAACAAGTCGAGAGGTGACCGCAACAACAACAGCGACCGCAACAAGAGCAAGCAAGTTGAGAACAGTGGCAAGCGCGACTTCAATGACAAGAAACGCAAGTCTGAGGATTCGGTCAACGTTGCTGAGAAAGGCTCTTCCCGCAGGAAGTTCGACAAACTACTCGACAAGCAATGCCCTTTTCATCCAAAGGACAAGCACTTGAGTAGGGAGTGCTATGGGCTCAAGAAAGCGTTCGCCTTTGAAGGCGCTCCTAAGCCCAACAACCCTGACGACAAAGGAGACAAGGGTGACAAAGACACTGGCTATCAACAAGCCGACAAGGTGGTCAACGTCATCTTTGAGGGGGATCGCTTAGACCGAATCAAAGCGCAAGCAAAAGCTTATCCAACGTGAGATCGCCTGTATCGAGCCTGTCATCCCCACCTTCCTGAAGTGGTCAGAAGTCCCGATCAGTTTCTCTCACGACAATCAATGGACCAACATCAAGAACCCGGGGTGGTACTCTTTGGTACTAGACCCGGTAGTAGCTGGCGTGCGACTCACGAGGACATTGATCGATGGCAGAAGCGGGCTCAACATCCTGTTCGCCAAGACTCTGAAGAAGATGGGCCTGGACATTACCAATTTGCTCAAGCCCACCGACTCACCATTCTACGGCATCATCCCAGGCAACGCTGTCGTGCCCCTTGGCCAGGTATCACTTCCAGTTACATTTGGTACCAAGGCTAACTATAGGACCGAGTACATTACATTCGAGGTCGCCGACTTTGAATCATCGTACCACGCGATCCTGGGAAGACCCGCTCTGGTGAAATTCATGGCGATTCTACACTACATCTACCTCGTCTTGAAGATGCCAGGCCCTAAAGGGATCATATCTCTAAAGGGTGACTTGAAGACCTCCTACAATTGCAACCCGAGGCAGTGACAATTGTTGCAAACATGCAGCAACTGAGCTAGGCAGCAATCGTAGCAGTTATGGCGAAACAACTCAGCGAGGCTGAGTTGGACATCCCAACCAAAAAGCCAGCCGCGTCAACCATGAGGCCCTCCCAAGAAGTTCCAACCAAGGCAATCGACCTAGGGACGGGCGACCCCTCTAAGACGGCATTGATCAGCACTGACCTGCCTACCAAATAGGAAAGTGCGCTCACCAGCTTCTTACGGGACAACCATGACATCTTTGCATAGAAGCCATTTGACATGCCGGGAGTCCCAAGGGAGTTGGCTGAGCACAAACTTAATGTCGATCCAGCTGCCAAACCGAAGAAACAACGCTTATGACACTTCGCCCAGGACAAGAAAGAAGCCATCCGATCGGAGCTGGTGAAACTATTAGCAGCCAAGTTCATTAAAGAGATGTTCCACCCTGACTGGCTCGCTAATCCTGTCCTAGTGCGAAAGAAGAACAACAACGAGTGGAGGACGTGTGTCGACTACACCGACTTGAACAAGCACCGCCCAAAGGATCCTTTCGGGCTACCCCGCATTAATCAAGTGGTGGACTCTACAGCTGGCTACTCTCTACTCTGTTTCCTCGATTGCTACTCGGGCTATCATCAGATAAGCCTGCATGAAGACGACCAGATCAAGACGGCATTCATCACTCCGTTTGGCACCTACTTCTACACCACAATGTCCTTCAGACTCAAGAACGTGGGGGCCACATATCAGCGTGCAATTCAAATTTGTTTAAAGGCTCAGATCGGCTGCAATGTTGAAGCCTATGTTGATGACGTCATTGTGAAGACAAAGAACCCGGACAACCTCATTGATGACTTGTACAAAACCTTTGCACACCTCAAAGAATTCCAATGAAAGTTCAACCCCACCAAGTGCGTGTTTGGCATGCCCGCAGGAAAACTGCTAGGCTTCATAGTCAGCTACCAGGGAATTGAAGCCAATCCCAAGAAGATCACCGCTATTACATCCATGGCGCCTCCCAAATCCCTCAAGGATGTCCAGAAGCTGACCGGATGCATGGCGGCCCTCAACCGATTCATCTCAAGACTGGGTGACAAAGGATTACCTTTCTTCAAACTCCTCAAGAAGCAAAACAAGTTCGTATGGACTGCAGAAGCTGATGCGACGTTTGAAGACGTCAAGAAATTCCTCCAGACACCACTAGTACTTACTGCACCAGCTGATCAGGAATCACAGCTCCTCTACATTGCAGCAACAACTCACGTAGTGAGCACTGCCATAGTAGTCGAGCGGGAGGAACTCGGCCATGTCTATAAGGTACAGCGGCCAGTCTACTTCATCAGCAAGGTACTTACTGAATCAAAAGTATGCTACCCCCAGGTTGAGAAGCTATTATATGCTGTCTTGATCACGTCTCGCAAGCTGCGCCACTACTTAGACGCTCACCGGATTGTTGTAGTCACCTCCTTTCCAATTGGTGACATCCTCCGCAACCGGGACGCAACAGGGCGAATCTCCAAATGGGCGGTCGAGTTGGGCTCTCACGCCATCGACTTCGTCCCACGCACTGCCATCAAGTCGCAAGCCCTGGTGGACTTTGTTGCTAAGTGGACGGAGATACAACAAGCGGTGCCAGAAAAACCACTTGAGCATTGGATCATGTACTTTGACGGATCAATGAAGCTTGAAGGAGTCGGCGCAAGAGTACTATTCATATCCCCAAAAGGTGATCAACTCAAGTACGTGCTCCAGATCCTCTGGAAAAGCCACAAACAATGAAGCCGAGTACGAAGCTCTACTGCATGAGCTACGCCTGGCTGCTTCCCTTGGCATCAAGCACATGGTGGTCTACGACGATTCCTCGGTGGTCATCAACCAGGTCAACAAAGACTGGGACTACACCAAGGAGAACATGGACGCATACTGCATGGAGGTCCGCAAACTCAAGAAGCACTTCCATGGACTCGAATTTCATCACGTCCTTAGGGATAACAACATGGCTGTGATGCGCTTTCCAAGCTGGGTTCTCACCGAGCACAAGTACTGGGTGGTGTTTTCGTCCATGAGCTGTTACAACCATCCATCAGAGAGCAGGAAGTACAGCCGACTACAACACCCCCTCATCAGCAAGTCATGGTGATTACACCCGAGTGGACAAAGCCCTTCATCGAGTACATCTTGCACCAGAAGGAGCTCGAAGATAAGGTGGAAGCTGAGCAAGCCATCAGGCGAAGAAAGCACTACGTAGTAGTCGGCTCCACCCTCTTTCGACGCGGCACATCATCTGGAGTCTTGATGAAGTGCGTCCCTCCAGAAGTCGAACGAGAGATCCTTGAAGAAATCCACGGTGGAATCTGTGGTAACCACGCCGCCCACCGCACGATCGTCGGCAAGGCCTTCCGATCCGGGTACTATTGGCCATCTGCTGTGGCCGATGCAGAAGAAATCGTGCTTGCCAGGGCTACCAATTCTTTGCCCGGCAAGCTCACGTCCCCACAACCATCCTCAACACCATACCGCCCTCTTGTCCTTTCGCATGCTGGGGGCTTGATATGGTTAGACCACTCAAGACTGCGCCAGGAGGTTTCAAATATCTTTACGTGGCGATAGACAAGTTCACCAAGTGGATTGAAGTCAAGCTGCTCGTCAATGCTACAGCATCAAAGGCGATCGAGTTCATCCAAGACATCACTCATCGTTTTGGCATCCCAATTCGCATTATCACTGATCTTGGCTCTGAATTCATAGGGAGCAAGTTCTTTGATTTCTGCCATAGTCTGGGAATTGAGGTCCGCTATGCTTTGGTGGCGCACCCACATGCCAATGGACAAGTTGAGAGAGCTAATGGCCTCAAACTCCAAGGACTCAAGCCAAGGCTCTATGAACCGCTCAAAAAGTATGGCGGCAAGTGGTGCAAGAATTGCCAGCCATAGTATGGGGGTTCAGAACCCAGCCTAGCCACGCGACGGGGCAATCACCCTTCTTCTTGGTCTACGGCTCCGAAGCAGTACTCCCGGTGGACATCGAGTACAACGCTCCAAGAATTCAAAACTACTCAGAGGAAGCAGCAGAGCAGAGTAGAGCAGAAGATGTGGACACGCTAGAAGAAGCGAGGCTAGCCACGTTGATCAGGACAACCAAGTACCCGCAAGAACTCAGGAGGTATCACGACCAAAACGTCCAAGCACAGTCATTCAACATCGGTGATCTAGTCCTCCGAAGAATTTAGAGTACAAAGGATCAGCACAAGCCATCTTCACCTTGGGAAGGCCCATTCATAGTATCAAGGGTTATTGGCCCGGGTACTTATCAGCTACAGCGGGGAGACAGAACAGAGGTGCCCAATGCTTGGAACATTGAACACCTGCGGCGTTTTTACCCTTGAGAAGTTTTTAGGAGTTGTTAAGAGTCAATAAAAGTCAGTCTTTTAAATGTACTGATGTCAGCTTTTTCAGCCAAACGATAATAAAGTGTCTATATTACACTATCATCAAGCTTGGAATTCAGATACCTGTATCATGCTACGCTTGCTCGCCAAGTAACGCATACTACAAAGTTTTGGATCATGCCAGGTTGTTTAAAAACAATCCAAACAGGCTGCATTCAAACAAAAGCCATCTACTTTTTATTTCACACAGAAGGATCGGGCAAACCAAAATACAGATAAACAAGTACTTTTGTTGACGAAACATTAGTATTTACATCCGATAAAGTTCACTACATGGGTTTTTCTTACATTACAAGAGAGCCTAGAACTTAAGGCGGGAAACAATCCTCTCTGACATGTCCTTCTTCTCCTGCATATAGCCGTCGTACATATCTCAGGTGCACGCCGAGTTGATCCTTCCTTGAGTAATGCTCAAGGGCTGGGCAGGGAACCAGGACCGTGCCAGCTCGAGTACTTGTCGGGTACAAGATCAGGTGAGTCGCTGGCAGTACGCTCGCACCTGCCCAGGAGTTGCCCGGAGGCGATCAATGAGGGGAGGAGCAGAACTACCCGCGGGTACCTTGGCATAAACATCAACCAGCGAAAGGGCAACTTCTTTAAAGGATTCAAGCTCCACATCATGATGGTTGATTTCCACGCGAAGAGCCTGGATCTCATCCTCCTGGTCACGGATCTTGGTCATGTCCTGAACGAGCTGCGCATCGGCGTCCTTGCGCATCTTCTGCTCTTCAGCAAGCTCCGCCATGCAATCCCTTTCCCGCTGCTCGGCCTGGTTCGCGCGCTCCTGTTGCCGATAGAAAAGATTCTTCATGTCGACTACTTCGGCCTTCAGAGCTTCAATCCGCTTCTCGTCCTCTACACGAAACAAATCTTATTGTTTTCATATTCTATGATTTGTACTAATAATGGGGAGAAGAAGTTGGAGCCATACCTGCGAGCTTCTGCCTAAGCGACCTGTTCTTTTCGAGAACATCCTCGCGCTGGTCCTGATACCGGTTGATCTTCTTGTACGCTTCATCCAGCTCAAGGCGAAGCTTAGCGCGCTCTTGCTCCCATGACGCCTGACCTTTGGCCAAGTTGTCTGCTGCCTTCTCCGCTCGTGTAAAGGATGTGCTAGCTCTGCGGAGCATTTCAGACTTTTAGTGCGAACAGTGAAGGATGCTCTGTTCCCAAAAACAAGGCGGCAGAGTTGATCAGCAAAAGATACAGAGGACATAAGTATTATGGCAATAATGTTTTCCTTTATACTAACCTCTGTAAACTTTGAGAGTTGTTTCTGCAGCTCGGCGGCTTTCTCAAGATCTTCCTGATCAACTTGCGAGTTGAACAGGAACGCATCATCATCTTCATTGAGACTTACGCCCAGTGTTCCGGTGTATATCTGCAATGGCTCTGGCGTCGGCTCTTAGGGTTTCTTCTTCTCCCAGATGATTTCTTCAATGGTTGCCGCTTTCACCAGTCCAGTAGCCGCATCAAGCTCCTCGGTGCGTAGGCTTGCCATCCGAGTACTTTCTGCTGACTTGGGCCAGGCGCCTTGAGCAGAAGTACTTGGAGCAGTTTGCCCCGGTACTTTAGAGGATGACGAAGCTGCGGTGCTTGACTCTTGCGGGTGGAGCTGCGGTGATGCTCGGGGGCTCGGCTCTTGCTCCACTCCCGCCTCCTTGGCATTGGTTTCCACGGACGGGTTCACCTCCGGGATTTATGGCGATTGAGCGGGAGGAGGAGTAGGCGGCCGGCTGAACAAGACAGAAGAACACAACAATCATTTTACTATAGACCGTGGATGATCAGATGGCATAGACAGACAAGATTGAATTCTTACCTAGCAAAGTCCATGTCAAACTCTGGTTCATCCAAATCGAAGGAGATCCCTGTGAATGAAACGTCTTGCGGATCAGGGGTTTTCTCCTTTGACGGGATATCTTTTTCCTGTGTCTGCTACAATAAAAGAACTCGGATCAGGGAAAGAACTCAGAAGGGTCAATACAAAGGATTTCAAACGCAACTTAACATACCTTGGGCAGAGAAGTCTGCAGTGGGATCCCTATAGGTATCTCCACATCTGCTTCTGCCTCGGTGGAGGGAGATAGCTTCTTCCACACAGCCCGCCTCTTCTTGGGGATCTGGGGACTTGGCGCGTCGTTGGAGACGGGCCTCTTCAGGCCTGATCCTCCCTGCCCGACAATCTTGGGGCGAGGCTGTGGGGGCGTGTCATCATCTGACGAGGATCCTTCTTGCAGCAGTATATCGTCGGTGATCGGCGCTGCTTTCTTCTTCCCTTTCCCTGAACCACCAGCGGATTGCTGGGGTGGTGGGGAAAGGGGCGGCTCAGGCAGGCCGGTTTGGCTATCTTCCACTGCAGGAGGTGCAGAAGCGAACCTCATGCGCAATTCCTATGATCGGGTGCAACAGAAACTTGTCAGTGCATGCTCAGAAAGAAGCCAGATACCAAATATATAACTTTTGGGTTGATTATACCCTTACGGCGGGTGGAGGACAACTTGCCGAGTACTCAGGTACTCGGCGGGGCAGTTCTTGCGCATCCATGAATAATGCCTGGATGCGGACAGCAACTTCATCCGAAGACAAGTCTTTGGAGGTGACCCTGGTAGGATCATTGGGGCTGGTATAGTTGTAGCCAGCGTGTGCCCGCTTTTGGCAGGGTTGTACGCGTCGGTGCAAGAATGAGCTCACGACCTCAATGGTCGTCCAGCCTTTCTCCTTCAGATCGGCGATCATCTTCAACAACCCAGCGAGCCACGTACTCTCATTCTCGCCGAGTGCTTCATTCCAATTGCTTTGGGGGCGCGGCAAGTGGCCAGAGTGTTTGGTCAATCTCGAGGGCTGGTTCTCTATATAGAACCATTTGTCCGCCCAAACCTCAATGGAGTCATTCATCCTAAAGTCAAAGTACACGTTCTTCATTCCTTGGCGGAGCTGGATTCCGGTACCACCAACAACCTTGTCTTGGCTTGACTTCATGCGAAAAAGAAGCCGCAATAGGTTAAAGTGGGGGTCGATTCCAAGGAAAGCTTCGCACAAGTGGATAAAGAGGGTATTTGGAGAATGGAGTTAGGGTTGAGATGAACCAACTCTAACTTGTAGAAGGCTAGCAGGCCACGGAGAAAATCATGGGCGGGAAGTGCGAATCCACGCTCATAGAAGGCAGTGAAAACAACAATTTCATGAACTTCGTCGAATGGCAATGGTTTTCCTACATCAGTGCACCAGCAAGAGATAGATTGGTCAAGGAGGTAACCTTGATTGACGAGGTCTTGCACCATTTGGTCTATTGCCTTGGATGGCTTCCAGATCAGAGCAGATGCTGGAGCATTCTTGAAGATGGGCATGTTTGTGATTGGAATCTTTGAGGGTTTCTTGCTCGCCGCTGGCTTGCTTGAGGAGGACTTTTTTCCCGCGGGCTTGCTGGTTGCTGGTTTCCAACCCATCTTGCGAGCCGAGGTCTTTGGGAGAGGATCTTGAGCGGGGCTGAAGTGGAATGGAGGGCACGCGCGAGTATCGAAGATTGAGGATTAGCGAATGGCGGCTGGAACAGATGTGAATACGAAGCGGTTTTCCTTTGTTTTTATAAACTGAAGCGGTAACCCTAAGCGTATTCTCTAAAAGCCGTCTTCTCATCAGCGTCAACACTTGTGTATTCGCGGTTTTTTAATCAGATGCATATTTGTGCAGCAATTTCCTAATGGGCTAAGTCGTTCACCGATGTATTTCATACTCGGGGGCTGATGCTTAATAGGAGTGATTTTTTCCTAATCAAGGAATATACTTATTTCTACGTAAGTCTTTAAGCTTATTGTTATCTGCTTTAAGCTTGGGGGCTAGGAGGGAAATAGTATATTTCTTTTGGAAAGTTTTTCATTAAAGACCCTGGAATTGTTTTTTATCCTTGAAAACATTTCTAGGCTCGGGGGCTAGACCCATAATGGGTCCATCTTTTTTCAGAAGCTGGACACCATTATAGTAAATGGGGAAGTTTTTGCATCATCTTTGTTTAAAAACCAAAGCCCGGGGGCTGACTGCAAAAGAAGTCGGCAAGGAGCACATCATGTTCACTTCTGAAGGTTTTCAACAAGCAAGCAGGATGACGAGAAAACAACTCTGCTGATGCTGAAACTTTTGAGAAACAACTCGGCAGGCGTGAAAACATGAAGACGCTCGGGGGCTTGACGATCCAAAATCGATGCGAGTCCTTATGGGATATAGGCCCGCTAGAAAATTGGGCCGGCAACTCTGACAAATACAAGAAAGAGGCGTACAGCTTAAGGAAACTAGTCGGCTGCTAGGAAACAACCCGGCCTACTCATGTTAGGGCTCTATGTATTGTATCCGACTAGGAGTTTGTATTTCTTGCCTTGTAGACCCTATCTCCCGAGTATATAAGGTGAGACAGGGACGTAGGGTATTACGAAGCGATCAATACGAAGCGATCCACCATATAGGATGTAGGGTATTACCATCAATACGAAGCGATCCACCATATAGGACGTAGGGTATTACGCTCTCTACTCGAGGCGGCCTGAATTGTCTAAATCGTCTCGTGTTCACCATCGTGCTTCTGGTTCTAGCGAGGCCCTTACGAACAACTCGACTACTTAGGGACCCCCCATAGTAGGCTAGCCGGTATAAAAAACCGATAGTGATCAAAAAGAGGCAAGAAACATCGAATACACCAACACTCCAGGGCAACGCAAAGTACACCTGCTCGAAGAAAAGGAACTAGATTACCCATAGGAGAAGCCAAGTGCTGGGAAAGACAGTAAAAAATGGAAAGGTGCAATAGAAACGAAGCAGGTGCAGCTGCAGCCCGATGTCTTTGACAGGAAGGTGATTATTGGCTTAGATCTTGAAATAGATGAAGAGGAAAGACTCATTGATTTTTTGGGAAACAACAAAGATGTCTTCGCATGGTCAAGCAAAGATATGCCAGGCGTAGACAGAAGCATAATTGAACACAAGCTTGCAATAAGCCCGGACATGAGGCCGAAGAAGCAAAAACTCAGGAAAATGTCCAAAGAGAAAGTGAGTGCAGGTAAAGCCAAAGTGCAAAGACTGCTCGATGCCAACATCATACGCGAAGTAAAATACCCCAAGTGGTTAGCAAATACTGTACCAGTGAAGAAAAAAATGGCAAGCGGAGAATGTGTTGACTTCACCGACCTCAATAAGGCATGCCCAAAGGATGACTTTCCACTACCAAGAATAGACAAAGTCATCGATCAAGCCGCAGCAAGTGAGATGATGTCTCTCTTAGATTGCTTCTCTGGCTATCATCAAATTTGGATGAAGAAAGATGACGAAGGAAAAACCAGCTTCATCACTCTTGTTGGCACATTTTGCTTCATCAGGATGCCCGAGAGGCTTCGCAACGCTGGTACCACTTTCTGTCGCTTGTCAACCACCGTATTCAAGGAAGAATTGTTCAAAACTATATTTGCGTATGTTGATGATATCCTGGTAAAAAGTGTCAAAAGACAAGATCAGATATCAGATTTGGCGGTTGTCTTCGCAAGAATGAGAGAAGCTGGCCTCAAACTTAACCCGAAGAAGTGTGTCTTCGGAGTGACCAAGGGAAAGATACTTGGGTGCTTCGTATCAGCAAATGAGACCGAAGCCAACCTCGACAAAATTAATGCAATACTTGATATGGAGGAGCCAAGGTGCATAAGAGATGTTCAAAAGCTTTCAGGCAGAATTGCAGCACTTAACAGGTTATTGCAAAGGCAGCCGAATGAAGACTGGCCTTCTTTGCCACACTCAGAAATGCATCAAAGTTTGAATGGGGAGAAGAGTAGTCAAAGGCATTTCAAGAACTAAGGCAATACTTGATGCAGCTAACGAAGCTAACAGTACCTAATCCAAAGGCACCTCTACTTTGTACATCGTAGCTTCGCAATCAGCTGTGAGTGCAGCACTCATTGCGGAGAAGATGGTAGAGGGGAAAAAGTGCAGCAACCTATATATTATGTTTTGGAGGCATTAGCCGGATCGAAGTTGTTTTACACAGAAATTGAAAAGATGATTTACGCTGTCGTGATGGTCTCCAGAAAGCTACGCCATTATTTTTAGGGGCACAATATAAGAGTGCTTACAGATCAACCACTCAAAGAATTGCTAAGCAACAAAGAAGCTTCGGTTAGACTGCGCAAATGGGCAGCTGAACTATCAGAGTACGTGGTGGATTTTGAAACAAGAATAGCAATAAAATCACAAGTCTTGGCTGATTTCATTGCAGAGTGGACATCGCCTTCGGCAGAAAATCTAAGTAGAGAAGAAAGTTGGCTAATACACTGCGATGGCGCTTGGGGGGACAAAGGAGCTAGAATCGCAGCAATTGTCACATCGCCTTCGGGAGTGAAAATGAGATATGCAGCGAAACTAGAGTTCTGCAAAATAAGTGACAGAAGCACGACAACGTCACTGAATACGAAACCGTATTACTGGGGCTCAGGAAAGCGAAGGCATTGGGCGCTCAGCGATTCATAGTAAAAACTGATTCAAAGGTGGTAATAGATCATATCGAAAAAAAGAGCATTACAAAACAACCTGAGATGATCAAATACCTGAGTACGGTGTGATCAATGGAGGAAAAATTCAAAGGCTTTATAGTGCAATACATACCAAGAGCAAGAAATGAAGAGGCAGATGCACTGGCTAAGGCAGCAGCAAAAGGGGACAGGCTACCACCTGATGTATTCTTCCAGACAATAACAACTCCACTCCTTCGATCAAAGATCTAGATGAACAGCCAAAACTGATCAATGCAATAAACTCAAAAGATTGGCGTTCACCAATAATGGCTTACCTTCGGGGGTATTATGAATCTAGTGACGAAGAAGACCTTAAATGCATGCAGTAAAGAGCAAGGTCTTATCAAATCATCGATGATGTCCTGTACAAAAAAGGAGTGGTGGCTCCTTGGCTTCGTTGCATATCATATGGCGAAGGCAAAGAGTTAATACAAGAGATACACAGTGGCCTATGCAGAGCTCATTTTGGGGCGAGAGCAGTTGTAGGGAAAGCAATGAGGCAAGGATTTTATTGGCCATCAATCATCAATGATGCAACAAGCATAGTCAGAACGTGCGATGCATGTCAAAAATGTGTGGCAACACGAAAATCGCCTTCGGAGCTGTCACAACTGATAATTCCAACTTGGCCATTGTAAAGATGGGGCATAGATCTGCGGACCCACTTCCCACGGCACAAGGAAATCTAAAATATGCAATAGTCGCAGTAGAGTATTTCACAAAGTGGATCGAAGCCAGACCATTGGCCAACATTACAGCGAAAACAGTCATCAAATTCTTCTGGCAGCAAATCATGTGCAGATTTGGAGTCCCAAGGGAAATTACAGTTGACAACAGGAAACAATTTAACTGTGACGAGTTCGGGCAATACTGCATGTCTATTGGGATGAAGGCAAGATTCGCATCAGTATTCCATCCACAATCCAATGGTGCTGTCGAAAGAGCAAATGGCATCATCTTCACTGCAATTAGAAAGTGCCTAGCAAATTGTATGAAAAAAGGCAAGTGGGTAGAAGAAATGCCAAAGGTAATATGGGCTCACAATACATCCAAATCAAGAGCAACTCAATTCACTCCTTTCAAACTATTATACGGCGAAGAAGCAGTGTGTCTGGAGGAAATTCTGCACAAGGGGCTTTGCACTCAACAAGAAGCACCAAAAGATAGCGAAGCTATATACAAAGATCTCACAGAGATCTATAAGCTGCAAGCAGCCAAAAACAACTCCAAATACAAAGCAGAGACGAAGAAATGGCGCGACAAAAAAGATAGTAGGAAAGACATCAAAATAGGCGACTGGGTATTGAGGAAAAACCCAAGTATGCCTTCGGGAAAGTTGCAAAGTAAATGGGAAGGCCCATTTTTGGTTGTCAAAAGCAATAGGACAAGATCTTTTCACTTGGGGGACGAAGAAGGCAATGAGCCGCATTCATGGAATGCGGATAGCCTGCGAAGGTATTACCTATGAAAATCATGTAAAAATTGGCTTCGTAATCCATAAATGAAGACAATCAATAGGGTAGATTTTTCTTTCTTTCCAAAAGCCCGTACTCTTTTCCTCACAGGGGAACCCTTACCAAGGGGTGAGGTTTTTAACGAGGCGGTGCTAATTGTAACTCGTGTGAAATATATGAACGAGCCATTCCCCATAAAGAGCTGCATCGAAAGCGATTGGCTTCGACCAAATCATCGGTATTCGATAACCCAAATAGAACTGAATCGACCCTACCAAAGTAAGGCCAACTCAGATCTATAAAAAAGCTTACTCTAAGGAGTAAAAGGAGCTTCGCATAGCTCAAACCAAATAAAAGCTTACTCTATGGAGTAAAAGGGGCTTCGGCTCAAAGAATATCCTCTCTATTAAAAACTCTTACTTTGAGGAGTAAAAGGGGCTTCGGCTCAAAAAATGTTTTCTCTATTAAAATTGCTTACTCTAAGAAGTAAAAGGGGCCTCGGCTTAATGAATGTTTTCTCAATCAAAAAGGCTCTCTGAGAAAAAGGGGCTCCAGCTAAAAGCATGTCGCCTCTATCTAACTAGCAAAAAGCTTCGGACGAACATAACATTTATCGAACAAAGTGGTGGCCAATCGAACGCATTCACGAGCAAAGATAAACCAGCTTCGGGGGAGGAGGCGTTTCTCTCAGAAAGCAAAATGCAAATCGAGTTTATCTTAACTCACACAAGCACATTCACAAGTGCAAACAGCTTCGCATCAACTCATAAACACCTTTGCTCACAGACGAACAAATATAAACTCGCTTCTGGGGGAGGAGATGTTTCTCTCAAAAGGCAAAGCGAGTTCATATCCATTCATCCGCAAGTACAATTACAATACATGTTTAGCACGTTTACAATGATCATCTATAAACGAGCGTCAAAACATTTCAAAAACATATCCGTAGAATTCTTGACCAGAGGACCTAAAACACGGAGCGTTGTAAACACAAGAGAAATCTTCAACACCAGGGCTAAGATCCATCGGCTCTGTCTTCGGAATACCCAAAGAAATAGCTTCGGCGTTTCTTTTCGCAGCAAGATCAACTCATTCGAAACCTTGAGCAATAAAGGCAGTGAAGAAGGCGAAAACATCGAACTTGTTGCGACGATAAAATTCATGACAAAATTCCAGAAAATCGCTGTGTGTAGAACTCGGATAACGCCTTTGATACTCCTTCCAGGCAAAGCCAGAAATACAAAGTGGACCATCACGCATGGCCAACGGAGCAAGTTCAAGAACTTCATCCTCCTAAATATACACAAATTTATAAATTCAAAAGAACTGTTTACGTAGCATCCCCCAACTCCAAGCTACAATCTAAAGGTCTCTAGACCTATGGATCGACACCAGAAGTGCCCTAACTGCTTTGCCCTAGGGATGAGGAATCCGCGGTGGCTTCGGCAACAGCTTTGGCAGCAGCTTCCCTCGTGGCGGCTTCAGCTTCAGCTTTCTTCTTTCGGCTCAACTCCTTGGACTAAGAAAACATAAACTATCAAACAAAATTAATAGAAAACAAGCACCTGAAGACAAAGCGAGCATCAAGGGTGACCAACAAAATACCTTAGCAAGTCGATCGAAAGAAATAGCTTGAGCCGCTTTGCGCCCGCTGGCGACTCAAAAGTTTTTGCAGAAGAGTGCCTTCGTGATCATGATGTCCTCTGAGAACACACTCTTATCGGCAGGGTCCTTGGCCTTCGGATAAGGATAACCTTTCCTAAGTAGAGCCTTATAGTGCTCACAGCCATTATCAGAAAGTATTTTGAGAAGATTGCACGAACAAATAGAAGCTGCAAGGTCACCAACAGACTGAATCACTTCAGGTAGAGAAGCAAACTCGGAATCAATCCAGTTGAACAGCTTCTCAAGGCTACAATCCTTATCAGGAAAGGCGAGGGGCTCAGCTCCAAATTGCCTCAGGGCATCCTTGTATAGTCGATACAACTTAAAGCCCCGTTCCCACGCAACATTGATAGCATTTTCATGTTCTTTGCGAAGGGAAACAAGGGAGGAGCGAACTGAACCAAGCTCAAGCTCAACCTTCTCACTACGTGCACGAAGGTGCTCAGCTTCGCGAGAGAATTTCGTCTTCACCCCCTCAAGTGTATTAATCTCACCTTTCAGAGTAGAGATAATCTTTGAGTCATCAGCAACTCTCTGGCAAAGGCCCTCAAGGATAGTATCCTTGTCCGCCATCTGTGCTTCCAAAGCAACAACTTTATCCCTTAACTGCCTATTTTCACTAGTAGCGGCTTCGACAACTCTGTCACGATCAGCCAGCTGGACTTCCAAAGAAGATACTTTGTTTTCAAAGGCCTCGGCTTCGCTAGCATGGGACTCCTGATCTCGGCGATATTATGCCTTCTCCTCCTCCAGTTCTCGTTTAATCTTATCAATATTATCCTGGATAGTCAAGAGCTCCGCCTTCTCTTTCCGGAGTCTGACTAGTTCCTCACATTCCGAAGGAACGAGGTCAAGTCGAGGAGGAAGGCGATCAATAAACTCCATCGCAATAGTAGCCTATAAACCAAAATCATAATAAGCGAAGGCAAAAAGGGCAAATAACCCAAAGACAATAAAAACAAAAATGAACCTTGAGACTCGAGGACAGCACACTACATCCAAGTACATCAAAATCATGGCCTTCAACGAGCTGCTCATAAGCTGCGAAGAAGGAAAACGTCAAAAGCAACCGAAAGAAAAACAATAAAAAATATCGGGTATGTCACCTCTGCACATGGCGGGCGTCTCATCATGAGTTGGCACCTGAGAGGATTCGCCCTCAAACCTAGTACGGCGATCGGCCTCGCCACCAGGTTCATAAACCTCATCAACATCATCATCCACCTGCATGTTCCCACCACTTGAACTAAAAGAGGAAGTGCCGCCGGTGCTAGCTTCGCCGGAAGAAGAAAGAGGGACCCGTATGCTATAACCCATATATGTAGAACTACCAATCTTACCATCAAAATCTGAGGCACCAGACATGCCAACAACTTCCTTCGCACATTCATCATTAACAGCGTCTTCGCCTGCCTTAGCCAAAACATTCAGAGGATCTTCATTCTGGGCAGGCGAAGGCAAAGAGGGAGAAGGAGCACTGACAGGCACTTCCGCGGTAGGGGCTTCAGCCATCGACTCATCCTGAGACAACAACTCAGCACGAGCAGGTGTCTCCTCCTCGAAACGGCTAAGATCAATGTCGTCATCAAAGGGATCCGAAATGTGCTTATTGGTAGGTGTTCCTAGAACACCTTCGCAAGTAATATCGATATCAAAAATAGAATTTTCAGCCAAATAAGTAGCCAACAAAGAACATGATAGAACTTTTTCTCACCAGCAAACGTGGCATCGGCGTCTTCCTGAGCATCCTCAGTAACCCCAATATTCATGGGCGAGGGCAACTGAGCCGAAGCAGCTGGAACCACTGAAGGCAACTGAGGATGCCGAGGAGGATGACCACCAAGTGAAGCTGTAAACACAACAGGAGCCATAGCAGAAATAGGAATATCCGCAATAGCTGGCTCCTGACGACGCCTTTTCTCTACGGACTCCAAAGAAATGACGCTGACCCGCTTCGCCGGGGTAGAGGAAGAAGACGCCTTCGCAGTAGAAACCTTTTTAGTTCCTCCTCGACCACCACCCTGACCACGGCCTCCACCAAGACCACCTCTCCTTCCTCCACGAGGTGCATGCGAAGGCGGTGCAGAAGCGCCTTCATCGGAGACTTCGGTTTTCCCTTTCCCTTTCTCCTTCCTAGGAACTGGGACCTCGCGCTCAGCATAAGCAATCTTTAGCTCATCAAAAACCTGGTTGAGTCTCTTGCTGCTAACAAACTCAATACAGCTTCGGTGCTCCTTAGAGTTATAAGTCCCAAGAATGTTGATGGCACGACGCTCAACAGAAGCAACAAATTCTGCTTCG